>JAJJXG010000010.1:0-600000 GCA_024516215.1 Geopyxis carbonaria | reverse complement strand
ATAAGCGGCGGCGACGCCCAATGCCGCTGTCAAAGGCACCAAGCCCGCCAGCTGAGGTCGTTGAAAGGTTACGGGCGGAAAACAAGGCCTACAACAAGATAACTAACGACCAGATGGACAAATTGGCCGATGCTTTAAAGAAGCCTCCGCCTTCGACGAAGAGAGAAACCATCGAGCATAAGCCTATTATTGATACACAGACACCTGAGAAATCTAAAAGCGATGGTATCCCCCAGGAGAGCGACGTGCTGCGGCCTGACGAGGAGTCGTCACGATCAAAAGAAGATGGGGATGCGGGGGACGACAAACGGCCATCACGGACTTCGCCCCCGCCCAGTTCGCGGCCGTTAGACAAATAAATTTAAGTTATGCAGTGTGGTAACATTCTCTTTGTGTCTTTTGTCGTCATATACATCATAGCGCCGTGGGAACGGGAAATATCGGGCCAGGAGTTTTTTCTTTTTGTGTTTAATCGGTGCATTTCTGTTTTTCTGTGTCGAAAAGGGATGGGGGTGGAGACATCGTATCTATCTGTATGGCGGGCGACTGTTTCTTGTGGGAGGGACGATACCTCGGTGGTATTTTTGTATTCGTGTGTACATATATATCTTTTGCAATGCTGGGGTGCAGAGCATGTCGTGTTGTGTGTTGAGTAAGAGAGAACTAGACGGGTTGTTTCCCACGAATCATACTTGAAGCATAATATGGATATACTCACGTGAGAAGTAACATGATGTGGAACTGGGTTTTGTCGTCTTTTACAAACCATTGCTTCTGTTTGGACGAGCAGTTGTGTGAATATTCGAGTACGTGGTGGAATGAGCTATTAAAGAAATGACAACTCCAAAAATAAGATGCCTACGAATGTTTCAAGGCTGGTGAAGTTGATTGTAAGGAAACGAAATAAAGACCGTGTTTCAGCCAGTATTTTATCCATGTTGAAGATTTTTTCAACAGGGCTCACCCGGTTTAAATCTTGGTACATGCACAAAAAAAGGTCTCGTGTGTTTGTCGTGAGCTGTGTAAATGTGGAACATATTTGGGTCACTGTGAGAATTGGGCCAGTACGAGCACTTTCTCCCGAACCACCTGTCCGTTTTTCTCTCCATGTGGGAGATTCAATTTCCAGAATCCACTCGCCTGGCACTGGGAACTGCGCTCGGTGTAGTCACGTAGTGCAATGGCACAATGGCTAACAAAAAGCTGGGGCCGGACGCAAACCCGCTGGGGCCAGGATCGACGGCGCCAGCTGAGTCACGGCGATCCCCCAGACCGGGGTTGACGCAACCCTGACACCGCAGCCAGCTGAACACCTGTACCGCACCCCAACCAGCCGGCCTGCACCCGCCAACCACCTCAGCCCACCGCCACCACCGCCAGCGAACCGCAACACCATCACGACTCCCCTCCACGATTCTGTCGCAGCCCCCCAATCGGGCCCCGCCCAGCATGCGCCCCGACCCCCGCATCCGCCAGACGCTGGACCAGCTCTCGTCGGCCCTCGAGTCCGCCGCCGACACCGCCTACACCGGCTGCTTCACCTTCACGTCCGCGTACCTCACGCCGTGCCTCGCCTCGCTGACCTCCTGCTGCGTCTCTGCGCGCGCCCCCCGCCCCCCGCGCCACCGCTCGCACCGCCGCAACCCCTCCGACTACCCCTTCGGCTTCTACGACTACTACGCCGCGGAGTACTCCGACTCGGACAGCGACACGGGCGGCGGCGGCTTCCTGGGCTGGGGCACGGGCGAGCTCGACCGGCTGCTCGCGGGCTCCGGCGCCGCGCCCACCCCCCGCCGCGAAACAATGCACTACGGCACGCTCGGCGGCGGGCCGTCGCGCCGCGCGACCCACGACCCCGACGCCGCAGACCCCACCGTCATCCCGAGCACCAACATGTTCGGCTTCCTGTCCGCGTTCGGCGTGCGCGCGCGCGCGATGCGCTACAAGCCGAGCGCGGCGAACCTGCAGGAGCACCCGACGCGGCGCGGGCGGCGGCGCGCGAACACCGGGAGCAGCGGGGATAGCTTGAGGAGCCGGGGGGACCTGTGGCCGAGTGAGGATGAAGACGATGCGGTCGTGATTGGCGACGATGCGTTCCCGAGTAGTGGCGATGATGAGAGCGCGAGGAGACTAAGGGCGAAGGATGGAGAGGCTGCGGTGGGGTTGAGTGCGAGCCCCGAGCCGTATATGACTGAGCGGGGAGGCGGGGCGCCGTTTGCGATGCGCGTGCCGCGGAGGGAGAAGGCGGCGGAAGGCGAGGAGGATGCGACGCCGAGGCCCGGGGTGATGAGTCGGACGCCGACGATGGAGTCGCAGCGGAGTAGGATGGTGTCGCCGCCGCCGCCGATGAGTAGGACGCCTACGATGGATTCGCGACGGAGTAGAATGGTGTCGCCGCCGCCGCCGATGAGCAGGACGCCTACGATGGACTCGCGACGGAGTAGAATGGTCTCCCCACCCCCGCCACAGATGCAGCGCACCAACACCGCCGGGACAAGTCGTGTCGCATCACCGCCCCCACCGCCGCTACAGACGTCGCTGCAGACGCCGTTTGTGCGCTACGACGACGGCGAGGAACGGGATTACGAGGATGACGATGAGGATGATGTGTAACGAACAGGACTCAATTTGCCACGTTTTCGGGGGTTTCAGGGTACAATTCCGACGAAGAATTAGTTGCTACGGATCTCCTTATTGCTATTGTCATGTTCGCTATTGTTCGCTATTGTTTGCTGTGTTTGCTGTTTGCTGTTGTTCATTTGCTGTTCATCTGGGGCCGGCGTTCTGTTTACTACATGCTTACATATACATTTCTTGCTACGCACACGATATTGGGGGGCACGGGTTTTGTTTCTGTTGTGTGGAAAAAGTTTGGGATATGCGATTGGGCTGGGTTGGGCTGGGTTGGCTTGGTGTTTTTTCCTCTTGGTTTTGGGTTTCTGTGGTGGTTTTCGTATGCATTGGCGGGCTTGGGGTGTATCATATACATAATTCATTTGGGGTTGGAAACATGCGTTTGATGGCACTGAGTGAGCATGGACAAAAAAGTGATGAATCTTCAACGGCGAATCCAGTGCAAAGCTTTGCAACTATACACAAGGCCAAGCACTATACTGCTCTGTCTATATACAATCGGCATTATATATCATATCGTATAAAACCAAACACCAAACGCCAACACGAAAGACTTTTTGCATCTCCTTCTACCACCCCCCTCAATATCTAATCCAACCCATCAAACCCCCTCCACTCCTCCTCCACCGGCGTCTCCAACAGCTTCTGCCTCTTAACACTCTCCACCATCTCCCTCCACTCCTGATCCTTCTCCCTCTCCTCCTCCGTCATGCGTCCCCTCTTCTCCGCCTCCCTCCGCGACCTCTTCCGCACCCTCCTCTCCTCCCGCCCCTCCTTCCCCTCAACCTTCTCGCTCCACGCCGAGTTCCTCCTCTCCTTCCTTTCCTTCTCAGCCTTACTCTTAGCATAATCCACCACCACGGGTCCTGCCTTCAACACCTTCTGCCGCACCGCCTCCTTCGCCTTATCCCTAAACGCCAGCGCCTCCAAATCCACCGCCGCGCTCGCCTCATCCAGCCCCAGATCGATAGCCCCCGGATCGAGGCCGGCCTTGCGCAGCTCCGGCATGCGCGGCATCTTCAGCAGCGCGAACGACCGCGCAAGGTCGCCCCAGTCCAGGTCGGCCACGCGGAAGATGCTCGTCGTCTGGTGCTTGCTATGCGCACGCACATGGCTCACAAACGCCTTCAGCGCCTTCTCGTGCAGCGCGCGGTCTTTACACACGATCTCCCGCATCCCCGCCACCACCGCGGCGACCTCCGCCTCCGCCGGCGCCGCGGCCAGCGCCTCCGGCAGCCGCAAGGGCGTGACCGGCGTCTTGCGCACGGCCAGGAAGTCGAGATACCCTTCCTCGCGCCCGGGGGACAGGAACACCACCGCCAGCCCGCGCCGCCCCGCGCGCCCCGCGCGGCCGCAGCGGTGCAGGAAGACTTTCGGGTCCGTCGGCGCGTCGAGCTGCAGCACCAGGTCGACTTCGGGGACGTCGAGGCCGCGCGCGGCAAGGTCGGTGGTCACCAGCACCGCTGGGGTCACGGCGGCCGAGAACTTGGCAAAGTTGCGCTGGCGCACGCCGGCGCTCTGTTTTCCGTGCAGCGGGATTATCGCGTACGACGTGCTGGCAAGGATGGACGGGAGCAGCGGCGCGAAGTAGTCGACGGACGCGCAGTTGGAGAGGTACAGGATGCTTTTCTGCGGCGTTGCGCCGGCGGGAAACAGGCTCGCCGCCGCCGGGGAGAGGATGCGGCGGAGATACACCAGCCGCTGTGCCGGGGGCGCGAGGACGTACGCGAGCTCGAGACTCGCGGGCGTCCGCTTCTCCTCCTTCCCGCCGCGCACCTTCACCACAACCTTCACCGGGTTCCTTAGTCCCGCGCGCACCAACGAGCCCACGACGGCATCACTCACACTCGCGCTGAACAGCCCCGTGCGCCGCTGCTTCGGGAGGTGCGCGACGATGCGCGTCAGCACGTCCTGGAAGCCGAGATCCAGCAGACGGTCGGCCTCGTCCAGCACCAGCGCTTCAAAGCTGTCTGGCGCGGTGTGCACGTGTTTCGACCCGAGGAGCTCCAGCAGCCGCCCCGGCGTGCCGATTAGGATGTTGGGCGCGCGCTCGAGGAAGTGCATCAGGTCTTGCGCGGGGGACGTGGTCCCGCCGAGCAGCAGCAGCGGCTTGATCGCGTGCTCGCCCTCCGTCGCCACACCCCCACTGCCCTCTTCAGTCGGCGGATTCAGCAGCGCGTTCGACGGCGCATGGAACCCCAGCAGCCCTTCCAGCACAGTGCAGATCTGCTGCGCCAGCTCGCGCGTCGGGCTCACGATCACGGCCGCGACATGTCCCTTCTTGACCGGCCCGGCGCGCAGCAAACGCTCGATCACGGGGACCAGGAACGCCAGCGTCTTGCCGGACCCGGTGACGGCTTCGACGACCACGTCCTTGTTCCCCAGGAACAGCGGGATCGTGCTGGCTTGTACGGGTGTCATTTGCGAGAAGCCGTGGGTTGTGAGGGCTGTGTGCAGCCAGGGGGTGAGCGGGGGGTGCAGGGAGGTCCAGGCGCGAGGGTCGGCGGCGGGCGCGCCATTGGTGGAGGTGCCGTTGGGGGTGGAGGAGGCCGCGGTGGCCGCTTTGGTTTTGGTCTTGCGTTTGCTGGCGGCGGAGGGCATTGTGGTGGTGGGCCGGATGGTGGGCGGGCGCGGAAGGTGAGCTGGTGGAAGTTTTTTTGGAGGCTCTGGGGCCGGGCCCCACGGGTGGATTGGGACTAGCGTGGGTTGGTGGGTGATGGGCTGTGATGTGGGCTCATTATGGGTAATTTTACGTTCAGGTTATCCAGAGATGTTGAACTTCTACTGGTGCTGCACTATACTCTGGACACATTTCCATCGTAACTTCTGTGTTTGAACACGATTGACCAACGAATGCTCCCTCAATCAAGCGGTGCAGCATCTTACCCACGCACACACTTGCACACACATATGCTATCTCACCAAATCTCACTCCTTAGATTGTTCTAAAACCACTATTTGACACTTCGTATGTAGCGCTCACAATAGCCAGCCTTCCAATACCATCCGAGAAGCTCGACCCAGCTCGACATCAAAAAAAAAAAAAAAAAAAAAAAAGACCTGCTAGCAAAACATAGAGAAAAAAAAGCCGCGCTCCAAACCCAGCAAAAAAAAAAGATAAAGAAAAAACCAGAGAAAAAACTCACAGACGATCACTAAAAACACACATTCTTACTTTCTTGATACAGCATTTCTTCTTTGGATTCTTCTTCCGTCACGCCGCTGGGGGTACACACACAGACACAGACACGGTAGGAAATATGGGGGGAGGGGGGGGGTGGAGGGGTTGGGACGCGAGGCGAGAGGAGATTTCCCGCGTTAAAAGTCTATTTGCTTGGGTCTTGACTTTTGGTAAACGATACAGGAGCCTCTTTCACGCGTGGGAAGCGGTCGCGGCCGAGTTGCTTACTGCCTGCCGTCTGACGGGCTCAAAGTAGGCGTGTGCCATGGCCTCTCTGGCGGTAAGACGCTCCTGCAAGCTGGTCAGTATCACGGTAACCCAATACATCTATATTTACGCACCTGGTGGTCGTAACGCAGCAGCTTGTCGAGAAAGTCTAATGCATCGTTACTGACAAAACGCTGATTCTCGCTGTTGACGAACTGGTGCCAGCTCTTCTTGGGGAAGCGGCCCAGGATGTCGTCGTACTGCGCGTCCAGTTCGATATCGTACTTATCGAGATAATCGAACAGCTCTTCCGTGCCCAAAACCTTGGCGATCTTGACCAACTGATCGCTGTTGGAGTTTCCATGGAAGAAGGGCTCCTTGCGGAAGATCATGGACGCGAACATGGCCCCCAATGACCATAAATCAAGCGAGTAGTCGTACTCTTGAAAGTCGACAAGCAACTCTGGCCCCTTGAAATAGCGTGAAGCCACTCGGACGTTATACTCGGTCCCCGAGTGGTAGAACTCGGCCAGACCCCAATCGATCAACCGCAACTAAAGTGACAACATCGTCAACATCCATAAAATCTGTACCACAGAGAGTACGTACCTTTCTCTTCTCGTGATCGATCATGACGTTATGCGGCTTGACATCACGGTGCATTATGCCCTTGGAATGGCAGAAATCCAGCGCCTACAACCCCACAATTAGCCGCTGTCGCTGCCGCCTAATCTCCCTTGCCCCACTCTGCCCCAGGACACCCACCTTCAACAGTTCGAAGATGTAGAACCGGACATCAAAATCCGAGAACTTGGGATACAGCGAGCGGAAGTCGGTGTTGTTGATATACTCAAACACCAAGCTGGGTGTCTTGCTCTGTGGGTCGCGCACCACATCCAGCAGCGCCACGATGTTGGGCCCACCCGACAGATTCTGCAGGATCTTGATCTCGCGCTTGATCTTCTTCTTCTTGACCGGCTTGAGCACCTTTATGACGCACTTCTGGAAGTTTGTGACGTTGATGCCCTCAAACACCTCAGAGTACTTTCCACGCCCTGTCCAAAAATAAATTCATCGGTCAGCATATGGCCATCGTTTTCCCTCGGGAGGGGTGCATGTGAAGGTTGAGATGATGATTGGTGGTGGTGGTGGCGGGGTAAAAGGGAGGCTGGTTTGCGAATGCAAAGCCACAGATCCCAGGGAACGCACGGGGGGCACGCAGAAGGACCTACCGATTTTGCGAACAACCTCGTAGTTCTCGAGAACGCCCCACTGGATGTTGACACTATCATAGTCCCAGTAGGACTTTGGCATCCGCTGATTTACCTGTGTTGGCCCCGTTTGTCAGTGCTCTGTCTGGTCCGCGGTGTGCCTATGCGAGCAGGTTGGATGGTCCTACATCAGCGTAGACACGAGCCATCGCGGCGGTTAAGGTTGGCCGGGAAGTAACGAATGTCCTTGTGTTGCGTCGGAGCGTGGGTAGGAAAATCAGCGCGACAAGAAGGACGTGGAGAGAGGTGGTGGTGGTAGGAAGGAGGAGGATGGTGCCGGTGGTGATTGTTTGCCTGGGAAGCAGGAGGCATGCAGGACGGGTAAGGCACAGGCCTCAAGAGATCACGAAACAACTCAGATGATAGAGCGATAAGGCTCCCACTTTGGAGGAGAGGATTAAATTAAAGGATTAGACAAAAGTCGACAAATCCGGGGCTTTCATGCATTTATTGCTGTTTTTATTTTCGCGTCGATATACGAGCAGTGGCCACTTCGCGCGCCGGATTTAATTTTGGGTCTTATCCATCACCACCACAGTGCATTTTAGGCCGCGGGGCGGTTGAATTCTCGCGCTTCTGGTCACGAAACCCGACAGACCCACCCGCTGACTACCCACACCTGAGTCGTCTGAATAATACCTCGCTCTACTTGCCTGTCACCTAATTACCTATCGCCCGTCTCCTGCAGGAGTGGACCGTGTGTCTCATGTTTTACGATCTCCATGTCCCGTGTCCAGCAGGCGGGTCTGTAGAGATCAACCGCACCGTCGCATTCTTGGGCGAATGTTCGTCTTCTGCCTTTCGCTGTCCACATATCTCGCACGACTAACCACCTTCAAACAGTAGGATACAACACTGTAGTCCTTTCCCATACGCTCACAGGCAAGCTGCCGGGGCAAGTCGTCAACCCGCTCCCCTCCACCATCCCCGGCGTCCCCCATGTCCGCATCCTCAGGCGCTGTACACTAATCATCGATGACCCGTCGCAAAACCATCGGCTGGCTGCGCTGACCGCCGCATACGATATCGTCGCGCTGCGGCCTACTACCGAGAAACTACTGCTGCAAGCTTGCACCGCGCTGGACTGCGATCTGATCTCGCTCGACTTCTCGCAGCGTCTACCGTACTTCCTAAAGCATAAACTGGTTGGCACAGCGCTGCAGCGGGGACTCTGTTTTGAAGTTGGATACTCGGGGACGCTGGGCGCTGGCGCGGCGGCAGCCCGTGCCAACTTGATACAGAACACGCAGGCGCTTATACGCGCCACGCGGAACGGGCGCGGGATTGTCATTAGTAGTGAGGCGAGGAGTGTGGTGGGGTGCAGGGCGCCACATGATGTTATAAACATGGCAGTCCAGTGGGGGTTGAGCACTGAGAAGGCCATGGATGCGGTGAGCGGGCTGGCAAGGACAGTGGTGGTGCAGGCTGGGATGAGACGGACTAGCTTCAAGGGAGTAGTAGATGTTGTTGCTGATGGTGTCACTGAGGAGGAGAAAGCTGAGAAGAAGAGGAAGGCTGAGGAGGCACTGAAGGGGGGTGGAAAGAAGCAGAAACAGACGCAGGGACAGGGTCAAGGTAAGGGACAAGTGAAAGGCGGGCAGAATGCGGGGCCTGGGGGCGTGCAGAAGATGAGCAAGAAAGAGAGGAAGGCGGCCGCTGCAGCGGCGAGAAGTGGTCCATGATGCGGCCATACTCGATACCATGATTTATTGAGGTCAAGATGAGTAATTTGTACGATACACACTACTATAGAGGATATATAAAAGTTGTTACGGAAGGAATGTATCTGATTAGATATCCGAATAAAGTATTAAACTTCAATGTTTTCAGTCATGTCCTCGGATTAAACCTCCAAACTCACGTGATCATCCTCAACCATGGTATAAATACACTACTCATCAAATAGGAGGATTCATCAAACAAAGGTCTTTAAGCTTAGATAATAGATAGTAAAAAACTCAGCTGTGCAGATATGACGGACCAAAAAAGTGGAATCTTCTCTTTAAAGGTTCTCTGCATTACTAGTGCAGCTTTATAATGCTTGTGCATGCACGACCCGTATCGTGTGTAGGGCTTTCACCGGCATGGCTAAGAGTTCAGGTTACGAATGCCGTGATTGGAACTAAGTATGTACCAACAGGTGGTTGATAAGACATATCATGTAAAGTACTCTATTTCACATATGTATCTTCTAATACATTATACTCGTACGAGTGCGCTTTACGAATTGTATTAGGTTCCATGTCAACACAAGTAGGTGAAGTGTTATCTAGACCGGGTGCTATTGAACGTGATATCATCATGCATGGGAATTGTTATTTCCAGAACCTTCGAACCATGGTATTGACCGGCCAAACATCTGTTGTCTGTGCATGTCCCGCGTACCTCAGAAAGAGTCATTGAATGTTTTGAAAGAGTACTTGAGCTACAATCCGAACCCCTCTCTCCTCTTTCACACTGTGTGACATTCATTAGTTTCACGAAAGCTTGTTCTCTGGCGTCCGAGCCGGCAGTTTTGCGCCGGATCTAATCACATCTAATCTCCATTGCAACTGACATCCCTGTGGTGCTTGCTACCCACCACCAAGAGTGACCTCCATCTCCGAGATCATCTCTCTGCCCAAATACATACGACCGACCCTACACACGGGACAGTCCGAGTTCTTTATTATTCTCACGAAGACACTCCTTTGTACAGGTACGTACTACTCGCCCATGCAGCGCCGCGCCCCTTATGCGCACCCTTGCGTTCCCGCTAGAGGCTCTTGGCTTATCCCTTAATGGTCGTGTTTTAGCAGATTACGTCCTCCGTCATCGTAAGAGCTGAACTCCCCGCCACAGCCACACCGCATTTTTGGCTATAACCCCAACCAGCGCCCTCGTTCTTGACATTGTGTCACCAACATTCAACATACACTATGCCCCCGGCGAACCTCAAAGCTGAAGACAAGGACGTGATCCGGCGGTGCGTACCCAAGAGCTCCAACGAGATCATCACCGCCGCCGTCGCCCGTCTGTATGTTAGCCACCCGGAACGGACGCGATGGAACTTTACAGGAATTAGCGGGGCGATAGTACTTGCGGAGGACAAGGTCGGGAAGACGCTGTTTTTGAAGATGGTCGACATCAAAGGCCGTGGCGGAGTGCTGTGGGACCAGGAGATCTACCAGGGATTTCAGTACAACAGCGACCGCACGTTCTTTCACTCGTTTGAGCTGGACACATGCATGGCTGGACTGTCGTTTGCGGACGAGAAGGACGCCGGGAAGTTTCTTAAGAAGATTCACAAGAGCATGGACAAGTTTGGGCTTTCGGGCAAGTCTACAGGACACCACTCATTGCTGCCGCATTTTGGAATTGGACATTCGGCCGCACCGCCGGCACCACCTGCCCCACCGTCTCAGCCACCGACCAATGGAGCCAGCTCTACTGGACTGTCTATGGACATTAATGACCCGGGATTCCAGAATCTTTTGGAGGAGCTGAAGGGAATGGGTCTTACAGAAGACGATATAAAGAACAACCAGGACTTTATTATCAGCTATATTGAGGAAAAGGAAAAGGAGGAGAAGAGACAGAGCGCAGCAATACAGACACCGGCTTATGGAAATGGCCACACAAACGGGAATGGGGTCTCCGGTGCAGGTTCAATAAAGCTTCAGTCATCAACGGGATCGGTATTGGGCCGTGGAAGAGCTCCACCTCCACCTCCACCTCCGCCCTCACTGCCACCTCCTAGAGGATCTAAGATTGGTTCATTGAGTCCGCAGGTTACTGGGTCTTCTACAATGACTGCGCGTAGTGGACGGGGGCCGCCTCCCCCACCACCCCCGAGCCGGAGAGCGCACCCTGCACCCCCGCCACCACCTCCGCCACCATCAGGCCCGCCATCTCCTCCTCAATCTCGATCACCAGCTCTCAAAGCTCCCCCATCTCCGCCTTCATCACCACCGGCACCTCCTCAGCCAAAGTTTGCGGTTCCTCCTCCCTTGCCAAATGCAGGCGTACTGCGTGGACAACCACCTCCACCCCCACGAGCTACGCCTGTACCACCTGCTCAGGCTGCACCCCCACTACCTCCAAAAGAGGCCTTGGAAGACGGACCCCCAGGACGCAAATTCGGTGTGCCGCCGCCATTTGTACCAACAGCACCGCCTCGTGCACCTGCACCAGGTCTCCCGTCACGGCCAAATTCGGGACCACCGCCTCCCCCACGGCCGCCGCAAGAGCCACCGAAACCACCTGCTCGAGGTATATTTAACAGCTTCAGAAGAAAAACAAGCATCACTAACCCTAAAACCGCAGATGTTCATATGATGCCACCTCCAGCACCACCTATGCCAACCACCTACGCTCCTCCACCTCCCTCAGCACCTCCTGCGCCTCCGCCACTTCCACCAACGGGTCCACCACCACTCCCAACCTTTGCTGCGCCTCCTCCACCACCAGTTCCAAGCTTTACAGCACCACCTCCGCCCGCACCGCCCATGCCGTCTTTCGGTCCTCCCGGCGTTGGAGCTCCGCCACCCCCGCCACTCCCCAACTTCGGTACGGGCGCTCCTCCCCCGCCCCCTCCGCCCCCGATGCCAAATTTCGGTACCTCTGCGCCGCCCCCGCCTCCGCTCCCCAACTTTGGCACTTCGGCGCCGCCTCCGCCTCCGCTCCCCAATTTCGGTACTTCTGCGCCGCCGCCGCCTCCGCTCCCAAATTTTGGTACTTCCGCACCACCCGCGCCCCCAATGCCCCCCATGGGCGGTCCACCTGGGGCACCCCCTATGCCCCCTCGCACCGCCCCCGACGCCGGAGCACCAAAGATTTCGCTCCCTCCCGTCGCTGCAGAGCGCGGCGACCTGCTGGCAGGCATCCGCCAGGCCGGTGGTATCAAGACACTCAAGCGCGTTCCCGACAGCGAGAAGCGCATCCGCGAGGCGCCAGTGGCTGCAGCTGCACCCGCAACCCCACAGGCGTCGATCCAGGAACTGCTGAAGAAACGGCGTGGGGGGATGGCGAACGATAGTGATGATGAGGGTGACAAGGACGACAAGGATGGTTGGGACTAATCTGTCGATCGAAATCCGGGTTTGTCAGGTGCGGTTTCTGGCCAATCAATCAAAGGACAATTCTGCAATATCAGGCTGCCTGGCGAGTTTGGTTGAGTCGGACATCGGTTGGGAGGTTCGTTGCCAGTGGGGTGGGTAGTGTAAAGGAATGTACGGAAAGGATGAGGGGGAGGGAACGGTTTGTTTGATGTAGCGCTGGGGTTTTCAATAACTTGTGTTTTGTGTCGCTATTCCTATTAGTTTTATTTTTCTTTCTAGGATTGGATTAGCTTGAGTATGATTGTATGTAGAGACTGCTATGGGTATGTGTCTCTATCGATAGGGTAGAGTTTGTTAGAGAATATGGTCCGAGAGAAGTGGTGTAGTAGGTATCAAATTAAAAGGTTATTATTATTACTATTATTACTATTGTTGCATAAGTAGATCCTATGTAGATTGACTGTACGAGTAATTGATAAACCCAAGGCAATCTAGAATCCGGGTTTACTTCGAATATTCTCATTTGTTTTTGGTCATCATGAATAGCCTATGACCATAATACATTCCATATTGGAGGAGGGATAACTGTCGACCTAATAGAGGAGGAAATAATGGATATCATCTCTACAGCAAATGCATTCTGAAACAAATCGTAGCCGATGGAACCCTACTGAATCACGATCAATGCTCCAGGGTCCGAGATTACAGGATATCTAATAGCTAGATTCCATCAAATTCTCAACTATGGTAGTAGTAAAAAGCTACAAAAGAAACAAGTATAAACAATGCAGCGAAGCAAGGGTGTTTTTCCAACTCAGCTCAACAAAAACGCACAGAAACACAAACAAAAAAGAAAGCCCAGCCCAGCCCGCAATCCAATCCCAAGTCTAAGCATCAAACTACCCACTGAACGCAGTCTGCAAAAACCCTTGCACGGCCTTGAGGGCCTCGTACCGCACCTCGGCGTCCGTATCCCCCATCAGCTCCATGACCCGTGCTTTGACGCCTAGCTCCTCCCAACGTTTCCGCGCATATGGCACCTCGCGCACCAGCACACCGACATCGTTCGCAGCCACAGCCAGCACCGTCTTGTCGACACTCGTAGCCAGAGCTTTGGCTAGTGCGTGCACTAGTTCTTTGTCATCCAGAATCTCGCGAGCGTGCTTCTTCCAAAACGCCTCGTTGCGGTGTGGCGGTGACCAACGTAAGTGTGTGGCCATCACTTCGAGCTTGTAGGAGGACAGCGTAGTCTGCTCGGACTCGAAGGCCTCAAGTGCGGCTATCAGGGTGCTGAGGTCAGCAGTCAGGTCAGGGTCCGAGTCGGAGTTGAAGCGGGTGGAGAGCGTTTGGAGGTGCGGGAGAATGCCGGTGAGGAGTAGGGCAGGAAGGTTTGTGGAGGGCGATTTGGTTGCAAGGTTGGCAAGGAGTGCAAGGCAAACCCGGGTGATTTTTTCCTTGATACTGGAGCGAAGGATGTCGGTGATGGCGGGGATAAGATCGTCGTAGCGCCTATGTGAGCATTAGTAACTTCTAATTGCGGGGATGCGGAGATGCAGACTGGTTTAGGTCTTCAGCCACCGACTCCTCGAACGTCAGTTCCCACACAGTTAGAAGTACATGGTATAGTAACTGCAACGGGACGCCGCCCTGGACGATATTCGAGCCGCCCAGCGCATTGCGGTCATTTCCGACATTTGAGCTCCCTGACCCATGTGCAGCCTCATGGAGGATGCGGTACAGTGGGTTCGCCGTCTCTTCACGCATGTACCAGAATGTCGTGCGGGCGTATGAGGTTCGCAGCAGTGAGACATAACTCTGGATGGCGAGATCCTGCTCGTGGTGGTCGCCCCCCCGTGAGACGCCACAGAGGTAGTGGTAGAACTTTGGCAGCGCGTCCTTCACATCCTCGCCGACCTTCGACGAGCTAGTCAGAGCGGTCGATAGAAGTGTAGTGAGCACTGCCGAGGCGAGCAGTGGCACGGGTGCGTCATGGCCACGAAGGAGCGATATCAAAAGATCGTACGGCTTCGGAAGCGCCAGCAGCGAGTGGGCAAATCCGGGGACATCTAGTAGGCGTGAGTTACGGAGTGAGAGGGAGCTGTGGAGCTAGCTCGCACGCACCGCTCAGCAGATCACCGGTCCACATCAACATGTACTGGATGATGTCGCCGCGTGACTTGGTGACACTATTCTGTAGCACTCCATCAGACCCAAGCACAAGGCGTGCATAGCCCTGGCCGTCCTTATTCACGATGTCGGCCCGCTTGTCACGCGGGACCTTGTCGATGGCTTTGATTTTCTTGACATCAGCGTCGGTCACGATGTTGGAGCGCACATAAGCCTCCCACGGTACCGGGCGCGTGCGAATGTTCGTGTGCAGCTCGGCCAGGACATTGGAGGTGGTGAGGGACATGGTGGGTGATGCTGGAGGCTTGGGCGGTGGGCTCGGAGGTGAGACAGGGAGGCCGACGTCACTGGACAGACGTGTTGAGACTTACCCGGCTGCGGGGCAGTGGGAGCTTAAGGCAGTCCAAATTAGAGCTCTAGTGAAATTACGAAAGTCAAACAGCTTAGATCACGTTGAGAAAGGTTCTGAATACTAATAAAGTTACTTTACACCTTTCCACAGTGGAGTGTGGGCATTATGCTTCTCCATCCGCTCGTACCTCTACCTCATTTTCGATCCCCAAAACACCCTCAAACGCATCCTTCCCCTCACTAACCGCCGCTTTCTGCTTGTTGATCAACTCTCCATCCTCCTTTGTAAGCTCAATCATGCTTAGCATCTGCTCGTTTCTGCATATCCATGAATCAGCCTCAAATATGAACCAAAGACTCAAGATTGAGCTTTACATGCAGAGTCTTACATGCGGTTCAAGGTCATCAACAGTTTCTGCAGGTGTGTCAGCACCTCCCGTTGCGGCGGCGTAAGCTCGCTATTACCACCACCACCACGATTAGCCGTCCTGCACCTCGACTTCCACCTCCCAGCCAGCCTACCTCTCATCGCCGGAGATTTCCATAGTTCTCCTTCGATACTAAGTCAAAAAAAAACAAAGTCGATTGATCGAAGGTGCGTATCGTGCGGGCGTGTACGCGGTGGTGGTTGTTATGAAACGCAGCGCCGCAAAACGGAGTAGTGGCAGTTGCTGCAAAGAATAAGAAGGTTTTGGCTCACAAAGCCGCACGCAGATGCTCCGCCGCCAGCCAACCGCCATCAAACTGACTACCAACGACATCGCACTCTATGAAGATTTTAAAAAGAAGCGCGACGCTGCCGAAAAGAAGCGCAACAATGCTGCTGCTGCTGCTGCTGCTGCCGCGGACATTGACCCGCCACGCTTGCCTGCAGTCAGTGCGCTCGATCCTAGGACGCGCCAGCGGGCGAGGGAGGAGCGGATTGGATTGCATCGCCCTCAGTAGGAATAGGTACTATGAACATATATTGTGATCGTGATCTGTGAAAGAAAAGAAAGGCTAAGGCCTGTGGATGTGGGATGTGGGATGTAAATGAAATTAACTCAATGTTGGGCATGTAAATTGGACAAATTCACGGGCGCTTTTAGGCGTTTTCTTCTTCAATACTGAGGCATTTTAGTGCTTAGATTTAAGGTTTCTGCTAGTGATTCTATATCTAAGTAGTGATGATGTAAAAGTGGTACGTAAAGACATAACACAAGTAAGTTTCAACTTGTTTATTTTCGCCAATTTAAATCGCTTTTGTGTTTGTTGTATTCAAACTGCCAACCCAAAAAACATCCCAGCACATTGACACAACCCTTTTATCAAATGGCTTGCCCCCCTGGTCCATTTATGCTGTAATGGAATAAGAAAACAATTTTGGAAGGAACACACAAAAAAGAAAAACTGAGGAATCATTGTTCGAAACTTCACAACGCCATACCCAATTTATGCAACCCCATAGAGGAAACAAGACAAAAGACAAAAAGGACGAAGCCAACACACCTGCACCTACCCAAAGAGAAAAGAGAAAAGAAAAAACACCACCGACACAGAGGAACTCGATACACATCACAAAAAAACAAAAGGGGTAAACTTTACTCTGAGAGGAGGAAAAAGGCAAACGAATATACAAAAAGTGGCTGGGTAATGATACAAGGGGGAGCCATCCCCTTTCCCGCAATAGAGACGAGAACTATATAAAGATTTCGCACAATGTGATTAGGGTTGAGTCCAGTGGTCGTGATACCAAAGATTATAAGAAATAAGAGCTGGGATTTTATGTAAATTCAACAAAATTATGGTGTCTTGCCATTCAAGGTACTTTGCTTTGGAAGTTTCAAAATGATTTTCCGCGGCTGAGAATTAGGTGTACTCGCTGTTGGCGTTGGTGGTGGCGCCATAGACGAGGGAGTGGGTGACCCAGACATAGAGGCGGTTCTTCGAACAGCACTCTTTGGATCTTTTGGTTTTTTTGAAACGCCATTTTGACCCTGTGATCCTCGGTTTGCTGTTCCTCGAGGGTTGGTAATAAGTTTAATTGAAGGTCTATGAGGTGGTACCGGAGTTTGAGGCTTAGCCACTGGAAGGGGTTGGGGAGTTGGAGCTTTAACTGATGCTGGTGCTGATGATGGTGCTGATGATGGTACTGATGATGGTGCTGATGATGGTGCTGGTACCGGTGCTGGCTTAGGCTTTTGAGGTTTCCCCCAGGCCCATTTAAACTTAAGCATTGCCTATAGAGTGGCTTTTAGTAAATGCTTGAGAAAACATAACTCATCACTTACTTTGCCAACATGTTCTACTGACAGGTGTTTCTGTTGCTTGAGGACTACAATGTGAGACAACTTTGGCTCATATAATACTGCGCACATGTCTAGAATACAGCGCAGTTCAATAAGGCCAAGCTTATCAGATCTGGGCATCGGTGAGCACATAATTAATAACAAAATTCGTAGATACTAACCTGACAGCATCCCACAAGGATTCCTTCATAATTTCATGGTTTTGTAGCTCTTTCCTCAGCACGGCCATTGCACCTACACTAGTGCCCTTGGACAATTCCTCTTTCCTTGTATTCGCAGGGTCGACATTAACTTCCTCGATTGTTAGGCTAGATGGGTCCATTCTATGGGCATTCTGAACAGATTTCTTTTCGCCCATAGCTATCATTCCAAGTCCTCTGCCAAATGCTGCCTGCACATGACGTCGGATGTACGGCGATGGATCCTTTCCCATGGTGTAGCAAATGTATCGAACCAAAGGAGGCTTCTCATGAAGGGCGCCGAGATCTATCATACAGTCAAACGCTTTGGCACGTACTGTGTCAAGAGTTCCTTCTCGAGTATAAGGCATGAATGTCTTGAAATCAAGATCTATGACATTTCTCAAAGTAAGGCCTCGTAATATCTGCAAAAAATTATTAGCAAATTGTTTTAAACATCCGTCCAACACAACACTCATACATCTAAGGCTGTTTCTGAAACGATATTGCGATAACTAGGCTTCCAGGCGTCCATTCTCTTGTATCTTTCGATTTCCTTGATGGCAAGTGACTGTGCGTCCTGTCCTTCTTGATCTTCGAACTGCTCCTCGTAGTAGTTGAATTCATTCCCTTTATTACTGGGAGTCAAAGTTTTTGCTAGTGAACTCATAAGGTTTGCAATATAATAAGAGTCGTCAAAAGCGTTATTTGTGTTATCGTTATACCGCAAGCAATCTATTAACCATCTTTTTACACTTGGAGGACAGTCGCCAGATATATTTCTTACACCAGCCAAGGCCCGAGGAATCGCGCTCTGAATATAATAAGCTGTGAAATCGGAAAAGTCATTCCCCCTGGGGATAGACGAGTTTGGGAAACAAAAGAATTCCTGGAAAGCCTTCATAAGATGTGTCTGTCCCAACCAGTCCAGGTCTGCTGTAGCACACCTTGCGAGTGCCATTGCTGCTTCGACTCTAATGCCATAATAGTACCGACGATCCATTAGGGTTCGGACTAGAATGGAAGAAATCAATGCGGATTCGCGTACACTTGCAAAATGTCGAATTGAATCGTACTGGGCGATAACGTCACGGTCTTGCTGTAACTGCGATAAAAACATATAGTCCGGCTGGCCAATGTTGAGAGTGCATATCCATTCAAAGTCGGCGTCCATCCGGATCCATTCGAAGCTTTCTTGAGACATTTTCTCTTCGTCTTCCTTTGTCCAATCCGACATTTGCCAGTCGTCAACCTCTTCCTCACTTTGTAGGACATCTCCTAGACAGTATAGCAATACGTCATCGTTCTGATGGACCTCCACACTAACATCAACACCAGCCCCAGCGGCAGCTCTCTCTTTTTGACGACGAGACCGTTTTAACCGCTTGTACTTCGTGTTATACGGGATATCAAGTTTTGTATACCCCTCCTTGAGATCGACAACATGTTCGTACGGCGTGCCATCGGCTTCGTGGATTCGGATAGTCATAGGGCCAGTAAATACTGGCTGAACTGGTCCAATAACAATATGCCGTTGATTCTCACTGGCAGCTTTCCAAAAGTCTGTAGGCGTCATTCGACGCTGCGGTGTTTGCTGGGACTGCACTTGCCGTATGCCCATTTCAACAATCATCCTCTTCTTATTGAATCGCTGTGATATTTCAAAGCGTGGGTACCCACTCCCATAGACCCATTGCTGGAAGAACGGTTCCAGTTTGTTATGACTGTTCTTTTCACACAAACGAATGAAGTGTGCTGTACTCATCAAACCGTTTTTCAATTCCCCAGCGACTGCCGAAAGGAATGTCTTCCGCACAACACGGTGCAATACCATCGAAGAACTTAGCTTCCACAATCGCTTTTCCAAGATTGTCAAAACCACAGGGGCTTTTAACTTGATAAAATCCAGCTGATCAGGTTCAATTGGGACTTGAAATCCTTGTGCATATAGTGACGGACGATCGATGTCCAATTCACATATCTTTTCAGCATCCTTCTTCAGCCGGAATCTGTACTCATTATTGCCCATGAGGTTTTTCAAGAAACATCCTGTCATCCAGTATGCCATTCCCACAATAACCCAGATGTCCGCCCAGTCCTTTGGTACAACCTGGATACCAGCCCATTGCGCTGCCAGAGAGTACGTGAGCGATTTTGTAACTGGCCATATCGTATCGATGATGGTTTCAGGGAACAATAGTTTATTACTGCATATAGCAAGTGAGGCCGTTTCAACGGTGTCAGTTGTAAGATCATCCACAAAGCATAGCTTGAAACTAGAGAAGATATATTGACCGAACTCTTTGACCATAAAGTCGATAGCCTTGAAGATAGTCAGTCAATACCATGTCATACAGATAGTCTTAATCATACCTTAGGAAGAAACATGCAAGTATTTTTGAGATCCGCTTCCCTTCCAGGCAAACAATACCCTAGCACATCTACTGTCATGATACCCATAGCCTCCTCATTTTCCTGGTCACGATATTCAGAAAGACTGACATTCTCAAACGGGCCAACTGCAAACGAGATATGCTGCGGAGCAATAGGTTGGTTTTGAAAGAACTTGAATACTTTCTTCCATGGCTCGGTTGGGTGGGATTCCTTGGCAAATTTCAGTTAGACGTGCGCCTACATCAAGCAAATTTGGGACACAAACCGGTTCATCCAGTGGATCAGCACTGCAAACCACCATAAAATCGAGATCATCGTCCCCCTCACCGCCATCGTCTTCAGCGCGGCTCGTCATTGGAGTATCTTCAGGGTCATCGTGAGTTCCATTTATCCCATTATTCATCTTGCCCTTCAGTTTTTCTGACTCGGGGGTCTTGAAGATGTCTCCAATGGTCCGTGGGACCGTGATTTCGATGTCCCATGTCCACCGCTCATGAATACCATCAAGCGTTGGAAATAAACAGCAAGCGGCTCCGGGTAAGGGAGAATTGGTGGTGTACGCATGAGGATATCGCATGTCCCCGGATTCGCAACCAACAAACGTGAATCCGTCACGAATATTCTTGATTTCGTACTCTATCCTCAGCATGAGTGGTGCATATGGGGTATACATGTTGTCCGGTCTTGCTGTGAGCATTGGTCCAGGTGTGCTTACACCAGCACCTGCATCTGGGGTTGCTCGACCTGTACTACGATTCGATAAAGCATGCTGGGTTGCAATGCTGAACGGATCCTTTACAAGCAAAACCGCTTCTACGTGAGAAAAACGGCCAAGTACTAAAATAAGGGGTGTTACTAACTGCGGGTTCAATCTTCATCTTCGGAAGAGTAATCACGAGTTCATGATCAGGAGGGTCATGCAGTACGCCATCAAGCTTCCTTCTTAACATTTGGTGTTGATATACAGTGGAGGTATTATGTATCTTGAACTTGTTGTATGGCTCATTGTGCTTTATGTGATATACGGGCTTCCCATTTACGGTGGCTTTGATAATCTCTATTGCCTTGTGTGAATTCCCATTCTGCACCATAATTGAGTCAGGAGAAACTTACTACATTGTCGTGAATTCAACCGAATCTGCTTCAAAGTTGAATCCGTAGGGTTGATTGTTACTTCAGTGAATCCCTATCCATGTTAGACAGTGTGTTCCATACATTGGCGCGTGACGCATACCTTCAGCTGTTTTCGTGCAAAATCAACTTCCAATCCGACCTTTTGATGACCTGTGCATTGCCCATCAGCCCTATGTCTCATCGTATCAAGACACCCGGATCACTCATATGTTGAACCCTCTATTTCCCATCATCGGCGGTACCGGTTGTCCAGTTGGTGTTGCAAGGGTGGCTACCGGCAGAGGTGCCATAACTGGATCTGTGGCCGAAGGCATCGTGAACAAGAATCTGCACTCCCAACAAAAACCCGGAACAAATGGCAAACGTGGCGCAAGGCGAAGATAAAGAAGCGGCTACTCCTAACACTTCCGGGCCAACGTCCACATCCTCTGTTCCCCGCAGTCTTCTGTCCTTTCCCGCCGCCGCTGAAAAAACTGCGAGGGGTTCTTTAGAGTCCCTGTATTATCTTGCGCCCACCGACAGGCGCAGATATTCCTTGTTGTTAACGCGTCGTACTACGCGCAAGCGCTTTTGTCCTGATTGTAATGAATGTGGGTGGCCTTATGGTGGTTTTATGAACGGGGTCGATGTTCGATGGAAAGCGCGGTTGGTCTCGAAAGCGCGAGGCTTTATGAAGTCACCAAATGTGAGAAATAGGCTATGGCGCGTGTTTTTGGCTATTTAACGATCGCCAAGGTTAGGTCGACAGCTCGAGACGTCCTAGAACACTGGTGGTTGAAGTTGATGGCCGTTGGATGGGAGCGGCGTCATAAACTTGCAGCCTCATCCATAGAAGCTCGAGAACACCAACCCGAGTGGTGTGGCTCAGTAGGGCTCTAGCCGCTTTTAGCCTGGTGGCTCACTGGACGTGACGTCTAATCAAGCTTTCACGCAAATATACAGAGTTCGACGCGTTTCCTCTTGACAATTGTAATCCACACTATCAAGATTCAATAAACCCTTCATGTCTCCGATGCATTAAATTTAAAAATGCACGATTTGCAAAACAAAACAAAAACCATAAAACAGACACCAGCACCCAATGACCGAGCAATGTTATGATACAAGTATAGACTATGGAGGTGGCCTTTTTACCCATCCAAAAAAAAGCTACCCAAAAAAAAGCAGAACCAAATGATTTAAATGTGTAATTGAAGCTAACGCTACTCCCGAGACAACCGTCTACGGGCTCTAGCTGCTCTTGTAACCCCACTGCTTGCAATTATTTCCTCTGGAAGTTCGTAATCCCTCTGCTCAAATACTGGAAGGGGTTGTCCAAAGGCTGTTTTGTTCCGAGAGCTCTTGCGTCCCTCGGTACTAAGGGCCTGCATCCGTGCTAAAGGGCTATCGTAAAATGATGTAAATTCGGTTCCTGGCTCTACCTCGGATCGGTCTCGTTTTTTCTGTCTTGATTTTGAGTTTATCTCGTCCCAAGGGTCATGAGAGATTTGTGAGTCGTCGTTGGGGTCCTCGGCTTCTGCAGTGTCGCGATCAAGACTATCTTTTGGACTTGATGGTGATGATTTCTGCTTTTTCTTTCGTTCAGCTTCCTCCCACTGGCGATGCTTATCAACAGTTGCCTCGAGTTGTTCTATCAACTCGTTTCGTCTCTCTTCGAGTTCACTCTTGGAAAGGGCAGTCACAGAAACAGCACTAATTCCAAGTAGCTTAATCCAATCAGGACTATGTAACTTATCAATGTCCTGCCTCAACTGTTGAGCGTTATGAGCCAATTTTTCACGCTCGACATTTCGTATCCTTCTCTCAAGTTTTCCTTGGCCAAGGTGTGGGGCTTTATACAATTCATCGGGCAATGGATCTTTAGTAAGGTCGTTTAGGGCATCGGGGTTAAGTTTGAGTAACTCGGCCTCAAGATCAACCGTTTCAACTGGTATCTGCCGAATTTTATCGACCTTCTCTTGTTTAGCCTTCTCTTCTAGATCTTCTTCAGTCGGTGGTGATGCCAATGTTGGCGGATTGGGAGGGAAATAAGGGGTGAATTTTTTATCGGGGGGAAGACGTGTTTTGATTATCTTCATTTGAAGTTCATAATCAACTATTTCTATGTTAGCCCAAGTGTATAAAATTATATCATCGGGTTGAGGTTACACTCGTCTATTTTCCGAAAAAACTCTTCGTATCGGCCCTCTTTTGGAGCAGCCTGACTTCTCAGGACCCTTTTTTCCTCCTTATTTGTCGCCTCTGTAGAAAGCTCCCCATTGTTGGTCACGGTTGTGGCCTGGGAAGTAGGAGTAGGCGATAAGCCTTTCTGTATCTTGCTTGGGGGCTGTAGGTCGCCTTTGCCTCCACCAATACTTTTTGGAATTCTGCGTTTTCGCTTTCCAAGGTAGTTGGATGGGGCAGGTCTGTCAACCGATTTCTCTCTTGGGGGAGCACCGTCACTGTTAACGCAAGTCTTTGCCGCCGTAAGTACATTATTTGTATTATCAGCATCTCGAAGAGAACCCTTCTTCTTCGAAGGCTTCAGCCTGTTCATGATTTTTTTCCTCGCCATCTTCTTCACCGTGTCGCGCGAGGCATCACTGTCCGATGACATTGATAAACTGTCGCGTACGCGGTTTTCACTAGCCTTTCGTCCAGGAAAATCGGTAGTCATATCTTCGCTCGTGGGTTGCGCTGGTGGAGGGTTTGGAGGCGCGACTTGCCTGCTGAAACGAAGAATTATATGTGGTAGCCGGCCCTTCATTGTGAAAGAGTACTCTCATTCTTATTCAATGAAACCTGAGAGCTAAACGGGATTTGAGTTTGGAAGAGTCAATTGAGCCTGGATGAGCGACGTTGAACCTGGGCTGGAGGGGAGGGGAATGTAAGCTTGCTGCAACTTCAAAGATGATTGTGGGAGCGCGATCAATGTTTCCTCGCCTAAATGAGCGCTCAAAAAAGAGAGCCGAACTTTAGGGAATTATGAAGTAGGATTTCATGCAGCTAACGTTTCAATAGCTCATCTCTTTAAGAGACACCCATCAAGCTTGTTGCTGCTGAGCTGCTTTCTGCACGGTCGACCTCGACATCGTTCGACGTTCAACACATAGGAGAACACTAAAGCCTAACCCCTGTAACTTTTTATGCAGGAGGTTTCTCTCACCATTCACGACCGTTACAATCCGAGTATAAACTCAATAAACAAAAGAATGATAGAGATACTGCCGTGAAAAAGTGTCCAAATGCATTTTGAGCGATAGGTATGTATGTACATTATTATAAGCGAAACTATTAACGCCGTCGTGATATATAACCAAAATATTAAACACCAACTAAGTTCAAACACCACTGCCTGCTGAATAATAAGGCCGTATCAAATACAGAATAAAATCGTAGAATGCATGGAAATCAGGTATCTATTCTTGATGCAACAAAAAGTCCTTTACTAGAGGTGAACCAGCGAACTCCGGATTTAACAGGATAGATCTGTATGATAAACTTATCAGCAAGGTTAAATTCGTCAACCAATGGAATCCGGGTTGGGAGCCGCACGATAGAAAGTATGACAAGCCTTGACGTCGAGTTTCCAAAAACTTAGGCCGAAACTTTGCTACAATACAGTCAGAACCATACAGATGTCAACACATAGGTAATCGCTTACAAACAACACTTTTTGGAGGTAAGACTGGGAGATATGTTAATGATTTCGGAAATGTGGACTTCAATTGCTCCCGTAACAAGAAAAATTCCGAGTATCTACAATGATGAGTATTTGATACTCTAGATAGATGGGATATAATTAGAGCTCTACCTTTTTCGAATTGTAAATCTGGCCCCCTTTTGATGGTCAGAACCTTAGTTTACTTTAGAATGGAGTATACGGACCTCAAAGGTTTCAATGTGGCAATTCCAAGCCACATATGCTCCTGCTCTCGTCCTGCTTCCGGAAACAATTGCATAATCCACTACATGTGCACTGCGTGCCCACAATCCTGAACTATTCTCGCTCGGAGAGACTGTGTGATCCTCCAGAGTGATCGCCATCGGCGAGGGGTTGAGGTAACTCATGTCGGCCTCACTCCCAACGCTGCTGGTAGAGGCATGGCGGGCGCGATTCTGAGTTTCTGTGCCGTTTGACGCTGCAGTCTGTGCTGCTGGTGGCGTATTATTCATGTCCGGAATTGTTGGGTGCACCGCAACATTGTGCGGAGAGTACTGTGTTGAAGCGTTGCGATCCGTTTTGACCGATGTATGATGCTAAGCTAGGCAAGCTATGCGAACTTTTCAGATATACCTTTGGGAGGTTGATGATATGTGGAACTGTTATGTGCGATATGAAAAATGCCTGATTGTAATAAACGCGAAATGATCAAGTATTGTAGAGTACAGTGGTAGTTAATGAGGCGCAGGCATTAGCACATAATGGTGGCGTCCCGGGGAGGCCAAGGCAATTGAAGGCATGGGCTCCCTTAGCCATTTCGCTGGTAGAGGAAAGGTTGGCCATGCCGCTTAGAAGTTGCCCAATTGAAATACTCGCAGGAAAAGGAGCCCTGGTTGCAGGGTCCACGGCGACATGGTCCGTTTAGGCCCGGTTCGAGATATCATTTTCCCGATCGTCTGCTCGCCTTCTTCTCTGGTCATCCGCACCACAGCAGTCCTCTCTTTATTGCCCAGGTCTTTCGTTTATATTCACGGCATTCCCTCGCTGTCCTTCAGATTCCTCTTTCTTCACTCGCATCCTCTCAGTCACCGTTCACCTTCGTTAAAAGTTCGGTCTGCCCTTCATACATTCGTTAACAGGGTTAAAGTGCATCTCGTCTAGGTATGTCAGCTGAGTATCCCACGTACTATTTGCACTTTTCAACGAAGCTTGAAATCTACATGATTATCATTCAGACAGTAGCTAATATAATATGTTTTTTTTCTAGTTTATTCTTCGCAACGAGGCCATTTCAACAGCTACCCCTTTATACAAGATGCAGTCAAAGTCAATCCTCTTCTCGGCCCTCATGGTCGCTTCCGCTTTCCTCCCTGTAACACTGGGGCAAACGAGCCTAGATGACGTGTAATAACATAACAGCTTCCTGTGGTGTTTGATGATTTCACTGACGTTTGTTTCTAGTGATCAAAATACCCGGGATTTCTGGTGCCAGAGTCAGGTTGCTGCCTGCCCTTTACTGTGTGGGGATTTGGAGAAGAAAACCGTCAAGAACGAGTGCTTCCCCGTGCGACCCTCCTCATTATTTCATTGTTTTATTTCTAGCTAACATGATGCAGGACAACCTATTCTATCAATGCCTATGCTCCGAAGGCATAACCCCAAACCTTACCGAATACTCTCAGACGATACCATACTTCCAATGCACGATCGATTTGAACGCTTGTGTTAAAGGGTGCAGCGGAGACCCAAAGTGTAACACCCAGTGCCCCAAGACACATGTGTGCGGTGCTTCATCTCCCAAGAAGTCGAACTCAACAAAGACTACCAGCTCTGCAACTGCTTCGGCAAGCGCATCCGCTACCGGTGATAGCAGTGATGATAGTGGAAGTGGGTTTGCCTCCTCAGACGGTTCTTCAAATGCCTCTTCGGACAGCAGTGGAGCAGGAGGCCTTGTGATTTCTGTTGGCAAGGCTTATGGACTTGGTCTGGTAGCTGTAGGCATCGGAGCAGCTTTTGTTGGCTTGTAAGCGTCGTTTATAGGAGTCGGTGTTGGCGTGCTTTTCCTAGCATAACGAATTGTCCCTTGGACATGCGACAATTCATTTTCTTTGGTTGTTTTGGTGTTAATTTTCTCTTACAATTTCTTAATCATTCCACATTTCAGCGCTTGTTTTTTCGAGCATACGAGAGGTTTGGAGGTTTCATTTCTGCGAGCGATTTTAGCATAAGTAGGGCCTTGGGTTGCAGTTTCACGTGCCAGAAAGTAGTGGCACCTGGAGACCGAAGAACAACGATATTAGTGCCACTTTAGAACAGTGGCAGATCAGTTTGAATGCCGAATTTTGCAAAGACCCAAAAACTGTGAGACCGAAAATGAGCCAGTACAAACCTCAAAAATTGTGCTCAATAATCTGCAATTGACGTTTTAAGATTGACCGTTCCAGCATTTCTTTTGTCTGCCCATATTTTCTAAAACAACTATTTTATTTTGTGGACTCTGCGGTAACATTTGTATTGGCACAACGTTCTCAATCCCTTTAGGCAAGTGTCACTCGTGAGCCGCAACCAGATGGCATACATAGATGTTCAACGGTAGCACACGGATCGGAAATTCACAGCAAGTCTCTCTCTGTAGATCGCGGCTGGCGGGTGTGGTATGCGTTGAAGAAATGTAATTTATTTTTGGACACGTCGTGTGATACATGGAGTGGTTACTTTGAGCTTGGTCGTTGTCCAAGGATTTTGGGTGTGGAGAAGTCACGGAAGCTAGTAAGGTCTGTCAATCCTGCTGCTGTATTTGGCGGCTGGGACGGCTAATACGATTGAGTAAAATCTTTTTTTTGTTTTGACGATTCCACACCCTGGAACACAACATTGAAGGAAAGTTTATAGGTACATCCTAGGTACATCCCGTGCTGGCAGATTTTCCGGCGTGATTAGGCACGCATGTGTAGTAAAAGAAAAAAGTTTTTGCGGAAATGTCTGGTAGGTTCTGCATGGTTCACTGTAGCTACCTCTCTATACTTTAGATACAGGTTGTAATGCAGGTAAACACATGAGTATCCGCTAGCTTGCGGGGGCGGCGGCCGTCTGGCGACTACTCCACTGCTACTTCTCGATAACGGCTGGCGCTAAGTATCCATGAATCACAACGGTCACATCATGCCGTCGATCACAGCATTCTAGACTCTGAAACTCTTTCCCGATTACGGTTCCAGCCGGTCAACACCCAGGTCCCAGAGCATTTTGTCTGAGATACCTAAAACGTACACCAGAGCATATCATCAGAACCTAGCCGCATGCAAGCCACGGCTCATACCAGAACGCAAAGGCATGCCGTCCCAAACCGTGAATATTCTGGAGCAGAGGACATTTGTCCGGGAATCCGATGTTGTTGTGGGCCGGCCGTTGTTGACGTTGAAATCACCCAATCACAGCACCGCAGCACATCCACAATCACACATCACAAATGCCACCTTTTTCCTGTGGCAGAAGAGTCGTCAGCTCTCTAGCCTTTTTCGTCCGTTTGCGGGCTTTATCGATGCCGATAGTGCGAAATCGAGATGGTTGGTGGCACGCCGGCGGAACACTGCGGCTGCAAGAAAAAAAAATTGAACGGGCATTTACTCTACACACAGAACCTGGAAAATTTTGAATGTAAAGCATTTATCTTATCGTTTTTGCTAAAAACAGAAGCTGTTGTAGGGGGTGGGAGGTTTCGGATAAGATATCTCGTGATCTATGCTTTAGTGGAGCGGCATGAACTGGGTGACTGGCCACCCCGACCGAGTTGCGGATCGGCCGGGACTGAGAACTTAGAGATGGTGGGGTAGGACCGGGGTTGCTGTTGCTGTGTGTTACTGCTGTTCTCAGCATGTCAAGCTCGGGCCCGGGTATGTAGCGTAGAGTAATCGCAGGGTTAGTAGGCAACTGCCTGCGTGTAAAATCTTGGGGGCTGGGATTGATCATGGTCCTTGCAATGCCTTGATCGAACACGGGCCAATTTGGAACTGCTTACGGAGTAGAGTAATATTATGTAAAAACAATTGATACAGACAGCACAAATAGAGTTTACCTGTATGGAATTACACAGTGCGGTTGCGTACGTATCTCGCTCACTAAAAGTATTACAAAAAACTCGAACTTTTTGCTTCTCAATTCCACCCTGCTCTTCTCTCACGGATCGATCGACGGATCGAATACGCCACAAACACACAAATCTAGCTTGCGCATAGCTACATATATGATCCAAGCAGATAGAAACATGGCCTACACGTGCATGCTCCATGTGGCACTATGTTATATAAAACATGTGAATTCACTCTCTGTATGTATATATCCAGATTCATTGTTTTACAACGGACTTTATATATGCGAGTGCACAGAAGAAATAACCTGACGACTTCGGCCCGTCTGGGCTCATTGAATCGATAGACCGAGTGATCAACAAGTAAGAATACCGCCCTAACCTATTTCACCTATTTAAACATAGTTGGCATGCGAACTTTAAGGTTGCATTTCAAGCGTCCTGCTGTATTATGTACTACTCCACTTGTGCCAAATGTTGTAACTGTGTCTATTCCTAATAATAATAGCACCATCAGGATACGAGACCAACTAAACCGTCAATATCGTGAATGTTCTTGAAGGGATTAAATCGTGTCATTATATCACGTCAACCCCTTGCTCGGCACCGAGCACCTGTTTGTTTTGTGCGTGATATTTTCAAGCGGCACTCTGCTTGTTATTAATATTCACATGTATAGTTGTTATACTAGCGTCCACAAGTCATCATTTCGAGTTGTATGTAGCAGTGCTCAATCGCAGTGTTTAAACTCAGATACATCACTAATCACTCGTGATCTTGCATTGCATTCCATTCAACCCTGTTCCGATCTCTCTTTAATCGACACCATGGAAACCCTGGTACTTATAAAGTTAATAATAATATGTCACTTTAGGATGTGTGCTTCCCGACAATTTTCTCCTTATATTATGCTCACGAAGCCTATAAGACTTATCTATAGCACAACCGCGGCAACGGCCACGATGTATCGCTTGAGGTTATTGGAACGCCCACGCAAATCACCTATAGCACGCCGGTTAGCGGCGAAAAGCGCATACAAGTGCCCGAAACGTGTCTCCTTGGCTGCAGACCAACATCTCTTGTGGCATTGTGTTGATGCGCACTGTGCTGGGTTGGGAATTTGCGTTAACTCCAGTTTTGAAGTTCATTGTTTAATGTACGCGTCCAGGACCTTTTAACGTGTTTGGACGAAAACAACCCGACAGTCAGATACTTACTTAACACAGTAAATATATGAATTGCATTATGTATATCTGAAAATCGGCGCCTCCAACTACCTTTCATTTCCAAGCTTGATCTAGGATTTAGATAAGAATAATTAATATAGAGATTAGGCATGTCAAGGTGTGGACCTGGCTCAGTGTAATCTATGATCATGACTGGCATTAAGACACGCTAATCTCTGACCCCTAGGTGTGATTGCGGGCCGGCCATGAACCCGAAACACGGACTTGAGTTACTTGTAGCGAGCATATTAAGGGCCAGGATAATTTTATCTGGCGCATGGTTCATTCTGGTTGTTGGGAACTCTATGTGGTTTATGGTGATAATTTTTAGTCATATCGCCATATATTTCTTACAGTCACAGCTCCTCACTCATAGTCCCGTTCCCAGTCGGGCGTTTTCACTCACTTTCACCCTAGTGAGGAACGAGCTCAATGAAACCGCTAGGTACGAGACTACCGAGCTCATACGTTCAGCATTAAAATATGATATATTACCTTGTTGTGTCTGTGCACCAGTACCCAGAAAACCGAAGGGCGCCCGGGTTTCAGACAAGCGCGATATTGTGTTTGAGTGATTTGCTATGCCGTTTATAAGTGGGTATTGTCGTTTCGTGTACAGCCAGGTATTCTTTTAACCGATCTAAAAAAAATTCTTGTGCCTGCGTTTGATTGCTAGCAGCAATGTCCTCTTTGATCCATCAAAGAACGAGGAAAGCCCGGACTGGGTAACGAGTGATCTGGACACGAGACAATCGATATTGAATGATGGAATCTGATGGACAGCACAGCCGAGACTCAAATCAGAGCTCCGCTTACTATGTATCTTATTTGCTGATGGTTTTATGTTGTTGATCTGGAACAAGCCATCAGCCCTAAGCCCTAGCCATCTCAATGGTCTGTGGACGTCAACATTGTGTTTGTTTCCCGGCCGGTTCAGCTGTCAGTACTGGAAGGTGACATACGTGCGCTTGCATGAGTACAGGTCGAAGGCTTTAATTGCATCCATTGACTGCACAGTCGTGTAATATCCCATATAAATATATTCTAATGATTCTGCTATAGCTTTGTACCATTCCCCCTATCTCTAACCGCAACAAAGTTTTCCTTATTTTTGTGCACACACGGCACCCCTATGCCAAATGTACCTGTTACTTTATTCTTCATAAAAAAACACAACGTAAGCGGCCCTTGAAACATGCAGACAAACTCCAAAGATTACACTAACCCACGGGATGACTATAAAAAGAAAAAACCGAATGAATGAACAAACGCACAAGAACACCCGACAGATAAATTACACAACACCTCCGGTCATATATTCATTTGGTTGGTCAATCATATTTAAACAATACGCTAATACTCTCGCCGTGGTGCACACGTCGGATGGCCTCAGCAAAAATTTCGTGGACAGGGAGCACAGTGAGCTTGGCACAGTGGCGGACATGCTCCGCCTGCGGGACGCTGTTAGTGCAAATAACGCGGTCGAGAGCCGAAGCGTTGATACGCTCAATAGCATCGCCCGAGAAGACGCCGTGGGTGACGAGTGCGTAAACCTTGGTGGCACCGCCCTTGCCCTTGAGCAGCTTTGCGGCACGAGTGATGGTGTTGGAGGTGTCAGCCATATCGTCAACCAGGATTGCAACCTTGCCGACAATATCACCGACGAGCATCATGGTTGCGTTCTGACGCTCGGTGATGCGGGTAGGGCGGCGCTCCTGTGGAAATTAGAATGTGGGGGGCAAAAAATGCGGGGGCAACAGCGGGTGGTTGTGAGTGCTACCTTGTGGATCAGAGCAAACTCCATTCCCAGGGCGTCAGCAATTTGGGTAGCCCGCTTTGCACCACCAGCATCCGGAGACACTATGACCGCGTTCTGGTAGTCGGGAATGTGGTACTTGATCCAGCGTTGCAGGAGCGGCCGGCCGTACAAATTGTCAACGGGAATGTCGAAAAACCCCTGGTACTGCGGGTCATGCAGATCCATAGTGATGATGTGGTCGGCGCCAGCACATGTCAGCAGGTCGGCCACCAGCGTGCCGGCCTGTGCTACCCACTGCTTGTAGCCGGTATTACCTTTGGTCGGTGCATAGTCGCTCTGGGCATAGTTGGTACTGCCATTGACGCTGCCATTCGTGCTCCCGCCACCATTGATGTGGCTGTTACTATTACCATTAACGTTACTGTTGCCGTTTGGTGTGCGACCATTAAGGCTTGCAAAAGAGTCGGTGGTATTTGTGCGCCGCAGTGGTGTAGCGGGGACCGAGTTGGGGTTAGCACGCCCATTCGTACCAGCAATCCCATTAACACCTGTGTCATTGCGCTCAACGGCTAAGCGACTAAGCTCGCGCTCCAATCCACCATGCGAGACCCCAGGGAAGTGGGTGTCTGGTGGGGGTGCGGGAGTACCCGGGCGAGACTCAAAAGTGAATGGCCCTCCGTGCGAGTTCATCGGCTTCGTGAGCGGTGCACCAGTCTTATTGTATGGAATATCCGATTGCCGAGAGTACGGGAAATGCGGCAGCACGGCAGTCACTCGTTTTGCAGAGGCGGTCTTACAGGCGGAGATGGTGATCAGAAGCTCCACCAAACCATCGTTCACGCGGCCGCAGCCAGACTGCACCACGAACACGTCTTTACCGCGCACTGAGTCCTGAATCTCAACGCGGGTCTCGCCGACGGCAAACTTCGTCAGCGTTATGCGACCAGTCGGAATGCCGAGCTGCTGGCAGATAGTCGCGACGAGTTCGGGATGGGACGAGCCCCCCAGCACGACGATGTTCCGGACCATAGTTGGTTAGGGCGGAGGGGAGACTTGGTGGTGGGAAATGGTGGTGGGGAGGTGGTGGAGAAGTGTGTAGATGACGGAGTGTGGTGGGGTGAGAAAATCCGTAGCTACTAGACGGTTACAACCGCCAAGAGAAAAAAAATCATGTGGCCGAGATACGTATACATAAAGACTTTATGTATGGCCTGTGATATAAAAAACCGCTCACGGACATCTCGTCCGATAAATTTTAAAAACCAGCAGCACTATATTTCTCGTGCATAGGCGCTGACCCCTGCATCAATCACCTTTTACAATGTGTTCAGTATAGTAGCACTACCATGGCAGGAAAGCAGATGTAATCAAGCGGTATCATATCCCTCGTAGCCCTTCTCGTTTTTCTAAGAAATGCCCATCTTTTATTGAACGGGATATGCCCAGAGTGACCACATACGAGTACCCTATCACTAAATAATGGCCACCTTACTGCTCTTGAACAACCTCCCTTTAATTTACTAAAGTCTATTATTGTTATATGACTGCTACCACTACTTTATGTCCCTAGGTGGTGCAGGGCACCTTCACCACCACCCACCCGCCCGGAGCACCTTGAAATTTCATGTGGCTGGCCTACAAGCAGGATACTCTAGTTGGGAGGGTTATGACCAAGTACGAGTGCACAGTGAGAGTGACAGTATTAGTACCAGGGCCTCGTGGTATATGTGTTATAATTCATAAATCAAAGAGTGCCCTAGGCGTGAAGGTTCCATTGGGCGCCCGCGAGCGGGAGGGTGCTCTGGGCAGCGGGCGGGAGGGTACTCTTGCGTATATTACTAGTAGAATTTAAACCCTAGGTCTCTCTTACAGTTTGCCTACCTACTACTTACTGTGTTGCTACACTTCCAGCTAGTAGCCCTAGTATTAGACCTTTCTGCCGCCAAACTACTGCCCATGGCCATTTATATATATATATACAAATACTCAAAGGATTTCCTGGGCCAACCGGTCGATCTGTAGGACTAGAATTCTTGGTATATCTATGTACCTAGAAACTTTTTCGATCCTCTTTTTGCCTAGACATTAATTCCCCAGACCATTTACAGGACCTGGCTCGTCAAAGATGCAGCAGCGCAGCACTAATATTTCCTCGACAACTAGTAGATATGTAGATTTTGTCTTTACAGTTATTATCGCGAGACAGTCCTAGAATCTATCCGAAGTAATCATCAGATACAAGCTTTAGCTTGGCTACCCTCCAAACAAGCTTTTAAACAACAAAGTTAACAGTATCTAAGTTTGCTGTCACGATACGCTCAAGCTTTTATTTCCATGATGTCCCATCGAAAGGTCCCATGGTCACCTTGCAAGCTGTATCCAACGTACAACGACACACAGGAGCAACGTATAATGACAGACACACACAACCACAAATATAACGGAATCGATCCCGAACTAGGGATCAGTCAAGCGGTATGTCTCGTAGCGGGGGCATGAGTACTACAATATTTGATACTAATCATGAGTGAAGGAATTTGCCGAGAGGTCTTCGGCCACCCGTACGACTAGCATTGATGTTAGAAGGCTAAGGACTGCAAAGATTCCTGGTTCCGAGGTTCCAATGGTAGTGGCGATAGGGATATGGGTACTACTATTAATTATTTTGGGGCTTTTTTTGAGCGTGCGGTGATGGGGAATTAGTGAATTAAGACACGGTTGTTTGTTGAATCTGGCGTAGCAGGAGCTACATGTGTATAAGCTATGGGCCTCATGGAAAAATACGTAAAAATTCTCTCACTGCATTATAGAAAACCAAATGATATCCGTCCGCACCGCCTCACATCGCCGCCTTCTTGGCCTTCTCCACTACGCTCTCCAGCTCTGTCTTACGAGCTTTCACCACATCCTCCAGTCGCTTCGTAACCTTCTTCACGTCATCCGGTCGCATATCCCTCTCCGCGCTTTGGAGGCCCTTTCTCGTCTTCGCCCTCGCATTCCGTAGCCCATCCTGCGCTTTATTCCCAGCGGCCACCATCTTCTCGACAACCTCCAGCCGGCTCTCCTTCGTCGGTGGCGGCAGCGGCACATTCACTAGCTGCGGGTTCTTGGCATCCAGCACCGGCTGCATGTTCAGATCCGCTATCTGAATAGCACTGATCACCTTTTTCACATTCTACCGCTTGTTAGCTCCTTACTTGCACCCCGCCCGTATGTGCACCTACCGTAGTTTCATACACCGTCACTGCCAGCGCTCTCCCTTTTGTAACGACATGTGCAACCTCGCGCAACTGTACCACCGTATGCGCCGCCTTATCAATCACCACATCCAGTTTCCCGAGCACACTAGGATCCGTGCTCCCTGCCCGCAGCTTTGCAAGATCTTCCTGCAACCGCTCGCTGATTTTCGTGATCTCGCCCTCGAGCTTGGACAGCTCTACGTCAGCGTCATAGCCGGCTGACTTTGGTGCGGCTTCGGGCTCGGGCGCTCGCGAGGCGAACTTGTCGGCACCTTTTTTGGCTTTTTTGGCGTAGGTACGTGTTGTGATGGTGGGGAGGATAGGCAGTCTGGGGTGCATGCATTAGCGGGGTCGGGCTCGAGAGTGTTTGGCAGGCAAGGACCCATGGAGAACGGCCGCTGCCGCCGCAGGGCGGAGGAAGGCCACTGAGGGTGCTCGGCGGAGAAGAACGGTGGGCAGGCGATTCATAGTCAAGTATATGTAGAGAGCGTCAATGCGGTGGTGCTGGTGGGGTATGGGCGTTGCGGTGATCGCCAGCTGGTTTAGCAACCAGCGGCCGGACCGGAAGATTGTTTTTCCGGAGAGCCCCGGGTCATGAAATGTCGCTCGAGAAATGACTTTAGTCTGCACGGCATGTTTCCAGACAGCGGACTCATATATATAGCCACATCTATCTACGAAGAGAAACTTTTAAACAAAATATCCGTTTCTCACCATTAATTTATGCTTACAGCCAGAAAATTGTTTAAAAAATTGTCAAAAAGTGATCACGTCGATTAGAAGTAGCGCAATACCGGGGGCAAGTATTAAACTACTCCTGGAGATTGGTATTTCTCGTTCTCTGGAGACTTTCGAAGGGTTTAGTGTTTGTAGGACCATTATATAGTAGTTATAGACTGCGCTGATGTGCCAAAGACGTATATATTTCTTGTGACCTCTCTTATCCCATCAAACTACTCAAGGGATAGAACCAGCAAATCGCCCACCGGTGGCTAAACTGCAATATACCTCCGAAGATCATGCAAGAAATTGAAATCGACTCAATCAAAAAGCTTAGCGCTATGGTATTTGTATTATTTCACTCAAAATTGTACGAGTACAAGAATTCCAAATTGGTGCTTCTAAAGATGCTTTTTTAGGTCTTCCAAAAATTTAAATGGTATTTAAAACATGATACATAACACCACACGCAATGCTTACACTTTCCTACCTGCCGCATACACTTCAGGTCTCTAGAACTCTAAAATAGTCTGTTTGTACCGCGAACTAGGCGTTAATAGCTCTTTCTGGCTCTGTACCAGTCTCAGCTCTGACGCTGCCGTCTTCATGATATGCAGCTTCTTCGGGTCGGTCTCGTTTGCCAACAGGTCTTTCTTAGCTTCCAGGATGCTGTCCCTGGCAGCGCGGGTCTTGAGCAGGACCTCGTGCATGCTCCCTAATACCACCTCAATGGCTTTTGCCAGAGGTGTCTCTAGGGCCGACAGATCGTCGGCTGGCTTCCAAGATTTGTTGCACAATAGTCCACTAGCGTCCGACTGCTCGCGCAGGCGCGCAAGTGTGAGTGCAGCAAACAGATCGCCGGTACCGGAAAAGAAGCCGTCGATGATTGGCACATCAACAATCCATTTTCGCGAAGCTCCCGAAGAGGTCATTGAGGAACCTGCGCACACCATTTTTTGTCCCCCGTTGGAAAAGGTAACGGAAGTAATGATAATATGGGGGATCTTGTAATTAGTATGCAGGGCATCAATGGCCTGAGACAAGGTCTCGAGGGAGTCAACTTTGACACCGGAGAGAAGTCTAGGTTCAGCATTAGTTTGGTGTATATTGTATAGATAACGGACAGCATACTCGGCCTCAAACTGGTTGGGAACTATCAAATCCGCATGCGAAAGCAGAGACTTGTACACCGGAACCACACCTTCGCTGACATAAAGTCTCCCCTGGTCGCCCATGACGGGATCCAGCACTAAGTCTTGAGTTAACACTAGGCTTCGGTCATTAGGTAGAGTCATCGTTTACGCCAAAAGCAATTACGCGTCTCTTTAATCTCTTTAGCAATCTTTCCCACGGCCTCAAGCTCCTCGGGACCAGGAACATATCCCGTAAGCATCATGTCAAATTTCCCATGTAATCCATTCATTTTAAGGCCTTCCCATAGCTCAGTGATGAGCTGCGGGCTAGTTTTCTCGCCAGTCTTCTGACGGTAGCCTGAGTGGTTTGAGAACTGCACTGTGTTCAGCGTTGCAGTCTCCAAGCCGAGAAGCTGTAGGACGAACGTAGTTGTCGAGTTCCCGACATAGCTTTTTCGATATTCAGGTCAGTGGCTCTGCGTCATCCCAAAAAAAATTCACGGTGGCGACAACATACCCGGATACAACCTAGCAGAATTCATCAGTTAAAAAGAGCACACGACACATCAACTCAAGAAGGCACATACTTGACTCGCGATAGCAAACACTTTGGGAGTTTCCTGAGGAATCATCATGATTGGTGGAGTTGAACTAAGCTATAGAGAGGTTAAACCCAGGGTTTGATTTCTGACCCTGAGTGGTAAGTGGTTCAGATAAGGTTATGATTTCAACGGGTCCTGTAATGCCAAGCCTTACAAAGGCCCTGTCACGGTAACTTTCGGCCCCGGTTCGAGGGTCATGGCTAATGGGATTGACAACCCGTGATTTTGTTTTGCTGCTTTGTGTAGCTTCGGCCTGCTTACGCATACTGTCCATCAAAAAACCCCTCAGTACTTATTACACCCACGACCACAGACCGAGGAATAGCCAGGTAGTTGGTCTAGTTTTTGGGACCCGAGCTTGAGCGAAATGGATTATCATCTATAGATCATACTCTTCGATCATAAAGGTTGATCATGGGTTCTTAATTCCGGTTTGAGAATCGCCCTCTCATAACGGCGATTTCAATCCGATATGAATTATGATATGCTACCCTTTCACACCGATTTCTATCTTGACAAAATAATTCATAGATCTGAATGTGTGTTCTCCTTTGTCTTTCAATTCATGGGCTCGGTAGCCGTGAATGTAAAGCTTTAAACTCGAACGGAATAGACGTACTATACAGATTATAAGACGGCAAGCTTAGCCAAAAAAGATTAATATCATTTCTGCTCTGTGGTAGTTATGTATGTAGGTAGTTGATGCTTATTGGCATTCCCACTTACCACCACACAAAAATCACGTTAAACGTTTCATATTGATGTAGGTTTCAACTGATGTATGAACTAGAAAACGGTACGCACGCATAAAATATCTGTTAAACATTATATTCTATTATTACCGTATCCCCGAGGAAGATCGTTTCTTATATATATTGTTTGATGTTGATTTTCCCATCTGTGGTGCCAGAAAGCTTGCATCGAGTGATATTCATGAATGTGATTGGTCACTGTTGTTAATCCGTAGCTGAAATTTTAAATAACCGCAGAATTGGTTGATTCTGTTGATGTAAAGTTACTAAAGTTTGCTTCCAGGAATATGAGGACACGCGAGGCACTAGGTTTGCCATCTCCATCAATTTGAAGTCACCGTTACGGTTTACTGGAGGTCGCGGGCGGGAAGTACACCTGGCGAATATCGCACGCTCGGGATTATGAGAGCCTGTGATCCTTTTAGGAATCTTCGGACCACTATTCGGCCTTAGTTCTGTCTTATTGGCAGCCATTGATTTAGCTGAGACCCGTCTAGAGAGTTTCCCCGGGAGAGTGTGAAACTAGAGATGTGTCACACATAGTCGCCGGTGGAGAACAAAGAAGGCAGCAAACGGAGTCTCACAGAAGCAGGTCATTTTTCTGCATCTTCTGGTGATGCCGTCTATCAATGGTTGGTTGAGAATGATCCAAGATGAGACTATGGATCTTCCCCGTTTTCTTCCTTTCTCGGATCGCCTCTGTCATCAACTTCCTATTACTCATTCTCATAACTACAACTTACAAGAGTTATATTTCTCGAAGAAAACCTGCAATTTTATGCAGGCATACATCAGCTATGCAGACACGCAGATTCGCATTTCTGCCGGTACCTTAGGAGATGCAAATGGAACCCAGCAAGCCAGTCACCAACATTTTCTCGGGAACACAAACAGGATTCGCCAGCTGAAACAGGTGCAGCGATGGAGCTGAACTCAAGATGAAGTGCAGATACCTAATATTCAATAAATTATCTATGACAGCATACGTAGTAGAACCTGTTAGGCAAAACTACATTCAGCTCTGATAACAATACTCTTTGGCATCTGTGCGTCCTGCCTTATCAATTATTAGATCATAGCCGGGCTCGCCGCTAACTAATCAAATTCCCCCAGCTTTCTTCTCGGCGACTGGTTGCCGGTGGCAGCGCGGAGTATAGCACCAACAGCCTCCCCATATTACTTACCCCGAGCCGGCAAAATGCCCCCCAAAGTTTAACTAAATTTCGCCCTTGTAACACACCGTGAGTGCTAACCACTTTTCGGGAATCGCACGAAGGCCAATATAACAATCGAAGATCTAATTTCGAGATCGGGGATGCGTCTCCATATTTATTTAGATAGCCGCGCCGCTGCCAATTACCATTCACAACCAGCTGGCTGGCCCATACCCATGCCCTTGGACATCAAGACCCTCGATCTCCTTACCTTGAGGAGTTTTGAGCCTTGACTATACTAGTTCGGGCTGCCACCAGGGCCTTCGCGATACCCCATCAAGACGGAAGGAGGAACAGAAGCCGGAAAAATAGATTAAACACGCTGCACTAGGTCTCGAGAGCGGGCCTCGGGATGTCTCAAGCTCGCGAGAGCTCAATAAACGCAACGAGAAACCACAAAACACACAGAGCTCATGTCTCCGATAGGTCTTCACCTATCGCCGGTTTCAGTCGGAACGGGCCTTGAGTCGCCCGCGCGCACGCCATTCCCATGCGATGCGCGAGCCAGCGCCGGTGAGCGAATAACACATAGGTAATTGCACAGCCAAGTTAACCAGCCACGCGGCAAAACAGAACACACACACGTTTTTTTGAGAGTCAGAAGTCCCTGCGGCTTGATCTCATCGCGTAACTGACTGTGGCTGCCTTGTTCGAGCCATGTCCGAATGAGCACCTGCAGGCCGACCCGGAACCGGGGAACCAGTACAAATGCTCACCGACTCGTATCCATCGCCATCCATGATGCAACCCAACAGCTAGATGGGTCGTTCGCAGGTGGTGGTGGTTAGCAAAGGCCCAATGCAATGAACAAGCGGGGGCATGGGCGAGTCGAGTGCATGAGAGTAATTGCTTTTTCCCTCCGTCGGAGTGGAGCAGTGCGCGAGCGAGCGAGCGAGTGCTCTCCTTGCTTCACACTTGCTACCGATGGCGGGCGTTGCAAGAAATATATTTGGCAAACAACTCTAAACCTTCTCGAAAAATGAAAAAAAAGAGGCGTACGCACCTCGCACGCCCTGTCCTGGACGCCCTCGACGATGCGACGGCTGCTGGCTGGCTGGCTGGCTGTTCACAGCATTTTAAGTCGTCACAGTCGCTAATCGATCTGCGGGAGTGTGAGGCAAGCCAGATCTAAGCCAATCGGAGCGCTGCCTACCAAAACATAGCACCTTGGCTTCGTATTACCCTCCTGCCACCCTGCCTACTCTTTTAGCTGACAGTGACAGGGCTCGCACTGCTACTGTGGCCACTATTTGCCTGCTTCGCCTGGTACAACATTGCATTGCATTACGTTGAGAGAGGACGAGCAAGGGAGGAAGGAAAAAACAGGTTCCAACCCTCCACTGTTCTGACTACATTGCATAGTCACACCCCAGGCGAAAATGCACGCAGGGCTCTCATCCGTCGTTGTACATTACATTACATAGCCGCTCATGCCTAATTACACATGTACTGCACGAGTGAGCCACCAGGCCAGATAATTTCAAGGACAGCATACTTAGTATTCTGGTGGAAGCAACTAAGTAGAGTTAAATGCTAGCTGTCACACTGTGCACTGGGGGTTATAAATGCGGGTCATGCAAGATGATTGGACCCTGTTGTGTTATCCAAGGACCCGTTACCAGGGATAGAAAGGATCGACAGGTATGGTACCAAAGTGACCGCTTACCTCGCTTCGCACTGCCTTAAGCTCTGACCTCTGCAACGCGGATGTGTGTGCCGGTTTATTACTTGTCTTTTCTACTCACACACACAACTGCACATTCGAATGTAGTAGTTTTTTTTTTTCAATGTACCCACACTGGCTTCCTTTATTTCTTCCTCTCGAAAGTTTAAAAACATAGTGTACACTTGGGTTATATCCCCAGCCAGCATGAAACGGATAACAGCAAATATCCGGGCTACCAAACCGTCTTTGAATGAAAACAAAAAATTGTACCCTGAAATAAGAATAGAAAAATCAAAAACTCCGAAAGATACATAAAACGGCAAATTAACAACACCAGACCTAATAGTGAAACATGAAAGCAAAACACACCAGTCCCGTAAATGAGAAAAGACAAGTCGTACTTTATAACGACAGGAACAAAAACACGCCGAACCATGAATAACCACCCTATAGACGTACAAAGGTGTACATAAAACGGCAGAAACCCCAAACTATATGTTCAGAACATAAATCAAATGGGGTAACTAGCGGACGCAAATAAAACTGGAAACAATGGTATCCGGGTAATCAAACTGCCGAAACCTGGGGGCGTTCGAGAAGAAATGTGAAGGCGATTAATAAATGAATATGAGCACAAGCAACAACACCCCTTATTCTTGTAAATCCGAGTCTATGGTCATTAAATTTGAGATTCCGTTTCCTCTTTTGCGTAATCATTGAGCCTCTTGGGCCGATTTTGGGAGAGCTTTGTACATCCACGGTGCTAGGAGAATGACGAAGGGGGGCTGTTTTCGTCTTTTAGGTACCGTGGCTTTTGCCTTGATGGACTTTCTTATGTCTTCGGAGATTCGAAACGACAGAGAAGCGCCTGCCGCAGCCTTGGTGTTCACACACAAACGCTAAAAAAAACACAAATTAATTTTAGATTCAATGACTCTAGGAACGTGATCTCACGTTTCTCGCCGGTGTGACTATAGGTGTGTGTTTGCAACGAGCTTGGTCTCGTGAAACGTTTGTCACAAACTTTACATTTGTGTTTCTTTTGCGTGCTGGACGAGATTTTTGAGCTGAAGGTCGTCATCATCTGGTTCGGAACGGTGGCTCCACCAGATATATATCCATTTGGACGAGGAAGTGTAGGTTGGCGGAGAATCCCAGATTGATCATTTGGATATCCCGTGGCGTCCGAATAGTCGGTTGCTGATGAATCAACTGATCCTCCGTTGTAATATGGAAAGGAGTGGTTTGAAGATATTGATGAACTTGCGGAGTGATTCGATGCGAATGCGGAGTGCGTGCTGTCCTGTCGAGATCGCGGGTGTGCCTGGCTCATCACGACCATTCCTCGAGCGGAATCCAGGGCGTCGTTGTTGAAATCGACATCCGGTCGGGGCCTGAAGGCCATATCTGTTAGAGAAGCTTGACGCTGCTTCGGGAGCATGTCAGCACCGAGGTAAAGCGAACTTGACAATGATGGCTGTGATAAACGCCTGTCAGGGACATGCGAGCGGGGTGGTACAGTTATATCGAACGACGACGAGAATGATGGCATAAAATTCGCGCCAGAGGTCGTCGGCGACGGTGCAGTCGACCCTGGCATGCTCATATCCGCAGTCGTGAACGCTGGGTGTCCTCCTCCAACATTCGGCATCAGCCCGCTGGAATTCGAATATTGACCTGGGGGAGATAGGTTGCGCATATTGTTGGATGCGAGAGCGGCAGTGTGTCCTCCCATGAAAGGACTTGAAACACCGGTGGTTCGGATTGTGGGCGGTTTTGCTAAAGCGTGAAGGTTTGCTGCGTCGTTCATCTGGCCCTGCGTCCACGGGTTGGTGAACTGGGGGGGGACGGGATCCATGAACTGCATTGTTGATTGTTGCTGAGTTCGTGTTCTAGTGTCAAGGGCCATTTAGATAGGAGCGGTAGATTGGTTTTGCTGCCGTGGGTGAAAGCTTGATGCTGTGATAATCCAACTACTCTCAACCATTCAACTAGCCCGTGGCAGAACTATAGTTGGTTCGTTTCCTGAACTTATTGTCCTTGGTAAATAAAGAGGCTGGTTGCAATACAAAGCTATGTTTTGTTAGTGAAAAGCAAGTAATTACGTGCTATGCAGGTATTGTCCGTGCTAAGCATTTTTGTGCTGTGCGCGCACAACTATCACTGCATGTCGAGATGCTTGAGGCATACCTAATCTTTTCTGGGCAAACAATGCGAAAAAAAATGCTATATTGACAAAACAATGTCAACAGATATCACGACGAGTGAGTATGTTGTATCGAGTGATCAGCAGTACAAGAGCTGTCGATAGCTGCAACAGTTGTTGTGTTGTTGTGGTGGTGGTGGAGGGATGCTGAGATCGATGAGCACTCGACGTTCGGAGAGATAATTTTTATTTAGGAGCAGCAGGAGGGGATGAAGCTCTGGGTATGTAGTGTGGGGTTTGGATGAGAGAACTGGAAGGATGCGCAAGGCTTAAAGGGAAGATCTTCCTGGGTGCACGACAGGATTTATCGGGCGGCATCCGGCAAGCGTCTTAGCCCTTGGGGAGGTTGTAGGTTGACAACAGAGGACACCCCCCCTGGCAAATGCGTCCCACGGGCCTGCCGTACAAAAAAACCGGCGACTGGCGCCGGTTGGGATCATTGAAGGCAGCGTGTGGGTGTGTGGAGTGTGTGTGTGTGTGTAGGGAGAGGGAGAGGGAGCGCACGAGGAACGCCGGGCTAACCGCTTCCGTCTGATCAATTACAAGTTCTTGGCGCGTGTAATGGCCGCCCTCAGACCAAGGTCCGAGAGGAGAGACCCCTCCAAGTGCGAACTCGCTCTGTTTGAGTGAGGCGCCCGCGCTTGGTCCACCTGGCTTTGAGAGGAAAGGACGCAAGGGCAGACAAGGCAACGTAGGGTAGGCAAGCAAGTAAGGTCAAAAATTATTGACACGGGATATGAAATTCCCCAGGCCAAACGCCAGAAAATAACAGAAAAGACAATAGGTAGCATGCGCTGACTGGTTATGGTAAGGGGTAATGAAATAATACCAAGAGTCGCATATGTAGGATACCTGTTTGCAGCATGCAAGCCACAAATAACAAAAGTAAAAGAACCAGTTACTGACCAAGCAAGGGCTCCGCCTTCTGCTAATGCAGTAGTCCAGAATAAAAACCGTTAGAGATTACTAACCCGTTCTTTTTAGACTGGCGGAAACGACTCGAGATGGATTAATTTGTATTGATATTTTGGAAAAATGGATATTTATATGGGGTGGACAAAGGATGGATCCACAAGGATTATCAAACGATATGCTCTTCGGAATTGACGATGAACAATAAGATGAGCAGTCGATCGAAGACTTGGTTGAATATTTAGAAGAAACTTGGAGCTCAAGGACAAATAAAAGAGTCTGCTCTGGCCCACTTTGTTTCTCCCGAGCTCAACGATGCTTATTCGACCAGCACCCCTCCACTACAACTTTGTTTGCCCCTTCCACTCTCTACCTTCCTGTACTGCTTGCTTATCCAAGTTTTAGACACAGCACCAGAGACGCCGCCATCACAGGACGCTGCATACATATTTGGGATGACGGCACACGGAACTTTTCTGTCGCTGAGCTCCAGGTTTTGAAGTTGTGCACAACCTAATTATGGAGCCAAACACCTGCACAGAGATTGGCGCGTTCCGGCTTGTGTCAGGGCCAAGCGATAGCGACATCACATCGTGGATGCAGGAGTGTTCGGCATTTGCTCTCCGCCAACCCTGGTCAGTTAAAAGCCTTACGGGTCTTCCGCTAACGGTGGGTGGCAGGGGCCGGGAGGGATGACGATTGGGACACCAGCCAACATCCCTTAAGAGGAGCATCCCCGACGATATGACGAAAGGGGGTTTCGAGTTGCTGCAAAAGTAACCGGATATGGAGAGAGAAATGGGGGAGCCGACCTGCGGCACACCTTGTTGAGATTTGCTGTCCACTCACAGCCGAACTTGGCACAAGAGACTTGATATCTCGAATTTTGATGACAGCTTTAGACGGCCTTGTTTACGACCTTCTATCATCCACAAAATTAACTTTACTGGATAGAAAATCAGGGACGAGAAGTAACTGTTTTTCTCCTCTGGGAAGGAAAGCAAGCCTTGGGAACCCTTAAACCGTTTTCTGTGAGCTATATACGTCATCATACAGCAAGCGCATTGGCGGGCTGGCGCAACGGCAGTTACCTCGAGCGCCGCATCACACACGAACCTGCCACCGCTTATCGAGAAACGGCAGCATGTAACGGTGACGGGCCGCTTGTTCCACGTTATATTGGCAGAGAAAACAGATCCAGAGGTTAAAATAATTATTAGATATGCTGCAAAACAATTAGATTCCTGAGAGCATTTTCTATGCAGCTGAGGAGATCGTGAACCTGCAGCTGAGGCTGGTCAGTTGAGCGCTCTCATTCGTTGTATCGCGTCTTCCCAGACATTGTTCGGAGAACCCCATGTTGACTAGGACTAAATCCGTTTCATTGGCCTGCAAGTTGCGTTTCAGAGTTAAGAACAGCCCGAACAGGCAACAAGGCCGATGCAGGGAAGATGCGCATTAATCAGATTTCAGTGCAGTACTATGACGTCTGGTGCGCTCTTACTGGGTGGCGACCGATGAGTTACTTTTGTACCTAGATATTTTTGATACCTGGCAGATGATGAAGGGTCTGTCCAGTTGATGAATAGATTTGATGCCACCAGTTGGTTAGGAGTCCCAGCAGAGTAAACGTTCCCCAGTGCCCCACAAAATACATACGCAGGGAGATACCCGACGGCTGCGTGGAATCTGAACCCTGAGATAGCGCATGCACAGAACCTGCGCAACAACCATTCAGATTCCTCTGCGCTTATGCACAGGTTCCTCCCAGGAAAGCCACACCTTAAACCAACTTGTAAACCGCTTAACGACTCAAAGCAAGTCGCTAATGCACTAGCCTTGTCATCAACCTATTTTGACATATCCGCCTTCGCAATGAATACGAGGCCCTCGAACCACGACCGGGTAAGGCATTCAATCTCCGGGTCTTCATTCTCCAACTTTTCTTTTCAGTCTTTGTACCTCAGGGTCCTGTCAAATTTAGCCTGGCGGTACGGAGATTATCACTGTGGGGATTGATCCACGATGTCAAAAATTGGTAACCGGAGACCGGTCCTTTCCCCTTCTTAACGGTCTAACGGTTGACCGGACACTCTGTTAACAGACTAGAGCTTGCTTTTTGTTTCCAAATATTTACTAGACTCAGTATATTTTCGCACTATGTAGAATGGGGCTTCCCCTTACTTTTTGAAGACTACTTGCAGATTAGACAAGTATTTGCAGGGGTATGCGTTAGGCTGACGGAGGTATCGCAACTTTGGTCAAAGCTCCAAGCCCCAATCTACCCGCCCATTGGCCCGGGATGCAACAACTGTCTATTACTTGATTGGTTGGATCTAGTTTCCGTCGTCTCAAATTGCACAGGAGCCAGACAACCCGCTCTAACCTCTCAACCACTTGGCACGATATATGATGGTTTTTCTTTTCTCGGAGGTTCCCGGTGGTGGATGATTGATAGTCCTCAGTTTTTTGGTACTGATGCTGCAATATGAAAAATAAACCCAAAGAAAATGCACAATGGAGCCAATTTAAGAATGAATGAACGGACTCTGTTCAAAGACTAGTATGTCCAAATAAGAAAACGAAGCAAAAAATTACCTGGAATGCAATGTATAAACCAAGTACTTCAGTGATAATTCCTTAGACTGGTTGATGGAGAGGGACAATTATGTTAGTCTCGTCAAATCTTGCCAACGTAACATTTTAGGTAGTATCATCCACAGTTACCTATTTCCTGTAATTCCTTTGTACGCCGAATTCAACTAAAGTGACAGATCTATGTAACAGTTTTGATGGCTTCACCAACCCTGGCACAAACTGACCTACTCTCGAGTCAGTAGCCTGGATGATGTCAATAAATCTCTCAAATCTCCACTCCATCACAGAAACGAAATCAAAAAGACACTGTGCACCCTTCTTCAAGTGCTTGTGAGGAAGTTATATAAGTACTGTAATTTAACCTAAGCTTGGCTTATTCGACGGTGTATTATCGGGGTGACATTATGCAACCTATCGACCAAAATAATATGCTATCGTTAAAATAACTAACAAGTCCAAACTTGGAAAGCGATTTGAGAGAAGGTTTTGTAACTACCGTACAGTGGGCGGGTGGTATATGCACAAGTGGTCACTTGAGTGTCTTGTCTATCACCTTCAAGATAACTCCTGCAGCCTTCATGTGCTACCTAATTTGACTATCAGCGAAATTCTCATCTGGTTTTTTTTTTTGGATGTTACATGAAAGTCTGATATTGGAGATTTGAACAGCCCCTAAAAACACCCAGCACGGACGTTCTAGTAAATTGATTCCGTGGCGAGCAGTTTTTGGGTCAAATTCTAAACTTTTCAATGCTTTCTATAGCTTCTGTATTTCGTGACTGTAGGGTATGTAAATTAATTATCGGTATCAAGGTGCAGGTGTAGAGTACTCTACAGTCAAACTGGCAAGTTACCCCGTCTGGGGTCGGTGTAACGCGGGAGATCGGCAACAAGCGGCAGAATGTCAGAGTCTTGGCATACAGATAACCCATAGATGTCACGTAACATTTGCAAAAAACTTTAGTCTTGAGAATTAAAGTATAGTATGCATGTGTCATATTTTTTTGAGTTTTATCCGTACGTTCAACAGATTATTTTGACAGTACTCTACAAGTATCTAAGCCCATTAACCAGCTACAGTTAGATCTCAATGAAAATCGGTTCTTTGAAAAACATGAATGACCGTCGGCCAATTGAGCGGATCGGAGTTATCATACATAAGCTCAAGCAACAGCTTTAGAATTATTCTTCTATTCGTTTTTATCGTGGACAGATTACACGAATATTATCGGCGGAGAATAACTACTCCGTATGATCGATGGTCTCTTATTTACCGGTCAATATATAGGGCGTCACATATTACCCAGAACATCTAACTTCCTTCGTAGAAGAAGCTTCGAGGGAGCATGATCTGCTCATGTAACCGATACTGTGGGGGCAATGGATAGGCCTTAAATAGTTCCAACTTACAGCTTGAACCCATAGCTGAGAAGATTCGAATACTAGGATATAATCTTGGCCTTTTCTCGAACCAGGCGTAGGGGCAGAAACATGTTTGTCATTTGCCCGAGGGAACTCTAATTCAGGACAATTCAAACTTTTAGAAATGAAGTATTAAAACCCTTCGTCCGATCGATTGATATATCTGGTATATATATATATATATATAACCGACTGATTCTACAATTGTAATTTTATCGAATAATACAGCAATTAAGCTTGGTAACCTAATCTATATAACGAAGTTGAAACATAGCTAATAGCTGCTTTAGGGTCGGATTCAAGGTTAAGCTTAAATGCTTCTTTTTTTGGGTGAAACGTGCATCGAAAATTTGCCAAAAAAAACCTAACCCCATAATGTAAAACACTTCAACTCTATTTGAAGTCGATACAACATGGGAATCTCACCTACAATATCGAAAATGGTGCTTCTTAATTAGTATACTAGGTAGATGGAAATTTGGTGTCTTACCAGACTATGTAGAGTACCCTGGGATGTTTATACATGACCGATACGTACCAGGCTTACCATCTCGCGAGTGCAAGTTTGTTAAGCCTAATACGTCATACCTAAAAGGTGCCCGGAAACCTCATGTTCAATGGTAGATTTATCCATCCATAGATCTAGTACAGCAATAAAGTAAGTATGATGTAAGTACTCGTAAATATTGCTTTGAATACGGTCCTGAAATCATTTGAAAATAAAATTCGGAACGGTTTCAACGGTTTAGATTTTCGCTAGAAAGGCATTCTCGATGACTAAGCTATAATCTACCGAAGCGACAAACACTTTAAGTACCGTCTCTTCATTTTAAATAATGCGGTAGAAACGCCTAGCTACTTCTGTTAAGTGCATCACCCACAACTTCCAACTGAGGAACCTGCTTTATGGTAAGCCTTAGAGATGGCAAAGATCTACAGCAGTTATTCTACCACAGGTTTCTATGGCACGAGCTTACCAGATATACCGATACAATGGTGTGAGCCCAATTCCCATGGTTCATCCCAAAAGGCTAACTGAGCGGTACCACCTCCGCACTTCTGTGCATGGAAGAGGAAAAAAAAGGAATGTCGTCGGCGGCTTTGAATTAAAATAATGTAAGATGATGTCTTTGATGATCACTGGTGTTACTCCATGGACTTCAAAAAGTAAAAAGAACGTCAATCAATTCTCAGTCAAGCTTGGTCCACATGCACCCTTTGTATTGGATAGCGAGCTGTTGACAGCGGTTCTTTTAGCAGGTTCTTCCAGGTAATTTAGTACCTAGTGGGTTCTCGCTTCATCATGGACACGTATAGCCAGATATCTTCATGCCAGAAATCACAAACGTGGTCTTTTAAAAGGAATTTGCCGTCATATGCACTAGATAAAACCATCGTGACGGGGGTCATCTGGCGAACCTCAGAGCTAAATGTCTCCCGATGGTGGAAAGATCAGCGCAGCTCAGTAGCCGGTAAACTCGTAAGAAAGTGTCATTTCAACTGTCTCGAGGCCAAGATATTAGCAGTGCGGCAGAAAAAGGAAACTGTCAACTCCAAGGCACCGGAAAGCACCACGAGTGATGGCCAATGCGCCTACCCTCCTTTTGGAGAGTCTTGCTTGTGTTTCTTAGGATATTAGGCATCTCCCACACCTGTTCAGGGTAGATACCTATGAGAGACCGCGGAGACTGACACCATCTACGTGTACCTACCTACCTCTGCACCCCACACCTCATGTTCGCACAGTCGGCTACTCGTGAGAACAAGCCGAAGAGGCCCTGAATCAATGAATGTAACGAGCCTTCTACATCACTGGAAAATTCATCGGCACAGAAATGCTCTCGGTTGAAGGCCATCATTGATATGGAGGGATGTGAGAAATTTTGATTGGGGAATAGCACCAAAAAGAATACAATGCGTCATTTCTTTTTCCTAACCGCAGCTGCCTAACCGCGTGCCAAATATGCCATTTCCGTTTCACAAAACGGAAAACTGCAGATAGGTGGTAGCAGTAGTGGTTGTGGTGGCCTTCGGCAAGTTAGTCCTATGATTTTCACAGAGCTGACCCTATGCTTTTTTTTATGTGTGCGAGAGTGCCTAGAATTTTGGCGTCACCTTCCATGTCTATACATACTGTCTTCAAAGCCTTTTATGCACTGAAATGTTGTGTCTAGTTCCACCTCTGGCTTCAAATTTTTGTACATATGTACTTACCTATGTACGACATTGAATTTGTTTCAAATATCGATCTTGCGTCTCTTAAAGCCAGCAGGATGAAAGTCTAGCATTTTTCTTACTCTCTCAGTGATTTAATCTCAAGGCAAATTTTTGGACTTCCTCATTTGCGCCTCCTCCGGGCTTAACACACTGCAGTATAGCATCCTCACCAGGGTCGTAGCATCTTTACCGATTATCTAGATCCAGCCCTAAGTCGAAGCGCCAGCGGAGACAAACTTTCGGAGATACGTTTCAACTTTTCTGTAAAAATAAGCATTACTATGATTGGAAGTATATGGGTGCGCGAGCTTACCTGTCAAAGATCCGTGGACAGTTATTTTCGTCGATACCCGACACATTCCCGACGGCTGAAGGCATATGTGACGGTTCGTGGCAGGCACAGCAGCTCAAATCATACAAGGTGTACTGCGGTGCGGGTTCCCGTTTATTAGCGGTTCGAATGTCGGGAATATCAACCGTGTTATTCGAGTCTTCTGGAAACTTACTTTAAATGCCTTGGTGCATGAGTGACCCTTTATTCATGTAATGACATTCATTCAGCGCCAGTATAGCTTAACGTCCTACCAACCCGTTGCAAGAGAGTCTATATAATCTCTTCGCATGCACATTCCGCAGCACATTTTGCACCAGAAACTCGAAATATCAAATCGAGTTGGCATTCCAGCGTTAGCTGTAATTCTCTATGGTTTCAATGGGCCCTTGAATGCAAAAACTCTTTGCTGTTTAGTGGGATATAAACTCAATAGGGCCAGAGAATACGTACCCGTTTTAACTATCGAGAAAAACAAATGAAAATGACCTGTTTTATCAGACGTTCGATGACAACGCACGTGTTTACGTTATGTATCCTCGCACCCTCGGTTGTCCTAGCACGTTTGATCAAATCTACAATCAGTTGCTCCAAACGTTCACTAATACGCTATTACATTCCCCTATCAAACCGGACTTCATTGCTCTAATAATCTCGGGAATTTGTACGTTCCTGTTGTTAGCGTCTTGGTTGGGATTATTTATGGACCGATGACCGACACTATTTGATCTCATATCCGACCCACGGCACTACAGCTCAACACATTTTTCCTTCCTTTTGTTGCATGTTTCACTAACACAGCTCGCGCTCAGCATGGGTTCGGCTCGCGTCCTCACCGTGTTGGTGGAGTCAGTGCCGACTAGTAATTATCGCATGGCATGGCATGGCACGGCTAAGGATCACTCTTTGTTCCTAGTGAAAAAGCTACCCGGCTAGGCAACGGTTTCTCTACAAATATTTGTGGCCGTGGATGATGATATGCGTTTGATATCACTCGTTCCCTAGAAACTTAGCACCTTACGTTTTATGATCTAGATCATCTAAAACGAAGTTCCGAGCTGCTGAGTCAGGATGCAACAATCTGGAGATCATACATAAGTCCCGAGCTTAGGATCTGGAGTTTGTAACTCCATAGGTTTTTTGCGCGGATAATCCAAATCATAAAACTCAAGGTGCCTAGTAGGAGACAAATTTGCAGAACTTCATGAGCCCATTTTAAACTGTCGTGCTAGGTGTGCGTACATGGATTCTAGAATCTACTTCAACCTATGTACGAGTACGTTGCCATGGCACATGTGCTTTCTCCCAATAACCAGTCACCCAGTCACCACAAGGTGCATGTTTGAGATCTTCCAGCCATCGACGATCTTGCCAAACAAAGCTTAATGTACGGCGTGCACCCCGCAACACCCCATTTTCCTGGTTCTTGGTGCTCATGTGCAGCTGGCGACCCTCGATCGATTGGGAAATCCTTTCTTTGATGATGTGCTTCAAGATTATATTAGGGGGCTTTAACTCGTATGAACACAAATTGGCTCATGACCGCGGCAAACGGGCCGTTGGAAAAAAGATATCAAGAACTCTATGTAAGCTTATACATAGAGAACTGTGGTTGCCCAGTATGCTATGATCAAGGAGAAGAGGGCGGCAGAATGTATTTCACCGAGGGAAATATAACTAGAGCTCCGGCCAATTCTCATTTAGCGCTATATCTAAATGGCTTCTTCCGTTCTCCTAAACTTTTGGCTTAATGGGTCTATCTTCCCTTTAGATGGCCAAAACCTAGAGTAACTAAACAAATCTGCTTAAATGCATTGCCAAAGTAAATTTGGCGGTTAGGTCATAGCATTCAATTGTGCTCCCTCCTCCGGTAATGGGATGTAACTAAAGAACACTCTACGCTGTAAATGAAAAATTTCGACTGAAGACGATACTAATCGTATCACTTCGAAAATCGTAACTGCACTGGCATTAGATATTTGTATTGTCACGAACGATTCCTGATTAAATAGCGGTAGTACTGACTGGGACTCATTATATTTTGGTAAATTTTATTACATAAGTATTATCGAACCATCCATGACTAGCTCACCCGTTTATAAGTTATGAAATTATGGTATAATGTATGGATAACATCTCCGGTGATAAATTATTGTGATGAATGGGTTTCATGATCGATCACTCGTGTTTTCTTTCGGGTAACTAGTACGTGTACGACGCACAAGAGACCAGCACCATCCCACCGGAATTTTACCGTAACACAACAAGTACTTCTACACTCTGCTACGTGGAGATTCTCGGTTCAGCTTCCTTTTACCGGTGTAATATTTTCCTTGATTCCTCAGCTCCAAACTCACTCCGGTAAATACTTCTGACGCCTTCCAAGGCATTACGTCTTACGGAATAGAACTGTCCGAGTTATTGCGGTACTTTTCTGAGCTCTCGCACATTTATTAGAGGGCCCTGCATGAAGTTGAACAAACGCGAACGGCGACCCCGGACCCACACTCAACCAAGGCAGCGAGATTAGCAAAATAAAGTTTCTTTCGTGTCAGATATAGTGGTTGACGATCTATTCTCGGTCGGCCCCACGTCATAGTATCGGCTCCTCTACACACGACGGTCTTAATCAGGCCGGCTATATAGAGCTTTTGTATCAAGCTCATATAGAAATCTTGTATTGTTGAAATGCAGGGCGGCAGCTGCGGATGGAAGTACTATTGTCATATTTTGCGTCCAAATCTGCACACTGGAGCCGATGAGGAGTTTATTTGGCTTCTCATAATGTGATATCTGAGATTGAAAGTTGTCAGCTGCTTTTTCTGCGTCGTACGAGGTAACTTCGTTTAGTAGTTATACTCACGTTCTAGAGATTGTGGTTACTCGTCACTCGCTAATTTAATACTATCTGGAAACATTTGGTTAATCGGTGATTCTATTCTAATTGCATGACGGAAATCATTAAACTGTAATGAAAGAATAGATAATTAATGTAGCTTTAGAGGGGTTACTGATATGGGGTTTGAGCTGAAGGGAGCTGGATGCAATACCGCCAACAATTTAGTATCAAGATGTTATTCGTAGGCTATTGCGTCCCGAGAATAGAGTATTCAGAGGTATCAAAGCATCATACACGGCTTCCAACTGGCGAGGAGGATTTGGAGTGGAAATTAAGTGAGCAATTGGTAGTCAGAGTGACGTTGAAGTGCTGGAAATATGTTATTGGCTTTCTGCTAAGTTTGTTTAGTTATTTGCCAGGTTGGAAGGGGGCATTATCACTGGTTTATGTCAAAGATTTGACGAGAACTTGATACAGGACATGATTTATGAAGTACGGTTGCTTCCTTACAAACACGTCCTAATTTGGGTTTCAGATATATCTGACTTGTTCATCCTTTATCACTCGCTTGTACAATTAATTAGTATACGTCCAACCCCAGTTATATTGTATTTTGTCCCGCTATCTAAAACATCGCACAGAAACTTAGTTACTGTATAACTTCCAGTCATTTATTTCATTTCAAGACGTCACATTGGCATGAATTCGCCTGTTTTTCTCAGCCCAAGCTCGAGACCGGCTTGACTACCTACCGGATTTATCAAGTCAATACTGGTAAAGTTTATACAGATCCTCCTATGAAGTTCTCATAAGTTTAAGTCACGACAGTTTGATGTGCGCGATGTGTCTGATCTTTGAAGTTGTGGTAGTTTGGCATTCGGCATGGAACCCGAATCATGGACCGTGGATTAGCAATTCCCAATACTATCTACAAATAATCGACTACAAAAAAGAATACGCTGTCTAAACCACGAAGAAGGCTTCCCCATGGAATGGAGTCAGTAGCATGTCATTGACCTCGATTAGCTGAGGTTAGGGGTTCGGATCTCTATGAAGGGATATCGGGTAGAGAAGCTTCAGTTGATAACTCAAAGCATGGTTTGGAGTAGCTCTTCTTGCAGATACTTGGGCATCAGCGCTCATAGAGCATCCATCGGTATTTAAGTGGCGGTGGAGATAGTACAAGACCCCACGTCATTCCGGATACTAGAGATAAAGGTATAGAGTTATCACATCCACCGCCTACGTATAACTAGAGGTCACGTGCGAGACTATGCACAGTCTCCTTGATATAAGCAAAATGTCCTAAAGCATAGCAGAAATGCATTCCCGATTGGAGGAATGCAAACAGTATTTACGACTAGATCTACACTTCAGAAGCTTAAATATCGCCTAAAATCAATCATTCGGCGATCACCAATCACCGGGCCCACATGGTGCAAAACTGTATTTTGACTACACTGGACCCTGGATCAAGCAGATTGATTCATTGGGTTGAATTTCAACTTGATTCGCGGCGCAGTCTGACTGTGTATTGAGTTGATAGTATTTAAGGCCTCGACGAAGTTCTTAGGTAGGTATCACGCCATAGTACAGACTGATCGCTTATCTACGCATGAATACGGTGGTATAGAGTTATCACAGATGGTGGCCCAAGCACCTACAGTATTAAGAAATTGCCTGCACAGGGTTACTCAACTACACGGAATTCTGATGAAATTATGTTAAAATTGATGATTTACTTCTTCAGAACCCTAACTATGCTCTCTGCAGCTCTGCCGCGCACCTTGCAATAACCAATAACTCCTTCCCACATGATAAGTAATGTATGATACGACAAAAGAAAGCTAGATGAATGATAACCAAACAATGAGAAAACCACCCCTTTTCAGCGGCTCAGAAAAACCAGAAATGCCAATGAAGATGTATAAATGAAAACCAGCAAGAGAGCCACATCGCAAAATGCCTAGTGGTAAGACGGTGGTGCTCCAGACGGCGGTGGTGGCGCGTAGTGCACCTGCTGCGGCGGCTGTACCCCACTGCTCCCCTCCCCTCCAACCGCTGGCGGGTCCTGGAACGGATTCTTCGCGGTGCCCACTGGTGGTAGCGCCCCCGCGTACACCGGCGGCTGCGCAAAGTTTGGATTGTAGGCTGGCGGCGGTGGGACGGTGTTCATATCATAACCCTGCTGTTGCTGCTGCTGATGGTTGTAGAACGTAAAGTTTTGTTCCGGCTGCCCACCGCCACGCAGATGTGGCTCGTATATGGCGCGTTGACTGCGAGGTACTAGCCACTATCCACCTATTAGAAAGGATGGCGAGAGGTAATAGAGGGGAGGAAGCCATACCCGATGATACCGCAGTGGAGCAACCCCCTTCTTCATGCGCTGCCGCGCGTGGAACCACGAGCCCGCGATCAACAGTGCCGCCAGTGCCAGGATGCCGAACAGGATGCCATACTTGATTGAAGACGCCTCGCCGCTTAAATACCACTCGTCGGGACCATCATCGTCCCCATACCCCCAGCCATTGTCATCGGCCGGATCGTCGTCGCGCCGCGTCAATGATGGCATGCTTGCTGGAGATACAGAACGCTAAAATGAAAATGGGGGTTGGTGTGGTGCTGAAGATAGATGAACAGTAACAAAGGAGAAGAGGAGCGTGCCGCTCATGAATGCAGAAAGGACGACTGAGAGCAGAGGCAGTGGCCGAAACTTGAAACACTTCTGCGGGTGGCCACCACACGCGGTACGTAATGCGGTCGCCTGGATCAAACACCAGCGATGGGGGGCTAAGCCACGCTACATTTGGGGCGTAGTAAATACCGCGAGCGATAATTCAAATGATAGTTACACCCCCTGGCAAGCATCAGCGATTATGAGTCTCGGATGTGTGCATCAGCGCAACTAGCCGCCTCTTGATCAGTTCTTGAAAGTCATTTTAGAGTACTGAGTACGGTGTTTAGAATCTCCAATTATTTTTTAGAAAAGTTACATAACCTTGAAGATGAATGCAAATAATGTTGACCTGAATTGAAGCAGGCGTTGGGGCTCATTTGCCTGAGACGGAGAAGGCGGCATGGAAGCTATAAGTAGCAAACCAACAACATGGGCCTCACCAGCTTATTATTACGGATTACATTGAGCTGATTGGTCCTAAGTTGGTTACTATTCAATGCTGTCTTATCGGTAGTTCCTTACTTCGAGAAACTGGATGCTGCATGTTGTGGTAAAAACGAAAAGACATTGTAGGCTCCGTGGAATACATTTTGGCAGTACTTCACACTTGAGCCCATGATTGCAATGCCCCTGACTATGCAATAAGAGATGGAACAACAACTCTGAGTCTAGCTACAAAACCACCTATAATACCAAAAACGTTAGGTTTGACAGCAGCAAATACCATCAACAAAGCTACTGCCATGTGTTGAGACCGAGTAGGAAAGTATGCGCACACAACATAGCGTGGCCAGATCACTGAAGCTAGTTCTGTTGGAACGCTAGCATATTTACCACGTTTTTACAGTAGTCTCGCGGTACGAGGGATAGTTCTCACTTTACTTTGCTACTACTTAATCTATTGAAACGAGAGAACTGTTTGCTCAGGTATATATTGTACTCTATTTACTTGATAACCGAATAACAATCTTGGAGATTTACCGCAGGGTTGTTACTGCATATTATATGAAAGAGCATGTGTTATGCCATCCGTTTTTCGTTATAGCTAGCTAGTAGCCAACGTTCGTATCCGTGTGAACGCTTAACCGAAAGAGATAAAGACAACCCTTTTCGCTCCCCGCCTGCCCGCCCGCCTGCCTGTTCGCCTACCCGCTAGTATGTTTTCCCGCCTGGCTGCTTACCAAATGTTCATGTGTGTTTGCCTCCCGCGACTGATTTGCATAGTGTCCAACGCCGCTACACTTCTGGCAATGAGCTGGATAGAACATAGGATTATAATCACTGTCTCCTCACGGCCTTCCACATGGTGGGCATTGACGTTTCAATTGACGAAATCCACGATATTGGATGTTGTTTGGCCATACCATATACCGGAAAACACTGCTGCCATATACAGCTCTTTTGGAATATTGTCATTGTCGATGTAATAGTAGTGCCATACTTTTAGTTATAAAGCTGTATCTCTCTCTTATTGCTTGATATTGACTGGTGTATTATATTGAGCTTCATTGGTAGCGTTTTCTCATCACTGGGGTATCTATAATACATTTTGGTATGTTATTAGTAGCAGTAGCCGAACATCTCACATCGAGCGGGGACATTGTGTGAACACCATCATTCAACATCCATAGCATCCATATCGACATCACTGTCATACCCCCCACCCCCACCGCCACCGCCATTGTTGATGCTATTCGTCCCACCGTACCATCCACTAACAACGCCGCCACCACCGCTGTTAATCATTTCCGCTCCAAATCCTGCATATCCCCCACCCGGAAACCCGGTCCCAATCACCGGCGGAGGTGCTAGGCTCTGCGGCTGTACTTCCTCCTGTCCTGCCTCCGTCGCTAACAACCGTGCTTCGTTCTCTGCCGCCTGCTTCATCCGTAGCCGTGCACGGCTTTCGATAATTGCCTTCCGTACGCTATCCTTCTCTTCAACAACACTCAGTGAGCGCGGATCACTATAAAGCACCAATGCCTGCCCCTTCCCACCATCGCCCGCACTCGTGTCCTTGTCGTCTTTCCGTGGGCGCAAAACATGGTGCGGGATTCGCGTCAACTCGCGCTCGATGTCGGGAATGAATACTAGCTTTCCCTTCGTCTCGGGGTCTTCGTCGTCTGAGCTAAGCTCGGCATCAATGTCTGAGATGTATACAACGTTATCAACATCCATGCGCTCGACCGCATCGGGCGGCTTGGGTTTGCGCTCGCGTTTCGGTTTGGCAGCATTTGTGGACGATGCGGTGGAGTGTGAAGCTGAGATATCCACTATCCGGAGTTAACACTCTGTGTCAAAAGTGAAGACCACGAAACGTAAGCAACAAAAAAAAAGGTAGCTTGGTGGGAGGGGGCGGAGCGGACGTGCGGGGAGGAACGTACAGGTTAAAGGGTGGGTGCGTAATGAGAGAGTTTCGAGGCGCTTGCGGAGCCGCTGCTGCGGGAGCAGGTCATCGCTGGCACGCCGCTTGAGCTGTGGGGTTGTCTGAGTCCATTCCATTTGGCATTGATTATGATGAGAAAATACTGAGAGAGAAGGAGATGCTGTTTGGTAAAGGGTAGTTGTGGTTAAAATCCTTGAGGCTGAGTGGGTGGAAACTGCTGGAAGCGTCTAGGCCGCGATGGGTACGGTGGGTCTGTGCACCCAGCGGGCTGTCGTGCATAACCGAGCTCGCGTTTCTGCGGAAAGCCAATCAGAGGCGGTGCGGAGGAGGACGCAGCAAGGGGGCGTTGGTCGCGGGGAGCCTGGGGCCAATGCCACAAGATGTGCGTGTGGCGGTGATGGAACTGAGCTGAGGTTGGTACAGTAAAAAAAACACCATCAATTTACTTATGAGTTGGGTATGTATCTCTCAAGGACTACCTATGTATCATAAGAGACATCTCATGAATATTTTGACAATAACACTAAGCTACCAAGCAGTTCCCGTCAAAAATAGACATTGATGCTACATAGTGTACTTAGCTGCCTTTCATTCACCTGCATACATACCCGCCCCCACCGGTCTGTGTGCAGCTGCAGCTTGCAACCTCTACTGAAAGAAAATACATTGACCTTTTACACAAACAATGATTCCGACGTGCAACCATCCGAAAAAACAGCCATTTAGAACTAATATATTTGATTATTCTCTAGACACAGTTTATCACCCATGATCAAAATTAGGTTGTGATATAAATTCACTGTCTACCTCTTTGGAGACGAAATTTTGTACCAATCGGCTATCTATTTAGAGTACGAGATTCTTTGACCATTACTCGGTTGTTATCTGCAAGCTACAGCCTTTATGGGCCGATGCATCTCTCATCACGTCCAATAGGGTGTAGTGTCCTTTCACTTGCTTTTTCCTTTGCCAGGTTTAACTATTACAGCTACGAGCTGCGTGGCCGCTTGATAACACCAGATGTCTACGCGCTTTGACACACGACAAAACCACACAACTCTTGTATCGTGGAATATCTGGCCAGCTCTGCATCCGTATCCATCATTTCCATAATATGCCCAAACTCACCCCCTTCCTCTGGTTCAACTCCAACCTCTCCGAAGCCACAGACTTCTACACCTCTATCTTCCCCGAAGCCACGGTGGATAGTAAGCACGTAGGCCCAGATGGCTCTGTCATGTTTTGCACCTTTACGATCCTTGGCCAGCAATTTATGGGCCTCAACGGCGGTCCACAATTCGCCTTCACCGAGGCCGTGTCGATTTTCGTGAGCGTCAAGGACCAGGCCGAAGTCGACGAGTATTGGGAGAAGCTCCAAGAGGGTGGGGGGAAACCGATGGACTGCGGGTGGCTGAAGGACAGGTTCGGGCTGTGTTGGCAGGTTATTCCGGAGGCACTACAGAGACTGATGAGTGGGGGAGAGCCGGAGAGGATCGAGAGGGTTCGAAACGCGATGATGAAGATGACGAAGATTGTGGTTAGTGAATTGGAAGCGGCGCATAAAGGGGACGAGGAGACGAAGAAAGAGTGAGTGATACATGGTATGATTTTCAGTTGTAAAGTTTTGATTTATGGCATGATTAAATACTACGACGTTACCTCAAACTGGCGAATGTGATCAGAGCATAAATAAGAGCTTTAATTTCCATCCGTATCTTGTAGATAAATCTATAATATCTTAGATGAGCCTTTTGATTGAATCGGACAGGATATTCGATGTAGGTATTTGTTTGAGCAGACCACATAGAATCCACACTTGGAAGGGCGAGTGATAACTATGACGTTGGCGTTCTAGAACCCTCACATCTAAAACGAGACACTGGTATCAACCCAGTTCGGATCAGACCCAAGCTGGGTTAGATCTATAGTAGCACATATGTTGACCCAGTATTCTAGTGAGAAACGGCACCGAAGTTGATATTCGCAGCAATCCAACTATTATTCTAGGTGTCTAGAACAGCCTTGGACATAGGCTAAGATCATGGGGGACTATCAATAACAGATAGCTAGAATACCTTATAGACAATTAATCCACCAAGGCTGTGTGACGACATGGATCAGAGCATTGTGGATGATCCAAATCACAAACCGGCACACATTTACGAGTATGGGCCCAAGTCAAGTAATCAACAATTTCCTCCTCGGGCTTCGTCTGATCCATTACTCTTTTTTGAGCTAGGGTATCGGATTCATATTGCATAAGTTCCACCGGGAAATTTACAGAATGCCTCATGACTATCGGGTTCCGAAGCGCAGCTTCGAGAAAGAGGTATCTGCGCTGGCTGCAAGCTATAAAGTAATTGAGGTGTTATACAGATAGAATTCTGTATGATCGGCCCATTCATGAGACTGGTTCCGAACACGAGGATATTGCTTGTTTACGTGACATAAACCACCTGAGCGTGGGTGGTCGTCACAGGCCGACAGTCAGATGTGCGAACTAATTGTTGATCAGTTTTATAGGAGCCTAGCTCCTGATACAATGCTCTTTGAAGATAGGGAACTCCGTACATCAAATTTTGTATGAGTACGGCTACACAAACCATACGCAGACAACATTCAAATATTGTAATTAGTAACACTGGTGCGCTGCCATCCTGAAGGCCCCTTACTTGTATGCAGGAACAAATTAAAGCTGCCATCGGTTCAATATATTCACTACTTTAGATACGGGTTACATGCCAGGTATCATTAACGGCACGTGGAGCCATCAGACTCAACATGGTGGTTTCGTACTCAACTGTCCGTCGTCCCGTCGATCTCCCAGTACACTGGAAATAGCTTTCATTAAACTTATCGCCAAATTAAACCATTAGCTGTTTATGTAGAAGTTGGATGGATAACGATAACTAGCTAACCAATTATATCGGCCATATTGGCTTATCACCACTACTACCGTATTTCTGTGTTTCTATGTGTAATTAATTAAGTTAAAGTAATGGAAGGCAGGAGGCCGCCACATTTCTCGATGGCCTCCTTGGTAGTTCTGTCCAAGAATGTAGATGTTTGCTTTGTTTGGGCTCATTTATATGTATGACAATAATTGAACTTGACGATTTCATTTTGAGTAGTAAACATCTAGGTACTGTGGCTAGGTACTTGAGCAATTAGAAGTAGTGGGTGTTGCACTATGTCCAACAAGGTATAAAAACAGATTTGCACATTAGCCACATGCGCCCACTGCCCTAGTCTTGATGTAGCCATTAGAACTTCATCCGGAATGAAGTGTCTTCCTATGACGTTTTAATAATTTAATATTCACAACGACCATCCTATACGCAGACACGTAGAGTAGGAATAACCGTGGATCATGAAGGTGTGAGCAATATTCTAAGACAGCAGCAGTAGCAGCACTGGCGAACGTGTTGCCGTGCCGTCCTGTCGTTGTGTACTCGTACTCTAGGAACTCCCTCCAGAGCAGCCGCAACACGCATCTGGTGCGAAACCTGGTGCATCAACAAGCCCACGGAGCGCTCTCGCTTCCGAAGCCGGCCGTGTTGTCGCACACAAGCACAGCCCGATAGGCCTATGTAGCCGTTGTCCAAAGAAGGCGAGAAGGCGATTCGTTTCTGCATTTCTACCACAACCCTGCCACACTACGGAGGCTCCACACCGTGTCTGGACGTTGCTCCTGAAACAAAAACGACGCCTCCGTGCCCACAACGCTTGTCGTCAGCCCGCCGCCGTTGACGTTCAATCCCTGTGGTAGGAGTGTTTTTTCACTCCACATTTTGAATGTCTGGTATGATGCTACAATGCCGATAATTCCCCTCGAGTGAGGTGAATATAACCAAAGTACTTACTCCGTACATGTAGACTTGGTATCTCTTGAATGGGTGGGGTAGGACGGAGCCGTGTATGCGTCTGGTCCAATTCCTCGCTGCATATTTGCTGCGACTGCATGCATGCGTGAGTGGTGTGTGGGTGTGTGTGAGCGGATGCTCTATGATATGGTTTCGAGCGGTGAGCTCGGTACCCGCTGGAATCCGTGTGGTGCCTGTCCCTGCCGTGGTGCAGCTAGATATGTATACCAAGAGGCTACTAGATGTGTGCTTCACTAGAGTAAGTATTCTAGAGAACACCGGTACCTGAGCGATACATTCAATGCCGTGTTTTTTTTCACATTGGGCATCATGCTTCTGGCTGTGGTGTTGTTGTGTAGTTGTCGTCACTTACCGTAGACAGGACACAGACAGCAGGTTATCAATCAACCAGATGTAGCATCATGCACCCACCCACCCCACCACCCCACTACTTCATCACGTCAGTCACAATTCAATATTATCTCTTACATGGTATCAACTTGGTCTTGCCGTATCTAAAGAACTTGTTAGAGTGCTCTTTAAAGAGTGGTAGAGCACCCACAGTGCGCTTGGCTATTCCTGTCATTCTCAGACCTATTCAACATCTACATCCGGTTGCTTCCTCGTTCTATATACTCTAATCGGTCCCCTGCGACCTCCCTTGCCTGATAGAAGAGCTCTTACCTATACCAACTTTGCGTCAGCTCATATATCTTGCCTCTATCCCACCCTCCGCTCCGTCTCCGCCTCATCCTACCCCCGACTCGGCTTCATAGCCTTCCGCTCGTTATCGATCTGCATACCCTGTGCTGCGGTTCAACTCCCAACCACTCGCTCTGGTCCACTACCTACCTCTTACTCTTCAAACACTTTGATACTGCGTCTATTTTTGGCGAAGGCGACCTGCAGGACAAACGTCAGACAACAGGGCCTAGGCGTGCATCACTTCTCCGTGTGGTTGGGTGATAATCATCTTGCAATAACTGCTCTCTCCAACCAAGTAGCCGCGCGTCCCCATTCTCGGCAGGCATTCTTAATAGCACCAGCGAAGAACCGATTATCTAAAAGTGCACCGGGAATTTTTTCTCGCTTTCGCTTTTTTCACGTTATTATAGTGCCTTGCACATCCCGTCTTCCTTTAGGAACCCGCTCTTCTGGGATTGTGTTTGGACTTAATCTTTTGAGAAGACCCACACCACGCTTGCAATCCAACCCGCGCTCCAGTCATATATAAAGACCGATACGCCATTGGTGGTCGCCTTTCACAATGGGCTTATTTGGATCTTCAAAATCGAAGAAAGATAAGAAAGAACTGAAGGAAGCACGACAACAGCTAAAGCAACTTGACAAGAGAAAGCAACACAAGATGATGTCCAGCAGTTCCGTCGACCCTGCAAAGGCTCTTAATGAAGCGCAGCCATGTAAGAATAAATTTTATTCTCTCCTCCCACCTCTTCGCTGCGAGCTAGTCGATTGCTGGCATCTCTTATTATTTCTGCGACAGAAAAAACTAACAATGATGTCTAGGGCAAGTAAATCAAGAAAAAACTACTCAATCTCTGTCGACGTTAGCTCACAAGGACGTCTGGGGAAATCCTATCAGTGCGGTTCCTTTCATTGTCCAGATACTATTCACACCCGCTAACCACGTTTTTTTTTTTTTGCGCTGCAGAGGAACCAGACCTTACAAATCCTACAAGATCGCGATGGGAGCGGCCACTGGACACAATCCGCGGATTTCATGATTCGATAGACAGAGGTTATAGGCGCTCCTACTATGGTGGTGTGGGGGAAGGTGAGCCGGCACAAAAATACTGGCCCTTCCTTGTGGTTTGGCATTACTGACGAAATGTGAAACGTGTAGAACAAGGAGCTCCAATAAACCCACCAGAGAGTCACCCCAACTGGGGCCCAAATAGTCGAGCTCATTCCCGCCATGTCGATGGAAGCTCAGACGGACATTACACCCACCAGCCAAACCGGATGGCGGGTGGAGCAACGCCCCTCTCAGCCAGGTGAGTCACTTTTCAAAGTGCCTTCTCGTTCCATATCAATACTGATAATCTGTACTAGTTCGGAAGAAGCTCAAGGATTTGGCGTAGGAGCTATGAACGGTCGTAATGGAATTAACGAGCAAATGGTTATGAACAATCGCGCGCGAAACTACTCCAACGGCTCGACAAATGGCGGTTACCCAGACACTGGATATGGCTCGGTTGATCATGGCTCCCGTGGTGGTTCCAGTGGAAACCTTGAACAAGACATGATGTATGGCCATGGCAACGTCAACAGCGGCCCTCCACCCCAAAATGTCGCTAGCCCTCTCCATCAAATGTCATCACCGCACCCCCCGCCGCCGCCGCAGGATAAGCCGAAGAATGTAATCAGGCTTAGCAGCGGCACTGGCGGTGCAACACCGACACCACAGCAACCAACTCAACAAGAGGAGAAACGGAAGAGCTGGCTGGGTCGCCGGTTCAGCCGAAACTAAAAGTTATATAATGGAACCTTGAAGTTCCCATCTTAAGAGCCACTTCTCTTTGTATTATCTATCACGATCACAACCTCTGACGACCTAGTGTATAACGTATATTTTTCATATTTCATGTAGATATTTTCATTTGTTGATATTTTGGGTTTACGGGAATCAAGCGGTGTTTGAGTTTGCATATCGGTATGGGTCTGGAGACATGGGGCTAGGGAGATCTCAGTCATGGGAAACATGGGAAGCTTTATGAACAATTTTGGAGTCAAAAGTATGTTTGGGTCTCTTGTCTGTTTTCATGTCGTTTGGGTACGGGGCTTGCAAATGGATACTGCTATTTCTAAGGTGTTTTTTTTGTCATTTTCTGGCTAGAGGCTTCATTCTTCATTTTCAAACTGGGAATTCAATTTGGGACATCTCATAGCAATATTGTTGCATATATATCAGACATCTACATCATCTATGCAGACATTTCTTTTTCGTTTGTTTCTTACTTTTTTTTTTGCTTTCCTACTAGCTACGTACTTGCCGGCAGGGAATATCCAGGGACGAAGCGCTAATAGCTTAGCTAAAGTAAATAGTAAACTCTAATGAAACAACGAGTGCCTGAGCTGAACAGGAGCTGAATTGCAGTACATAGTCAGGAGGTAATGAGGGCCTGACTGTTTCAAGATTACCATATCTACCGAAACTTTATAGTCACCATCTACTAAGCGGTAACTTTAGATAACGTTGCATGGCATGTAAAGTTACTGCAGGCAACCGTCTTACTCACTGAAAATACACATGTCTAAAGCTAAGCCTTGCAAAATTTTCCATCTCGAGTCTTGTCTCCTCGTCCCTATATATACACTAAAACAAAACTTAGGAATTGTTGATAAAGTATGTACTTGGGCTGGCTTGGTAACGTGTTCCGAACAGCCTCTTAGCAAGGCGACCGGGAAATGGCACAGCTACTTCTTGATCAAGGCCTCCATGTATCAACCATAAAAGCAGAAAAGAGATAGAGTAAGTGAGTTCAGCGCGAAAAGTGCGAACTAAGTCAAAAACTACCGCGGTTGCGAGTACCAACTAGGATAAGACAGCTGATTAATCGGGCATATAAGGGTTCAACAAAGCTTTAGGGTTGAGCGGGCGGGCGGAGCAAGATCGATCCGTTGCCGATTTTCGGGACGGAATTGAGACAGTCCGGAGGCTTGTCTAGGGAGTAAAATCCTACAGTCTCTACTATTGCATTTCTCGGCGAGTGGTGTGAGGAAACATCGGTTACAAAAATAACTCTCTTGATAAAAAACACTTTCCCAAGAACCGGTACACATTTGATCCGCTATATTGAGGGGTGAGGGGTTCTCATAACCTAAATCCACTGTGCTTGTGTGCCTTCTTTCTCACTCGATTAGTAATTTAGTATTGACCTCACAGTTGTACATTGTCACATGATTAGTGAGCAAAGCAGTCCTCATCATTGACCTTGCCATTGCATCTCTAGAGTAAGATTATAGGACGAGTGTCCGGCCCAAGTCTCATCGGTATCATCGCATCGTGAGTATCTATCTACCAGTTCATCTTGCACCTCGCCTCCAACTCCGAATGGAAATCCTGGATCTCGTAGACATTGTCGTTGCCTATTGCTCAATATGTTAGGGCCAATCAAACTCACCTGAACCAAGCAATATCCTTTGCCACCGATGTAATAACGTACCTTTAAACACATCCTCCCACTCACAGCTCTCATCGCGCCCTTCCAAAATATCCTTATGCAAATTGCTCGCTCCACCCAGCTGTGCAGGGATATAGTCCGCACACATTTTGATCTCCATACCTCTCCTGATCGGCTCGGCTGCACCATATAGACGACGCAAGCTCTCCATCTTGAGGTTGTATTGTGTCTCGTCCCACGCCTTCAGGCGCGCCTCGAGTGGGTGGCGGTTGTTTATGGAGGCAGCAACGGAGTGCGGGGCCTCCTGTGAACGCAGTGTATCCGGGACGGAGCGGGCTGAGGGTGCTCCACTGTTGGCGGGGGCGGAGGAGATCTTGGATGCGTGGGCGGCGGAGGGGACGACGCGGAGAGACTGTGAATTGTTAACGATTTTTATATTGGCGGTACAATGGGAGAGTACCATTATTGCGGTGTTGATTTGATGGATGGGGATGATCTGTTGATGGAGGACTTTAGGTTGAGGTTGTTGGTGGGATGGAGCTTAGGTGGGTAGGTAAAGTTTACAGCATGGAGGGCCAAGACATCTGAGCGCGCATGTTATGAACACTCACTCAAGTACAAGCACAAAGGTTATGGATTGCAAGCTAACATAGCAGTTGAATTCTTCTTATTACATGCTACGCGAGTTTTAAACTACATACTTAACTTAAATAGTGATTACAGAAAAGACACATACGGTACCAAAGTCACCACTTATTCATATTTTCACCATAGTGTTATCATTACCCCAGACCAGACGCCAAATCCAATATGCAGAAATCTAAATGAACCCAATTGTGAATCTTTTAATCACGCCTTTCTCGTCCTCCGCCTGGTACTCCTGCTGGGAGTCTCGGGTCTCTCAGGAGTATCTTTGACTTCGGTGATCCTAGCCTCTGGCTCAGGAGCAGGAGTAGGCTTAGGAGTTTTGCTCCTGGTGTTTCGTGCAGGGGTGTCTGGAATTTCCACCTTCTCAGGAAGATCCAAGCTGCCCGTTCTTTCTTCTTCCTGTTTGATGATCTTTTCCAACTGGCGCCTCTTGGCTGCCTGTTCCTGAGCCTTCTTCTTGAGCTTCTGTTTCAACTCTTCATCTTGGACTACTTCGTCTTCCTCCTCTTTGATAATTTCCCCTGTCTCTTTCGCCCTTTTCTTTTCAATAGCTCTACGCTTGGCAGACTCCTTTTCAAGCTCAGCTATCATCTTTACACTCATCTCCCACAGTTGGTTGCCGAGTTCAGGGTCCGTGATTCCTTCCTTGCGATAACTGTGATAAGGTTGTTAGTAGATATAAAATAACCCAATACAGATGAACTCACGGCTGTCCTTTGCATTCTTTCAAATATTTCCCACCAGGACCAGCACCACATTCAGGGCTCATTGCTGCAGTTAATATTGTCTGAGCCGCACTGTCCGGGCTTTTTAAGATCAACCACCAGAATGGCCAGGTGACCATATAAATAAATAAGCCAAACAAACTTCCAAACGATATCCACCGACGAGTTCCTAGGGTTCGAGCATAGCCTGGGTCAATGCTAAAAACCCGTACATTATTTTCCTCTTTATCCGGCCGTTGGTATGCAGAGATTCTCCGTTGAAATTCAACACCGTAGCACATGAGAGCCAGTTTTGCCGCACCGTAGCACCTCCATGGCCGGCGCCCTGGGTACCCTCGTTTGACAAAATTGATGTCGTTTAAATCAAGTTCTCCAAGTATGTGTGCCGTACAAGTGGTAAGCAGAATGCGAACGTCACGGTCAGCAGGCTGTACACGGATCACCGGTATCAAAAGGTTCAAGAGGTGGAAGTGCGCCAGATAGTTGATGCCGAAATGAGACTCCACACCATCCACTGTAGCGGTCCGTGGTGCACCTATCGGTGCCATCAATCCAGCACAACAGATGACCATATCCAGCCTTCGAGGTGGTGAATTATCGATGAACTTTGTAGCAAAGCGGCGAATGCTGTGGAGGTCGTTCAAGTCACATTTTTCAGCATAGATAAGTTCGTTTCCATGACGCTCGCGAAGGTCCTCGATGTAGTCGACTGCAAATATGTCTGTAGGGTCCTTCATCAACAGGATCAGTTGCATGCCACGGGCCGCAAGGTCTTCCACAACTGCTGCACCTATCCCCGATGTTCCTCCCTGTTTGGTTAGTATAAGAAATATGCAGCATGCCTAGACGTGAACAAACCGTAACAATTGCAACTTTGCTGTGCATGACGCGCTCATTGCCATTGCGGGTACCACTAAAGTATATTTTCAAGAGCCAGACCAAGAACACCCATGGGATGAACTTCAGCGAAGAGGATAGATATGGCACCGACTGGATGCCGCTGTCGTAAAGCTGCCCTATCAAAGGTATAGGCATGATTGTTGTATGACGAGGTTGGCAGAACTCTCAGCAGTTGTCAAAATTTGACACAGTTTCTTTTTTGAGCCGCTGCCAAGATCGGCCAACGGCTGGTGGCCAACGCAGATGCCATTGTCCTCAAGTTCAGATTTCATCACGATTTACGCACAAAGAGATTTATGTTAACTCTATTCATTGGAAACAGACCCCCATGCCGTTTAACCTTGTCCTAAAGTATCCTGTGGCCCATCCCGAAATCCATTTCCCTAACTAATCGTCGACATACATAGCTTCCCAACCTAGCAGCCAGAAAAAGGAGAGATCATGTACACCACCAGGTAGAAAAGCAGAAGCAACTTTTGGAAGAACACCCTAATAAACATGACGTGAAAGAAAAAAGAAAGGAAAAATATCACTCAAACCCCAGCAAATCCTGTTTAACGGGTAGACATGGCTATATCATGGTTAGCAGGGCCAAACGCAGCAATTAATGGATATACACACCTTTGGTGACTACACGCTTCAGCGCAAGCTCCTTCTTCTTCATGTCATCGGCACCAGCATCCTCAATCTCCAGCTGCTGCATAGCGTCGCTAAGAGCAGACTCAATCTTTTCCCGGGTACCCCGCTTGAGCTTCAAGCTCATTGTTGGGTCACTAACAATCTCCTCAACACGTGAGATGTAGGACTCAAGCTGTTGCCGGGCCTCGTGCTTCTTTGAGAAAGCATCATCAGTGGTCTTGAACTTCTCGGCGTCAGCAATGGCCTTCTCGATATCGGTAGTCGAGAGCTTTCCAACAGAGTTGGAAATGGTGATGTTGGCAGTGCGACCGGTGGACTTCTCGGTAGCAGTAACCTTCAGGATACCGTTGGCATCAACCTCGAAGATGACCTCGAGAACGGCATCACCAGCCTTCATGGGAGGAATGGGAGCAAGAGTGAACTCTCCAAGAGAAGTGTTGTCCTCGCAGTTGACACGTTCACCCTGGAAGACGGGGAACTGCACAGTGGTCTGGTTGTCGGCCACAGTGGTGAAGGTACGCTTCTTCAATGTGGGGACAGTGGTACCACGGGGAACGACGGGTGCGAAGATGTTACCCTCCATGGCAACACCAAGGGAGAGAGGGCAGACATCCAACAACAGGAGATCGGCAGTCTCCTCTGAAGTGGCCTTTCCAGACAGGATACCGGCCTGGACAGCGGCACCGTAGGCAACAGCTTCATCGGGGTTAATGCTCTTCTCGAGCTTCTTGCCGTTGAAGATGTCGCTCAACATCTTCTGGATCTTGGGAATACGGGTGGAACCTCCAACCAAGACAACCTCATCGACCTTGTCCTTGGGGATGGCAGCATCCTTAAGAACCTGCTCAACAGGAGCAATGGTGTTCTTAAACAGAGCAGCGTTGATGTCTTCGAAACGAGCACGAGTGATGGAGGTGTTGAAGTCCTCACCACCGAACAGAGAGTCGATCTCAACTGTGGTCTGGGTGACCGAGGAGAGAGTACGCTTGGCCCGCTCACAGGCAGACCGGAGACGACGAAGAGCACGGGGATCATCGGAGATGTCCAACTTGGTCTTGCGCTTGAAGTCCTGCTTGAAGTGGTCTAGCAGAGCAGTGTCGAAATCCTGACCACCCAAATGGGTGTCACCGGCAGTTGCCTTGACAGTGAAAACACCACCTACGAATATTAATATTTTGGCATTAAGAAAAGTCCTCAGCGCAACATACCTTGAATGTGCAGCAAAGACACATCGAAAGTACCACCACCAAGATCGAAGATAAGGACATATCTCTCCTTGTTGGACTTTCCGGCACCAAGACCGTAGGCAATGGCAGCAGCGGTGGGCTCGTTAATGATACGAAGCACGTTCAATCCAGCGATGGCACCAGCATCCTTGGTAGCTTGACGCTGGTTGTCGTTGAAGTATGCAGGCACAGTGATGACAGCCTTCTCAACAGTCTGGGCAAGCTTGGCCTCGGCAACCTCCTTCATCTGAATTGAGATGCAAGTTAGGACTTGGGCTCACGTGATAAAAAATGGTTCATAAGTGCGCACCTTGATAAGAACCATGGAAGAGATTTCCTGGGGAGAAAATTTCTTGGTCTCACCCAAGTACTCAACCTCAATCATGGGGTTTCCGTTGTTGTCAACGACCTTGAAAGGCCAGCTAGCAGTGTCCTGCTTAACGGTAGGGTCGTCATATGGCCGACCAATCAACCGCCTATGAGATGTTTAGTGACGTTCCTCGCCTAAGCTAATATTGTGTTTCAAGACAATAGCATAGAGGCGCAGATTAACATACTTGGCGTCAAAGACAGTGTTTCTGGGGTTCAGTGCGGCCTGGTTCTTTGCGGCATCACCGATCAAACGTTCTTTCTCAGAGAAGGCAACGAATGAGGGTGTAACTCTGTTTCCCTGTTCGTTGGCAACTGTGGCCGGTTAGTATTTTCGAGCGCACAAATCATGCAGAATAGCAGTCCCATGTCGGAATTGCGTCGCACAATCGAAATTGGAAGTACTGACTGATCTCAACACCATTGCCCTCGTACACGGCAACACAGGAGTAGGTGGTACCTGTTCACCGTCCGTTAGATTTTTACTTGAAATTTTTGAGTGTGCAGTGACACCCAGGTGGGGTTAACATACCAAGATCGATACCGATCGCACCCTCATAAGTTCCTTCAGACATTGTGAAAAAGAGAAACCTGTTAGGTTGTATGGAGTGGAGGGAGTGAAAGGAGTTGAGGTGAGAGAATGAAGGGTGATGAGGGGGTATGAATAAGAGAGGGGAGGCGTCGAGAAAAAAAAAATCTTGGTGGGTGAAGCCCTCCTTGTGTGGGGCAGCTTGTGTGCGCGGAGTACGCCAAGCAAAATTTGCTTAAAGCAGACACGTCCACCCGATAAACGATAAACGATAACCGCCCAGAAGCACGACTGATTCTCTGAAGTTCATGAAAAACTCTGTTTTAGAGTGCTTTCATTTATAACTCTTGTCTTATTCCGGGTTGGAGCAACTATGATGTCTATTCTTCATGGTTTATTTCTCCATGGCGATTGCCCATTGCAAGTTTTTTTTGCCACTGAAAAAAAATCAAAGGGTTCTGGGCCATGGCCACAAGGCTGAAACTTTAAACCAAGCCTCAAATCACGCAAAATTACACAGACACCACATGCCTCTGGTAGCTGACAGCCTTCTCCCGGAATTTTTACACTTAATTATCACATATTCCAGAAGCTTTCTACAAATACTGAGTCTAATAACCATTGGTGGGCTACATCGATTCGGAAGTCTGAGATGGGGTAGTTTCTAGGTTATCAAGTACAGTCAAAAATAGTGAAAGCTTCCCTCTCTATCTCAATATCTGCAATCCGAACAGCTAGCTCCAGAATTAAAGGAAACAAAAGTTCAGACTCCATCCATCCCCTTGTGATAGTAGAAGCTATCCCCATAGAAATTGAACGCCCGGTAATAACACAAACCTCCGGATGAAAAGTGCAAAAGAACGGTAGACAAAAACTCGGGATTCCTAGTTGAAAAGTTGACCTTGCCAACACTACAAAAGAAATACCTCCCTATATTACAAAATTCTCTTTTCTGCACACATTGCGAATGTTTTACGAAAACTAGAGAACATATTAGCCATGAGAACGATTGTGCTGTGAAAATAGAAACATACCTTCCACATATTCCCGCAATGTTCACATGTACAAAACTAGGAATTTGTCAGCAAGAATAAAAGCCTAAGACAGCTTGTACTTACTGTAGTCATAGGTTCATCCGCACTACGAGTCTGAGCCTGAGTATACGATACCTTCTTCTGTCTGCACTTTCCACAGGTTAACTGATCGCTGTAACTCTTCATATCCTTTGCAGTCATGGCCTCGCGCATGTTCTCTGCTTGAATAGCTGCATCCTGCAATTGCCTTTCTTCCGACGCCATTTCTTTTGACTCCATCGTAGCCAACCGAGTGACGGACAGCTCTCCCGCAACTACACGTTTTCGAAGATCGGCATTCTTCTTGTCTTTGAGATTAAGATACAGAGACTGGATGCGCCTCTTGTAAGGGGCGTCAAGTTTATTTTTGTGATTGGCAAAGATTTGCGCTTCGATAGCTGTTGCCAGTTCTAATAGTCGATCGGGACCTGTTCGATTATTTGTTAATAGGATAATAAAATTCAGAAATGAAGTTGGACATACCAGTATCCGAATCAACGCACATCCCATCGTAAAGAACACCAACACAGTTGTCTCGGACTTTGTCGCCCGTACACTTGTAATTAACATTATCGGTAATCTTGCTTCTTTTGCTCGGGTCAACGGAGGCTTTTGACGCTGGTTTCTTGCCAGAGGGCTTCAGGGGCGAGAGCTGTGTTGACGTCATAGTAGGAGATGCAGTGGAGGATTTCCTGGCCTGTGGGGGTTTCTGCGGTTTCTTTTGGACATCTTTTTTCCACTTTCCGACAATCTCTTTCGCAAGATCAGAAATCTGCTTGTCGGCATTTGACCGCAGTTTGTTTACAGCCATACCAACTCTCGTCTCCTACAATCCATCAGTTCATTAGTAAGTGCAATCATTTGTAATAAACTGAAATCGCATGTAGCTGTGGAAACGCCATCAGGATCCTCGAACGAGGCGCACATCACATAGAATAATGGAAGAACTCACTCTTAGCAAAGCTTCGGTCGCAACGACTTCATTTTTTAGAGAGCTGAGGAGATCAAGGAGGTGTGACGTCGGAAGTCTCTCCCTCACAGCTTTCTCGATTTGAGAGACGTGGGTCTTGACATCTTTCGCGTCCATGCTGGAAGATATTATGAGTAGTTGTTCAATGGAACTCTCGTCGCCACGTGGAAGATATCAGGCGGAGAAATGTCGCGTGGTCGCGTCGATTATGTACACAATAAATGGCAGTGTCGTAGGGTAATCGCGAGCGACTTATGTAGGACTGTGCGTCAAAACCTCCAGATAAACCCAGTTCAATTCAACGTCGGATGTATCAAATAATGAACACGGCCAAGTCGGATAGGGTTAAGGGTACGGGGCTCGGCCCATCACCAATCACCCGGATCCGTAACTGGCTTCCAAATCTGGCGCCCTCCTGTCATGAAGTAATATCCTAAGGCGCATCTAAAATCTCATACCATTCTTATGTATCCTGATGAATATTAAGTAAGTATATAACTTTTATGCACTATATGCACTTTATGCGGTTGCAAGTTAAGCATTAGTAAGGACATGATACCCCATACCCACAATCTATCCGGTACCTTCAGGTCTATAAAACCTGATGCGCATAAATCAAAATCATTTCCTGGATTTACATGTTGTTTAGTAGTCCAATAATAAACATTTCAAACCACAGAACTGTAAATGAATAGTGCAATTGCAAGAAATTCCTAAAAAAGGAAGATTCGAGGATGTAACACTTACACACTTGTACCATTAGATGGCAACATAGATTCATGAGAAAAATAGGGTTGAGCTCGAAGAACAATCCTACTACCCCAGGCTTCGGACTAACTTGAAATAAATCATTTTTTGGGACAACGTTTTCAAGTCATGCAGTTAGACTCAAAGTACTGGGCTCATGTTCTCGCCATGTGGACTTAGTGTGCATGGGTTGTGCGTAGAGTTGTAGTCATCAATTCAAGAGCCGCTGTAGACCAGAGCAACCGCCACCGCGTTGTAAATTTCTACCTACCTTCGCGTTCAACACCCTCAACCTCAATTAATCTTCACCCCATCCCTCGAATTTGGCTTTATCCTCACACACAATTTAGTTGCCGCTATAAGGCCAATTCAAAAGGCCAGCTTGCCCGCCATGGCCGACCCTTCTCAGTACAAATATGCAAATATGTCCAACCTGGTTCTCCAGGCAGACAAACGTTTCATCAGTCGGCGCACTGATGAAGCAACAGGCGACCCTGAGACTCTTGCGGGCAAGGTCAATATAAAGGAGATGGGAAGTCGTGTTTTGCGAGAGACAGCTCCCAAAGAGAAGCTGAAAAAGAAGAAGACCAAGGAAGGTGAGACGATAAACCTTGACGCGCTTGATGAAGGTCGGGAAATTCTAGACCGTGAAAAGCGGAAAAGAAAGCGAGAGTATGTTGACACCCTACAGCTGTACGAAGTTGCGCGCTGACGACGCGATTCCGTATAGTCCGCACACGTTTGGCGAAAGTATCCTATCTGCAACGGATGACGTCCTAGATCTTATGTATCATCCCCGTACAGCGGCTACTCGGGAAATATACTCATTGATTCTTACAATGGTTGCTGCTATCCTTGGTGATGTACCTCAATCAGTTGTCCGGTCTGCCGCCGATGCTGTTTTGGAGATACTGAAGGATCCGGACGGCTCAAAGAAAGATTTTGATAAAAAGAGAGAAATCGATGATATTTTAGGTGAAAAGATGGACAACAAGAAGTTTTCGGACCTTGTTAGTCTATCGAAAAAGATCACCGATTACAATGCCGGCGACGAAGACGAAGATATGGAGGGCAAAGGAGAGGGTGCAGGTGGTGAGGATGAGCTTGACGACAAAGAGGGTGTAGCAGTAATTTTCGACGAAGAAGACGATGAAGATGACGATGTTGGTCAATTTGTTCGCGATGAGGAAAGCGATAATGAAGGTGAAAATGAAGATAATGAAGATGTTGAAAAACCGGCCGAGGGCGCCGAAGACGGAGATGAAGAAGAGGATGGATTAATAATTGGAGCGGACAGGTTAAAAATTAAGGACCGGGGGCAGGCTGCCGACAAAGAAGTTGTGTCTGCATACGACATTGACGCTTTCTGGCTACAAAGGCAGATATCATCATTGTACGATGATCCCCACCTTGTGTCAATCAAAACATCGGCTGCTTTTGATATTTTATCCGCACCTGAATCAGAACTTTCCCAGCGACAGATAGAGAACGACTTGATGGAGCTTTTCGATTATGATCATTTCGAAACTGTCAAGCTGTTTATGAAGAATCAGGCAAAGATAGTGTGGTGTACCCGTCTTGCAAGAGCTGGAGAATCTTCTGAGGAACGGGCCGCTATCGAGAAGGAGATGGTTCAACAAGGCCATGGCAGTATTCTCGAGGAGCTTAAAGGCAAATCTGCAGGTGCTTCCACAACAAAGCCTGTCAAAATGAAGGCAGATTTGATGGATATTGATGTTCCTGCGGCTTCTCTTTCATCGGGCGCCCAAAAACAAGCTCAGAATGAAGGAGGCCTTGTTGGTGGTTTGCAGCCTCGCAAGATAGTCGACCTGGAGAATCTGGTGTTTGAACAAGGCAATCATCTCATGAGCAATCCCAGTGTTAAGCTTCCCCAAGGATCAACCAAGAGAACATTCAAAGGATATGAGGAAATACATGTCCCGGCACCAAAGAAGAAGAATGACGCGAACGAGCCAAAGTTAATTCCAGTGACATCAATGCCTGAATGGGCACAGCAGCCGTTTAAAGGCAACCCAACATTGAACCGAATTCAGACACGCTGTTTCCCTACTGCCTTTGAAGATGATGGAAATATGCTTATCTGTGCGCCTACTGGTTCGGGAAAAACGAACGTGGCAATGCTGACTATTTTGAGAGAACTCGGGAAGCATAGAGACCCTGATACAGGTGTATTTAAGCTGGATGATTTTAAGATTGTTTATATTGCCCCTCTAAAAGCATTGGTCCAAGAACAAGTAGGAAACTTTGGCAAGAGACTTGAACCATACGGCATTAAGGTTTCGGAACTCACGGGAGACCGACAGCTTACAAAACAACAAATCTCAGAAACTCAGATTATTGTCACAACACCAGAAAAATGGGATGTCATCACCCGGAAGGCCACCGACTTGAGCTACACCAATTTGGTCCGTCTGATTATCATTGATGAGATCCATCTTCTTCACGACGAACGTGGCCCTGTTCTTGAGTCCATTGTTTCTAGAACCATCCGTAAGATGGAGACTACCTTGGAGCCGGTACGATTGGTGGGACTGTCTGCAACATTGCCTAATTTCCGCGACGTCGCTACGTTTCTGCAGGTTGACGCTACAAAAGGCCTATTCCATTTTGATGGCACATACAGGCCTTGTCCTCTTAGACAAGAATTTATTGGTGTCACGGATAAAAAGCCCATTAAACAGCTTCAGACCATGAATGATGTTTGCTACACCAAAGTCATTGAACAGGCTGGGAACAATCAGATGCTTATTTTCGTACATTCCCGTAAAGAAACTGCCAAAACCGCTAAATACATTCGCGACAAAGCACTCGAAATGGAGACGATACAGGAAATTCTTAAGAGTGATGCAGGAACGAGGGAACTCTTACAGCACGAAGCCGAACAAGCCCAGGATGGGAATCTGAAAGACCTCCTGCCATATGGATTTGCAATTCATCACGCTGGTATGAGCAGAGCCGACAGGACTACCGTGGAGGATCTGTTTGGAGACAAGGCAATTCAAGTACTGGTTTGCACAGCCACTTTGGCCTGGGGTGTGAATTTGCCTGCTCATACGGTAATTATCAAAGGTACCCAAGTCTACTCTCCAGAGAAGGGGGGTTGGGTGGAACTCAGTCCTCAGGATGTGCTTCAAATGCTGGGACGTGCTGGTAGACCGCAATTCGATACTTACGGAGAGGGTATTATCATTACTACGCAAGCCGAGATTCAGTACTATCTTAGTTTGCTAAACCAGCAGTTACCAATAGAGTCTCAATTCATGCGAAAACTTGCTGATAACCTTAATGCCGAGGTTGTGTTGGGAACCATCAGAACTAGAGACGACGCGGTAGAGTGGCTGGGCTATACGTATTTGTACGTGCGAATGCTACGATCACCAGGCCTATACGGCGTTGGGCAAGACTACGCGGACGATGCGACGCTGGAGCAGAAACGAGTTGATTTGGTTCACTCTGCTGCTACAATATTAGAGCGGTGCAGTCTTGTCAAATATGATCGTAAAACTGGCAAACTCCAGAGCACGGAGCTGGGGCGGATAGCCAGTCATTACTACATTTCTCACAATTCGATGTTTACCTACAACACTCATCTCCAGCCACAATTGTCCACCATTGAACTTTTCCGTGTCTTCGCTCTCAGCGAGGAATTCAAATACATCCCTGTGCGCTCGGAAGAGAAACTTGAGTTATCGAAATTGTTAACTAGGGTTCCGATTCCTGTTAAAGAAGGAATCGAGGAACCACAGGCCAAAATCAATGTTCTTCTTCAAGCCTACATATCTCGTCTTGGTCTAGAAGGACTTGCCATGATGGCTGACATGGTATATGTCACACAATCGGCCGGCAGAATTCTTCGAGCAATATTCGAGATTTGCCTGAAGCGTGGTTGGTCTTCTGTGGCAAAGACAGCACTGGATTTGTGTAAGATGGCAGAGAAACGGATGTGGCCCACCATGTCACCTTTACGGCAGTTCCCAATTGCTCCCAACCAGCTTACACCGGTTGTCACTAAGGCAGAACGTTCTGCTAATTTAACTTGGTCCAAGTATCTCACAATGGATGTTCCCCACCTGACAGAATTGTTTGGTAGCTCGAGAACCGGTAAATTGGTACACAGCTTAGTTGAGAGATTTCCTCGATTGAACGTTCAAGCACAATTCCAGCCGGTAACAAGAAGCATGCTGCGAGTGGAGTTGACTATCACCCCCGAGTTCATTTGGGATGATGCGTATCATGGATCGGCGGAACAATTTTGGATTCTTGTGGAAGATTGTGACGGCGAGGAGATCTTATTCCACGACCAATTCATTCTGCGCAAGCATTACGCACAATCAGAGAACAACGAACATCTCGTCGAGTTTACCATTCCAATCACCGAGCCTATGCCGCCAAATTACTTCATTACAGTTGTTTCCGATCGGTGGATGCACTCTGAAACCAAACTCGCAATGTCATTCAGGAAGCTAATATTGCCTGAAAAGTTCCCACCTCATACTCCTTTGTTAGATCTTGTACCACTGCCTGTGGAGGCATTGAAGAGAAAGGACTATGTTGGTCTGTATCCTGAATGGAGACATTTCAACAAGATTCAGACACAAACCTTCAAAAGTTTATTTGACTCGGATGACAATGTGTTTATTGGTGCACCGGCGGGTAGCGGCAAGACTGTCTGTGCTGAATTTGCCATTCTCCGTCATTGGTCTCAAGAGGAACCTGGAAGAGCTGTGTATATCGCCCCATTCCAGGAGCTTGTCGACCGGCGCTACGGGGACTGGGCAGAGAGATTGTCAAAGGTGGCCGGTGGCAAGGACATTGTCAAGCTTACGGGAGAGACAAGTACTGACCTCAAGTTATTGGAACGCGGCGACCTCATATTGGCGACTCCAAGCCAATGGGACGTGCTTTCGAGACAATGGCAGCGTCGTAAGAATGTACAATCAGTGGAACTTTTTGTGGCTGATGATTTGCACATGCTCAATGGTCAGAATGGGTACATTTACGAAATTATCGTATCCAGGATGCATTACATTGCAGTACAAACTGAAAGCTCACTTCGTATTGTTGCTCTCAGCGTTTCCCTCTCAAACGCACGGGACCTTGGAGAATGGATTGGTGCTGACAAGCAGACAATTTATAATTTCTCTCCTGGTGCACGGCCAGTTCCTTTAGAAATCCACATCCAATCGTTCACTATTCCTCACTTCCCATCAATGATGATGGCCATGGCCAAGCCAGCATATATTGCAATCTGCGACACACCTCCTGATAAGCCTGTCATTGTTTTCCTCCCAGGTAGAAAACAGTGTAGGGCAACAGCACTTGACATTTTGGCCTATTGCGACGCAGATGACGACGAGGACAAGTTCCGGAACGTAACACTGGACGACATTCAACCACATCTGAATCATATCCAAGAGAAGGCATTGGCAGAAAGCTTAACTCATGGCATTGGATACTATCACGAAGCTCTGAGTAGAAATGACAAGCGGATCGTTGGTGGGTTGTTTGCAGCTGGAGCTATTAAAGTTCTGTTGGCTTCGAGAGATGTTTGTTGGGATCTGGACCTCACAGCCCATTTGGTGATAGTTATGGGGACTCAATTTTTTGAAGGTCGAGAACACAGATATGTGGACTATCCGCTAAGCGAAGTTCTCAAAATGTTCGGAAAAGCATCGCGACCAGGCGAAGATAAATTTGGAAAGGCCATACTCATGACGCCGGCAGTTAAGAAGGACTACTACCGGAAGTTTTTGAACGAGGCACTTCCTATCGAAAGTCATCTGCATGCCTATCTGCATGATGCATTCGTTACTGAGATCAGCACTCGAACGATTGGGTCAACTCAGGATGCCGTCGACTGGTCGACATACACCTACTTCTACCGAAGACTTCTTGCAAACCCAAGTTTCTACAGTCTTACAGACGTATCCCATGATGGACTCAGTGCACATCTCTCGGAAATGGTCGAGAACACGCTCAAGGATCTTGCAGACGCAAAAATTGTTGATGTGGATGAGGAAGATGACACGATCACTCCGCTCAACCCCGCCATGATTGCAGCTTACTACGACATCTCCTTCATTACAATGCAAACATTGTTGCTTTCACTGACCGGGCGTACGAAGCTCAAGGGTATTCTGGAAATTGTGACATCTGCCACAGAATTCGAAACAATTCAGGTCCGGCGACACGAAGACCGCGTTTTGCAACGTGTTTATGACAATGTACCGGTCAAGATGTCAGAAGCCAACCACGAAAGCCCTCACTTTAAGGCATTTGTTTTGCTTCAGGCTCATTTCTCAAGGATGCAACTCCCTGCAGACTTGGCAAAAGACCAGGAGATTGTTCTGAGCAAGATTCTGAACCTATTGAGTGGATGTGTAGACGTTCTGAGTTCAGAGGGCCACCTGAATGCTATGAATGCTATGGAGATGAGCCAAATGGTCGTACAAGCGATGTGGGATAGAGATAGTCCGCTGAAGCAGATTCCGTTTTTCGGGCCGGAGTTGATTAAAGCATCCAATGACGCTGGGTACGTATAGCAAAAATACATGATGGATAAAGTACTAATAAAATATATAGCATCAAGGATATTTTCGAGTTTATGGATGCTATGGCAGATGATGGGTCCCGCGACCAACTCCTAAAGTCTCTCGGACTTAACCAGCAACAACTGGCTAAAGTCGCCAACTTCACGAACACCAAATACCCCAACATCGATATGGAGCACGAGGTTGAAGACGAGTCGGTTGTTGCAGGCTCTCCAGCCTATATCAAAGTTAAAATTGAGAGAGAGGTAGATGAAGATGGCGAGGTGGACACCACAGTACATGCACCGTTCTATCCAGGGGCCAAGATGGAGAACTGGTGGCTGGTTGTGGGCGAGGAATCGACCAAGAGCTTGCTAGCCATCAAGAAGGTTACAATTCAGAGGCGATTGGATGTACGACTCGAGTATATCGTACCGAGTCCGGGAAAAAAGAAGCTGAGTCTCTTTTTGATGAGCGACAGTTATGTTGGTGTCGATCAAGAGCAAGAGTTTGAGGTTGAAGCAGCAGAAGGCATGGATGAAGACGAAGATGAAGAAGATGAGGATGAGGAAACCTAGGTCATCAGAATATGAAGGCCTTGTTAGAACATATTACACTATTGTCCAAATCATTTCATAGACAGTAGTTTCTTTTTTTCTTTTGTATTGGATGGATGTATGATATATTCGGATTTAATGAATGGCTTTGCAGCATTAGTAAGAGTACTACCCTGTCAATATTGACTTTAGACTTTATCAGAATAGCGCCTTGAGCTAAGATGTCGTCCCTGATTAAGAGCCTCAAAATCCATGCCCCGCAGCAGTGGTCGTACAGGGTGGTTTTGCGGGTACTAGGCACTCGTAATGTAGCGTAGAAAAAACATACCTACAGGTTTCACTAAATATTCCCTTCCTACTTCCTATTACTATACGATATTCTTATTGCTCTCCTGCCTGTTCTGCCCGGCCCTAGTGACATTCTCTTTATTGCTCCCGTTCTCCCTAAATAAGGTGTCCATGGCAGACTGCTCAGCTATTTTTGTTCATGCCGGAGCCGGATACCACTCGCAACAGAATGAGTCCCAGCATCTCAAAGCGTGTGCAAAGTCAGTCGAATCTGCCTGTTTAGATTGAACATGTATGTTCTAACTTTGGTATAGTGCATGTAAAGCAGCTATGGCTATACTGCGGAATGGTGGAAGCTGCGTAGATGGTGTTGAGATGGCACTTCGAAGCTTAGAAGACAACGACATCACAAATGCTGGTTTTGGAAGCAATTTGTCTCTGGATGGAACTGTTGAATGTGACGCCTCAATAGTGGACGAGAGTGGGTGGTCCGGTGCAGTAGGAGCAGTGGATTGTAAGGCCCATCCAATTCTCCCTGGCAGCAATAGTTCTCATAGGACATCAATAGCTTTTAAAAATCCATCCGCCCTCGCCCGCCTCATTCTTGACAACAGCCGACACGCAATGTCACTAAAACGGGTTCCACCCGTGCTAGTGGCGGGGCCTGGAGCGAAAATGTACGCAGCCCAGTATAACTTTCCAATAATCAAGAACGAGGACCTCATCAGCGTGACAGCCCACCAACGCTGGCTCAAATGGAAGAGGGAATTAGATAATGCTCGACCACCTTCCTCGATAAACAAGATTAGACTCCGACCAACAAGACGAGGTTCAGGCGGCTCGGGCTCTAACCAAACACCGTCCTCAATCAAAGCAGACAACGTCGATGTAGAAGAAGCAATCGATGATGATGAAGACTTTGTTACCGACACTGTTGGCGCTATCTGTGTAGATAGACATGGCCGGATAGCTGCTGGCAGCAGTTCGGGCGGTATTGGTATGAAATTCCGCGGACGAGTAGGCCCTGCTGCCTTGGTAGGGATCGGTACTTGGATCAATGCCAAGGATGGGACTGTTGTAGCTACTACATGCTCAGGTGCGCATTGTCTTTATAGATGATCCTTGGGTGGAATCTTACTCTTCTGCATAGGTACTGGAGAGCAAATGGCCCACACAATGATTGCCTCGAAGGCGGTTGACCGCATGCTCGAGACTGACGACGAGCTGACTGGTCTACAAACCTGCATTGACAAAGATTTCATGGGTAAGAACAATGAAGCTCCAGAATTTGCTAAGGCTAATTCAAAGTAGGGGCCAGCGTTGTCAAGAATTCTAGCATGACTTCTGCAGTTGGGATCATGGGAATAAAGTTTGAAAAGTCGGCTTTGCCAACACGTATTCATTTCGTATACGGGCACACGACTGACAGTATGGTATGCTAAATGTACAAGTGAATGTCTGGTATATATTGACAACTTGTAGGCATTATCACACATGAGCGCCTCCATGAAGGAACCCATATCAACCATGTCACGGAACAAGCGAAATCCTAAATCTTGCATGGGGGGCACTGTTGTCAGAGTCGGACCTACTTGATTTTCACTTTTATGAACAGCCGCTACTAAAAATACAAAAACCCAACTGGATTCCAGTCTGGGTTGGCTTGGGTTATGTACTTTTCACTGTGTTAATTAGGGTCCAAAGGTGAGAATAAGAGACCCTCATGTCTAGCGTGCAATACTAACCTGTATTTTAGCTACTGGCTTTCGGACTAGTGTATATAATTCTAGGAACACCCTTCTGAACTTTAGCTTCAGACGTTCCGGCAATGTTGCTATTAGTTAGTAGTACTGGACTCGACCAAAGAGCCTGGTCTTGATGAACTTCCTGGAAAAGTTATGCTGGTCTGAATACAAGAAAAAAAGAAAAAAAAAGTCGTGGAACGAGGAGGGGTTGTCGCAGGTGCCGGGTTAGGCAGCGGCGATGGCGGGCTTTTTTGCTTTCTTGGCCTTCTTTTTCTTCACAAGCACCGGCTTTCCGCCGTAGTTGCCGAGGGCAGAGACATCGAGCTTAGTGTTGCAGGTGGTGCAGATGGCGCCAGACGGCGGAGAGCAGAAAACTGTATTGAGTAGAACATGACTTCGTTAGTAACGCTGTGCACGTGCGCATGGACTTAGCTATCTATCTGACGATCCCGTGAACTGTGAAGCGGCATAGGACTCGGGCTGGTCTTGGGCTTGCTGGGGCTCGTCCTGGGCTTGCTCCCGCTGCCGCGCGAGCTCCGCCCGGAGGACGCTCTTGACGTGCGCCTCGTACTCGCAGTAGCTATCGACGTCCTGCCACCAGCGCAGCAGCGCCGCGCGGCCCTCGCGCGCCGTATCAATCGGCGGAGTCCGATCAGCGACGTCCAGCCGCCCCAGCATGGTAGCCAACCCACCAGCATGATCCTCCTCCTCCTCCTCTTTCTTCTTCTGCTCTCCCGCCTCTCTGCGAGCCTCTTCGGCCTGTTCTTTCCGGGCCTCACGCAACAAGGGGACATAGGGGCAGCACTGACTGGAGAGACATATCGAGCACACAAAGCCCACGTCGACGACGCGCTTGTGGCAGAAGCACGCCGCGCGGAAGTCGACGTTGATCTGCGACGGCGAGACGAGGTGCTTGCGCGTTGCCGGGTCGGCGATGAAACACGTCTGCTTCCGTTAGCCCTCCCTCTTCCACCCTCCGCCCGCTTCCCCCCCTCAACTCACCAGCAGGTACTGCAGCAGCGCCTCCGGATGCTGCAGCTGCAAATAGATCCCCCCCGTCGCCTCGCTGGCCTGCTGCAGAAACACCGTCTCGCCCGTGATCTTCGCCACGTCGATTGCGACGCCGCCGCGCTGCGCCGCGAATATGCTGTTCATCACCGACACATACTGGCTCGCCAGATCGCCGGACACGGAGACCACCAGGATGCGCGCGCTCATACTCGCGCGCTCGCGCTGCGCCTCGCCGGGCCGCGCGACGGCGACGCCCGTGTCCGCCGCGTCGACGCGCGTCGCGCGGTTGATATATGCCAGCGCGAGCGACAGCGCGCCGGCCATCATCGTGTCGTTCGGCGTCGCGGCCAGGTCGTCGGGCGACGTGGCGGCCAGGAGGGCGCGCAGGCTGTTCTGGACGTCGTGCTCGACTTCGCGGAAGAGGCGGTATTTGTTGGCATCCCGCGTCGCGTCTTCGGGCGTTGGCGCAGCGGAGGGGGGGGTGGCAGAGGTGGAGGGGGGGGGCGGGTGCAGGAAGGTGGCGGTGTTGGAGTGTGAGGCGAGGACGGCGACGCGGTTGGCGTGCGAGAAGGAGAGGTGCGCGTTGATGAAGAGGAGGATGTGCGCGAGCGCGGTTTTGAGAGGGAGCTGCGGGGAGAGGGTTGACCAGGCGAAGGGGTTGGTGTCGAGGATTAGGACTAGGAGGGAGGGCTTTTCTTCTGTGGTGTGTTAGTGGGGGGTGTGTTGGGAGGGGGGGAGGGGGAGGAGGAGGGATGGGGGGGGGCGGACCGGTGGACGCGCTGTAGTGCGCCGAGGCGTCGATGGTGACGGGTTTGTTCATCGTGCCGGCGGGGGGTCGTGAGTCGCGGGTGGTGGGTGGTCGTTGGATCGCGGTGGAGTGGGATGGATGGATGCGGTGATGTCGTATACGAGCTTTTAGTTCACGGAGCAAAGGCTTGGCACTAGAATCATCTATCAAGAGCCGCACTGTTCTACGGTCCTGACAGCTCTCGGGCGTTCAATTGGGATCGAGAAGACGCCGGAACTGTGTTATGGGGTGTGTAGATGTGAGTTGTAGATGGGAGTGATTTTATACACCGATGTCGCAGCGCGCATAAAGCTTGTCGTCTAGCTCCCGTCGACGCCAACCAACGCAGCCAACCAGGCAAGCCAAAGCAACCCCACCCTCGCCTTGCACATCGACCACCTCCGCGATGCCACCAGACACCTCTCCCGACGCCGATGCGGACGCCCGAGCTGCGGCGCTGGCAACCGAATCCCTCGTGCTCTACAAAGATAATAAGCAAGATGTACTACTGCTTCCCGTTCCATCTCCCTCCCACTAACACCCCCAGGACGCCGCCCGCACCCTCCGCGAAGCCCTCGCCCTCTCGCCCCGCAACCCCACGGTCCTCAACGCGTTCACCACCCTGCGCACCTCCGCCTCAATCCCAGCACCATCAAAGCTCGCGCACCGCTTCACACTCGACGGCGACGTCGCCGCCGGCACCGAGGCCGTCGCGCTGCTATCCGATCCCGGCGCGCCGCCGCTCGACTCCGAGGCGGCGGTGGGGATCGTGACGCTGCTGCTTGCGCACGTGGGCCAGCTGCCGGACGTGACAATCGGCGGGCAGCTGTTGGCGGCGACGCTGGCGGGCGCGAAAGCCGCGCGGGAGCGGGTGGCGGCGGAGATGGCGGCGGGGGCGGCGGCGGCGGTGGTGAAGCGCGCGGAGACGCTGGGGCCGGCGGCGGTGGACGCGGTGGTGCAGGTGGTGCTGGAGAAGGACGTGTGGACGAGCGTGCCCCGGGCGGAGCAGGGCGCGCGGACGGCGTTCAAGGTGCTGCTGGGCCGCGTGGGGACGCCGGCGGCGCGGGACTACGCCGTCCGCAGCGTGGCGCGGTTGCTGGCGGGGGCAGCGCCCGCGGTCGCGGCAGCGGTGGACCAGGCCGGCTTAGAGTCGCTGCTGGCGCTGCTGCGCCCCGGCACGCCCGCGGAGACGCGCTCGCACGCCACGCTGGCCGTCGCGAAGTTCGTCGAGGCCCGTGGGGACGTCGCGCAGAGCATGGTCGGGACGTTCATGGCTGCGCGGTTGAGCGCGGACGGCGACGACGACCTCGCGCTCGCCTTCGCGGTCGCGGCCGCGCTGTTCCCGTTGGTCCCGCAGACGGCGGCCGCGTTGTTCCTGTCTGGCGGGTTCGTGGAGGGCCTGGTGCCGATGCTGCAGGCGCGCCCGGTCGAGGTTGAGGAGGCGGCGCTGGAGATGGTGAGTGCGGCGTGCATTGACGCGGCGTGCCGCGAGCAGGTCGCTGCGCACTGTCGGGAATTTTTGCAGAGTGTTGTGAAGCGGGGCGATAGTGGGGAGGGCGGGAGGACGACGGCTGCGGTGGTGCTGGCGAAGCTGCAGTACGGCATTGCTCCGGCGCCGGGGAAGACCAAGGCGGACGCGGGGGATATCGACACTCTCTCCGCCGTCTTCAAAAACCTGATGGCCACCCCTGACGCCACCAGCCGCGAATCCGCAGTCGAGGGCCTGGCCTACACCTCCCTCACCGGCAGCGTAAAAGACGCGATCACCGCCGACGCATCCGTCCTCGCGGGCCTCATATCGACGCTCGCCAGCTCCGCCGGGAACCCAACGCTCATGTTCGGCGCGCTCACGGTCCTCCAGAACCTCACCGCCTACCTCCCCGTGCTCTCCGCGGAGCAGCAGAAAATGGCGCAGCTCAAGTCCTACGCGGAAGCCAAAGGCGCAGCCGCCCCCGCCGCCGCCGCCGACCCCGCGGACTCCGACCCCCGCGTGACGCAGCGCTGCAAGGCGCTCATCACCGCCGGCGTGGTCCCCGCCCTCTCCGCAGCCTGCGCCAAGCCCACCCCCGCCGCCGTCGGCATCGTATCCACCATCCTCCTCGCCCTCTCCTCCGCCCAGCCGCACCGCGGCGCCCTCGCCGCCGCCGGCGCCGTAAAGCTGCTCCTCACGCTCCACGCGGCCCCCGCCAACCCCGCGCCCCCCACCACGGCGCACGCCCTCGCCCGCATCCTCGTCTCCGTCAACCCATCCCACACCTTCTCCTCGCACCTCCCCATCTCCGCCGCCGTGCGCCCGCTCGCATCGCTGCTCACGGGCGCCGCCGACGCGCCCTCGCTGCTCCCCGCGTGGGAGGCGCTGCTGGCGCTGACCAACCTCGCGTCCGTCGACGGCGCGACGCGCGCGCTGGTGCTGCGCGCCGCGTGGCCGCCGGCGGAGGAGCTGCTGCTGTCCGAGAACGCGCGCCTGCAGCGCGCCGCGTGCGAGCTGCTGTGCAACCTTGCGCTGGCGCCTGAGTGCGCGGCGCGCTACGGCGACGGCAGCAGGGCGGCGGCGCAGCGGGTGCACGTGCTGCTTGCGCTCGCGGACGCGGAGGCGCGGGAGACGCGGTTGGCGGCCGGCGGCGCGCTGGCAAGTATGACCGGGTATGCGGGTGTGGCGGAGGCGGTGTTGAGGCGCGAGGGCGGCGTGCAGAGGGTGCTGGGGATGGTGAGGGAGGGGGGGGGCATGGCGGTGAGGGGCGTGGTGGTGGTGCGGAATTTGTGTGAGATCGAGGGCGCGGGGGCGAGGCTGGTGGGGGAGGGTGCGGTTGAGGTGGTGGCGGCGGCGGTGCAGGAGGCGGTTGGGGGGAGTGCGGTGGAGGCAAGGCAGGTTGTGGAGATTGGGATGGAGACTGTTAAGGTGTTGGTGGGGAGTTACTAGGTGGAGGGGAATGGGGATGGCTTGGGAAATGGTGGTGTGGGTGCTGGAGGGGACTCGAAGGTAATGTAGCATCTGGTTGTGGTAAAAAAGCGGTCCTGTATCTGTATTCATAATACACTACTTTGCTTCTGATAATTCATTGCGTCCCATCCCACCGGAAGGCGTCCGGGCTGTGCTACTTGCTATGCTACTCTCCATGCCGTCTATCCATTGCAATCTCCTCCCAGGCAGTTTAGTAAATTCTTGCAGACCTGATATTGATGGAGCATGCCTGACGAGGTCGACGTCCACTGCAGGGTACAGAGAGAGGTGTAGACAACCGTAGCCGGAACTGGTGATATTGTGCAGGCCAAGCGGGACGGAAAAAGCATTCGGTGAACATACATTTTAGTCCGCTGGGTTGGTCGTGGACACCTCCTCTTGACGAGGCCGACGTCCGCTGCAGCGTGGAGAGGTGCAGACAACCGGATCCACAGCAGATCGGATTGTGCAGGCCAAGCGGGCCGGCGCTCCACTTGTTCACCGAAGATGCAAGTCAACCGGCTTGGGTAGCTAGAGGTGTACAGCTTTCTTGGGAATAGATATTGTGCAGGTCGAACTTTGTGTGTACGTCAAGACCCACAAATACTGGCTCGGTGGGGCTTTTGCCCAAACAGCACAGAGAGTAGCAAAGTACGGACGCCTTCCGCATAGAGGTGTGCAAGATTCCGAGTCGACTCGGACTCGAGAAGGAAAGCCGGCTCAAGTGCGACTCGTCTACCTCTAAATGCATGTATCTTCTTCCAGCATTATCGATGCATGATATTGAAAATAGCAAATGTGAACTGGTGGTCCACGGTGGTACAAGGGAGACGTTACTTACGTTTTCTAAAGTGCGCTTGTTAAGTGATCACCGCTTGTTGCCGCTGTAACGTCTTTAAAATGAGTAACGTTGCAAGCATTCAAAGAAGATACCACATCTGCACCGGTGGTCATTCGGTTCTGTGATGCAAATCAGGCTTAAATAACGCTCCAACCCAGCTCCACTCCGTCTCCCTTACAAGTCACGACAAGCGGCAACTTGAATACATGCGGCCTCTCATTATGTTCTCCGCCTGCTCCTCCCCCACTCTCCCGGCCGCTCATGACCCACAGATATCGGTCTCATTGTACGCGTTATTGCCATATGCTGCATACACCTTTGTATCGATTCAATACGCATTCCTGGTAATAGTCGATATCTGAGTTGGTTACGTGGGATCTTTGGACAATTCTGCACAGTACGCTATATGCGGACCCGTATCGATGCACAAATTACTGACACCACACGTGCACTGAGATCCCTGATACACCCAACTCCATTACTTTTAAACATTTATACATAGCACCCGGCGCTGCCGCCTTACATACTTCTAACTCCCGGCTTCGAACACATATCTACACCATCGCCTCATTCCGCGCACTCCCGGCGTCCTCGCGCCCGCCGTGCTCCACAGAAAAATCCTGCACCACTGTGATCCCCATCCCGCCGTGTCCACCGTCTTTGAAGATATACTCCTCGCTCTCATTATCGCGGTCCCTCACGCCGCCACGGACACCCGTCGTCGTCACCCCACCGCCCGGCCGCCCCGTCGCAGGGTCAACACTGTTCAGCGCATACGCGCCGCCCTGCGCGCGACTGCGGCCGCCATACATCCCGCCCGTGCCGCCATAGCCGCTCGACGCCGCCTTGGTGCTGCCAAAGATCCGCGGCAGCACGCGCGCCATCAGCGGCTTCAGATGCGGCAAGCTCGCGCAGATCAGGCCGGTGCAGTACTCGATGCAGCTCCAGTCCTGCGCATCCACGCCGTAGTAGGTCGGGTCGTAGTTGGTCTTTGCGGCCTTGGCGCCGTAGAAGGTAGTTAGCCGCACGATGCTGGCGACACACACGAACAGGCCGACGCTGAACACGCCGCACAGCGCGAGCCGCTGGCGCAGCCGCATCTGCAGCGACCACATCACCGGCAGCGGGAGCAGGAACAGCGTGAAGTCGAGGATGATGTTGATGATGGCCGTGCTGCGGAAGAACAGCACCTGGTCAATGCACTTCCCCGGCAGCGTCGAGAACCAACCCTTGCGGATCGGCGAGCACTGGAACAGGTCGGTCATGGTCACCGCGAAGCCGAAGGCGATGCAGACCCCCATCACCGTGAACACCGCTAGCCGGAACGGCCGCAGCGGCGTCAGGCGCAGGTAGAACGTCAGGATCGAGATCTTGACTAGCTGCACGATCGGCATATATAGCACCTGCGTCGCAAACGAATACTACTCCCCATCAGCTCTGCCCAACACCACACGCTAGGAAAACGCTCACCTTCAACGCACTGCTAACATCACTCGTCGGCGGCACGTCCCATATATGCAGCCCCGTGCCGCCGCGCAGCCCCATACACGTCAAAATGGTCTGCACGGTCCCCAGCGCCATCGCCACCGCGATTAGGTAGTCGTCGAGCCCAATGGCGCGCACCAGCCGTGCGCGCGTCCACAGCCGTGCGCTCACGATCACCAGCGCCAGCGCCGTCATGCCGATCTGCACGCCCAGGAACTCAGGTACGCGGGTCTCGGGGTTGACATAGTTTGGCGGCGGATACGCTGGAAGTGCTTCTGCCGACATTGTGGTGAGAGGCCCGCGGCGGCGGGGACGGTGGTGGTGGTGGAGAAGATGTGGATTGCAATTGCGCAAGACAGGCCAGACAGGGCAATGCGGACGTCAATCAGTGCTGTTTCCGGCGATCGACTGTGCTTGCGTGCTTGCGGACGTAGAAGCTTGAAGTTAGATACCCAGCAGTCAAAGACGATCGTCAATAGGCGTCCAGAGAGTCGTCAGTCGCCGCGTGCACAAATATCGTATGGCGAAGGCTTCATGAAGATCGATGCCAGATCCCTCAAGCAGCAGCGGAACAGAGGGTCCCCTTGAGTTTAGTATCCACTGCGTATCGATACGGCAGCGCCGAATTGGGTTTTGGCTACCCCCGGGGGCCCCGAGGGTTTGCTGAGCGTAATATAGGCGGGTGTTTAGATGCCCATGGCGACAGGCATTGTGCGGGGCGGTGGGGGGCGGAATTGCTACTACATACAACATACTGCAGGATTCATCAGTCGCCCCTTCTTCGGTGTTTCTAGACGACGCAGAAGAAGCAATGAAGCGCTCACGAGACAACAACGGCGTGAAGATTTACAACGGACCGAGGATTTCATGGCGCCGAGGGATGTCTCACAATACGGCATCGTGATGTGATCGTAGCGAGTCCTAGTACCATTGACGATATACACAAGCAATGCCACCACGCCAGACCCGGCGCTCTGCCACGTGCAACCGTAGCGTCCCCGGGCAACAATCTCTGCCATGCAGCGTGTGCAACACATATCAAACTCTATTGTGGTCTAGGCGGCCAGGTATTACCCAACTGGAGGTTCGTGCGCTGGTCTTCTACACACATATATACCCGTACCAGCTAGCTGCGATTGCAAGGCCGGGATCCGGCAAGACTCGCGATTGGCCGGCAGAGTGTAGACTCGGTTCGGTTTGGAGCACTCGTGGGTATAACGGTTGACAACAGGCTGGTTACTACTCTACATCGGGACTGCAGCGGAATGTTCCAGCTGGATACGGGCTGTGGGTATTACGAGCGAAACGAGACGGGGCGAGATTTGTTTTGTTTTTATTTGCATTGGTTTTGGAATTGGAATTGGGTTTGGATTAGGTTTGAATTTGGCCCAGGAATGGCTATATAGACCGCCCCCATACAGAGAGTTGGAGTTTGGGGTTGGGGTTGGGAACGATATATACGAGTACACATAAGCACTTACCCATCCACGCCTACTCCCTCCCTCTCTCCCTCTCTCACAAAAAGGAATATATACACCATCACCATCGGCATCGGCGTCGGCGTACCGAGATTGAAGCCTTTATTTTATTTTTTCAGCCGGTGTGTGTGGTGCATCTAAATCTTAGTATATTGCGCTGCATATATTCCACACTCCCTGGTTTCGAAGCCCCGGCCGGGTATATGTATTGGAAGTAGCGTACGTGTTGTGGCCAGGTTGTGCGTGACGTTCCTGGTACCTGGATATTAAGACACCGGGCCGGGGTCGTCTTACAGCAGAAGCGAGTTGGCGAAGAAAAAGAAGAAGAAAAGAAGAAGAAGCGGTTTAGTAGTGAAGGAAGGAAGGACTTGTGTGTGTTGAGCTGGAATGAGACAGACGGAGAAACAATTCCAGAGTGGCCGTTGCTGTTGAGTGGTGTTGGTTGGAAGCGGTGTATATGGTTCCCGTTGCGGCTATCAAACGTACCCAACAGATAGCCCGCACCACCCTCGAGTCGAACCCTTTCCGCCACCAACACACCCGCCCCTATCCAACCCGCATCCACCGCACAGAGCGCACACCCTCAGCGCGACTCGCCGAAGCTATTATACCCACCCTCGCCGTGTCATGCCACCTCGTATCACCTTCACCGCCACCACCTCACGCCTCCTCGACTGTCCTGTCCGTTGCGGGACAACAGTGGAAGCGGTGTGTACAGTAGAGTAGATGGTGGGAGCGGTGCGTGCACGTACTGGGCTGGGTAGGCTGGACGCGTCATGTATTGCCCGCGATATGTAGGAAATTGGCGGTTTTGGATTGAGGTGGGCCCGGACCGACGCTGGTAGGGGTGGGGCCGGGGAAGCGTGGCAGCCACCCGCTGCTGCCGAGGGCTTGTTTCGGGTGCCAATGGCGTGTGCAGAGTCTACCGGGTGTTTGTATCGCTTTGATATGGTCAATAGTTCAATGGTTGATTGACTGCAACACACTGCTGAAGAATTTCACGACCACAGACTGGAAGCTCTACTGCAGTCAACCGCGAAGTTCTATGCAGAGACGACATGTAGTTCCTGTGTCGACGTGCTCGTAGCACAACGGCTCACCGGCAATTAACAGGACACCCTAGCGTGCAGACCCCGTACTCCGGAACTCGGGACAGCCCTGTCACCTACCACCACCTACCACCTACTGCCTACTGTGCTACACTACATCCTTCCTCGCCAACTCCCAACTCCCAACTGCCCCCCACTCCAGAGTCCACCCGGCTGGTCTGCCGGATATCAACAACGGCTACCCACTCCAAAATTCTCCTATACTCCTATCTTCCATGGCTTCTTATACTATTACTACCGCTACTATTACAATTCCTACACGGCGTTCTCCGCCACGCAATCAAATCCCACTTTACATATAGCAGCATCAATGTGGCACACCTAGCGCGTCCCGTCCCGCGTGCCCGCGTGTGTAGAGCATGCTCGATGGGCCGGATAAGTCCCGACGAAGCCCTAAGCGACGCCTCTGTGCACGCTACCATCGTCTGTCTGCCACAGACCCGGGCGATTATTGCGCGCCCGGGAGTCTCCACAGTGCCATCGACGCCTGGCGCATGGCGCTGTCCAATTTCCCACGTGGGTCGCGCCAACCCGCAAGGCCTGGACGGCTTCCGCGCGGGCGTGTATATATCATGAACGCCTGCTCCCAGCTCTTCTTCCTCCTCCCAATCTGTAGCTGCCGTCTGCGGATCCCTCACATTCACTCGTTCATCCCTCCACCCACTCACTCGTTCATATCTTCAACATGCGTCTCACGCCCGCCCTCCTCGCCGCCGTCGCGGCGCACACTGTCGCTGCCACGGCGAGCTCGTGCAAGACCTACCCCGGTGATGCGGGCTGGCCGTCGGAGCGCCAATGGGGTGCGTTGAACAAGACCGTCGGCGGCCGCCTCATCGCGGACGTCCCGCTCGCGGCAGTGTGTCACGACGGCCCGCTCGGGGCGTACGACGCCGCGGCGTGCGCGGACGTGCAGGAGAACTGGAGCAAGCCGTGGATCCACCAAGACCGTGAGTTCCAACTTCCTTTTCTATGAGGCGCTGTTACTAACATACGCAGACCCGTCTTCAATCATGTCCCCGCTGTTTACGAACCGCACCTGCCTGCCCACCACCGATGCGTCAGTGCCGTGTACACTCGGGTACGCGCCGGAGTACGTCCTCAACGTGACCTCCGCCGCCGACATCCAGGCCGGCGTCAACTTCGCGCGCACCCACAACCTGCGGCTGGTGGTCAAGAACACCGGCCACGACTTCTTCGGCAAGTCGACCGGCTTCGGCGCGCTGTCGCTGTGGACGCACCACCTCCGCAGCGTCGAGTTCCTCGATGCCTACCGCGGCGCGACGTCCTACCGTGGCCCTGCTGCGCGCGTCGGCGCCGGCGTGCGCGTTACCGATGCGTACCACGCCGCTGCGGCCGTCGGGCGGGTAATGGTCGGCGGCGAGCAGCCGACGGTTGGCTTGGCGGGCGGGTTCACCGCCGGTGGCGGGCACTCGCCGCTGTCGTCGAAATACGGCATGGCCGCGGACCAGGTGCTGGAGCTGCAGGTGGTCACCGCCGACGGCGTTTTGCGCACGGTGTCGCAGCGCGAGAACGCCGATCTGTACTGGGCCATGCGCGGCGGCGGCGGTGGTGTTTTTGGTGTCGTCGTGAGCATGGTCGTCAAGACGCACCCCGACACGCCCGTGGCCACCATGCCGCTGACCTTCGCGTCCAACGACACCGACGCGTACTGGCAGGGCGTGCGCGCGTTCATGGAGCTCTCGCCGAAGCTGACCGAGCGCGGGATCTACACCTTCTCCGCCATCCTAGCCAGCAGCTTCTCAACACAGCCCATCTTCGCACCCGACGTCTCTGTCGCAGAACTGCACAAGCTGCTCAAGCCACTGTACACCAAACTCGAAAAGCTGGGCATCACCTACAACGCCACGGCCACGCAGCACCCGAACCTGCTGTCCGCGTGGGAGGCCGGCTTCAACGCCGAGGTCACGGGCATCTACTCCGGCTCCGTGTCGCGCCTCGTCCCGCAGAGCATCTTCAAGCACGCGCACCCCACCACGTCGATGGACACGTTCATGGACGTGTTCCGCACCGCCACCGACACGCTGGGCTACTGGGCCGGCTTCTTTATCGCGCCGTCGCACACCGTCGGTGGCGCGCTCAGCGACAATGCCGTGAACCCTGCGTGGCGCGAGGCGGGGCTGCACGCACTGGCCGGGTACCTGATTCCCGAAAACTCGACGGCTGCGGAGGTGGCGGCTCTGCGTGAGAAGTATACCGTTGATGTGTTCCAGCCTGTGCGTGATGTGACGCCGGGTGCGGGGTGCTATCAGAGCGAGGGCGCGTATAGTGAGCCCAACTGGCACCAGGCGTTCCATGGCAGCCATTATGCGAGGCTGGCGGCCGTGAAGAAGAGCCGTGACCCCGGAAGCTTGTTTTATGCTGATAAAGGCGTGGGGAGCGAGGAGTGGACCGTCAGCGATGGGAGGCTGTGTAAGGCGTCGAGCTATTAGTTGGGGGAATAGTTGGGAGAAGGATGTGTTGTAGTCTGTAACTAGATTAGAGAAGATAATAGTAATATAGAGTATGGAGCAAGCTGTAAATACGAGAATTGCTTGCCGGAATGATATCGTGAATATGGTACCGTTACTGTGACCCATGTGACGAGTGTCGGAGATTATTGTATGGTCCGGTTAAGTGTACAGGAAAAGAAAGACAAGACAGATTCGCTAGCACCTCCAGGAGGTAGCACATTCAGGAGGGAGCACACCAGCTTTACTTTATGTTTCATACTTAAGTATCGTATCCTCTTAGAAGATCTCTTCATGTAGTTTCCTCCTAAGCAGTTAAGTAAAATCGAAGACCTTATATTGGTGGAGTATGCTTGAGGAATTCGACGTCTACAACGGATAAACGGCAGAGAGTAGCATAATAGCATAGTCCGGGCGCCTTCCGGAGCAAGACGGGCCCGGGCATACAATGGAAACACCGCCAGCACAGCATATGAGAAAGGGAGGAGGAGCAGGTTGTGTACATAGTGAGAGGTCACAAGTTTTGTTAGTGTTTGTGGTGACTTGTGAGGGATATGGAGTGGGGCGGTATTTAAGGAACAAGCGGTAAATGCACTGTGCAACATAAAAGCGAGTGACCACCAGTGCAGATGTGGCATCTTCAACAATTCTGAATGCTTACAACGCCATCTTCGAGACGTTGGAACGCTATCTAATGGTAAGGACGTACTGCATTACTGACGTACCGAGTACGCTTTTAACGTATTCCTTGTGATAGGTGGATAACCGTCTCCAGAACAGGTGATATTGTGCAGGCCAAGCGCGGCGACTCAAGTGTCCGTCAAAAACACATTTCAATCGGTTTGGCTTGAGGTGAACAGCTTTCTTGGGAATAGATATTGTGCAGGTCGAACTTTGTATTTACGTGTTCCATGCAAGACCCACGAATACTCGTCAGGAGGAGCTTTTGACCAAACAGCATAGAGAGTAGCATGGCAAGTATCATAGTCCGGAATGCCTTCCGGTAAATTTAGCAGCACTGTGCCAGCCAAAATCACTCGCTGCCTCACCAGCGGCCAATCCACCTCTTGGCACCACACTTCCCAGCCTATATAACCAACCTCCCACTTCCACTGCCACCTCCATTCTTGCTACACACCTTTCAGTCCACCCTGGACCCGTTGACCACCCTGGTATACTCGACTGCAAATTCAACGGCAGCACACATGGACCAAACCTTGGTCCGTACATGTTCCGGGGTCGGACATGCATCGCCGTCGCCGTCAAATATCACAGCAGTGAATATGTAAAGCTATTGGAGCACTCGAGCCGCGGAATCAGCAAGCAATCCCGTCCGGGGTTGTCCCATTCTTGGACTGGCAACGGCTGGACTCTAGATGGCGGACTTCAAATTTGCAAGTCCAGGCCGTCCGGAGTCCAGCGTGCATCACCGCTACGACTATTCGGACGCCGTCATCTATATTGTGGCACCCTATACACAGATATAGAGGCCGTTTATTAAGACTACTATTTGAGTCGCAAAAAACCGGGTGTGGCCAAGCTCACACATCTCGAACCAGCATGCGTCCTGACATGTCGGAGAGATGGACCACAATTTTTCTTGAAGGGCCCATGAACAGCAAGGCGAAGCGCAGCTCTGTTCGTCGCCAATGGCACACGACCGAACCTCCGGACGAAATCGCCACCCCATTCGTTAAAAAGGCCATGTCAAACCCACCAGAGTCCCCTTTCTAGCTGACTCCGGCCGACCGCAAGGTGGTTGACGACATCTTCCAGAAACGAGCTGAAAACCGGACCTGTTCATACGGTGTACCCAACGAGCTGTCAACAGCGGAATTTTCTACAGCGACCACAGCGAAGGAGAAGAGAGCGCCGAAACGATGGTCGGGTCTGTAACTGCGGGTTCACGCTGATGAACCGGTCTCGATTGTCCGTGTCTAGACCGATATGTACTTGCCCTCCCCCTTTGCCATGAAGCGGTGTTGCAATGAGATGGAGATTGCCTCGCCATGCGTCGAGGACCCTGCAGTCACCGTCTAGATACAACGCCAAACACGCCATAAGCAGGACCAATCGAGCCGCGGGAGCAACAAGCAGCCCCGTCCGGGGCTGTCACCATGGTGCGGACTCTAGATAGACTTTTCTGGAACTGTGCCGAACCGTCATAGCCAGGGATAACAAACAATCCCGCCACGGGGTTTCGCTGCATTTCAACTTGATGGCAGATAGCGACTTGGTCTCCGTGTGACTGAACGGTGCGAAGCTAGGCGTACTTCACTCATTATCAATTATTCCGGACCCAGACTGGACGGTATCTACAGGAGGACGCCATCCCTAGAATCGAACTATGTTGACAACTACAACAATCCCGCCCGGGGTTGGTCTTGCCATGTTACTGGAAATTCGAATGGACAACAACTGCAGAAACTAGGGATTCATCCATGGTAGATTCAAGGGGAACGTGTGAAAGGAGTTCTAGGAGACGGGGGAGGCAAGGCGGGGGTGATTGTTGATGCTGGCGGGTGCTATGATGACGGGAATTGAAACAAGGAGCAGGATGCGGGTGTTGAGGGTGTTACCACTCCTCCTCTGGCTAACAGAGCAGGAGTGGTACCGGATACGGCTGGCCAGCATGATGTTTGGTCCGGTTGGATGGGAAATGCAGTGTTTGGGAGATTTTGTTCAAGTCATGAATGTTTCTAAAATCAGTGTTTGATGCAAAGTACTACAACTCGCCAGACTGGAACTCTTCTCAAACTATTTGTCACTGTCGAGTGCCTTGCCTTCACGGACTTCTCGTGTCTTTCACAGTTAGTGTACACTACCCCAACACCTATCCCACGGCAGATATCTCTGCCAACGAAGACGAACACTTGCCTCTAACCATATAATGTATTCCAGCCATTCCTACAAGCCAGCATCCCCTCCCCACCTCCTACACAAAGCGACCAAGACACGCGAACAGGTTAAACCCAACCAATTCTAACATACAATACATTTCAACACGTTGTAACTACAGTACATTTAGAAGTAGTAAAATATCATCCAGAGCGCCGCTACGCCAGTCTGTCCCACAAATTCCAATTGCCCAGGTATAATAAACACAAAATGCAACCCAAGGCTCCTCGCACTATGCACTGTCCCCCGCCTCAACCGCCGTCGCCGCACCGCGTCTATGACGCTCCGCCATTCCGCTTGGCATACGCCGTATTACTACACAGTTTATCAACACCACCACCACCACCAGCCAAGCAGGGGAAGGGGAGCGTACCTCGTGTGCGCCAACAAAAACTTAACACACGTCAGCGTGTACTTGCACGCGCGCGTCCACGCCTCATCCTGATTAAACGCGAGGCGGATGCAGCTATCGCCAATGCGGTCTTTCGCGATGCGGTACGGCAGCGCCAGGTCGGGGTCGCGCTGCTCGACGCTCTCGCTCAGCTGGCGCAGGCACTCCAGGAACGCCACCATCGCCGAGTCGAAGCGCCGGTGCATGAACATGCGCCCCAGCGGCAGGTCGCCGGACGAGAACAGCTCGAGCGTGGTGACTTTGTCGTTGTCGATGCGCTCGATCCGTGAGGTGGAGCCGGTGGGCTTGAGGCGGTAGCCGGTGAAGGTGAAGGAGAGCTTGTCGGCGACGGTGGCGAGGAGGAGGAGCGTTTGGCCCCAGGCGGCGTTGATTTCGGGCCATTCGACCTGTGCGGTGAGTGAGTGGGGCGGAAGGGGATGGGGAGGGGTGCCAAACCGGTTGGGAGGGGAGCCGCCCGAGGCGCAGGCCGTTGATGGTTCCGAAGTAGCCGTCGTGGCCAATGCAGAACGTGTCATTGTACACATTCGTGCGCTGCAGCTTCTCGAGCTGGCGGCTGTCGTGGTCGTACTGGAGATTGATGCTATCCCGCTCGTTCTGGAACTCCTCCAGCCGCTGCGCAAACCGGTTGCGGCTGCGCCAGAACTCCTCCTCCTCGGCGTCGATCCGCTTCGAGTCGGCGTCAAGCTGTTGCAGCTCCGCCTCGACCTCCGCGCGCTCGGCCTCAAGCTGTTGGAGCTCCGCGATCGCCGCTGCCTCCTCGGCCTCGAGCTCCCGGATCTCTGCGTCGGCCGCGGCCTGCTCCGCGTCGCTCGGGACCGCGGCGTTGGTCTTCTTGAGGAACTCGACAAAGGCGTCGCGCTCGCGCGTCACGGTGGCGAGCTTCTTGGTGTACCCCTCGACCAGCAGGTCCGAGCACTCGATACATATCGGGTGGTCGACGTCGGTGCGCGCTGATAAGATCTCGAATAGGTTCTCGGAGCGCTTGATCTGCTTCGAAAGAGCGTTGTCGTCGGAGGCGCCTGCGCGCCCGCCGCCGTCGGGGCTGTTCGTGGCGTTGGGCTGGCGCGGGAGCTGCGAGGGAGGGATCACTTGCGACTGGGTGAGCACTACAAATGACTCAGTGCCGTTGCCATAGATCGATTTGTGCGACGCATTTGGCGTCGATTGGGAGCGGGTGTGGTTGCTAGCTCCGCCTGGTGTCTGCAACAGCGAGGAGCTAGGTCGCTTGAACGTTGCGGCGCCGGAGTTCTGGCTGGCTTTATCGTGGAGATCTTGCCGATCGGGGGAGTAGAGCGGCTTCGACGAAGTATTGCTGAGGTCGGGGAGGTTGTTAGAAGTTGATGATGCACCTATGTCATGCCACGCTGGTCAGCTTGCAACAGAGCTGCTGGGGGTGTTGTAGACCTATCAAGAGATTCAATGCTGCTGGATTGGTGTCCTCGAGCGAGCTGTGGAGTTTGATGGCCTGGCGACATTTCTGGCACTTCATTGTCGGAGGCTCTGGTGTAGCTGAGGTTGAAGGTGTGCGAGGTAGAGCTCGGTATCGACAGAGTACAGGGTAACTGCTTTGCCCCACCATGGTACTTGTACTTATCGTCATACATCAGCAATCGGTTGCTGATGTGTGATGTGACAGGTTTTTTAAACTCAAGCCGTGGACTTCTATTCTCCACAGGGATTCCCGATTTTTGCCTTTGAATAAGCTTAAAAATCTTCAGTCTATTCCACTTTACCCTTGATTACAGTTCATTTCGCCGATTAGTGCAGGATAACCTCTGGACAATCAATCTTAGGGTTAGAGTTAGACTTAAGGACAGTCGTCTGGTATTTGCACAGTACGGGCCGTAGTATTGAGTTTCTTAGAGGCATTATGTATCCAATTGTTTTATGTATAGATGTCAACCAGGGCACGGTCAACTATTCAAGCATGCATGGGTATTTGCAGAGAAACCACTTTCGAAATCTATGTCCAACTGTACCTCTACCTGGCCTCACCATGTCCCTCCGGCTCTGTCCCCTCCTCCTCCTTCCACATCCCCCCCACCTCAATCCCCGCCAACTGCGCCCTCTCCACCACCCCCCTCGCCGCAACAATAACCGGCGCATCCACCATCCTCCCCTCCAGCCCCCAACTCCCCCACCCCCTCTCCTCCGCCTTCCTCTCCGCAACCAGCACCCTCACCGCCTCCCTCACCCTCTCCAGCCTTGGCCTAAACACCCGCTGCACAATCTCAATCTGCGCCGGATGTATCACCTGCTTCCCCGTAAACCCCATCGCCGCGCCGTCCGCGCACTCCCTCTCCAACACCTCAGGGTCCTTGTACGCCGTGCACACCAAATCAATCGCGGAGGGCATCCCGTACGCGCGCGCCGCCGCCACAACCGTCTGACGCGCGAGCAGGAACTCCTGCAGCCCGGGTGTGCGCGTCAGCGACAGGTCCGCCGCGAAGTCCTCAGCCGCGAACACGAGCCCCGACAGCCGTCCCGTCGACGCCCCGCAGATGCTGCGGATATCCATCACGGCGCGCGCAGACTCGATCAGCGCCACGACCTTGGTGGCGGCGAACGCGGGCCCGGCGGCGGCGAGCACGTCCTCGACAAACTTCACGTCGGCGGCCGCATTAACCTTCGGCACCACCACGGCGTCCAGCGCGCCGGCACTCATCTATCCACACGGATCCACGTCAGCCCGCCTGTGCGCCAACATGCGTAAAGCAGGTAGCGGGATATGTTACCGCGGCTTTTAGATCCGCCTCCACCAGCCCCGAGGTGACGGCATTAATCCGCACCGCAACCTCGCGCACGCCCGCGGGCCGCCCGAGCGCCAGCGCCGCCGCGATGTGTGCGCGCGCCGCCGGCTTCTGCGACAGCGTGACCGAGTCCTCGAGGTCGTAGGTGACGTTGTCGGCGGCCAGCGAGCGCGCTTTGGTGAGCATGCGCGGCGACGAGCCGGGGACGTAGCACAGCGCGCGGCGGAGAATTTGGGGAGGGGCCGCCATTTGCGCGTGGGGGCGGGGTTGGAGCTGGTGGTGATAGGGAGGTATTGTATTTACAGATAGCTTCAATGGTGGGGGTAACTATGCGGTGGGTTAGGGCAGGCCGAGGTTAAGCGGCGGCGGGGAGGGGAGGGGGTTAGTCAGCGCCCTGCTCCGCTGTGTTGTGAATGCTTGGCCACTGCCACCCAGAGCTGCGATTAAACGACTGCATGCTGGTGGATCGGTATCGTATCGTGAGAAATCCAGGCCTGCCGGTGAGACAAGGCCATCGTCTAAGTATATCTGTTTCACGGCCTGCAAGGAAGCCCATGCCCACTGTGCCTTCCCCACCTCATCCCCCCTCCCATCCCCACCTCCCACCCCCCAGCGCCCTCCGTCCCTCCTGCGCACATACCGTACATACCCATCCCCCCATCCCCAGTGCCATCTTACGCACGCCGGCCAAGCTCATATAATGTTCTTACTGAGTGCGCGGGCATCCAGATCCGCCATCCGCGCGATCTGCCATCCGCGCACCCACGCACGCACGCACCCAATGACGCGTGCAGTCCATGACGCCGGCCCCATATCCATATCACGATAAGCCGCGCAGACCCGCAGACTCGCAGTGTGCGTGGACGCCTTCTGTGTGGTAGGTACATAGCTGCGACCCCGATTATGTGCGCGCCCATGTGCCATGCCGCCGCTCCCGCCCTCGGAGCCTGGCACCTGGTTGAGCTGGGGAGGTGCAGAGGGCGAGTGCGAGTGCGGGTGCGGGGGCTGCTGTGATTCGATGATTCTATGATGGCATGGTGCAGGCCAGGTCATATCCGCTAGCCTCTAGGCTGTCGCGAGCCTGCGCTAGGGGGAATCCAGGCTCTACCACTCCACACTCTAGGTATGGATGGATCCTGGCGTGTGTTGCAGGAATACACACAACAAGCGACTCGTATCGCGACTACTCGTGATTCTGCGTATACGTGGAGGCTGGTGTGAAGGCTATTGGGGAGCGCGAGAAGATGAGAAGAGCAAAAGATGTGAACTACATTTCTCTAGCTTAGCTTATGTAGAGCAATAACCCATCCACCGTCCGGTAACAGAACAGCGCCCACGCACCCGCCCGCCCCCTCCCCCCTGCCGAATAAATAAAGAGCACTACAAAATGGATATATAAAAAACACTTGTAACAACACATACAGAAGAGACGCAAGAAGAAAAAGCAAAAGGAAGGAAGGAACGGAGGGGGCAGAACCACCACCACCGACATCAACAGTAGCAACAGCAACAGCAACAGAAAAGGCCACCCGGATATACAATATAGAACAATCCCGTGATACGAGTTTGGTAGGGGGTATCAAATCATCTTACAGCAACAGCAACAGCAACACCGTTTTAGATCCCACTCACAAACTCCAAGAACGTCCAACGTAGCCTGTAGCAGTAGTCAAAATAAGGTATAATATACCGTCTTTAGAAAAGAACTAGTGGTATTATATCCTCCCCGCCACGCACACAGCTACATTGGATATCATCTCCCCTCAACCACAACCCGTACCTCACGGCACCAAACGAGCGAATGCAAGCCAAACCAGAGCAACCGTTGTAGAATGAATCTTGCTTTGACAAGTTCCCGGAAAAGCCTATCAACAGACACCACACGACACCGCAACCCCCGCCCCACGCGAGAACATCACAAGCATAGTCCAACCCACACCGGACACCCTGAACGTAAAAGAAATATACAGCCCCAAACTAAAAGCGCCCCAGGAACAAAACACACAACGCCGTTGCCGATGGCCAAACGAAGATTGACACCACTTGCGAGACAAAAAGGAAATATTACTATCCGTCACAGTCGATTCAACAAAGGGTCGAAGAAGATTTGGGGGAGGGCGTCTAGGCAGGCTGCGTGGCTGGTGTCGATTGAGAACCTGCTCCGCGACCAGTCTCGACGTCAGCCGGAGCTGATGCGGCATCTGTTTGCCTGTTCCGCCGTAATATGGCCGGACGTGGCAATGATATGTTTGTTAAGGGGTTGCGGATCCAACTCCTTCCGGATGGTTGTTCGCTGTCTTGGTTCCGGGGTTGAGTCGGTCGGGGAACTGGTCGCGTGCGTGCGTTTCCTCTTCCAAACAAACGCCCTGGAGATCCAAACCAGGCAGACGAATTGCCTACGTTGCCTGGAGGTCGTCTGGTGCGGTCCCGAGGACCATGCTCATTAGCATATGCTGCTTCACCTTCAGGTCGAGGCTTTGGAATGTAATAGTCCTTCTTGCACAGAGGACAGCATGCCCGACGATGGGTGAGCCAAGGATCAAGACACGCAGCGTGAAAAGCGTGCCCGCAAGTCAATCCACGCACATCGTCGTCTTCCTCAATGACATCCAAGCAAATGGCACACGAGTCCCCAACCGATTTCAACAAATCCTCTGGAAGTGCACTTTGAACATGGTCCTCTTCCTCATCCTCGTCATGTACCTTCTCCTTCTGATGCTGCATGTCAGACACTTCAGACAGCCTCTTTTCCTTTATAGAGAAAGCAGTGTCATCATTGTGGGCAGACTGGATGTCCGAAGCAGATGCACCAGTCTCCTTAGCTGTAGCCAACACCGGTATCGTAGACATAGAAGGCGCGTCGTGGCTGTTTGCTGTGGTCGGTTTGTCTGCTATGGTTGGCGAAGAAGGCACGATTTCGAGATCCCGAACGCTATTCGCACGACTATTAGGTTCCGTCCTGATTCCTCCTTCTGTCGGTAGACCTGCAGCCTCGCGATGTGAACGCCATGTTTTGTATTTCGTTGCCGGAAACCGCTCATTGACTTCTTCGAGAGACATAAGCTTTTTCTCTCTCCGTCGTCGATGTGGCCGAGGCATGGCCTGCAGGTCGACAGCTTCTTCCTCTCCATTTGCGCGAGCTCGTTGTCGTGCATTGTAGCGAAAACAGTATTTGACGCCAACGATAATCCTAAAATAATATGATCGCACGGTTGGCGGCAGCTCGCATACGTGCAGGAGTCCCCCCCAGGGAGAATACATACCATAAATTGGTAAAAACGACACCAAAGCCTAAAGCAACGAAGAATAATAACGGTGAGCTCGTCGGGCCGCTGTTTGAGCTGCCACCCTGCGTTGTTTCAGCGGGAGTCGCCACGGTCGAAGTCGTTGGAGATGCCATGGTCGCCGTTTTGCCGCCAAGACGAGAGGCGGCTGTGTCGGTTCACGATGAGTCGGGCAAAGGTGAACGAGGAGAAACTCAAAGGTTCATAAGTTCCTCGCACGAACAGCCGGAGAGAGTTGTCGCTGTCGTGGTCGGGGGTGAGGAGGCGCGACTAGGGGGAGGGACGGGGTGGTGGTGGTGGGGAGGTGTTGAAGGGGGGTGGAGTGATTTGAAAGAAGAATCGCTGCTTAGCGGGTGTGGGTGGCTTCTTCAATAAGAAGGGGCAGGTCTGGCTGGCAAAAGGCAAGAATGACCTAAACGCCGCTGCGTTTACAGTAGGTAATCCACCTAAAGGGCCCTGAGCGACAGACCGATCCAGCCGAAAATGAAAAAACACTGGGTACCGAAAGAGAAGCAAAGCAATCGATGGACCAGTCAGTCAGTTCCGTCGGCCGTTCCTCGGTATCTATGACAGAGAGACAACGACAAGTGCCAAAGCAAGCAAAGCAAGCAGCAGCACCTCTAGTAAAGACTTAGTAGGTGATGAGTGATGCTACTACTAAGATGGAGCCGGCGCAGCAAGCAACGATTTGCTTGCAATGCACACCTGACAAGTGCGGCGATCGCAGCGACCCACGCGGAGAGTGAGCGCGATGCTGTCAAAAAAGGATCCTCGATCCACTGTTTTAGTTCGCGTGCGCGGATTGCTTGCTTGCGGTTGCTGAATTAATAATTACCACGAACGAACAGATTAGTAGCAACGCTGGCTCCGATGCGGCCGTTCAACTCTCAGTCCGGCACGAGAGAAGAAGAGATGGCCTCAAATCAAAACAAAAAAGAGTTATGTAGGGTACGAAGTAGGTACGGGGGTGAGGCGAGGCGATGGTGATACACAGCGCTGCTCGAGGGAAGGATGTGAAGAAACGCTGCGTGCAACGCGATGCAGCTCACACACACGGGGAATTTCGAGAGCAGAGATGGGAGGGGGGCGGAGAGGGATCAGGCCGTTGATGTATGTATTCAATCAAGGAGAGCGCCCGAACTGGCCAACAGCACCGAAGAGCAGCGTGTGAGGGGGGAACTGTCGAAAAATAAGATTTTGGCGAAATTGAATTCCACACGAGCGGATAGCGAATAGCAACACCGAAACGTAGAGTACTACAACGGCAGCAACAACATCACCACAGCGACAAAATAGATTCTGCAAGGTTGGCGGTACTTTGTCCTTTTTCCCCAGTACCACCACCATGCCCCCCCGGCCCTCTTAGCTCTAGGACCGACGCTGCACATATCTCTAACTCGGACGTTACAAAAAAGTGCTTGTTCAGGTTCAGGTGCACGACTGTCCGAAACGAGAGTCGGCCAGGGAGCCCGACTTTATTATTGGCTCAGTTTGAGAAGTCGACTTCCAGAGCTGTCAACCCATAACAAGCGCTCACGTTCTGTCGTTAACCAACCAACCAGCTGCTGCAGCTGTTTCCTGAAATGCCTGGGTGCCCCTAAACTTGGCAATACAATTTTCTTTTCCTTCTTTCAGATAGGTTCAAGGACCTGAGCCAAGGCTGCTTTGGCCTGAGTTGTGGGTGAGCAGGCTGAGCTGAGCTTAATGCCTCCCGCTCATCTCTACCCGCAAAGCATGGACGATGATCCTACGTCTACTACGCGGATGCCACCGATTTCGGAGTCGCCACAAGACGATTAACACGGCCATGTCTGTCCGAGAGGGGATGGACACACATGACGAGCTTTCGTGTTTCTACAAGTCCAGAGACCGAATGTATGACGGTATATAATGCATCCAAGTTTCCCTTCTCCTCCCCTCAATTACATGTCATCAGCTCGCTTTATTCTCACGTCCACGCTCTAGCTTCTTACCTTCCGCTTCTCCTGCCTCCTACTTTCTGCTTTGCATTTGACTGTATTGCTTCAGCATGCCTTCCAAGTCTGCCGAAGCTCGCCTCAGGCAAGGCCGCAAGAAAGCCGCCGAAAAGGAAGCTTTTACCATCGATAATGAAGAGACCAAGAAGACACCACAACCCCAGACACTAAATCGGAACTACCAAGGTGCACTCGAGCTATGAGACAGGTTGATCAACGAGTCGCGCCCCTCCCAAGTGATAAAGGCTAACCGGGCGAGCAGTTTCACAGTGGCCGGCAATCCCGAGGCTAACCTGGAGCGCTTTGAGTGGGCGAATCGCTTTGTGGACGAGATCGCCTTGGGTACAGAGGGCAAGCTGGGCGTTGAGGAGCCGTCCACTGATTGGAGTGCCAGCTGCACTGCCGTTGAAAAGTTTTTTGGCTTGTGCCCAGTGACAGTTCACTGCGAAAACGGGTTATCTGTTGGTAGGAAGACTTGGTGCTGTGTTGCATAAAACGGCACGGGTGTAAATTCTGTAAGGGCATCAATCAAGCCTCAACAGTAACTAGCTTTTGGAATATGCAACCACCTAGTCCCTCCCTACCTTCTACACCGCATATTTAGGTGACCAATCTTAGCCACACTCATCAGCTGAGTGCTCGGGCTAGCGATCAAGGGCTGCGAGGCGTTTAAGAAGGTGTCCTCCACCACGACCCAGCTGCTCATCTCCGGCCTCTATCCTCTGGCTTCTTTCGCGCTGTGTATCCTCAAACATGTCCGCTCTTTCTATGCGTCTTTGGTCTGCTCGTCGAGCAAGCGTGAGAGCGATGTCGACACTTGTATGCCAATCCGGTCGGCAATACCCTCAAGGCGAGGTGTTACGACCACATCCCACGAACGCGGAATATTCCATCTATAAGACGCAGTATGTTTTCGAACCCGTGAAAAACTGTATGAGTATGAGCAATAAACTCACGAGCTTTATTCTAGATCTGAAGGCCAGACTTTTGTCTACAAGCGCGTCTCTGTTTCGGTTTTCGACCAGACTCAACGCCTTGCGGAGGAGTTTGCAGGTGCCCGCTACCTTCGAATGCCCACAGACTGGAACGTCGAGAACTGTACTCTGGTCTACCCCTGGCTCAGGGATTCTCTGTTGTCCCTGGTGCAAGGCCAGCCGGACTTTCCTAAGTCCGCAATCAAGGAGATTCTCCGGTGTACTAGTGAGGCGGTGAAGGCCTTCCATGACAAAGATTGGATCCATATAGGTACCGCGCTCTGCCTGTCTAGTCTCGTACTCCATGAGTTTGTGCTTACTATGGCTCCTAGATATCAAACCTGACAATATCATGGTCGACTGGTCTCGCGACAAGCAAGGCAACACCATAATCAAGGACGCGGTCCTAGCCGACTTCGATATTGCTTTGAAACTCAAAGATGGAAGACCACTCTCGGGGCCGCACCCGATAGGCAACATTCTCTGGCGCAGTCCAGAAGGACAGACTGGAAGGGGCGTCGCCAAGCCTTCGGACGTGTACTCTTTGGCACTCGTGGTAAGCTACCTTGGTTGAAAAGAAAGAGCTCCGCTAATGCTTGCCATCAGTATATCTATGCTCTTGGAGGGGGGCCGCTGTTGATTCCAGCAGACGTGGCTGAATTGGCTCAAACAAAGAACGGATTACTGCTCGAAATCCTAGTTCGACACTTCTTGATGTTTGGGCCGCTTCCCGAAGAGCTCCTTGAGCATATCAATCATGCGGAATTGAGCGCGCCCCTTCGAATGGCGTCTGAGCTTGCTAATGCTGTGGCGATGGAAGAACCTGGGTGTAGATTTGAGCAATGGCCGGAAGATACCCTTGATCATCTCGACTATGAGGCAAAGGACTTGATATTGTGGATGGCAAAGCTAGATCCTGCAGCCAGGTCAACAATGAGGAGGGTTGTAGAGCATTCATGGTGGCGAAAGAACGATTGAGACCAACCTCGCTCCTTGTGAAATGGAATAGAAGCAATCTACCTGAAATACGTTACGAATTATTGCTAGAAGGGCTATTTAGCTAAATAGTGGCGGCGACGCCACCGGATCTCGACACATCAGCCTGATTCAGAATGTAGTACTCGCACCGAGACTATTTTTACGGACATAGTTATTTTTCAGGCGGTGAAAAATTTCAGATGTGGCTATCAACGGGTGTTGCGCTAGGTCAGGGAATCCTGCTTTCGAAAAGCTCGAAGCCCTCAGACTGGTAGTCCATTGGGGAGGTTTTGCACAAGTTGGCAACGGACAAGTTGGTAACGGCGACTTGAGCTAAATGCTGACCACAGCAACCAACTTCCCATCTACAAAAAATGAGGTTTTGCATGTTCTCTTAAGATTATTTGTGATGTGCGGCCAAGACATCATTCTTCAACTGATTTCAAGTCGGTAAACAACTCGTAGAGATCAATTCTCACCGTGTGTTACAAAAATCCACCTTCAAATTAGAAAGCCTACACCGAGCTCTTCTATAAGCCACGGTTCTGCTTTAAGCGGCACAACATGTCTACATACCATGAAGAATGATGTTTATAGCTACCTGCGACCTAGCTAAAATGGAATATAAAAGGTGCAACATTTCACAGCATGTACATCAGCAAAAAATCAAGTACCGCTCGGCCGTTGCACCGTGCAACTGAGCCGCTCAGTACGCTTTGCCCCGCTCAGCTGCGCTCAGGGGCGCTTGGAGATCTGGCTTGTAAACCAGCGCGCTCAGCAGCGCTCAGCAGATCCAACTAGCGAACCCCGTCCCTGATCGCACGCTCTGCTACGCTCAGGTCCGCTTGGAGACCTGACATGGGAGCCAGCGCTCAGCTACGCATCAGGAAAAAATCCGTTTACTTATTAGTCGTCTGGACGACTTGGGCGACTTAGGCGACTTGGGCGACTGCGGAGCATATCGAACAAAAATGCCCGCGTCGCGAAGTGGGTTGCAGTGCAAACGCTCCCGTGAACTGGCCTGCACGCCGTTGTGTGCCGTCAAACCCCTTTAACTCACCGTAGTGCCGGTGAAATACACCGCATGTGGGTCGCTTACAGGGAGCAACCCGTAATACCGGTAGCTTCATGGATAGCGGCGCCGCACAGGCCTTGCGCTCCCCTGAACAACGCCGCATGCGAGTAGCTTCGACGGACTACCTCGCCTGCAGGTCCGTGCCGTCAATCCAATTTAACGCACCGTAATTTCCGTGAGATTCACCGCCATACCTGTAGTTTCACGGACAGCGCTGCACAGCTCGGCAACTCCCCCTCTTTGGCCTGCCTGACGCGACAGTTCATGGCAGTTAACCGGAAAGACGGCGAATATCACCGGAACATCGGTTCGTGCGGGTTATATCGTTGAAGCTACGATACATGCGGGTTCTATCGTTGAAGTTGCAATACATGCGGGTTCTATCGTTGAAGTTGCAATACATGCGGGTTCTATCGTTGAAATTGCGATACATGCGGGTTCTATCGTTGAAATCGCGATACATGCGGGTTCTTTGATTGAACTTGCGATACACGTCGTTGTCACTTAATCAAGCATTTCCATATTTGCAGTAGTAAAATCCTGTATTACTATTACTATCCACCGAATTTAACTTCTATATGACAACATCGCGGCTGAACAGCGCCGTAATTCCCGTAAAAAACACCAGAACGCCCGTATAAAACACCGGAACTACCGTAAAAAACACCAGAACGCCCGTATGAAACTTCCACCCATCTAAATAACCGCCATCTAAAACAATCTAGAACGCCTCAACAAAAAAGAAACAGGAAAAGAAAACAAAACACCGTCTACAGTAGTTGCACCTGGCTCGGTTCGCTCGGGTCTTGACTGCCAGAGTCTTCAATTAGACTGGAGTCCCGGTGATTTTCACCGGGACCTCGTCGCCGACTCGGGGGCACAACTGGGTCATCGTCATCGTCAATCTCTGTAGCAGTACCGTCAAAACTCAGACCTAAGTCGGGAAGTGGTGGTGGGTCATCTTCAGGGTTTTCACTGTGATCATCACCGTCTTCACCGTTGGAATCACCGCCATATTCATTGTCTTCTTCGTCTTCATCGTCGATCTCGTCGTCTTGTAACGCATTGACGCCTCGCGCAACCCGCTTCACCTCATCCTGTACTATCAAATGCTGATCATGATCGCGCATATGCTTGGTAGACGGAATGACGAGAGCCCTCATGTCGGCCTCATCCTCAGGTGTAGCTTTGTAAGGCGCGGCAGTCTTCAACACTTTGGTCTTTGGTTGAAGCATTGTGGTAAGTTGTGCCCTGACGTTCTCGATGATCTTGTCTTTGTACCACTGCTGCAAACCGCTATAGGTTGCACAGAAACGGTGCATGTGTGCTTCTCAAATATCAGACATTTCCCGTGAAATTGACCGTCAGATAGGTGAATAATACGTACGCATGATAGATTTGCGGGTGAACTTCGGGACTTTGCCACTCTCGGTTGTTTCAATCTTTGTATACAGCGCCCAAAATAAGGCACTCAAGATGAAGCATACAAAATTCCCGCTGATATTCTTCAAGATCAGATCGGGGTGGTTGTAACCCCTCTGGCGGCTTGTCATGCAAAAATGAATGTGAATGAGATTAGTGATCGCGGAGTTCGTGAACCGCATTGTCGCCGTCTAAACCACGTCACGAAAAGGTCATTTTGTGCTAAAACTCCTAAAACTCCTACGTTAGCCTAAATTAGCCGATATACGTCAATTCGACAACATCGCAAGGCCCCCGGTAACGTAGGGCGCAACGTTCCTACGTTACCGCCGTCCTCCTAAAATAGCTCGTCTAACAGGTACGTTACCTCCCTGTTTTCAATCCCTCCTATTTTAGCCTACGTTAGGAGAAGCGCAGTAACTTAGATGTTCGACGGCCTATTTTAGGAGAACGGCGGTAACGTAGGAACTCCGCATGCTACGCTCAGGATGCAAGGTTGCTAAGCGTAGCATCTCTGCATGCTATTTTGGCAACTTTGAGTGCTACGCGTAGAATCTCTGCATGCTACGTTAGGCTATGGATATGCTACGTTGGACTCTGACAGTGCTACGCTAGACAGCTGGATCACGACTTTGGACTCTGACAGTGCTACGTTGGACAGCAAGATCGCGACTTTGGACTCTGACAGTGCTACGTTGGGCTATATACTATACTGGCGGTGGTTTTGGATCTCGCGATGGTTTGTCGGTGGTTTTGGTGGTTTGGATCTCGCGATGGTTTTGGTGGTTTGGATCTCGCGATGGTTTTGGGAAGCATCTCGCGATGGTTTACAGATTCTTTGATTCAGTGCAACTGATCGCTTATTCAGCGGTTTTATTATGCTATCTAGACTATATACAGAGACGGATTCTATGGAAAGCTGCTTTGTCGCCGGATCTTCAAGGATTCGACGCTTTTATGGAATGCTGCTTTGACAGAGGATTGGCCGATAATCTATGAATTGCTGCTTTGTCGACGGATCGTCGAATCTTTGAGGATTCGACGCTTTTATGGAATGCTGCTTTGACATAGGATTAGCCGATAGTCTAAGGATTCGACGGATCTTATAGGATTTGGCCTTTTATTATGGAATGCTGCTGTGACAGAGGATTGGCCGATAATCTAAGGATTCGGCCTTTTATGATGGATTCGCTGCTTTGACACAGGATTGGCCGATAATCTATGAATTGCTGCTTTGTCGACGGATCGACGAATCTTTGAGGATTCGACGCTTTTATGGAATGCTGCTTTGACATAGGATTAGCCGATAGTCTAAGGATTCGATGGATCTTATAGGATTCGGCCTTTTATTATGAAATGCTGCTGTGACAGAGGATTGGCCGATAATCTAAGGATTCGGCCTTTTATGATGGATTCGCTGCTTTGACACAGGATTGGCCGATAATCTATGAATTGCTGCTTTGTCGACGGATCGTCGAATCTTTGAGGATTCGACGCTTTTATGGAATGCTGCTTTGACATAGGATTAGCCGATAGTCTAAGGATTCGTCGGATCTTATAGGATTCGAACCTTTCTTATGGTATGCTGCTTTGTCGTACGTCACGAAAAGGTCGATTTTCCGATTAGCACGCGTAGCCGTATTAGCATTGCATAGCAGCCCTTAGCACTCTATACTGGTCCGTAGGCCAACCTAGCGACTGAGGTTTTTTACAATAAGTCCGTAGAAGCAATACCATTCTTTAGCACTCCATAGCACTCCATAATAAAGTTCCATAGCATTCTTTAGCACTCTCTCGGTGGTTTTGGATCTCGCGATGGTTTTGGGAAGCATCTCGCGATGGTTTTGGGAAGCATCTCGCGATGGTTTTGGACCTCGCGATGGTTTTGGGAAGCATCTCGCGATGGTTTTGGTACTCGCGACGGTTTACAGATTCTTTGATTCAGTGCAACTTGATCGCTTATTCAGCGGTTTTATTATGCTATCTAGACTATATACAGAGACGGATTCTATGGAAAGCTGCTTTGTCGCCGGATCTTAAAGCATTCGGCCCTTTCTTATGGAAAGCTGCTGTGACAGAGGATTGGTCGTCGATCGTCGAATCGTCGGCCTTTTCTCATGGATTGCTGCTTTGACAGAGGATTGGCCGATAATCTAAGGATTCGGCCTTTTATTATGAATTCGCTGCTTTGACAGAGGATTGGCCGATAATCTAAGGATTCGACGGATCTTATAGAATTCGGCCTTTTATTATGGATTCGCTGCTTTGACAGAGGATTGGCCGATAATCTAAGGATTCGGCCTTTTATTATGGATTCGCTGCTTTGACAGAGGATTGGCCGATAATCTAAGGATTCGACGGATCTTATAGGATTCGGCCTTTTATTATGGAATGCTGCTTTGACAGAGGATTGGCCGATAATGTAAGGATTCGACGGATCGTATAGGAATCGGCCTTTTGTATGGAACGCTGCTTTGTCGCCGGATCTTAAAGGATTCGGCCTATTCTTATGGATTGCTGCTTGGTCGTGGATCGTCGAATCTTTAAGGATTCGACGCTTCCTTATGGAATGCTGCTTTGTCGACGGATCGTCGAATCTTTAAGGATTCGACGCTTCCTTATGGATTGCTGCTTAGTCGTCGATCATCCAAAGAATACAGGTGTTTGACGGCGAGATGTCGGTCGCGATCGTGCTAGGGAGCGTCATTGTAAAGGTTCGAATTCGCGGTGTTTGATTTTGTTAAGTCTAGAACTGCAAAGATCAATAATTAAACAGTAATCTGAGGGTGTTGAACTCACCTTCGAAAAGTTTGGACACAGTGTTTCGGTGCTGTTGCGTGGTTGGCAGCTGTATTTCGAACACAGTTCAAAACTGCAAAGACAAACATTGTAAAGTTTGCGAAAACTGACATGTTCTCACAAATACACTGGTTTAGCTGCAATCTACGCAGCAAACCACTCCTGCGCGGCGACTTCCGTGACACAAAACATGACTCGGCGGCGTTCTTGGCGCTGCTTTGACCCCATTGCAGGGGCTGCACACACCGGAAATGAGCAAAGGAAATTGCGGTGAACTAATAGTCACACCGCCCGAGCCGTCTGCCCCTGAGTTTTGGAGGGTAGTTCAATGCCCCCATTACTTTGTTCAAGTTTTTTCGCTCTAAGTTCGACAACTCTGCTGAGGTGAACACCACAAATGCCGACCTGCACACCGACGCTCATCAGCACGATCGCGACCGACAACTCGCCATAAACACCAGTATTCTCTGCTAAAGCCACCTTATCATGACTATATATACTGACTATGAATACAGGTCATACTGCTGCTAATCGACGAATCGTATGCCAAGCAGCTTTCCATAGAACAGGCCGAATCCTTATAGATCTGCCGAATCCTTATAGATCTGTCGAATCCTTATAGATTCGTCGAATCCTTATAGATCTGTCGAATCCTTATAGATCTGTCGAATCCTTATAGATCTGTCGAATCCTTATAGATCCGTCGAATCCTTAGATCATCGGCTAATCCTATGTCCAAGCAGCATTCTATAAGAAGAGGTCGAAGCCTTTAAGATCCGACGATCTACGACTATGCAGCTTTGGGTTTTGTATAAGATCCGTCGCTGGCCAGCTGATCTGACGGTCATTAGCACCGTCAATCCGGTGAATATCGCGACCAAGCAGCGTTCTATAGAATAGGCCGAATCCTTTAAGATCCGTCGAATCCTCAGATTATCTGCTAATCCTATGTCAAAGCAGCATTCCATAAAAAAGCGTCGAATCCTTAAAGATTCGACGATCCGTCGACAAAGCAGCGTTCCATAGAATAGGCCGAATCCTTTAAGATCCGTCGAATCCTCAGATTATCTGCTAATCCTATGTCAAAGCAGCATTCCATAATAAAGCGTCGAATATTTAAAGATTCGACGATCCGTCGACAAAGCAGCATTCCATAATAAAAGGCCGAATCCTTAGATTATCGGCCAATCCTCTGACAAAGCAGCAATCCATAAGAAATGGCCGAATCCTTAGATTATCGGCCAATCCTCTGACAAAGCAGCAATCCAGAAGAAAAGGCCGACGATTCGACGATCGACGACCAAGCAGCAATCCATAAAAACAGGCCGAATCCTATAAGATCCGTCGAATCCTTAGATTATCTGCTAATCCTATGTCAAAGCAGCATTCCATAAAAAAGCGTCGAATCCTTAAAGATTCGACGATCCGTCGACAAAGCAGCGTTCCATAGAATAGGCCGAATCCTTTAAGATCCGTCGAATCCTCAGATTATCTGCTAATCCTATGTCAAAGCAGCATTCCATAAAAAAGCGTCGAATCCTTAAAGATTCGACGATCCGTCGACAAAGCAGCTTTCCATAGAATAGGCCGAATCCTTCAAGATCCGGCGACAAAGCAGCTTTCTATAGAATCCGTCTCTGTATATAGTCTAGATAGCATAATAAAACCGCTGAATAAGCGCTCAAGTTGCACTGAATGAACCTGTAAACCATCGCGAGATCCAAAACCACCAAAACCATCGCGAGATCCAAAACCACCAAAACCATCGCGAGATCCAAAACCACCAAAACCACCGCCAAACCATCGCGAGATCCAAAACCACCGCCGTAGTATATAGCCCAAAATCGCGATCTTGCTGTCCAACGTAGCACTGTCAGAGTCCAAAGTCGCGATCCAGCTGTCTAGCGTAGCACTGTCAGAGTCCAACGTAGCATATCCATAGCCTAACGTAGCATGCAGAGATGCTACGCGTAGCACTCAAAGTTGCCAAAATAGCATGCAGAGATGCTACGCTTAGCAAGTCTGCAGCCTGAGCGTAGCATGCGGGTTTCCTACGTTACCGCCGTTCTCCTAAAATAGGCTGTCTAACATCTAAGTTACTGCGCTTCTCCTAACGTAGGCTAAAATAGGAGCGATTGAAAACAGGGAGGTAACGTAGCTGTTAGACGAGCTATTTTAGGAGAACGGCGGTAACGTAGGAACGTTGCGCCCTACGTTACCGGGGACCTTGCGATGTTGTCGAATCGACGTATATCGGCTAATCTAGCCTAACGTAGGAGTTTTAGGAGTTTTAGCACAAGATGACCTTTTCGTGACGTAGATCGTCGGATCGTATAGCATTCGGCCTTTTCTTATGGAACGCTGCTTTGTCGACGGATCGTCGAATCTTCAAGGATTCGGCCTATTCTATGGAACGCTGCTTTGACAAAGGATCGTCGAATCTTATAGGATTCGACGCTTTTTTATGGAACGCTGCTTTGTCGACGGATCTTATACAATGCCGGTATGACCTGTATTCATAGTCAGTATTTATGGTCATGATAAGGTGGCTTCAGCAGAGAATACAGGTGTTTGACGGCGAGTTGTCAGTCGCGATCGTGCTGATGAGCGTCGGTGTGCAGGTCGGCATTTGTGGTGTTCACCTCAGCAGAGTTGTCGAACTTAGAGCGAAAAGACTTGAACAAAGTAATGGGGGCATTGAACTACCCTCCAAATCTCAGGGGCAGACGGCTCGGGCGGTGTGACTATTAGCGTGCAGAGTGTTCACCGCAATTTCCTTTGCTCATTTCCGGCCCCTGCAATGGGGTCAAAGCAGCGCCAAGAACGCCGCCGAGTCATGTTTTGTGTCACGGAAGTCGCCGCGCAGGAGTGGTTTGCTGCGTAGATTGCAGCTAAACCAGTGTATTTGTGAGAACATGTCAGTTTTCGCAAACTTTACAATGTTTGTCTTTGCAGTTTTGAACTTTGGTCGAAATACAGCTGCCAACCACACAACAGCACCCGAACATTGTGTCCAAAGTTTTCGAAGGTGAGTTCAACACCCTCAGATTACTGTTTAATTATTAATCTTTGCAGTTCTAGACCTGGATACAATCAAACAACGCGAATTCGAACCTTTACAATGACGCTCCCTAGCACGATCGCGACCGTCATCTCGCCGTCAAACACCTGTATTCTTTGGACGATTCCTTCGACAAAGCAGCAATCCATAATAAAAGGCCGAATCCTATAAGATCCGTCGAATCCTTAGATTATCGGCCAATCCTCTGTCAAAGCAGCAATCCATGATAAAAGGCCGAATTCTTGGATTATCGGCCAATCCTCTGTCAAAGCAGCAATCCATGATAAAAGGCCGAATCCTTAGATTATCGGCCAATCCTCTGTCAAAGCAGCAATCAATGATAAAAGGCCGAATCCTTAGATTATCGGCCAATCCTCTGTCAAAGCAGCAATCCATGATAAAAGGCCGAATCCTTAGATTATCGGCCAATCCTTAGTCAAAGCAGCAATCCATGATAAAAGGCCGAAACCTTAGATTATCGGCCAATCCTCTGTCAAAGCAGCGAATCCATAATAAAAGGCCGAATCCTATACGATCCGTCGAATCCTTAGATTATCGGCCAATCCTCTGTCACAGCAGCATTCCATAATAAAAAGCGTAATCCTTAGATTATCGGCCAATCCTCTGTCAAAGCAGCAATCCATAGAATAGGCCGAATCCTTTAAGATCCGTCGAATCCTGTGAATATCCCGTATATAGTATAGATAGCATAATAAATCCGCTGAATAAGCGCGCAAGTTGCACTGAATCAAAGAATCTGTAAACCATCGCGAGATCCAAAACCATCGCGAGATGCTTCCCAAAACCATCGCGAGATGCTTCCCAAAACCATCGCGAGATCCAAAACCACCGAAACAGTGCTAAAGAATGCTATGGAACTTTATTATGGAGTGCTATGGAGTGCTAAAGAATGGTATTGCTTCTACGGACTTATTGTAAAAAACCTCAGTCGCTAAGTTGGCCTACGGACCAGTATAGAGTGCTAAGGGCTGCTACGGGACGCTAATGCGGCTACGCGTGCTAATCGGAAAATCGACCTTTTCGTGACGCAGTAATTACAACCACATTCACAGTGGAAAACACGGTAATTAGCAATGTACACACCTCGTACTTCGTTTCATGACAGGTGAAACGATCATTCTCCAACAAGTATTGGATCCTGGTTCGGAGCGGTTCCACCTCCAAACCGTGTAATCCGTACAGATCATTAAGGTTCGCCCTTACTCTGTGAAGCACGTGAGAGCGCGCACTCGCCTGCGTTTGTTTCATCTGAGCGTTTGCAATTGTCAGTTCCAGTTCGCCGGACTTGTGGTGAATATCACGGGGAAGTATACCGCTCTCATGACCTCTTTGGTCAATTCAGACTGCCGATTGGCATCTGCCTGAGCTTTGTTCCAGACAATTTTACAGATGTTGTCGAACTTAGTGGGTTCCGGAAAAGAATCAACGAACGTAGTATGTTTCCATATCCGCTTTTGGGCGAGAGTCACGATGTCCATTGTCGGTTTATCGTCAAATACCATTATTGACCGTGATTTTCGCTTGTTTCCTGTGATATTACTGTCACTGTCACTGCTCGAATCTTCGATTGTGACAGGGTCCGAATGAAATTGCATCGCGGTTTCTGAAGATGTAGTAGACAAAAGCGATGCAGGAGAAAAGGATTGCATCATTGGGGTTGGTTGCGATGGGATCTGAGGGGTTGTCGGTGAATCGAACCGGAATGTTGGTGTCGTGGGCTGTGTATCCGGCCTCAAGTGAGTCTGAGAAAGCTGCCAGTCTTCAGGAGGCTTTGTGTGCGTGGACACCTGTGTTGTTAGAGCGGGTTGGGCTTGGCTGCTGCTACTTGCCTGTGCGATCTGTGTACCCAGATTGCTTGATTTACGGCGAATTTCAGCGGTTGATCGCTTTTTCGATACTTTGTGTTGCGCGTTGCGTGCAACGTCAGCTGTGGATTTTTTCTTGTTGAGTTTGGGAGGCATTCTGAAAGCAAAAATTGGAATAAGCAGAAGATGTCGGGGAGAGATTGTGGGTCCAGGGAATGAGCAGGAGATGACCCCTTTTCACGGGAAATTCACCGTCGTTACGGTGAATTTCGCCGTAAAGCGGTCGGACCCTCATTGACAGCAAATTGCCAGCGGGTCAGACACATTAGCGAGGTTGCAACTTGCCACCTTCCCAATCGACCATAGCTGTATCTTGGGACTGATGTCAAGGCTTGAAAACCGAACTTGGCATCCAAAATTGTGTGAATGTCAACGGCGTACATATGCAACTTCACGATATATTTGGCAGTACAGCTTGTTTGAAGAGGTGAATTTCACCGTAAACTCCGTCAATTGTACGGTGTCAGAACTGTCTATGACTACTTCAAAAAAACAAAGAATCTAATATGATGCAATGAAAGAAATGAATATTCGAAACAAAGAATATACTATAAAACTTGAAGACAAACAACCAAAACAGAACGCCATATCCTCAGGACCAGATAAAACAAGACAAACAACCAAAACAGAACGCCATATCCTCTCCTCAGGACCAGCCGAACAACCAAGAACCCGAACTTGGACCGGCGCCAGAATCACCGGAATGATGAATTCTCGTAGTATCTACCCACGTAGATTCACCAGAGCCACGACCAGCACCACCAGAGGCATCGGCGTCACCAGCTGAACTTACCATCAACCTACTGGTGAATTTCACCGGAAAAGTGGTGTGGTTCACGTACCTACAGATGTCTGATCATTCTCAGGCGACGGATCCTCAGAGGGAAAACCTTCGAACTGCGGCGGCAACTGCGGCGGGGACAGGCTTGAACCGGCGGCATTCTCGACGATCTCCGGCGGGGGCTGGCTTGGACCGGCGGCATTCTGGACGACCTCCGGCTCCGGCGGGGGCTGGCTTGAACCTGCGTGTTCAAGTGCGGCACTCCTCTGCTGCGGAGGCGAGCTTGGCGGCGTGCTGGCTCGCTGCGCGGGCGGCGCCGGCTCAGGGCGAGGCCGCCTCCTGTCCGAGATCACTTCTAAAGTACAATATCAGCGTATAATTCACCGGAAAGACGGTGAATTTCACGTACTCGTATCCGGCGTTCGCATCCTTCTGAAGAGGTTGTCTGCCGTCACGTCCAGCACAAAGGGGAGGTCGCTCTGCCGCTCTTCTTCGGAGATCGGATGATCCCGTCGATAGCGGAGATAGTCGCCGTTTTTGCGGCCGAGCTCAACCCACAGCCGCTTCTCCCTAAGCTGCGTCGACAGCGGCATGCCCGCCTGCCAACACGACTCGCCCGCCAAGCAGAGCATGTTCGTCATGCCGTGCTTTTGGGCTTGGGTGCGGCATACCCGCGCCGCGCGAAGATCATCTTCCAGCCGCTCCGCCATGATCTCCGTCCACTTTGCCAACGACTTGATCGTGGCCGGCGCCCGGAACCTCTTCTTTCCCCGCCGGAACTGCTCCGCAAAGAGCATCTCCGGCTCCTCCTCATACACCGACATGGTGTCATCCGCCTCCAGCACGTAGTCGGCCCGCCGCAGGTGGTCCGCGCCGCTGCGCGTCGGCGAGTTATCCCGCTTGTCGGGCGACTGCCGGTACAGAATGGCCATGATGGCCACCGGCTCATAGTCGGCCGCGCGCAGCAAGGTCGACAGGCTGTCGCTGTCGGTGACCGGCATGACCGTCCGGAAGTGCGGGTTCTGGTCGGTCGGCGGCTCCCGCGTCGCACCGTAAAAGCAGCGAATTTCGCCGCTATTCAGTGCGCGGGATGCGTCCGCGCGGAGGTAGAGGCCCTGGAAGTGGACAGGGCGGTCCAGAGTCACTGTCGTACAGTGATTCGAATGATGGTTCCAGTCGTAACCATCAGTCATGCCCTGTTCCAGGTAGTGGCCCCTGTCGTCGGGCCGGCAGTCGCGCTCGAGCCTTTTCCCCTTATCATCGTCCTTGGCGTCGTGGGCGGCAGGAGCCACGAACACCAGTTGGATCGTCACCGTCCCAGGCTCGTCGGACGGTTCCTCACCGGCAAAATTCACCTCCTCGACGGTGCCAGTTGCCTTGCCCGGCATCTCGATCCTTGGCCGCTTGAGAGGAGGGCCGGCGGAGGTCTTTGTCAGAGCGATGCGCGCCTTCGCCTTGTTGACGTTCAACAAAACGTCGCTGATGTAGGCGTGCACCATTTGCCTGGCCTCTACGGCCGCTGCACTCGGGCGAGGTTGGGACACCGCTTCCTCGTATAGCGGTCTAGTCCCGGCGAATTCCGAAAGGGAGAAAAACAAGTCCAGGAACTCATTACATTGACCTTGGCGGATACCAGTGATATTCAAGACGAAGATGTACGGTTCGAGCTCTTGCCGGCGAGCTAACGACACCTTCTTGGTCATTCGGAAATACTTGTTCCATTCGGTGGCGGTAGGCTTGGACGGCGACATAATCACGGTAAAGGAGGTGAATTAAACCGGATGCGCTGTATTACGGTTAGCACCTGCAAAGAAAAGGAGTGGGAGATGAATATAGCTAAGCTTACTGAAGATAGTGGCACTAGTAGGAGAAAAACACCGGAAACGAGGTGTTATACACGAGTATTGACGTTATAAGAGTAGTACGCTCGGGCTAGAGTTCTATCCGCTATTAGTCGGCATGCATAAACAGACATAGTGGGGACTGACCAAAACTGATGGCAAAACACCACGATATTCACGGTGATTACGGTGAAGTTGAAGAAGTACGAGATGGTTGATGAATCGTTTGACGAGAATGACCGGAAACCTGATATACGGAGGAATGTCTGGTTTATATGGACTCCGCCCAGCAAAAGAAACGCATATGCAGACAAGCCCATGACCATGCTGTTTGTTTGTCTCGACCAGGTAGTCATTGTTTGTCTCGACAGACAAGGAAAGTCGGTCAACTTTGTGATATATCGTCAGAGCGACTGTTCAAGATTGAGGAAAACAACGTACTTCACCGGATATCCGGTGAATTGCACGGTTGACGATGTTTGATACGGCAATTACAAGCTTCTGCATTTAGAGTTTCGGTTTCTTATTTGTCTGTCTTAAAACTTACACTCGCAAAGAACTGGATCAACACGTGGTGGACTCGTGAAACTTAATATTTAAAGTATAGAATTAAGCATAATCCATAGGGTTTACGGTGCATTTCACCGCCTTTACGGTGTTTACCACTGACAGATATAGATGATCGATCTTGACATTTTGAGTTCCCTTTGTCTTCATTTTCGTTTTTCCTTTATCTACACTTTTGTTTGTCCGGAAGTTTTGCTAAAAACCTTGAACCCAGCATCCCCTCAGGCTAGGTCGATTCCGGCGTCAAACTCTATATATCTCTGCCTATTCACTGCATATTTACACTCATGCTGTGTATACACACTCGTACATCAAACTTGGCGATGCTTGGCAATGCAGCTTTTTCGGGACATCGTGGATGCAGGGTATTAATAGTATCCGATGAGCGCCACATGGCATCTGCCTGGTAGCGCCACGACCAACATTAGTGCTGCTAATGACCCCTATTTCGCCTGAATTCCGGCGAATCTGACGCAGAACGCGCGCATTCTCGCCCACAGTATCCTCACAGCCATTCTTGTGGTCACACTGAGCCATCGCAACGCGTCTCCGGTTTTCTCTACGACATGCAACACCTATTTTCCAGTGAAATTCACCGGCTTTTTCTTGAAATGAATGCAAGCATCCGACAATGTCCAGTGTGCCGCGCGGGCTACAGAACCTGGGGCCGGCTACAGAACCATATCAAAGCGACGCATCCAATTCGTCTCGATGACAACGCCAAAGCCTCCCTCAAACGGAACCATTCAGACATTGAATCCGCATTGCCGTTGAATTCGCCGGATATACAGCGTTCTTTGTGGGATACACCAGACGAACCACCGGAAGCACAGCAAATTCGCGCCGAGATTGAAGGACTTATCGAACCCACAGCAGATGATCAATTCGTGCCCTTTTCTGGCCCAGCTGGCCTGCCTTTGGATATCGTTCACGCCGAATCGACCACATACATGCATATCCAATGCCAACAATATGGCGGAATAACTCAGTTCAAGAGCAACGAAGCTTACGTTTTGGCCAAGTGGTTCACGGAAGAACGATCAACGGTCAAAGGTGTCAATAAACTCTTAAAAGGCATGAGCACCGTAAATCCGGCGAATAACACCGACATTCCGGTTTTCCCAGTCCATCCCGCTGTTCTTAAATCTTTCACGTCGACACACACTATGCGCAACCTCATTGATGAGATGCCAGAGACTCAGAACTGGACACTCGTCAAGACCAGCTTTCGCTGGAACTTCGATGATCAAGAACCAATCTCGTATTGGAAGAGCCGTAGTCTCCGCACGGTGATCGAGTGGTTTCTATGTCAAAGACGTTTCAGAGATGACATAGTATACGCGCCTGTTCAGAAGAAAGTTGGTGGAATGCCTCTCTTCGATGAGATGAATACCTGTCAATGGTGGTGGGAGGAACAGGTTCGTTGCCAAATTTCACTGTCTTACCCGTGATATTCACTGACAATCCAACAGATTCACGTGAACGCAGTGTTCCCAGGTGGCACGATAGTGCCAATCATAGTCATGACTGACGCGACACATTTGACGAATTTTTCCGGTGGGAAAAAAGCTTTGCCGGTCTATCTCACAATCGGTAATATCCACAGCGAAATTCGCCGCATACCCAGTGAATATGCGACGGCCATCGTTGCATTTATCCCCGTACCGCCAAAGCAACGCAAAATGACTGCTGCCGAAAAAAGGGCATACGATGCAAACAAAACGATGATTATCAATAACATATATGCGGACCTATTCGCGGAAATTTCCGTGAAAAACACGGAAAACGGGTTCGATTCACTGTGCCCAGACGGTCTGACTCGACGAATCTTTCCTCGACTTGCGGCATGGCTCGGGGATTACCCAGAGCATTGCGACATCCAGGGCGTTGCGTACACCCGCTGATTATGGTGTGAGCTTCCAAAGCACGCATTCGGTGATAATACCATTGGTGCGGACCGGAATCACGGTGTTTATCACGACAAATACCATGCGGGCTCAATCGATTATCTCAAAGAACATGGTATGACATATCGCCATAACTGGCTCTGGGACTTTTGTAGAGATCGTCAACAGATCGCGAGCATCGCCAAACCTGATATCTTGCATACGCTGCTGCTCGGCCTCATCGAACATCTGATGGAATGGATCATCGCTATGGTTGACAGTCTGGGTCTCCTCACTGTATTCAACGAGGTCTGGATGGCCACACCAGCATACCTCACGAGAAGAGCACACAAGAGTGCATACGAAGAATTATCCCAATGCAGTGGCAATGAACGACGGGATATGGCGCACCATATTGTGGCTACTCTTTACGTCACATTTCGCCGGAATACCCGCGTTCAAGACCGGACCCGCTGTAGCCAAGCGCTGCGTGCGACCCGTGCTTTGATTGAATTTTATTTCTACTCTCAATACAAGACCCACGACACCGGCACCCTCAGGCAGATGACGGACTGTCTCGCCACATTTACGGCGAATAAAACCGTATTCCTAGCGTATCGAGCCAACAAAGCAACCAAAGCTGCAGGGGCCAGGCTGCGTGCTGAACTCATCGAGGAACGCGATGCCGAGATTGCAGCATCCAGCGGTACACCAGCACAAAAGAAGCAGATCAGAGAACGTTGGAGCAGCATTATTGACAGCGAAACCAGCGAATATCGCGTGCAACAGTCAGACTTCAACTTCGTCAAGATGCATCTTATAAACCATTTCGTGAGCTTTATTCCGAGGTTTGGCAGCCTTCCGCAATTCTCCGCCGAGATGGGCGAACGACTCCATGTAACTACAACTAAAGATGCCTATTGCCATTCGAACCGGAACGGCGATATTTTTCGTCAGATGATCGACTACAACAACCGCATCATGGCATTCAAGTTGCGCGAGCTCAACAATGCCGTTGTTCACCGGCAATACGGCGAAAATCACCGGAAAGCTGAAGAACATAACGAAGATTCTGATGTCGCTGTCGAAGTCACAGACGCGCAAGCAGAGATTGATAGTAACATACCACCTCGGCGATTCAATTCTCCGCAAAACAAAACAAAAATCCGAATCTTTCAAGAACTGTCGGCACACGTCGGTATGCCGCTGGACCAGTTTCGCGGTGCATTAGACCTATTTCTGCGTCGTAACGACATTGTGCAACTTGATTACGATGAGATCAACGCACTGTCCATTGCTTTCTTCCACGGCTTGCGAGTACCAGTGCAAGACTTTCAGACCGGTGCGTGGGAGTTTCATCAGCTGCGCTGCACAGTGAATAACACCTGGCACGGGGTACCTCCGCGCCGTGACTGGGTATGGTATCGACCAAGAGACAGAAACCGTCGAAAAACACCGGAAACCCGGCGAATTGGACCTGAAAAGTACGGTGCCCTGCAGGGGCAATTGCCGGTACGCGTACGATGTTATTTCAGGGTGAGTATACCATCAAAGGATGACTATTCCCTCGCGTTAGTAGAGATGACCACACCAGTGAATGCAGGTAAACCGGATGAAGACTCCTCGATGACTCGTGTGCAAACACCGGCGACCGGGAAAATCACGGTAATTGAGGCGTCGTTGATTTACGGCGCCGCGCATCTTATACAAGATTCCGAGACTACGTGGGTTGTCAATAGCCACACTGATCTCGAGACGTGGAACCGGGTATATCTTGAGAATAGCTAGTTTACCGTAGAATGAAACGTTTTTCCTGTGAAATTCACCGTTTTCCCGTGAGATGCGCACGCTTTGTGATATGGCAATAAATCAATTCGGTGACCTAGTAATGAACGAAGCACCAAGCGAGATCTCATAATACTACCGGTATACCTTAAACATTAGTCGATAGAATTCACCGTGTTTGCCGTGAATATCACCGGAAGACGGTTCATCTCACAATGTCCCGCATGAGATCACCGGAAGACGGTTCATTTCGCGATGGCCCGTATGTCAGACGAAAGCACTAGATTACCCGTATATAACACGGTAAAAGTGGTGGTATTCACAGTGCGACGCGTGGTGTGTGGCAACCTTGCGTTGCGACATGTGGTGTGTGGCAACCGCCGCTCAGGCGTCGCAACCGTTGCACCCTTATATTAGATCCTGGCAACGGTTGCACCCGTACAGAAGACATTGGCGACACAGGCGACTCAGGCGACAAAAAAAGTGGAGCGGTCCGTATCTAAGGAGGCCGATCTTAAATAAGGTAATATTTTTTCCTGATGCGCTCAGGGCCGCTTGGAGATCTGGCTTGGAGATCCGGCTTGTAAACCAGCGCTCAGCTTACTGAGCGCGGCCTGCGACACATCGCGCTCAACCGGAGCCCGTGACTGTTACGGGGGACGTCCAGAGGCGTTATCCACGATAGACGTTGGCCCACGATGTATGAAGTCTTTTATCACCAAGAATTGCAATAGTACTAATAGAGGGGTTTTAGCAGTATAACTCCTTGAGGTATAAAGCAGCCGATTTATTCTTTGTAACAAAAGATATTTTTACTAGAGGGGACTTCGCTTGGTGTTTGGTGCGTGTGATGATACTATACTTTGTAACCCCGTATCATCACGCCCCTATATATACAACACGGCAGGGCTCTAGCCCTCTACCCTAAAACTATATAGAGGGGTGCGCAGTCACCATCGCCCAGTCTCTTTCAACTATGTCTCGGGTGACGTGTACCCCTAACAGCCAATACTGTTTACCCCGCATCGCATCTAATGCCTTCAAGTGGTACACACTTCCTAGCTATGCAAACGGCCCTTGGTCTAGAACCCTTGGCCCACGTACCTACGCTACGTGTATCCTATGAACGACCGTATCGTTATCTATGCTTCCTATATGTTCCGAACAACATATTATGCGCCTGGCAACGCTGCTAGTTACCGCCCGCGGTAACAGAACCCTCCTTCTCCAATATGTTCGTCCCGAACATAACATGGTAAGAGATATAATGAATCAAAATAATATTTGAACAAAAGAAAATATACTTACTCTTTCCTCCTCTTGCTGGCTCTGGATCCCTCGGTATCTTCCTGTCTTTGCTTGGAACTTGCGTAATCGATTTCCCAGTTACGGTGATGATTGACCTTTTTGTGACGCCGATAAAAGTTTGCCAATACCTCTTCGGCTCCGGGTACCAAAGATTCGTACGGTTCCCAGGTCGCGTCCTCAATTGGATAACCCTTCCATAACACCAGGAACGTGTCATTGTCATCATCGTCAAGTCCATGTTCGATGATTTTTTCCGGGGTGAAGTGTCCAGCACCATCGGGAAGCGGCGGCAGCGTGACTTCTGGCGGAGCGTCTTCGCCACGGTGATATGGTTCTAGAAGAGATACGTGGAACACAGGGTGGTATCCCTCGGGGATGCCTTCCAGTTTGCAAGCGGATTTTCCTACCCAGGAAATCTTGAACGGTCCAGCTTTGCGATTGTCGAGCTTACCCCTTGGCATGTTCCGAGTATCCAACAATACTTCTTGTCCGATAGTGAACTCAGGCTGCTGCATCCCGTACCGTGTTACTCCTGTTGATTTTCCGTCCTTGTTGACTTTGGCGGTATCGTGTCTTCGTATCATAGCTTCTCCAGCAGCTTCCAGGTTCTCTTTCAATTGCTTATGGGTTTCTTCCAAGTAGTGCACGAAGTGCTCGCTGGCCGGGTTGCGAACTTGTTTCTGTTCTATTGGCCATATGGATCTGGGGTGCTGACCGTAGTTGGCATAGAACGGCGACATCCCGGCGCTTGAATGATGACTGTTGTTGTATTCGTATTCCGCCAGTGGAAGTAGTTCGTCCCAGTCTTTTCTGTTCATGATGAAGATGCGTAAAAATTGTTCGAGAACCTGGTTAACTCTCTCTGTCTGGCCGTCGGTTTCTGGATGGAAGGCTGTAGACAGATTATCCTTTATCGATAGTAATTCGAGAGTAGTTTGCCAAAAGTTGCCGGTAAAGCGACTATCTCTGTCGGATACAATATCGTCTGGTAACCCGTGGAGGCGCCATATTTCTTTAACGAAAAGTTTTGCTAGATCAGAAGCTTGGGTATTAGGGATAGGTACGAAGTGAGCCATCTTTGTGAAGCGATCGACTATGACCCATATGTGTTCGTTGCCGTTTTGTGTTAGTGGGAGTTTTACAATAAAGTCCATCGAGATAGAAGACCAAGGTCGCGGAGGTAAGTCCAATGGGTTGAGTAATCCGTAGCGCTTATGCCGTTTGTGTTTGGCGCGTTGACAACTATCGCAATGTTTAATCACTTCTTCGACTATGGTACGCAGTCCCGGGATATCGAAGTTCCGTTCGATTACTTCTATTGTCTTATCTCTGCCCCAGTGTGCGCGCTTGTGTTCTGAAGTAACGATTTCTTTCCACAATGCTTGGGGTGGTCGCAATAGGTGATCCTTGTACCAGAGTCCGCTTAGATTGGTCCATTCTTTGGATAGTTCTACATTTTCGTCCGTGGTGTAGGTTTTCTGGCATTTATCCGCAAACTTGAGGTTGGTTTGTTGATCTCAGCGTCGGCGAGGTTAACTGTTGTCATTCCAAGCTTGAGTTGATTTGGTCCAGTAGCCACTTCCTGTCCTGTTAGTAGTGCCCCAAACTTGAATTGATAGCCAATGTCGTTCGGATCATTAGTACCCTCCTTCTCCACGCAATGCTCCGGATTGCGAGATAGCACGTCGGCCTTGCCGTTCTTGGCTCCACTGCGAAAGATTATTTCGTAACTAAAGGGCATCAATGTTTCTGCCCATCTTGCTTGTTGTCCGTACAACATTCGAGGTCTTTCAAAGTATTTTAAACTTTGATGGTCCGAGTAGATTAATATTTTGTGTTTGGCTCCGTGGAGCCATGAGCGCCATTTAATCATACTCTGAACTATACAGAGCATTTCCTTGTCATGAATGTCGTAGTTTCTTTCGGCAGGAATCATCTTTTTTGAGTGGAACGCTACGGGATGTAGACGTTTGTCATGTCGTTGGCTCAATATTGCTCCCGTAGCGTAGGCGGAAGCATCTGTTTCCAGGATTGCTTGAAGTTCTGGATCGAAATGTCTGACCATAGGCGCAGTAGTAAATGCCTTTTTGAGATAGTCAAATGCCTTTTGCTCCCGATCCCCCCAATAGAATTTTGGTGAACTGATTACATCCGATATGGGTGCATTGATTTGTGCATAGCCTTGCACGAACCGGCGATAGAAATTAGCAAATCCATTGAATTGCTGCGCTTGCTTGATTGACTTTGGTGTTGGCCAATTCAATACGGCTTCTATTCTTTCGGGGTCCATTCGTACTCCGGTTCCAGAGAGGATGTGTCCTAGGTACGGTAGTTCCGTAGCGGAAAACTCGCATTTTTCTATTGCTATACATAACCCATACTTGAGCAGGCGTTCAAGGACCTTGCACACGAGCGCTTCGTGGTCATCCCGGCTGCCTTTGGTGTAAATCAAAATGTCGTCAATAAAGCAAACGACTCCGTCGTCCAGCATATCGTGAAATATTTCATTCATCATCCTTTGGAAAGTGGACGGTGCGTTGCAGGACCGAATGGCATCACAAGGTATTCGTATTGTCCGTATCTCGTGCTGAAAGCGGTTTTCCATTCATCACCATCCTTGATCCGTATCAGGTTGAAGCCATTTTTCAAGTCGAACTTGGTGAACCGTGAAGCTCCGCGAACGCGTTCCATCAATTCGTCCATGAGTGGAGTTACTGTGCCGTCTTTGACTGTTATTTTGTTGAGATCTCGATAGTCCACGCATAGCCGTAAATTTCCGTTTTTCTTGGGGACAAATAGTATGGGGGCCGAGCAGGGCGAGTTTGATAGCCTAATCTTTCCTTCGGCTAGCATTTTTTGAATGTATTCCTTCAAGGCTTCCAGTTCTTTAGCAGAAAGTTTATAGATTCGACCCTTCTTCGGTTCTGCTGTAAGCTCGATTTTGTGTTCGAAGATTGTTCTGGCGGGTAGTTTCTCTGCTTCGGATGGGTCGAAAAGCACCATGTATGGGTGATACTTTGCTGGCAAGATTCCTTTTAGGTCTGGGGTCGTGGTTGTTGCCACAGAGCCAATTTCAATTGCATCAGGATCGTCTAACACGGATTCATCCCATTCCAGGCTAATGGTGATAGTGGAAACTTGCACTCTGGAATGTGTTACGTCTTTACAATTGAAGGTTAACGCCATGGTCGAGCCGTCGTAAACTCCATTATGTGTTTGCAAGTAGTGCGGAGGTATCAGTACATCTTTGTCTGAGGGGATAACGACTGCGATTTCTTGAGTAAAGTGACCGTTGTATTCCATTTCGACTTCTTCGCTAACGACCAAGCAATCTCCGATGGGTCGGTTCGATATGTCGCGTGGTGCTGAGTATTTGGTAATGAATGTTTTGATGTTGTTCGTTGTGCAATATTCTTTGCTTAGGACTATAGCATTACATCCTAAATCCAGCATTGCAGTAGCAGGCTTTTTGTTCACTAAAAATTTATAGTGAGGTCTGTTCCCAATTACGGGGGTCGCTCCAGCGGATGCTATCTCCGTTGGTGTGGAATTAACCGTACAACCATCAACAGCCCCTATCCTAACCACGCCACCTTGACCTGCTACAGCAAGGCAGCCTAATGAAAATACTCCTCCTCCGATTGATCAATCTGTTCCGAATCCTCCGTAGTCGTGGTTTCAATTTGTCGACTTTCCCTGTAATCCTGTTCTTGTTCATCCCTAATGTCCTCCGTCTCCATAGCTGCAATTTTGATCTTTCCCAAACATGTCCTTGCTGTGTGTCCGGCAGTGTCGCAACGTGCGCATTTCCTGTTCTCGATACGTTCCTTGATAACCGGTCCCGGAATCCCTGCTGTTAGCTCCGCAAAAGTCTTACCTGTCTCATACGTTTTTGATGGCTTTGGCGTAAATGATGACTCCCGACTTGGATACGTTACCCTGTCCGCCAACTGTTTCCGATCCACTTTCCTTACGTCCCGCTTTTGGAACCCCAATACCCTTTCTGGGTCGTACTTTTTCTTATCCGAGCCGTAATATCCGCTTTTCCGTTTCTTCTCCTCAAATCGCCGGCCGCATCTTCTGACAAGATTGACAAAAGCGTCGTCGTCGTTTGGTGGTTCAACATCGGCTATCTTGTCCCGGATGTCGTCATTAAGTCCTTTTTCAATCATATCCCTCCATGGAGCCTCCCGCAAACCGACAATCTGATTGAGATCCACGAGTTTAGTTAGGTACTCTTCAATATTTCCGTTATATTGAATTTTGTTCATCTTGCGTAGGTTGTCGGTGGTCTCGGATTCCAGAATGAAACGCTTCTCGCAAGCTTGTTTGAAAGTTTCAAAATGGGCCGGCCTAACCCCTTCTTGGATTTCCCGGGTGTAGTTGTCGTACCAGTTGTGTGCTTCGCCTTGCAGGCAATCACCTACCAACAAGATAAATTCATCATCTCCCCGACCCTGGTAATGCTCCTTGTACAGCCTGATGTGATTTTCTAAGACTTTCCAAAATTGTCGCCAATTCTCTCCGACCTTGTACTTAGGCAAGACGGTGGGTTTCAGAGGCTTAGGATTGCCTGGGCCTAGATTGAATGGATTCTGGTGGAAGACGCTTTCTTCGCGCTGGTATCTATTTGGGGCAGGTGGGGGCGGCATTGACCGGAAGTCTGTTCGTCGTCTAACCGAGCGGTATGATGTGCTGGCGTTGCTGCCGTGGTCGCTGTCCTCCGGATCTTCATCGGTTGGTCTGACACGTTTCAATCTAGCTCCATGCATTGTTACCCTGCCAGTTAAGGTTTCCCCATTGTTTTGTGCCTCCAGCTTTTTACCCAACTGGTCAACCTTCAACTGGATGTCTTGTGCGGTGTATTCGTTGTTTACCGATTCCGCCTCCTGTGCCTCTTCGAGTTTCTGTAGCCGCGTCATCAATCTGTCCATGCGAGTGTTTGCATAACGAGCTTGGTTCTGAAGATCTCGCATCTCCGCTTGATTCTTCTGATTCGTAGCTTTGAGTAAAACTATTTCGCGCTGCGTTGCTTCAGTTGCCTCCGTTACTTGTTGTACTGCACGCTCAGTGATGGCTAAATCCGCTAGCATTGCGTCGCGGTTTCGTGCGTGTTCCGCAAATTCCATTTGCCAGCCTCCCTGTAGGTCTGTAATCGTCCGATCCAATTTGGCTCCTAACACGGTGTCATACTCCTGGAAATGTTTCCTGATAATTGGAGTCATATCCATGACCACTGCTGCTGACAAGCCTTTTACTGCATTGTTGAGATCCGCCACTGTTGTTTCCACTCCCAACATTCTTGCTTGCAGCAGTGCTTCAGCGCTGCGGCATTCTCCTACCAACAGGTCGATGTTCTCATCTGTTACTTTTTCTCCTTTCGCTATTGCATTCTGCAATCTTTTCATCTCCTTGCCTAGTGATCGAATAGTTTGGTGCATTCCGTCGGTGGCCATAGGGTCATTTTCCTTATTCTTTAGGCCGTTCCACAATGCCTGTAGCGTAACCCATCCTGCCGGCGCCTGGTATGCCTGTCTTGATGGCGACCGGCTTCTTCGTCTTCCTGGTTGGTAAGGTGCCAACCTAGTACTGTCCAGTTTTTCTTTCCTGCTTCTGAGGACGTTTTTCCTGATGCGAGTGCCCTCAGATTGGAACACGGGTGCATTGGGTAGGTCTTTCCCTGAACCTTCGTCATCACTAACGAGGGATACCAATTTAGGAGGTTGATAATTTTGAGGTGGAGGTCCCGTATAATACGCGACTTGTTGAGCTCTCCAACCACTGTCGAAATCGTCTTGGTCGGTTGGAGGTTCGAAAGAAAATGATGGTTCCCGATTCGGTTGCTCTGATTTTACCAACATCTCCTCCAAGGCTTCAGCCATTTGCTGATCGTTGTTTGAGCTGGTCATTTTCTGGTAGATTGCTGCTCCAACGCCGTAATGACCGTAATAGTCTTGTAGGTTAAGAACTCTGGTTCTTTTAAGAGTGCCCGATATAGGGTGCGGTCGCAGGTTTTGCGGTCTTGGTATCGCACCGATTCCGTATCGCTTGAAGTGAGCGATGATTGCAATTGGTAGTGTAGTCTAGTAAAAATATACTGTTACGGGGGACGTCCAGAGGCGTTATCGACGATAGACGTTGGCCCACGATGTATGAAGTCTTTTATCACCAAGAATTGCAATAGTACTAATAAAGGGGTTTTAGCAGTATAACTCCTTGAGGTATAAAGCAGCCGATTTATTCTTTGTAACAAAAGATATTTTTACTAGAGGGGACTTCGCTTGGTGTCTGGTGCGTGTGATGATACTATACTTTGTAACCCCGTATCATCACGCCCCTATATATACAACACGGCAGGGCTCTAGCCCTCTACCCTAAAACTATATAGAGGGGTGCGCAGTCACCATCGCCCAGTCTCTTTCAACTATGTCTCGGGTGACGTGTACTCCTAACAGCCAATACTGTTTACCCCGCATCGCATCTAATGCCTTCAAGTGGTACACACTTCCTAGCTATGCAAACGGCCCTTGGTCTAGAACCCTTGGCCCACGTACCTACGCTACGTGTATCCTATGAACGACCGTATCGTTATCTATGCTTCCTATATGTTCCGAACAACATATTATGCGCCTGGCAACGCTGCTGGTTACCGCCCGCGGTAACAGTGACGGCCATCGGTGGACGGCATGCAGAGTCGTCTCTCGATGGACGGCATCCAGACTCGTCTCTGAATCGCGGTTTTGGATCTTGCGATGATTCTTTAATTCAGTTCAACTTGGACGCTTATTCAGCGGTTTTATTATGCTATCTACACTATATACAGAGACGGATTCTATGGAACGCTGCTTTGTTGACGGATCGTCAGATCTTAAAGGATTCGGCCTTTTATTATGGATTTGGCCTTTTATCATGGTTTCGCTGCTTGGACATAGGATTAGCCGATAATCTAAGGATTCGACAGATCTAAAGGATTCGACAAATCTAAAGGATTCGACAGATCTTAAAGGATTCGACAGATCTAAAGGATTCGACAGATCTTAAAGGATTCGGCCTGTTTTTAGGGAACGCTGCTTAGTCGTCGCATCGTCAGATCTTAAAGGATACGGCCTTTTTTTAGGGAACGCTGCTTGGACATAGGATTAGCCGATAATCTAAGGATTCGACGGATCTTAAAGGATTCGGCCTTTGCTATGGAACACTGCTTTGACATGGGATTAGCCGATAGTCCAAGGATTCGTCGGATCTTAAAGCATTCGGCCTTTCCTATGGAACGCTGCTTTGACATAGGATTAGCCGATAGTCTAAGGATTCGTCGGATCTTAAAGCATTCGGTCTATTCTTATGGTTTCGCTGCTTTGACAGAGGATTGGCCGATAATCTAAGGATTCGGCCTTTTATTATGGAATGCTGCTTTGACAGAGGATTGGCCGATAATCTAAGGATTCGGCCTTTTATTATGGAATGCTGCTTTGACAGAGGATTGGCCGATAATCTAAGGATTCGGCCTTTTATTATGGAATGCTGCTTTGACAGAGGATTGGCCAATAATCTGTGGATTCGGCCTTTTATGATGGATTCGCTGCTTTGACAGAGGATTGGCCGATAATCTAAGGATTCAACGGATCGTATAGGATTCGGCATATTCTTATGAAGTGCTGCTTAGTCGTAGATCGTCCAAAGAATACAGGCGTTTGACGGCGAGATGTCGGTCGCGATCGTGCCAGGGAGCGTCATTGTAGTAAAGGTTCGAATTCGCGGTGTTTGATTGTATCCAGGTCTACAACTGCAAAGATCAATAATTAAACAGTGATCTGAGGGTGTTGAACTCACCTTTGAAAGCTTTGGACAAGATGCTCAGGGTGCTGTTGTGTGGATGGCAGGTGTATTTCGACCAAAGTCCAAAACTGTAAAGACAAACGTTGCGAAAACTGACATATTCTCACAAATACACTGATTTAGCTGCAAACTACGCAGTAAACCAGTCCTGTGCGGCGAGTTCGATGACACAAAACATGACTCGGCGGCGTTCTTGGCGCTGCTTTGACCCCATTGCAGGGGTTCCACACCCCGGAAATGAGCCAAGAAAATGGCGGTGAAAACTCTGCACGCTAATAGTTACCCCGCCCGAGCCGTCTGCCCCCTGAGTTTTAAAGAGTGGTTCAATGCCCCCGCTGCTTTGTTCGTTCTTTTTCGCTCTAAGTTCGACAACTCTGCTGAGGTGAACACCACAAATGCCGACCTGAACACCGACGCTCCCCAGCACGATCGCGACTGACAACTCGCCGTCAAACACCAGTATTCTCTGCTGAAGCCACTTTATCATGACCATATATACTGACTATGAATACAGGTCATACCGGAATTGTATAAGATCCGTCGCTGGCCAGCCGATCTGACGGTCATTACCACCGTCAATCGCGACAAAGCAGCATTCCATAATAAAAGGCCGAATCCTATAAGATCCGTCGAATCCTCAGATTATCGGCCGATCCTCTGTCAAAGCAGCGTTCCATAGCAAAGGCCGAATCCTTTAGATCCGTCGAATCCTAGATTATCGGCCAATCCTATGTCCAAGCAGCTTTTCATAGAACAGGCCGAATCCTTCAAGATCTGTCGAATCCTTATAGATCTGTCGAATCCTTATAGATCCGTCGAATCCTTAGATTATCGGCTAATCCTCTGTCACAGCAGCATTCCATAATAAAAGGCCGAATCCTTAGATTATCGGCTAATCCTCTGTCAAAGCAGCGAATCCATAAGAATAGGCCGAATGCTTTAAGATCCGACGAATCCTTAGACTATCGGCCAATCCTTAGACTATCGGCTAATCCTATGTCAAAGCAGCGTTCCATAGCAAAGGCCGAATCCTTTAAGATCTGACGATTCGACAATCAAGCAGCAGTCCCTAAAAAAAGGCCGAATCCTTTAAGATCTGACGATTCGACGACCAAGCAGCATTCCATAGAATCCGTCTCTGTATATAGTCTAGATAGCATACATAGGATAATAAAACTGCTGAATAAGCGTCCAAGTTGAACTGAATCAAAGAATCGTCGTCGTCGCATGTGCAAACCATCGCGAGACTAGATGCCGTCCATCGGAAGTCGACCCCGGATGCCGTCAATCGGAAAGCCATTCAGGTGACGATCGAGCGCAAGGCCATTCAGGTGACGATCGAATGGAAGACGTGTCTGGATGCCCTCGAGCGGACCAAGAATCCAAATTACCGCTCAATCTCGATGCGTGGTGGGTTGCGCTCGAATGGAAGACGAGCCTGGATGCCGTCAAGCCAGACGCGGCTTGGGGTGGCGCTCAGCGGACCGAGAATCCAAATTATGGCGCGAGCTCGATGCGTGATGGGTTGCGCTCGGTGCGCTCAGGCTGTGAGCGCACTGAGCGCGACCGGGTTTTTTGCTGATGTACGGGTGCTTTTTTAGTGTTAAACAGAGGGCTGTACGGGAGTTTTTGCATCGTGGTTGTAGCTGGAAAGCAGCATTACCACGCAAAAAGTTAAGAGAATGCATTTGCTTAGCGTAGCAAATTTTATCTCTTAAGTGGACTCAAAACAAAGAAACTGTGACCTGTTGCTACAGGAACAAGCCAGAAGCGCCCGAATACTAACCAACTTGCCGTTGCAAAACCTCCCTATTGTAAACTTCTGGCCATATTGCAATCGAGGCAGGATGGCTGGGTTGGTTATGGCGCTAGGTAGGCTCTTTGGAAACTTGATCCCACAATTTCAAAATACTGACCACGTTTCAAGTCAAGGTCAAGCTCAACACATATTCCTAGTCTCGAAAGCATGGTGCGTTCAAGTGGCACTCTTGTTACTCACACTTTTTCAGGCTCCTGAACTTTGATCAGACTGATTAATTAGGATTTTCACAACTGATTGTAAAGGAGTATCTTTTGCTTATCAAGGGGTCACTAGAGAACCCCTATTGACAGCTCCTGGCGGGGTATCATGCGGTGTAGAAGGTAGGGAGGGACTAGGTGGTTGAAGTATTCCAAAAGCTAGTTACTGTTGAGGCTTGATTGATGCCCTTACAGAATTTACACCCGTGCCGTTTTATGCAACACAGCACCAAGCCTTCCTACCAACAGATAACCCGTTTTCGCAGTGAACTGTCACTGGGCACAAGCCAAAAAACTTTTCAACGGCAGTGCAGCTGATACTCCAATCAGTGGACGGCTCCTCGACGCCCAGCTTGTCCTCTGTACCCAAAGCGATCTCGTCCACAAAGCGATTCGGCCACTCAAAGCGCTCCAGGTTAGCCTCGGGATTGTCGGCCATGAAATTGCTCGCCCGTTTAGCCTTTATCAATTGGGAGAGATGCAAGTTGATCAACCTGCCACATTGCTCGAGTGCGCCTTGATAGTTCTTTGGTGTCATGGGTTGTAGTGTCTTCTTGGTCTCTTCATTATCGATGGGAAATGCTTCCTTTTTGGCGGCTTTCTTGCGGCCTCGCCAGCAGACTTGGAAGTCATGTTGAAGCAATACTACAGGCGAATGCAAAGCAGAAAGTAGGAGGCAGGAGAAGCGGAAGATCACAAGAAGCTAGATTGTGGACGTGAGAATGAAGCGAGCTGAAGACATGTAATTGAGGGGAGGAGAAAGGGAACAATGCAGCATACTATACCGTCACACATTCGGTCTCTGGACTTGTAGAAACACAAAAGTTCGTCATGTGTGTCCATCTCCTTTCGGACAGACATGGCCGTGTTAGTCGTCTTGTGGCGACTCCTAAATTGGTGGCATCCGCGCAGACGTGCTAGGATCGACGTCCATGCTTCGCCGGTAGAGATATGCGGGAGGCATGAAGCTCAGCTCAGCCCGCTCACCCACTTGAACTCAGGCCAAAGCAGCCTTGGCTTAGGTCCTTGAACCTATCTGAAAGAAGGAAGAGAAAATTGTATTGCCGAGTTTAGGGGTTCTTTCGTCCACCACCTCCAAGAATTTTACGCGCCAAGGTGTTCGACCGTGCGGTGGCGCTAGCGCTGATTGGCGGCATGCAGCAGGGGTTGCCGGTTTGTGTGGAGGAGACAGGATGATCGAGGCAGAGGATCGCTGTGCAGAGTTCCCCCGCGGCTCACTTGGGCGTCAGGCCGGCGATGTTTCCTTTTTGCGTCGCATGCTCGATATCCAACATCGTAGGACTCGAGTTCGCGAAAAAAGCAGAACAGAAATCGAAGGGTCGTTCTTTCTGTGCTTTTGTGAGCTGTGCCGCACCTATCACGAGCATGCATGCATCTGAACGGCTAGTTCCAAAGGTGCATGGAAGTAATGTCAGCCCCGAGATGAACCTGTCTTGTCAGCACGGTTACCAGGATGCAGACCTTGATGCATCGTCACTCTCGCAACACGAATTCACGTGTTCTGCAGGGTCGTCCAACATCACTCGAATTCTACCAGGATCTTGATACCGGCACAGAACAGTCCCTGTCATGAGGAACCAGGTTGATTAAAGTATGTGGTTATATCTGAACACTGTTTATCTTTGAAAACTCTTCAACAATCTAAGAATTTATTAGTTTGTCAAACGTTCCACAGGCATAAATTTTGCATGTATATAAAACCGTTTATCGTCTGCATGTATGATATCTGCACCGACCCAATCATACTGACGACGGCCTGCAGACAACCTCAGACTCGGCTCTGCGCATCATAATAGTGAAACGCGAAGATAAGAAACTGTACAGCACTAGCTAAATTTGATATTTAATAAGAACGAGAAGAATTCTTAAACTCCCACTTGCTCTCTCTGAATTAAACTATCCTAAATGACAATCAAATGTACCGAACGAACGAATATCTTTCACTATAACCTGTCGAAACTTCTCATCAGATTACATGAAGGCAGTGGCGAATATGAGCAGTTAGACTTTGAACCTCACTAGAACATCCATCCTGTATCGGCCACAAACAGAGCAAAATATTTTCTTATTGTCGGCGGTGTGAGAATCATCTCAATCTCGTTTTCGCCGAAACGGCTCTTGTATGTAAAAAAAGAAAGTACAAGTACACATACACAATCTTGAGTTGATAACTCCTCTACATGCTTCATTGTAAGCCACCCTCGAGCTCTACTCTTCCATTTACCCCCACAATATACAGAACTATAGAATGTATCCAGCATCGTGGACAGTACTGATACAATGTTTGATAAGAAAACAGAAAAACGGGTATAAAAATCCGATCTCCTCATATTACAACTTCCAGGATAATAAAATTAAAAGTTTTTTGATATCGTCACATCCTTTAACCGTTTTTCCATGGAGTCATCCCTCGGCGCGGAATCAATTTTCTTCTCAAGAATACTGTGTCGAATCTCATCGATATGTGATCTTATCACCTCGTTCATGCCTTCTCCAATTAGCCTGGATGCACCCTGAGGCAGTGTCCACCCATAAACATTATTTGAACAACATCTGGAGACGAGTATATCAATGTGCGGATATGCTTCTCTAGTTTGTGATATGTATTCTTTGCACAATTTACATACCGAACTGGACATCCCAACATACAGTTTGAGTGGCACCTTATTTCCACAGCCCCGCTGATTGACAATATGAGTGACAAGCGTGCATTCATAGTGCACGGCTACTGTATTGTTAAAAGGTGGGGTGGAGGTGGATATGGAGTTTCGAAGTCTTGGATATGTTGCGCACAGGTCTTCCTCTGTTATGCCATCATCTTGATTGTGGCGGGACCAATTGTCAAGAATTTCCGCAACCGACTTCGTGATTTGGATCTTCTTTGGCGGTGGCTGGGGTACAACCTATTCTTGTTAGTTTCGCATGCAACTCGCACTTAATTATTCGTAGATTGATACCTCCTGAAGTCTCAGTCTAGCAAGAAGTTTATTGTCGATTTGTTGAACTTCGCGGACCAGTATACTAACTGCAATCAAGTAATCACCAAGTTTCCTAATCTGATCAAGTAGCTCTTGGTCAATCATTGAATCCATCTTGACTATCTTTCCAATACTGAAGGCTGTGATAACATCTCCACAGGCTGCCCTGGGATCGAAATTTATTCTTGCATTCTTCAACTCTTTAAACCAACTTGACATCCAATCTTGAAACGATAGCTCACTGCCTTCCATAAACGTGTTTTTCTGTTGTTCTGACAGAAGATCTTCAGTGTGGATGCCATTATTCTTAAGCTCAGAGGCCATTTTTAGTACCAGTGCAATACGCGATTTTATTTTTTTGTGACATGTCTTCATGACAAGATGAAGGATTTCGTATTCACGGGGGGCGAACCTGATGTGTTTCTGCTTTGCTATATGAAAGATTTTATGGATATATGCTTTTTCTTCAAAGGTACACTGTCGGTTTTTGCAATAAAAGAATTCCAGAGAATGCTTTTTTCGTATATAAGCAGTCGCCGCTTCTGAAGTATTATCCTGTACCAATAACAAAGAAAGAAAATCCATAATTTCTAGACGTCTGGAAGTCGCCGCCTGCCACGCCATATCCGGAGCACTACCAAATTCATCATCGATATAAACATCGCTATCATTTCGATCCAAAGGCGCTATATTGAGTTCGTGCGGCTTGGGAATGACGGGGCATGGAGATCCTTTGTTTAGAAACGGTAGCCCGTGAAAAACTCCATTGAGTGCGTATACGATCTCGTCAAATGAGGGAGGTTCCGCTAGTGACATTGCGTATCCTATTCCTAGTACTCCTGGTAGTAGAAAAAGCAGATAGCAAACCAGATGCGTATTACTATATGTGCGAGTATAATAGTTAAAAGTAGGAGGATCTGAGTACAAGTAGTACTTTTGGGCCACCCCTAGACCTAGCTAGTAGGCTCAGTTATGGTCCACTCGACAGGTGTTTTTGTTTATTCGTACATTTCTTAATTGACAACTTTAATCTTGAAACTATAGAATCTTTAGCATCTTAGAGATCTTTAATTAATATTTTATAAATTCTACAAAACTCTTGAGTTGAGCAATTTTCCGAGACGTACTTGGACTTTCTAATTCGTAATTTGATGTCACTGATTTGAATTTGGTAGTTTGGAACTGTTTTCCTATTGTAGCTAGTATTCCTAGCTATATACAAATGACAATAACATTTTACCACTCGACAACCTGTGTCCCTTGCCCGTCAGACATTCTGCTGTCAAATATGCAGCTGCTGCTACCTTTTCATCAAAATAGAAGCTTCAGAGAAGCTCACATAGATTAAAGAACTCTGAAAGTGGCGCCCAGAACAAGTTGTCGACTTCTTCGAACATTATAGTACAACGCTCTCAAAGGACGAACGTGATTCGTTCACGGTCGATACAATGGAAATACCTTGAAAACTCTGATCCATCTTCAGATATGCCATGCTTTTACTAGAAGGCCGTTACCTTTGTTGCATGAGCTGGCCTTGCTTGACTGGAGATATTTCTTTCATCAGAAGGTATTGCAGACTCGCCATGTCTTCTCGCTCGACAATACCTTAACCGTTGCCTGCAATCGTCTCGTCTTTGTTGTCAGACGTCATGGATTGCTCTGTTGACCTGATCTAGGTTTTAATACACACTTGTGTCTAGTTTGAGACACAACCATGCTCTAGTACTTTAACAACAGAATGTTTATTACAATGACGAAATTTCCGGGAAAATCTAGAGCAAATAGATGCGCTAGATGTGGGAATTTGATTGCGCTGTTTTCAATCCCGGGTAGGTCGGTCTTAATAGGTACCCTACTCTGAGAGAACAGTTACTAATAGAGAGGTGCACTACGTATATAGCTTATATAAAACAAGATTATGATATCTGCCTAAATTTCTACAATATTGTGATTACGTCGGATAGATAGCTTGGCGTAAAAGCCTCGTGCCTGCCAAAGGCGCCGTTAATCAGATACCTTAATATATTATATTCCAAATAGAGTAGCTCTAGTATTAGGCACTTCTAGAGTAATCCTTCGTGGTTACACAAGTTAATTGGTACCCAACTTATAGCATCTAAGAGTCGTCGGATAGCTCGCTATTCTAGCGATAAACCGCCATAGCCATGATATTGCCTGTAACTGCGATACAAAATATTAGTGAACCCTCTGTCTGCCAACGTCGGTCGGAGGCGTAGATGGTCTACGGCAGAATCGAAGCCGCCACCTACGAGTACATTGCGTATTACGCGCATTATTTGTCAAATGTTCGCTACCGAGCCTTGTACAAAATTGTGGAGGTATTTGTCAAAGTCGCAGGTGCTGCGCCCCGATGCGATGTGATCGATGGTGACGACACGCCATGCCGGATACACAGCGCCTTGGGGATACAGATATCTTGAAAGTCTTGGACTACACTAACTAAGTTTGTACCCCCATTGGCAGAATCCTGAGAGTTTGTGTATAGGCAAAATACGGGACTTTCCTAATGTTACATAACAATTTGGTGCCAGGCGGTGGGCTTGGTAAATATTCGAGTGATACACCGTGTAGACATTCAAAAGTTGCTCACTCGTTTATCTACCACCACCGATCAATCTAGTTCGAAATACTATTGGAACCAACCTTATAAGAGGTGGTGGTAGCCCAGAGCTACTTCTGGGTTCAGAGGACCGCACTATTGAGGATGTTTTTATGCACGTGTCATGCTTCCTGGCGACTAGGAACCTCTAGATCTATTGAGAAACAGCCGTCTATGTCCAATTAGATGCAACGAATCAACGTTTGTCAGTAACAGGCACATGTAGCCTCTCTTCAAAGAGTACCTGAAAGCCATCAAAGATTCTGGATTGCACCTTCCAAGGAATTCAAGGGTCTCTATTTGGTGAGAAGAAGTTTGAAGAGCTTGATTGAGTTTGAGTTAAGTAAGTAGCCGTTTAGTGGTTGTGCGAATACTCAGGAATCATCCGTACCTGGTACTTGCTAGCTAAGTCTCGATGAGCTTAATTTTAAGTTGAGACAGTAGCTTCTTAAGCTTATTCCAACGTCACCATTTTTATCCAACATTCAAATACACGTAAAAGATGAAAATAGAAAGGCTACATAGCCATGAGCTCGTATTTAAATAGTAGGATATTCTACAGTATCGCAAGACGTTTTACTTGATCCGAATCGCAATCTATCACCACAGCCCATCCCCCAGCCTCGCCGCCAGCCCAGCCTTCCTTACCTAACCACGTCGCCGCCCCACCACACCCCCACCACCACCACGCAGAACCACAGCACAACACCTCCGTGCAATGATGAACCCCGACAACCCCGTCTGCTTCCTCGACGTCGCCCTCGGCGGTACCTCCCCCCATGTCCCCTCCCCCACCTTTCTCCGCGCTGACGCAGCGCAGGCGAGCCGCTGGGCCGCATCAAGGTCGAGCTGTACCCCAAGATCGTGCCCAAGACCGCCGAGAACTTCCGCCAGTTCTGCACCGGCGAGACGAAGGGCCGCGCCGGACGGCCGTTGGGCTACAAGGGCAGCAAGTTCCACCGCGTGGTAAGCCCCCGCCCCCCTCCCCGCTAGCTCTACCGAGCGCTGAAAGGCTGACACGCGATTGCAGATGAAAGACTTTATGTACGCGCACCCGGAACTACGGAGCGTGTACGGGCGCAGCTAACAGTGCGGCGCAGGATCCAGGGCGGCGACTTCCTCAACGGCGACGGCAGCGGCAGCGCGACGATCTACGGATCGGACCGGTTTGCGGACGAGGGCTTCACGGTCAAACACGATGCGCCGGGGATCCTGTCGATGGCGAACTCGGGGCCCAACACGAACGGGTGCCAGTTCTTCATCACCAGCAAGCCGCACCCGTTCCTGGACGGCCAGTATGTGGCGTTCGGCAAGGTTATTGATGGCATGGATGTGGTCAAGAAGATCGAAAACGTGCGGTGCATTTTGGACCGGCCGACGGCGGATGTGGTGATTACCCAGTGCGGGGAGATGTAATGGACGATGTAGAAATAAAGTATATATAGGTGGACTGAATACCATAATTGACCTAATTCACGGAGTTTGAAACGGTGGCAGTGTGCGGGAGGGACAGATTGCGGGTGCTGCGTGTGTACATCTAGTGAGGCACCGAGCAGTCCATCCATCTGTTCTATTGCTATTCCGCCTTTCGTACATAACGCTACATATATCATTACAATTCGTGTCTCCACCCCCATCGCTGCAATTAATCGAGAAACACCTTTCTTTCTACCCAAGCTAACACAACTAACCCCACGTTCCACCACCACCTCCACGCCCCTGCCGCTTCTGCGCCGACAACCGCCAGCTGTCGTCGCCCTCGCCAAAGCGGTTGAACAGCGGCTGGATGCGCTCGTTCTTGCGGCGCTTGCTGAGCTCGCCCTTGCCACCGCCGACCTTGAAGAAGCTGGGTGCGACCTCGACTGTGCGCGCATTAGTATCCACGCAGCCTCAACATAACATACGGAAGGGTGCTTACCTAGCCATTTCGGCTCGATGCTGGTGGTGCAGTGCATGTACTCCTTGGTCGTCATGACCAGCGTGTGGAAGATCACGTGTTCTGCCGGCTTTCCAAACAGCGCACTCGAGGGGTGCATGTACACCGGCGTGCCCTCGATGAGCGTGCGGTAGCCCTCGGTCGGGTCCTTGCGCGCCGAGTTGCGGAAGAAGCCGCTGCACAGCGCCTGGCGCGCCTGCATGGTGTTGCGGCCGCAGCTGACGATCGGGTGCTTGTAGCGGTTCATGATGGTTTCCAGCTGCTTGCGCACGTCCTTGGCGCGCTTCATGGAGCGCGCCTGGATGAAGTTTTCGAAGCACCACGGGTTGGAGTAGGCGCTGTTCTTCCACGCGTTGTACACGTTGAGTAGGGTTAGATGGTCGCCGTGCGGGTCGTGGAATTTGGCTTTCTTTTGGTCCGCTTGCTGTTGCTTTTCTTTTGGCCTGTAGAACACGGTTTGCACGCTCAGCATGGCGACGATGCTGAGGATCTCATCGGAGCACCCGAGGTCGACGGACGAGATGAGGACCTTGGCGAGCGCGGGCTCCATGGGGAAATCGGCCATCTTGCGGCCAAGGCGGGTTAAGAGGCCCTCGTCGTCGAGCGCCGAGAGGGCGTAGAGCTCTTCGAGAGCTGTCAACATAGTATTGGTGGGCGGCGGGTCCATGAAATCGAAATGCAGCAAGTCGTTGACTCCCATGGCTTTGAGCATCAGAATTGTGTGCGACAAGTTTTGACGCTGGATTTCGGGAACAGAGGTCGGCAACATCTCACTCTGGAAGGCCGCCTCGGTATACAGGCGGTAGCACTTACCGGGACCGGTACGTCCTGCACGACCGGCACGCTGCTTTGCCTGCGCCTGTGAGATGGGTGTCACCACCAGAGAGTCCATGCCGAGCTTGGGGTCGAAGGCGTTCTGCTTCACGAAACCGGGGTCAATGACATAGTAGATTTGATCGATGGTGATGGATGTTTCGGCAATATTGGTGGCAATGACGACTTTACGTGAGCCAATTGGCGCAGGCTCGAAGATCTTGGTCTGCATCTCGGACGGGAGCGCGGAGTACACAGGAAGGATGATGAGCTCCGGGACACTAGGTCCTAGGGCCTTCATCCGTTCATATAAAATCTCGCAAGATGTATCAATCTCTTCCTGGCCCGTCAAGAACACGAGGATATCTCCGGGTGGTTCACTCAGATGGATTTGCATGACTGTGATTAGGGCGGCATCGAGATAGTCGCTCTCAGGCTCCTTGGTATACAGAATCTCAACAGGATATGTTCGACCTGGAATTGTGAAAATCGGGCACTGGTTGAAGTAGTTCGAGAACTTCTCAGCGTCCAGCGTGGCAGAGGTGACAATCAGCTTGAGGTCCGGCCGTCTTTTCAGTGTCTTTTTGAGCAGACCAAACAACACATCTGTGGCAATTGTACGCTCGTGCGCCTCGTCCAACATAATGACACTGTACCTCTTCAGATCAGGGTCCATGAGGACCTCACGCTGAAGCATACCGTCCGTCATGTACTTGATCTTTGTCTCCGGGCTGGTGCAGTCCTCAAAACGAATCGTATATCCGACTTCCTGGCCCACTCTGCAGCCCACTTCCTCAGCAACACGTTTGGCAACAGACATGGCAGCCACACGACGGGGCTGGGTACATCCGATAATACCATTATCGGCAAATCCAGCTTCCGCTAGGTACTGTGTCATCTGCGTGGTCTTTCCAGACCCTGTATCTCCAACGACAATCAACAGCTGGTTCTCGTGGATGGCCTTGATCAGAGCACTGCGCAGTTTGTACACCGGCAGTGATTCTCGCTGTTCCTTGATAGTCATACTGGTGACTCGTCCCAACGACTGCTTGCTCATGGTGACACGCTTCCACTCCGGCATGTCAATCTGCGGGTTTGCTCTAGCGCTCTTAAGATCTGTTGCAAACTGGCGCTCGCCGGGTGCCACCATTGGATCTTGCCATTGTGCAGACAGGTCGACCTTCTGTGCTTCCTCTGCTGCAGCATCGGACGCCTGTTGTTGCCGGAGCTCTCTACGCTCCTTGGCCAGGCCAGTACCCGCCATAGCTGCACGATTCATCGAGCCGTCGGGCGCTTTGACGACACGGATAGGTGAAAGCTCCAGACTTTGCTTAGTCTGACCGGCCAAGAAGGGCGGCTCCTCACCTCGGACTTCAATATCGATGTCCTCCTCTTCCTCAAAATCACCTTCGCCGCGCAGTGTTGCGTTATACTCCTCGTCAATATCAGGATAGTCCTGGGCCGACAAAACTCCAGATGATATCAACTGCTTAATTTCCCAGCGCTCCGGCGAAGTCAAGCGTTTCTTAGTGCGCATGGCCTTACCATCCGTAACATTTTCGAATATTGGCACTGCCTGGGTATCTAAGTTTCCGTACCGTGACGAAGTAGTGCCGTTGAGTCCCTCCATATTGGCGCCAGAGGCTATCCGCTTCGCAGGGTCAAGATCCAAGCCCGTATGTTGGTCGACATCCTTCATAGATAGTCCAACCCTGTCTCCCTGCACGCTGATAACCTTCACCTTCACCTGCTGCTCGAGTGACAGCAGATCCGACGGATGGTTAACCCTTTGCCCTTCCCGGATCGCTGAAACATGCACCAGCCCCACGGCATTGCGCTTGCCATTCTGCCCCTTGACGCCCGTCAAATTCACAAACGCCCCGAAGTGCTGCACGCCACTGATTCTTCCATCGTATACTTTGTACAGCACCGGCGCGTCGTCAATCTCCGGCGTCGGCGGCACTCTAAAATCATCGCCGCCTCTGCGCCCTCGCCCGTTCTCTCTTTCGTAGCCGCCCCTCCCATGCCGCCCAAACTCATCCACATCGTCATCGCGGTGCGATCGCCTGCTTCTTCTTTTGTCCGGCGATGCCGACCGCGAGCGTGACCGCGACCGCCGCCGATCCCGGTGTCGTCGCTTCCCCCGACTGTAATCGTCGTGTCCCGGTGGCGATATGCTGCGCTTCCGCGACCCATCCCTCTCATCGCGTGCGCGCCCTGGCTCCAAGCTCTCCAACAGCGCAAGGGTATCATCTTTCTTTGGCGCCGCATGCCGAGGCTGCAGCATCTCCAGCGCCGCCAACGTGTCATCAATTGCGTCGTTCTTCGATTCGCCTTTCTCGTAGTAATTCGAAGATACAATGTCGGTATCCGGTAGTGCCAGTCCGCGAAAGATGCGCGCCTTCTTGTCAACATCCATCGGCGCCTTCTCGGCGTCTGCGCTCGCGGCGGGCTTCTTATTCTTGTGCTTAGGGTGCATAGTGAGGATCAGGCGGTCGATAGTCTCCGCGAGGGAGTTGGGAAACTCGACGCCCAGCTCGGCGAGGCGCGCCTTGAAATTCGTGGGCGAATTGCATTCATCATGGAGGTTTATGATGAATTCGGCGAGCGTTTTGTCGTTGATTCCCAAATGATTGGAGAGCTCAGTTGTGATCTTGGAGACCAACGAGAGGAGCTCGAGATTCTGCAGGTCTGCGAGGGCGTCCATGGTGTTGGCTGCCGTATACACCTAGAGCTGAATAGCTTCGGGGTGTTGTTGGGCAGGAGACTGTAGGGACCCAGTGGCGAGTGAGCAATATATTTGGAGCCGCAACTTACCCTGCTTCAGCATCCCCAAAAATTTGTTCGCGATAAACACCAATTCGATTCATCTGCGAAAGCTGCGACAACCACCAAATTTCCTCTCAAGTCCTCCTGCAAAACCGCAATCATGAGGGGTAAGCGCGCAAAGGCGTACAAGAAGGAGATGAGCCAATTCCACCAGGCTTTTGGCTTCCGCGAGCCCTACCAAATTCTCGGTGCGTCCCCCACTATCCGCCCACCTAATCCCATGCGCTGACGGCCTGCAGTCGACTCCGAGATGATGCAAGAAGCCTCGCGCTGCACCATGGACCTTGCGCCCGCCTTCGAGCGCACGCTGCGCGGCAAAGTCAAGCCGATGATAACGCAATGCTCGATCCGACACCTCTACGCCCTCCCCGCCGCCACCAACCCCCACAAGAACGCGATCATCGACACAGCAAAAACGTTTGAACGGCGCAAATGCAACCACCACGAGCTCGACGAGCCGCTGCCGGAGCACGAGTGCTTCCAGGCCGTAGTCGTGCGCAACGGCGAGAACAAGCACCGCTACTGCATTGCGGCGATGAATAAAGAGATACGCACGAATATGCGCGAGGTGCCGGGCGTGCCGAGTATTGTCATAAATCGGAGTGTGATGATACTGGAGCCGATGACAGATGCGACGAAGTTTAGACGAGACCGCATGGAGCGCGGAAAGATCCTGGCGGGGATTACGGGTGGGCGACAGCCCGAGCAGGTGGGGGAGAAGCGGAAACGGACAGAGGACGGAGAGGAGGAGAAGGAAGGGGGCGATGGGGCAGAGGCAGCGGAGAAGAAGAAAAAGAAGAAGCAGCGCGGGCCGAAAGGTGTGAATCCATTGGCTATGAAAAAGAAGAAGCCGAAAGCCTCAGAGGGCGGAGCTGCGAAGAAGGAGGACGGCGCCGAGACAGAAGCGCAGGCGAAGAAGCGGCGGAAGCGGAAGCACGGCGCACCGAAATCTGGTGAAGGAGCGGGGCCGGCGGAGGTGACAGCAGCAGGAGAAGCAAAAGTGGAAGCGTAATTATATTTTATATCCAGTTTTTTCAGCATTACAGATGTTACCGAGTGATAATTCATGCAATCGATGTAGCACTCTTTAGTGAATACCGTCCGTGACTATATATTTCCACGTAATAACTGCGTTGCCCGCATCTTTCCCGGCCCCTAAGCGCCACCTTACCGACCACTCCTCCCCCATGTTCCTGCCATCCTCGGCCCTCCCATACCCTTCTCACTCCCGCTCTCCCATTCACTACTGCCTTCACTAACCCCTCGCGCGCCTCTGTCCGAATCCTCCTCCGGCAGCTTTCCCAACGCCCTAGCAACCGCTTTCCGCTTCGCATTCAGGTCCGCATGGTCAATCTGCTCTGCCCTGAGGGCCAGAAACTCCGTGACGCGCTTGAAGTCGCGATCATTAGGGTCGTCGTCGTTGGCAGCGGAAGCAGTCGGGGAAGTAGCGGTGGTAGCGGGTATGGTGGGGGTGACTAGGGATAGAGCTTCCGTGGAGTTCTAGAATCACCGTCATGTTAGAATCGCTGGATGGGCGTCGCATGAGGGCGACATGGAGAGCTTGGAAGATTGTACGATTGTTTTGAGCAGCGTCAGGTCTGCCAACGCTTCTGCGACTCTAACCATGGTGTGCGGTGTTCTATGGCTGCTGTGCTGGATGTGAAGTGTTCAGTCCGCAAGGTGTTCAGCACGCATGAAAGCTCACGTCTTGGCAGCGGCTCTAGAAAGCTTGTTTGTCGAGCGTTTCAATTCAGAAGGTGCAGAACAGGCAACAATTATTTTAGGCCTACAAAGAGCTACATCTTATCCGACCACGGATATTACAGTCTAGTTGGTACCAGTGCTCCCAAATCCACCCGCACCCCGTACGCTCTCCACCAGTTCCTCAACCTCCTCGATTTCAGGAGTCAAGATCTGCTCAATGATCAACTGTGCAACACGATCACCGGCCTTGACCTCAAAGTCGGTGTCGGCGTGATTGAACAGCAGGATCTTGACCTGGCCGCGGTAATCCATGTCGATCACGCCCGCGCCAACATCAATGAAGTTCTTGGACGCAAGCCCGCTACGGGGGGCGATGCGACCGTCTGTGGCTTGTTAGTTCGTAGCGAGATGAGTGGTAAATAGGGAGACGTACAGGTGCCAGTCGGGACAGCAATGGCAATATCAGTGTCAACCAGAGCCTTGCCGCGCGCAGGGACAGTGGTGTCTTTGCTCCTGCACACGTACACAGGTCAATTCCGGCTCCGGGCACAGTGGGGCGGCCGGTATACTCACGCGTACATGTCGTATCCGGCAGCATACGCTGAGCCGCGGGTTGGCGTCTTCGCCGCGGGCGAGAGTTTCTTGATCTGAAGGCTCTGGAACTTCGGTGCCACGGCGGGCGCAGCAGCGGCTGGGACTGCGGGCGCTGGGACTTCCTCGTCTGTAGCAGCGGTGGTGGTCTTTTGCTTTTTGGGTGTCGGCATGGCATGCGACGACTGAGGACGCTTTTCGAGGTCGACGGTGCCAGCAGCAGCAGAGGGAGGAGTGGATGGTGACATGTTTGTACGGAATATGGGTTTGATGGAGCTGAGGATTGAAGTAGATGCGTGAAGTTGTTGTGAGAAGATGGAAAAGACGGAGAATGTGTTGAATGCTGTTTTTTGTTGAAGCTGCCGGGCTAACATAGAGACATGCAGATTCTTGGCCCACATGGATTGGTTCCAGGGCGCCCCGGACATACAGAATGATTGGAGACTCTGCCGACCTGCATGTTGGATCAATAATGACAATGTATCAACAAAATCGTTGGTTGACCAAAAGTCTTTCTTTGATAAGTCTAAAGTATACTACACCCAGCACCTTGCAGTCCTTCTCCTACTCCAAAAAATAACACAATAGTAAACAAAAAAGGAAACAAATAAAAGAAGCTAGTGTGTAAACAGAAGTCTATGCCAACATCGCACATTGTCAAGGTGTCTATAAAATTTGCAGTTTACCCAACCTCCCGCTGCCCCATTCCTAATGATCCCATTCCAATGCTTCCCAACGAATGCGGATTCCTAGTGATGGCTGCTGATGCTCCGAACCGACCCCATCAAGCTCCCAGATATATATACAAACAAAATCCAACCCAGCCATCAAAAGCAAATCAAATCAAAAATAGAAAATAAGCACAGTTACTCAGACAATAAGACGAAGGGAACCCATATAGAAGTGGCGAAGCAGTATCAACCAATCAAATGACCTACGCCTTCAGCTGATCCTTCTGCGCCTGCTCCTTCTGCTCCTGCTGCTCGGCAATTATTGCGTTCTTTGCCTCCTCTGAACCGGGTGCCGTTGGCTCACTCTTGGCCTCAACTAGCTTCTCATCAATGTCCTGGTCGTAGTATGGGGCTTCCTGAGCGTTTTCCTTCTCGTCCTCACGGTCCTTGTTCTCTTCGTCGATGAGCTCTTGCTGTTCCTTAAGCACTTCCAAACGTTGTTTGTTGGTAGCCGCCCCCTCGGCGCTGTGAATCTCCAGCTCGATTTCGTGGTATAGCTCCTCGGGGATGCTGCTAAGAACGGCTTGCAGAGCATCGTAATGAGAATCAATCTCGTTCTCCTTACCCTGTGCATACATGAATGCGTTTGACAAGACTAACAGGGTGCTAGGAAGCCCGTGCTTCAATCTCAGCTCCAACCAGGTGGATAGATCATCTCGCAGACGTCCGGGAGAGACACCATGCGTCCGAATTCCACGCGATGCACAGGCATTCTGAAGTTCAGGAACACTAAGAGTATCGATCCCCTCAAAGGAGATGGCACGATCGTCCCGCTTAATTTGACGCATCCGGTGACGGATATTGTATCGGAGCATAGCATCAGTACCAAAAGTATTAAGGTTCATGTAACGGCACATTCCGACCAGTTGCGGTCTTGACAGGTTGTCAAGTGTAACATCGTCTTTGAAAATCTTGCAAACCTTAATTAGCTCCTCGCGGCTGGGAGTTTCACCGCTCGCACGGATCTTCTTGAAAAACTGAGTGAATTCGTCGCTTTGTCGTGTCTTTGCACTCAGCGGAATACCGCTTTCCCTAAGCGTCGTGCGCATGAAATCGGAGACATCCTTGCGAGTGCTTCGAAGCTTCTTCATTTTCATGTCCTTTTGGGACTGGTCTTCATAGGTGCTGGGTAGCATGTTGGGAAACAGTTTCAGGGCGATTGGTAGAAACAGTTCACCAGCCGGAACAATGATGAAGACCGAAAACGGCACCAAACGGCCAAGATCCTTGACTGTACGCTCAAGCTGTTCATCAAGCATTAGAGCAGATTTCAAAGGGGTTTGAAGAATAATCGTACCTGGCGGCGCTCTCTCCGGCTCAACTCGTAGCCTGCAGCCATCTTTACTGCCAACTTCCAAGATATCTTGATTTCTACTCCCAGTAATTTCGTACCATCCCAGAAATGTTGAGCTCCGTGTTTCACTTTTTGCCACACTGTCAACTTCTTCTCCAGCTTCTTCTTTGCTTCCAAAGACTTTTCTTCTCCGAGAGCTACATCAGTTTGTTTTGACTCGGAGGCACTCTTTTCAGCCGCCCCCTTTGCACTAGCAAGTTCTATGGCAGCAGTCTTAAGTGGAGAAACATCACTCTTCCGCGGCTTTTCGGAAGCTTCCTTCAGGGGTTTTTTGGCCTCCTCAACGTTAAATCCCGGTGGTGGTCCAGAAACACCTGTCGAAGTTGAGGTTTCAGTTGTGAGGTTTCGTGTTGCAAAGAAAAGCAATGCCGGCTGGTTTCGGGTAAGCCGGTAGCGAGTGTAGAGTCCCCCGGAGGTCAGGCCAACATGTGGGCGGATCGCTCGCCGGGCTGTGATAAATTAGCGTTGGAATGGGCAGTTTAGATGATTTCAGGCGGTACCTGTCGAGGAGACGACAGAGCGTTGCGCGGCGGAGTGAAGGATGAGTCTTGAAGAATTCATTTTGAGCGGAATGGTTGTGAGTGAATGAATGAATGGCAGCACGCCAGGGTGCGCGCGGGGCAAGCTCGGAAGTTAAGGTTTTGTAGGCTGATAGATGGTTGGCTAGGGCAAGAGTACGATATAGGACGAGTGAATGTTCTGGTTTGTCGATAGGGAGCAGAGAGGAAAGAAGTTGTCTAGAAGATGATGCACTCTCCGACAGGGGTCCCAGACAGCCAGGAGATTTGGATGACTGTGTACTCGTACAATCCCTTTATCCGTGGGGCGGCAAGGTTTACTTTTGCGCAGTGTGCGATTAATAAGCATTTTTACGTTCTTGCCCCACGCCACAGGTTGCCAACGAACCAGGGCAGTAGTAAAGCTGAAGTTAATGTGCAGACAGGCTACCAAGTAGCTGATTTGTACACCTGGGCAGCTGGGAAAAATCATCAGACTGACGTGGTATCGTGTCAAAAAAGTACACGTCCTCGTTCCAATATTTGAAAACAACTAGCACCCCCTCGTGATCAGTTATACTACAACATCTCCTAAATACAAGAATATACTGTCATGAATCGGCCCCAGGGTCTCTAAGAACATCTTTCCCGTACACCCGCTTGACCGAAATTTCCAGAAACCTACGCTCAAACCCATGCAATTGCAAATGAATCATGACCAAAACCTCGTACATAGAACATTCATTCCCCATTAAACAAATATCGGGGGTTGACTAGAAAAACATACATCAAATCAATGCACTTCCACGTGCCCGCAAACAATGCACTTGCATGCCCAATCGTGGCCGGCCGCAGGTTCTACTTGAAGGTTATCCACACATTTCCGATGATATATGTGACGACAGCCGAACAAAACAAGTCCACCAGAAGCTTCTTCTGCCACCGCATCACCGTCCGTTTGAGTTACCCCACCCCGGGCATCAGACAATAGAGCTTCGGTTGCCCTACTCTTTCCCCTCGCTACTGCGGAGAGAGACCCATCCGAGTCAATGCGCCGTTGTTCTCGTTGTCTCTCCAATCGCCGTTGCTCCTCAAGACGAGTCTTTTCCCATGCGCTATATATGCCACCGGCTGCGCCAGGGCCCCATATCTTTTTTCTGCATGCTTCGCAAGATTGGGTGGCAGGTTTCCAACCACGTTTCCTCAAGGACGCTGCCTCTTCTACATGAATGAAGAGGTCTTTATCGAGTAAGCGATTGGCGAGCGATAAGAGCTGTGCCTCATATAGATATGCCTCAAAGATATCGCTAAGGACACTGCGGAGGTTTTCCAGTGATGGTGAGGATAAACTTGCGCGAGCAAGAAACGCTCGCAGAATATGCAGAAACGATGTGGTCTGTGAATTAGATGTTGCGGCTAGGAGTGAAGAAAAGGTATCTTGAACAAATTTCCGTAGGTAGACGGTTAACATAGCACTATCCACCTGCGAAGACTTCTGGTCATCTTGGCTACCATTGACTTCAACATCGAATCCATTCGTCTGGGGCTTACTGATCACTGTCATGCCCCGCTTGGCTATCCGAACAATCACATCCACAAGATCTAACCATAAAATTTCATCCTGTGTTAACTTGTCGGTTTCCAGTCTACGCCTGGCTGGCTGTTGTCTTTGTGAAATATTTCCAGATTTCATCTGACCTTGGCAAAGCCAGACACCAACTCGAGCGTATTTTTGGAGTGATTTCAGTGTTTCTTTTGCAGCCTCGTTGCTGGCTTCGACGTCCTCCACATTGTAGCACGCATCCAACACGCTGATAAGTGCTGTCTCAAGAGTCTCGAGATGCGCTACTAGTCTATCCATTGCCTGTCGAATTTGGCCTTCTCGAGCCATCAAAACTACAGCTGCATCCATAGCTCCACCTCCCTCCATTGCTGGCAGGACTTTCTCAAGACGTAGATCGCCTGACTGTAAAAGGCTGACATACTCAGACACATTATTGGGGTCAAACTGGCACATAAGACGAATATAGGCCTCTACAAAACTTGTGTTCTGTTGCATGATGGCGGGTTTCTTCATTTCAGAACGATGCTTCTCCGCCGTAGGCTCAAGCACTGTCCGCAAATAAACGAACTGATCGTGTGGTTTATCCTCAATGGCTGTGAGCATCGCATGGTGAAGTTCCGGAACATATGAATCAATAACTCGAGAGGTCCGTGATTCGTCAATTTCTAGAAGTTTGCGAGCGTTCTCTTCTATAACAGTCTTGACCTCATGGATTTGCCCGTCTGTGAGGCCGCTCCGAGGGCGGAGGCATTCTGCAATGCACCCAAAAACTGCCTCCAATGCTTCGTCATCCTCAAAGTATACTCTCAATAGTTTCGCATATTGTTTTTCAGAGCGAAAGATGGTCTTGAGAACCCTGAAGAAACCAGCGCGTGAAAAGTGTTCAATTAGATCATCAATATCTGGTGGACGGTAAACCGTGAGTAAGTACTCAACACTCAATTGACAGTCATCTGTAATCTCGTCTCCAGGAGGATTGCACAATCCAACAAGAACCCTGTGGAGAGAGCTTCCAGAGAGCAAAATGAACTGCGGAAACTTCGGAAGATTACGAGCAACAAACATGTCTAAGTAAATGGTGTCGTGTGTTGGGAAATCGTTGGGATTCATGACCTCCAGTAATATACTAATAATGTATTGTCGGTTCACAGAGCGTCCAAATACTTGGTCCTCTCCAGGTTCTTGTTTTCCTCCATTGTTCTGATTATCAACAACACCATTAAGAAAGGAGTCTTCAAACGCCTCATTCATGGCACCCAAAAAACTTGAGGCGTCGAATTGTAGAATCAACCGCAGATATGGAAACGATGGCTCTGAATTCGGATCTTTCATTGTGAAAAACGACTTTCCGTTTGGTTGTGGCCAGGTGACAGTCTGTCCGAGGAAGAGAAAATAATAAATCTGAGCCTTTGCATTTGATGCTTCTACTTCGGTGAGGTCTTCGCCGGTAGGATAAACACGACCGGTCAGAGTATAAGATAGGTAAGGAAAAAGTTTGAGAGCATTAACGGCATGAATGGAATCTCCGTTTTCGAGAGAGTTATGTTGTACCAAAGGTAGAAGCAAGGTTAAAAGGTCTATCATCGGGGTTATATAATCGCCCAGGGCACGATTCCAAACGTAGATCATAGCATCATAAAGACTATGTTTTTTGCAGAGAGTCGTGACCTGATCAATATCCAAGGTGCGGGTATCCATGTGACATATCATCTCCTCTAACCGGCTTTCAAGCTCGAGTGATGTGTAGTGAGCGATCAAGGCCTTAACAATTATTGGGGGGATAAACGAAATTTGACGTTCTAGAATATGTGGCTCTAACGTTTCAAGAAATACGCCCTCCAATGAAGCCTGTTCAAAATGTTCGAAGGCATCGTCAAATAAGAAGTCGGTTCTATCCATACTTAAGGAGGCTTCAAAACATGCAGCTGCAAGTTCCTGAAGTTGAGTTTTGTCCAAAACGTCTTTTCGAGATGAGTTCTGGTTTTTTCCAAAAGCATACCGCAGCGAAGCAGTCATCATTTCTAGGAGTTTCTCCTCAACCATAGGATGTCTAAGCGCAGGGTCTTCGGGGAGGCCAATTGTTAGTTTATTGGTGTCACCGATGTAGTAGGCTGTGGCTAAGCGTATAGCACCGATAAAATCACCAACTTTCATCATGGCAAGAAGCCGGTCGGCCCAGTTTGACAACGCTCCAGATGCCATCTCATAGTTGCACTATTATACCTGTAAGCTTATGTAATATGAAGTGCATTTGGAATATCCTCACCAATAGGAACATTCTACCCTTATATGCTTTGAAACTATTATAAAATGCATCGGCAACATGCGGGTGCAAAGAACCCTCCTCGTCCATTCGATTTACTAGCCGATCCAACTGTCTAGAGAATAGATCTCGATGCAATATATGCTTAGGCATTAAATCAAACGTCTCAGTAATTCTCAAAGCGGTATCTTCAAGAATTATCAATCTCTGGGTTACTGTCAAAACACCGATGATCTATATATGAAGGGATCAGTCTAAGCCTAAATACGTCGAGTAAAGATATCAAACCTGTCGGCTGATCCATTGAACAGCAACGATGGCCTCGTCGCATCTGAATCTACTCTTCGGCCGAAATTCAAGTGTTGGTGGACGATTAGAATCATCTGGTTCATCCTTGTCCACTATAGATAATTCTAGTAAGGTCAAAACATTGGACCAAACATATACAAGCCTAGCTTTGGAAGAAGTAGGCTTCTTGGACTTCTGAAATTCTTTCTGCTTCAGCTTCACGGCAGGGTACCAAGCTAGGCACCCGCTTAGGGCACTGTCGACAGCTACTTCTTTCGGCCTTGTCGTTTTGTATTGAGTTTGGGCAATAGGTGTAGTTGACACAATGACAAGAAGATATGGAGTGAGCATAGCTACTAGACCCATCGAATCCGTGCGCTCTTGCGAATTTCCTAAGGGAAGAAAAGAAAGTCCCAGAACAGAACTTGGTTTACGAGGACGGCCTGTAGGTCCAGCATCCGTAGGATATCGACCTAAGATCCTCGTTGTTTTGACCATTCTCCCAACAGCACCCAGGCCACGGGTTGCAAGATGCGAAAATGCCATACCTCGATCGTCCGCGGACACCAATGCAGTGTGCCGAGTTCCCAAAAATCCAAGATGAAGGACTGCTACACCCTCGACATGTCCATCCGCCTTCCTGTTTTCCATCTCATACATCGGGATTGGGGCTATTTGCAAGAATGGGCGGGTGTGCTTGGCAAGCTCCCAGGTAAAAATATGACCATTAGCATGGCCTCCGGCGATTGTTGTATGATCCGCAGATACTGCAAGTGCTGTTACAGCGCCACATTCGATGGCTGTATTCGTCAGCACAAACAGATATGTTCAATTGACTCCACGCTACCTTTTGTTCCAGAGCCTATAATTGACTTGAGCACCTGAGAGTAGTCAAATACTAATATCAAACCCTTTTCCGTGCCTACAGCAATCGTTGCGGAAATGGCAATGCAGGTTGGATTTCCATGGCTTCTCCTTCCTGCTTCAGAGAAAACTTGGTTGGTGATCTTCGTGAGCTTTGTCCACCGAACTACTTCCCAGGGCGCTGATCGGTCATCCAAGTCGTCAATCCCGACAACATCTAGTCTACTTCCAATTGACCCATTTCTTGAGTGGCCAAGAAACGAAGGTGACAGAGCGCGAGGTGACGGCGACAGGCTGGGACTAGATGGTGTTAATCTAGTTTGAAAGCGTCGATCGAATGGCCGGAGGGACGGCGACGGTGAAAAGGCCGGCGAGAATCGAGCACTGCCAGCAAGAGATGAAGAGGTAATAGAACCCTAAATTCACATTGTAAGCAATATAACTAAGCACCAGTCGTCCTGTACATACATGCAATGAGGGCGTATCATCTGGAGTTGAATCTGTTAGGCTTGGGGGCCGGTTTGTCACCGAATGTATGTCTGATTCTGTGTCTGCACCTGCGTATGCCTTTATATCTTCGGCTTCTTTGATAGTTGGCTTAAACTTTCTAAATGTGATCCCATTTGCCATTCCTTCCTCTGTTTCCTCGTTCCGAGCTTCTTGTAGATACTCCAACATCTTGTCGTCACTTGGCTCTTCCCGTCCATTTACTGTATCGGCATCATCGTCGTCCTCCATGAGCCCACTAACATCTCCTTCATCTTCCGAAAGGCGTGCTGTATCTACATGTAGGTGTAGGGGCGCCGAGCCCTCATCCGGCGTTGAGCTCATCGATGAGGCCTCAAGCTTATGAGCATCTCTCGGTTCTAAGCAGCGGTTCGTTCCGTTGGGCTCCAAGAGTCGTTCAATTTCGATCGGCCGGCTTTGAGGAGTATGTATAACCAGAGGGGTATTTGTATACGCAATTCCGAGCCTGGCTATGGCTACAAGCCCGCACTATCGCAATTTTGAATAGATCTCCCCAGCAGATTCCGGTGGTCAGGGGTGCTGGGCATTGCGCATACCCGGTAACCTAGATACCACGCGGCTCTTCAGATGACGTTTACCAATTGGGCCTTTGACCACACCACCGTCAACGATCATTATGGACGACAGCCTTGTAGGACCAGCTATTCCTCAACATATTCTCGAGCGGCGGAAACGGAAGGCAGAAGAAGAACTAGTTAAAGCTTCGAAGTCGATAAATTCTCCCGGTTCACCCTCGTCCGAAGAAGTCAAAAGGAAAAGAGTTGCTGGTCCTGCGCCGCCACCAGCACCCCTTGACCAACAGCCAACCGGAAATCCACACGGCTACGATAATAGTGACAGCAGCGATGATGAGTTTGGTCCCATGTTGCCGCCGGGTCCTGAAGCGCAGGTTTGTCAACTTGTGTTAAGGTAGCTCCCTAGCTAATTTTTTTCACAGGAGAACGAGGAGCTAGCAGCGCAGCAACGACTTGCACGCTTTAAAGAGCTTGATAAAGCTAATACCGAAAATGATGGAAAGCCAAAGCGCGACGAATGGATGATCGTGCCTCCTAAGTCCGAGGATTGGGCGGCCAAGGTGGACCCAACCAAGATCAAAAACCGGAAATTCAATACCGGAAAAGGGGCCAAGGCACCCAATAAGGCTGCTGGGGAGAACACCTTATGGACAGAGACCCCGGAGGAGAAGCGGAAGCGGTTGGAGGATGAAGTTATGGGACGAAAGAGACCAGCTACACAGGGCGCTGAGGTTAAACAGCCAACAGTAAGCCAGGCAGAAGCTGAAGAAACCGCACGCCGAATTAGAGAATATAACGTATGTTTTAAATTGAGTACCTACGGTAACTTTGGCGGAGTTGACTATGTATAGGAGAAAAATCGCGGCAAAACTCTATACTCGGAGCACAAGAGCAGGCAAACTATCAAAGAGGACGACCCTAGTAAAAGAGCTTTTGATCGCGAGAAGGACATCGCCGGTGGAATAAAAATTGGTACTAAGCAAAAGAAAGAAATGTTGGAACGAGCTGCACAATTCGGCGACCGATTCTCTTCGGGTAGTTACCTTTAAGTCAGCATTGGTGTTCGAGGACCATATGTTTCAGTAATAATGATGGCCATATATTTGAGACATCAAACCCCAACATGAGACAAAGCTGCAACATTAACTACTCGACTCTAAAGATGCTTTCACTACTGGTTTACATGATATGAATTCCACGAAATAATTTCCTGGGCTACTTATAGTCTAGTTTATAAAAAATCGACTTTCCCGGGTCTTTTAAACCCTACCGTTACTTCTTACAAGCATCTTTCGAAGGTGCGGATTGTTCAAATCTGACTTCGTGAATTGACTGTTGGGAAGAAGCACTTTATACGAGTGACCATCTATGAATAGCACAAATATACGCTTCGGTTATAGCGTATATCTCAGAGCCAACATTAACTTGAACCGGCTATCTATACATGATTTACTTAATTATATTATGGATTTGTGTCGTTAATAAGCCACAGATAGTACTTGACCGTGCTAGCTGGCGTGGCCATGAAGTTATTTGAAACTCACAGTAGTATAGTTGAAGAAATGCGGTACCTACTTATCCTTATAAATACTTCGGGTGGCCTTTTTATAGGGATTACATGGTTATTTTTTTGAAGTAGTATGGTTGACATTGTCACGACCGTAGAACCACGCATCAACTCTATAAATCTACACAATGGCGTTATTATGCGACTATTACGAAAGGTTTCTGGCATTTGGTTATTATGAGACGGGTAGGTTCCTGTACTGCACCACACAAAAAGAATAGGTGTCCAATGGCATTTAGATGTAGTGTTTGAATAGATGCAGGCAGGTACTACGTTTTGGAACATAATTCTTCTGATATCATATACGTGGTAGAACAAGGCGTAAATTAAAGATCCCTAATACTCCTCCTGAAAACTTCGTTCCTTATAGCTCAACAAGTTTGAACTTTATATTAAAACAAGTAATGCTCATAAAAACGAGAATTTCGCCAGTCCCTTTTCATCTAAATACATTGCTGTGTGCACACATGCAGTTACTGCTTCTAAATGACTCATTGTATCGTATTCATTTTATCTACAGGAGAAATCGAATCATCAATAGGCCGCTATTTACCCACAGCATAAGATTTAGTCTTGCATATCTGCTCATGATTGGGCGGCTGTCCTCTTTAAGGAGATTGTGCCTTAGTTAGTAATCATGTTGAAGTTCGAATACGTTTCAACAATAACAGCACGCCAAGCCTCATTCAGCGAGGCGCCCTCACCGACCTGTTCATTACCCGCAGAACAGCTCCAGATATACCATCGAGTTCTGCTACCGTGTATATATTCGGTGTGGAGGATTTGCCTACGATTAAGATTGAAGCTCCGCCGGCCGTTCACGGAGATCTTTCTGAGTACCTACAAGCTTTACGGCTGAACATCCGGCGATACACATTGTATCGAAAGTTACATTCGCTCACCCGTCAAAGACATGGCAAATTCTGGATTACACGATGATCAGATAAACACTACTCTAGAAGATGTGCTACTGGACGCTCCAGCTCCCTCCATATCAGTTGCAATAGACCCCGTCGCTCTGGTTACCTCAGAATGCATCACCGTCACCTCCGCTATGCGCAAGAATGCGCGGTGGGCACAATCCTCTGTTTCCGCTATCTTGGGCGGCGGGGGCTCTGGATATGGTAGCAGTGGATTAGATACGCCAGTCTCCGGAAGTCACAGCCCCGCGTTGACCAGGAGAGGGGGAGTAGGGGAGCTCAGTGCTGAGGTCGGACTAGCTGGACGCTGGGGCCTGAGAGGCAAGAAGGGCAAGAGCATACAGGTTCGAGAAATAAATCGGAGGACTTGACAGCTCTGAGCTAATATGCACAGGACAACCCGTTAATGGCGGCGTTCGCAAAGCTCAGGGGAGATTTGCAAGTGTGCAAAGGTTAATCTACTTCTAGAGATGTGAATGGAGGGCCGTCTAACGAAATGTAGATATTACACAATTTGATACACCGTCTCTACTCCATCCATTTTTACAAGTGATCCGATCCTCTTCGACATCTGGACCCATCACATCACTCGCCCTCATTGCTATTACGAAGTTCTTCTCCTATAATCTCATCAGCCGGGAGTCTCCACGACTATCCTTAGCAATGCAGCTTCTCTCATCTGCGATCACTCACTGCCGATTTGAGGCATCCGACTCAGCGCAAGATGAGGTTGTGCTACTCCGAATCCTAAAGCTCATGGAGATGATGATCTCAGGGCCTGGCGGAGAGCTCTTGGGCGACGAGAGCGTATGTGAAATGATGGAGACGGGTCTTAGTATGTGCTGTCAGATGCGCTTGTCTGAAATGTTGAGAAGATCTGCAGAAATGGGCATGGTGACCATGTGTCAGGTCATTTTTGAGAGGCTAAAGCATTTGGAGTTGGAGGCTAATGTTGCCGGTGGAGACTTGGAAGAGGATAACAAAGAAGGGATGGAGAGTGTGAAGATGGATCCCTCAGATATGGGGGAGAATGCAGCTACCGCAGCTGGCGCAGAGCGTTCATCGGGGAGCTTGGACGAAAAAGGCTCAGAAAGGCCAACTATCGCACCAGCTGGTGTTGATGGTTCTGTAACTTCCGGAGACGAGGAACCAAAACCGTACTCCCTGCCTTCCATACGTGAGCTTCTAAGGGTGCTCGTGGAGCTCTTAGATCCCCACGACAAATCCCACACAGATACTAAACGAGTGATGGCTATGCGGATCATTGATGTGGCATTTGAAGTTGCAGGCCCATCCATTGCTAAACACCCTAGCCTGGCTGATCTGGCAAGAGATAATCTTTGTAAGTATTTGTTTCAGCTGGTAAGGTCGGATACTATGAGCATCCTCCAAGAATCGCTGAGGGTTACAACCACCTTGCTTGCGACTACACGTGGTGTGCTGAAGTTACAACAAGAATTGTTTCTATCTTATGTAGTTGCTTGCTTGCACCCTCAGGTTGAAATACCACTAGAACCAGGTATCAGTCCCGAGCTGTACAGCGGGGTTCCACAGGCCCCCAAATTGGTAAAAAAGGCACCCGCGAATTCTGGCAGTGGGCGTTCGACACCAGTTCCAGTGGGCGAGCGTCGAAAGCTCGGGATGGAAGGAGGATCTCGAAGGCCGGATGCTAGAGAAGCTATGGTTGAGTGCGTTGGAGCCTTGTCAAGGATTCCTAGCTTCATGGTGGAATTATATGTCAACTATGATTGTGCAGTGGACCGATCAGATCTATGCGAAGATGTGGTTGGCCTTCTATCACGGGTGAGAATATCCTACGGGAAGAGTCATGCTTTATGCTAATACATTCCCCTAGAGTGCTTTCCCCGACTCCGCAACTTGGAGCACAACCAATGTTCCGCCACTGTGCCTAGATGCATTACTTGGCTATGTGAATTTCATTTATGAGAGACTAGGACATGAACCCATCACGGAGGGGTATCCAAGTCCCCAGAAACTCCAAGAGCAAAGAGAACTCAAACAGGTCATAATTAAGGGAATCTCAAAATTCAATGCCGACCCCAAGAAGGGTATCGTATTCTTAGCTCAGCAGGGTATTATAGACGGTGTCGATGATGCTCCCTCGATTGCCCGCTTCTTGAAGGGCACCACGAGAGTAGATAAGAAAGCACTGGGTGAATTCTTGTCTAAGAAGCAGAATGACCAGATTTTGAAAGAGTTTATGGATACGTTTGATTTCCACGAGAAGCGTACAGACGAGGCACTAAGAGAGATCTTGGAGACTTTCCGACTACCGGGTGAATCACAGCTTATAGAGCGTATCATCACTCAGTTCTCAGAAAAATACTGTTCGTTTGAGAGCAGTCTAAAAGTTATAGCGGACGTTGACTCAACGTTTATCTTGACGTATGCAATTATCATGTTGAACACCGACCAGCATAATCCCAACATGAAAAACAGCAACCGGATGAAGTATGAGGACTTTGCTCGTAATCTTAGAGGTGTAAACGGTGGCAAGGATTTTGCTCCCGAGTACCTTCAAAGCATCTATGATACGATCAAACACAATGAGATAATTCTTCCTGATGAACATGACAATAAGCATGGCTTTGACTACGCTTGGAGGGAGCTTCTACACAAGACGGCTACTGCAGGTGAACTTATAATTTGCAATACGAACATCTATGATGCACAGATGTTTGCAGCCACATGGAAACCGGTGGTAGCTACATTGAGCTACGTATTTATGTCTGCTACTGACGATGCCGTCTTTGCCAGAGTCATAACGGGATTCGACCAGTGCGCCAAAATAGCGTTCAAGTACGGACTAACTGAGGCCCTTGACTATATTGTGCACTGCTTGAGCATAATTAGTACATTAGCGACAGAGAATCCGCCAAGTACAGAGTTGAATACAGAGATTCAAGTGAATGGGAATAGTGTGATGGTCAGCGAATTGGCAGTGAAATTTGGCAGAGAGTTCAAGGCACAATTGGGAACTGTGGTTCTGTTTCGGGTTATTACAGGCAACGAGGTTGTATTGTGTAATGGTTGGGACAAAGTACGAATGCCTAGTGCTCGGCCGACAAGATACGAACTGACCTGCTTTAGATTGTGCGGATATGGCTCAACTTATTCGTCAACTCTTTGATACCGCCATTTTTCTCCCCTTCGCAAAGTGGTTTGGACATACCGCCAATTCCTCTGCAGAATCCATCAGTGGTTATCGATAGAAACCAATCCTCTAGAGATTCGGGCCTGTTTTCAACTCTATCGTCTTACCTCTCGAGTTACGCAAGTGACGAACCTCCTGAGCCATCAGATGAAGAGTTGAGCAGCACGTTGTGCACAGTAGACTGTGTAAATGCATGCTTTCTAGGTGATGTGTTTGCCAATATTATGTAAGCTCCGTTTATGGAAAGTAGAACACTTATAACTAACTACTTGTAGAGAGATGGAAGCCAGTGTCTTGGGGCCTCTAATAGACGCCCTATTGCGCCAAGTTCCAGACCTAGACAGCGAGGAATCCAACGTTGTGGTCGTAAAGCCTGATTCAATGCCTTCGTCACCTGTTAATGGTAATGGCGTTGTCAAGAAAGGGCCTGTCTATGATCCAGCTTTGGTTTATGTTCTGGAATTCACCACCTGTCTAGTTCTGAGGGATGCAGAGACCACCGTCATGCATGGCAAGGCCTTGGCTACAATTCTTACAGGGGTCATCCGCAATGCTGGCAGAGTTCACCCATTAATTGTTTCAAGAACAGTATACTATTTATTCTCTCTTCTAGAGAGTAGTCACGAACACTCGTTCTTGAACGCACCCGTTGTCCTTCACTCTGTCACTGCTCTAGAAAAACAGGTTCTTGATAAGTCGGCAATACCTGTAGTCAAGGGTTTGATGAAGTGCGTGAAGGCTTCAACATCACTCAAAAGTGAAATTATCAATTCTCCTGATTTGTGGGTTCTGCTTCGAGCTCTGCTCCATAACAAGGATGCAGTTGCCGATGTATTCAGTGTTTTAGACCTTATCACTTCAGAGACCTTAACGAACGTCACAGCAGATAACTACGTTGCTGTGGTTTCCCTATTAAATGAGTTTGCAGCTGAGGCAGGCGTCGGTGCGATTCATGAGCAAAAGAACGACCAGACTGGGCGAAGGGTTAAGGCCCCAAAGAAGTCCACCGACTACCCAGAAGCTGCCATCGTAGCTCGTGGAACCACATCAGTCTCGAGGATATACAACTTGACAACCCGTGTTCCGGGCTTAATCACACAATCACATCTCGAAAAGAACGAGGCATGGACGACTTACTGGTTACCCATATTTCAATCCCTCAGTACACAGTGTACCAACCCATGTCGTGAGATTCGTAACCAAGCACTTACTTACCTTCGGCAATCACTACTATCTCCTGCGTTGACATCAGACGATCATCATGAATGGACCGCAATCTTCGGCGATGTCTTGTTCCCATTGATTGGCCGGCTTCTAAAGCCCGAGGTTTTCCAGGGTGATCCTCGGGGTATGAGTGATACAAGAGTACAAGCTGCAACTCTATTGTGCAAGATTTTCTTGCACTACCTGGTGTTATTGAGTGAATGGGAGGGCATGCTAGACCTATGGTTGAAGATACTAGATATCATGGATCGACTAATGAATAGTGGACAAGGCAATCACCTGGTTTGCTTTCAACCCCCCTTTACATGATTGCTTGAATATTAATAGCTTCAATAGGAGGAGGCTGTCCCCGAGTCTCTCAAGAATATACTCCTAGTTATGTCCGCGGATGGCTATCTTGTCCGCCCGGATTCAGATGGCAATGAGAAGAATAAAGAGCTTTGGGATCAAACCTGGAAGAGGCTGGAACGCTTCCTTCCGGATCTAAAGATGGAGCTATTTCCACCGGAGCCCGAAAGGCCAAAAGAACCAGAACCAAAGTTGACGGCAGAACCGGTTGCTCAAACCGAAGACCCTGCTCCTGCTCCTCCTCCTGCTCCTGCTCCTGTGGTGGAGGAGGAAACTCCAGCCGCAGAAACCACACCGCTAGTCGGAAATATGGCGGATATTGACTAAAAAAGTTTGCTTTGTTTTTTGTGTTGCCTTTGGTTATAATGTGTGGAAGGCCAAATGGTATTAATGTCATGAGTCTTACGGATTAAACTTTATTCCTTTTCTTTTGCGCGACTTACAAAAATTGCACTTCTTGTTGCTGTACCATTAGAGCCGGCGCACTTTGAGTCTTTGACATTTGAAATAAAAGAGAGATCTCTTGGGATCAAGTGGGGGTAGATTTGTGAGAGTGTGTTGTTGGGTTTATTAAAAAGAATCCATAAATTTAGTGCTGGCCCCAATTGTGAAGAATCATGATGATGGATTTTTGGACATGATTGACTACAACTATCCGTCATTATGTGGTTGTTAGCTCTTTCAGGGTCCAATGTGATAATGTGTTTGCATCATACTAGACATGAACAACTAGATATATAAGGCGTTGGGTCATCCCCCATTGGGGCTTACCAGAATCAATATCGTACTCTTGTTGAGGAAAACTATCATATCAAACTATCTATCACAATGGACGTCCTTGGAAAATGTCACTGCGGCGAACTTGAATGGATGACCCATTTCCCTGAGCGCGAGCTGCCAGCTAATTTCCTGTGCCACTGCGTGTGTCCCTCATTGACCTAACTTGAGTATCTCTTTGCTAACCCGAGTTTGAACACAGGAATCATGCCGCATGTTTGGGGCTGGCGGATACTCTGTAAACACCATCGTGCCAAAGGTTATCACATGCCATCTAGGCTCCCATATGCAGATTGCTAATAGATGCATCAGAACCACGTCAAGGTAACCAAGGGCAAGCCTAAGGAATACACCTATTCCGGTGGGAGCGGTAATTCCGTGCACTGCGTAAGTTCCACCTACCCGGCCCAGATGAGCTTACTTTGTACTTACATAATTTCTCACTTATTCCGAATATAAAGTACTACTGCCCAAACTGTATGATGCCCTCACTGCTACTCCCCGTAGCTGTGCTGATGTACCTTGGATAGGCACGGTCCATGCGTTTCACCACGAAGAAGTTCTAGGAGAACGCTACACCATGCACCCGCTTCTAATTGAGGGTAACGAACACGGCGAGCGGAACCCGAAGATTGGTATGGAAGTATTTTATGCGGAGAAGGCCAAGTTCCAACCGCAAATTGCAAAGACTGTGTATAATCAGACAGATTCCGATTGGGCAGAGAACTACTAGGTAAAGATAAAATTAATGCGCAGCCTCAGAACTAGAAGTACTGTAGTTGTAGAAGTATATTTTGAGGAGTAGATCTATTATATATATGTAATCTAATTCTCACCGGAAAGTAAATTCGTTGTTCCTCCTCCGATATCATGATTTTTATGGCGCAGTAGTAATAAGTACTCGTACGTTGGATACTCTTCGAGCATTGTTTATCTCGAAGCCTTGGGGGTTAATCCTCGTCTTCAAAATCATTGTTCGATATATTGTTTCAGTTATGTCACGATGAGCTGCTAGAAGTCGTCGTTTTGTTGTAATATGCCACATTCAGAAAGTGGCATGTTGTCGTTGGTGAAGCACCAAAGATTCTATGTGAAATTTTTGGACATGTATGAAGGCAGCATGTCTTGCTCGAATTGTGAAACATGTATGTGCGCGGCCTAGTAAGATTTGTTCGTTTGGTATAGACAAAAGGCTGCGACTACAGTACGCAAGCAAGTCCAGATGTCACACCATAAGCAACAATGTTGGGAAGGTTTGGTTGGGTTCAATGTTGGAAGCTTGCATCCATGCATGCCATGTTAGAAAAGCCACAAGATCAATTGCAACGTCCCCAAAGAATATAGTCTTTCTGATCTATTCTAGAAACAAACAGCCTGAGTGATTATGGACAAAGTCACAAGTCCACATGACCAGTGTGCAATGTTATGTGGGCTGAACTGATGAATATCGTGAGATACTAGTGGCCCGAAACTTGGATTGGGCCGTTGTATCCATCCAGCAGGTTGCGCAGATGAAACATGTAAAGGTCGGTCATCCACACGGGCCTTGCCAAATCGCCAGGTGGCCTAAAAAGTATTAGCGAACGTGGGGTCATGTCAAAACATTGGCACAATTCACAATCGAGGTTTCTTATTTTTATTATGTATCGGTTCAGGAAATAAAGGATCACATCACGAGGTTGATGCTAACTGATCGGTTGATGGCACTCTAGCTAATAAGAGGACAGTGGTGGGGTGGATAGGACACTAGGAGGGGAGGAATAATCTAATTCCGGACGACACCAGGAAATAGCTGATTACGCACTCCTTGGGGCCCACCACCAGACAATCGATCAGTGAATCTGAAACTTGGGGCCTCGATGATCTCCGGGACGGAAAGAAAACCTCCAATTTTCATCTTTTTTCCCACAAGGTGTGCCTGGTGCAACTGAGTTCAATATATTGCTCTGGGGTATATGAACGTAGATGCATCAATTTGAATTCAAGGGAAACAGGATAGCAGGGTTCCAATTTGAATTGGGATTTTTAAAACTTTTCATCTTACGATGTAGAGATATCAACATATGCATTGCAGGATGCGGGCATAAAAGCTGGTCCTGTGCTTGGAGCTCCGGGTACATTGTGCGTATCTTGCATGCTTCAGGTAACAGAATGCTCACTGTGCTCAAGCAAGCATAATTGCATGTAGTCAGCAGTGCTCAGGCTACTACTATTCATGTCTGCACGGGATCGTGACGGGTAGACCATGTGGTGTTGGAGCTGAAATTTCCAACTCTTCAGGAGTGTGGCTCTCTGCCAGTTAATTTTACGGAGCTCACAGAGACGAGAAGATCTAACCGGCTATGGACAAACTAGGCCAAAATCTGAGTAGCAGACGCAGAGCCCCATGCTGCAGGGGCAGCAGCTAAACGCTCCTAAGCAAGGCCGTCCGGCCTGGAAAGGAAGAAGCAACGCGGGATTCCAGGGAACATCAGGAAACAGCAGGGGTCAATTCGACAGAAAAACCACGTAGGTCGAAGCGTTGAAGGTCAGGTCAATTTCCATGGAGGCTGTATGCCAATGGTGCAGTACACGCCGGCCGGCTCCATACTATTAGCAAGGCGCGCTGCTTAGGGCTCGCCGACTCCGTAGCAAACCTACTTATAGACACCCGTCTGCTCCTTTTTCAGACCTGCTCTTTGAACATTTCATCCTCGATTTTATCTCAGCGTAACTCTATCGTCCCGAATCGCCGTGCACGTTTCTGTTAGATCAGTCCCGTGCTTTCACTCGCTCACTTGATTATCACTTCCCTGCATAATATTCGGGGAAAAACTTCAAGTCACCTATTCTATCAACCCCAACCAACTAATCCATCATGAAGGGTAAGTTTTGGCTGGATTTCTGTGGAAAAGCAGAAAACTAATTGTACTACTAGCTCTCATTCTTGTCGGTGGCTTCGGTACTCGCCTGAGACCTCTTGTACGGCTCCCTTCCCCTCCTTCCCACGCAAGTCGGCATGCAACGCAAACCGCTCCTACCGAAGCTCCAGAGCTCGGATTGTGAACGTGGAAACTCGCATGCAATGCAATATGCCGCCTTCGCGCATCCGCAATCCAATCAAAGTCGCTGACGAGGTGTTTGCACCCGCTAGACTCTCACTCTCCCAAAGCCCCTTGTGGAGTTCGGCAACAAGCCTATGATTCTGCATCAAATCGAGGCCCTTGCTGCAGCTGGAGTCACAGACATTGTTCTTGCTGTCAACTACAGACCTGAGATCATGACCAATGCCCTCAAGAAGGTATGTACAAACACGAGACGTCATGCTTCACTGCAAATCTGACATCTTGCGCAGTACGAAGAGCAGTACAATGTGAAGATTAATTTCTCCGTTGAGACTGAACCCCTTGGTACGGCTGGTCCGCTCAAGCTCGCCGAAGAGATCCTTGGTAAGGATGATACACCGTTCTTTGTCCTCAACTCGGACATCACCTGCGAGTACCCATTCGCACAGCTTGCGGAATTCCACAAGTCGCACGGCCAAGAGGGTACTATTGTTGTCACCAAGGTCGAGGAGCCCTCGAAGTATGGTGTTATTGTTCACAAGCCCAACCACCCTACCCGCATCGATCGATTCGTTGAGAAGCCCGTCGAGTTCGTCGGTAACCGTATCAATGCCGGTATCTACATCTTGAACCCGAGCGTTCTGAAGCGCATTGAGTTGCGCCCAACCTCAATTGAACAGGAGACTTTCCCCTCAATGGTCAAGGATGGCCAGCTCCACTCCTTTGACCTTGAGGGCTTCTGGATGGACGTTGGTCAGCCCAAGGATTTCTTGACCGGAACCTGCCTGTACCTGTCTTCCCTCGCAAAGAAGAACTCCAAATTGCTCACTCCTTCTACCGAGTCATTTGTACATGGCGGTAATGTTCTCATCGACCCATCAGTAAAAATTGGCAAGAATTGCCGTATTGGGCCTAACGTAACAATCGGACCCAACGTAGTTATTGGGGATGGTGTCCGGTTGCAGCGCTGTGTCATCCTTGAGAGCTGCAGAATCAGGGACCACGCCTGGATCAAGAGCACTATCGTTGGGTGGAATAGCACAGTCGGCCGATGGGCCCGTTTGGAGAACGTGTCCGTCCTGGGTGACGATGTCACTGTTGCTGACGAAGTTTACGTCAACGGAGGCTGTGTCTTGCCCCACAAGACCATCAAGGCCAACATTGATGGTATGATTTGCTCCCCAATCCTAGTTCAATAACATCAATGACTAACACTATTTCTAGTGCCCGCAATCATCATGTAAATTCAAACAAATCACATTATAAATACCTTGGCTTGCTTTATTCTTTTGCGTTCTGTTCTTCAGCATGGCAAGTCTTTTTGGTTGGGCGTTAAACTCTACTCATATCGTTTAAATATTCATATTTCATGTTTTAATCTTTGGGTGGTTGGGGACGGGACAAAAAAAAACGGAACGCTGTTATGAAACCTGATCGAGAAAACAAAAAGTTGCAGTGCTTTTCGGAGCTGTGGGTATGCCGCTATGAGTCTTCGTTTGTCATGAGTCTTCGTTGGTCTTCGTACATAGAATTTACTCTAGGGAGAGCGGCGCGTGGATAGGTATTAAGGGGATTGGGATAAGATAACAATACGATGCCATCAAATCAAGTGTTCTCCAGTGATCCAATGCTCAACCTTCACTTGATCGTCTCCAGTGTATGTCATCATCATGACCTGCTGTGATATCGTCATTCATCCTCTCCACGCCTTCCTGAAAGCCTGCAACACTTCTTCGGGATTTTCTTTGACCCCGTCCGCTCCCAGCTTACCATCCAAGAACTTCTTCAAATCCACCCAAAAGTCTTCTCCTTGCAATGCGGCCACCTTCTGCACCTCCGGCGGCGGTGGCGGGCTAGCAACTCCGCCCATAATCATAACGGTCAGCACCGCATCCGCACCTGCCTCCACACCCAGATCCTTCAATGTCTTCTCGTCACTGAGAGGCTTTCCCTTTAACAACAACTTAATCTTCGCCGTGCTCGTGTTTGCGGCACCAGAGTACTTCATCTTTAGTGCTAGAATATTGGTACTTAGCGGCATACTGGGCAACGTCAGCGGCGGCACCGCGGCGTTCGGGCGGAGCGGTTTGAGTGTTAGATTCGCTATGTGCTGGTCAGTCAGTGTCGACGGAAGCGGGGCGTATGATGTACCTGTAGCATTGGATTGCTCCTCAGCGACTTGTTCGGCGGTCTTTGGTTTGACGTAGTCCGGGAGCGTACGTGGGAGAGTATACTATTTTGCGTCAGCAATTGTACAGGGCAATTGGAGCAACAGCGGCGGGCATACCGGTCCGCGTGCGGGAAGCTTGCGAGGATCCTCGACATGGTCTGCAGCCAGCCGCTGTGGCCGCTGAGCCAGCGTTGCTAGATAGCTTTTGGCGAAACTGAGCTCGGTCATTGAGGATAGTAAATCGGGCCGGTATTTTTGAGGTGTTGTAGTGCTCTCCGGAGTAGCTCAGTACTCTGGCGTAGCACGCACACATGGCGGGGCGGTTCCCCACGAGCCGCGCCAAGCCGCTTGGGGTCCCTGCAATGTGGAAAAAAAGTTCGCGGTAGTGTAACCTTCGCACTGCTGCGAAAAGTTGTGATTTTCACAACCGTAATTCTCTTTTCATTACACCTCTCTCTCCTCATAAGCCAATCCGCGATTGATTAGCACAATGGGAAAATCACGGGCAAGATCACATCAGGGCATGCCCGACGCCCCACCCCGGGAAGACTCAAATAAGAAACGCAAGGCCACCGATTCAGCGCCCGCGCGTGGTGCGAACGGCGCAAGTGCTGGCGCAAAGAAGCGCAAGACCAAGAAGCCCGTATTCGAGGATGCGAAGCCCGCGGCGAAAAAGTCCAAGTCCAAGCCGGCGAAAAAGAATTTGCTTGAAGATTCGGATGACGAGGACGAAATTATGAATGATGAGTTTTCAGACGTGGAGGAGGAGAGCGACAACAAGGTTTCGCTCAAGGACGATTTTTTGGCGGGCGGAGACTCCGATTCAGACGACGAGGTGGTGGATTCGGACGACGAGCACTCACGGCCGATTTTTTCGGAGGATGAAGATGATAGTGATGCAGAGCAGACACTTACTTCAGCAAATATTGTGGGACTGTCGCGCAAGCTTGATGCGAAGAAACAGGCCGAGGCCGACGAGGCCGAGGCTGAGTTGCAAGAGGCCGCCATGCAGACCAATATTGCGGAAGAGAAGGTGCGCATTCTTGGCGATGTCGGAGATGAGGATGGGGACACTGTTATGCAGCCACCGGATATCACTTTGTTGCGCACGAGGATCACAGATACCATCAGAGTTTTGGAAGATTTCGCGAAGTTGCACGAGGAGGGCCGCTCACGATCAGAATACACTTCACAATTGCTGAAGGACATTTGCTCATACTATGGATACTCACCATTCATGGCTGAGAAGCTCTACCAATTATTTTCTCCCTCGGAGGCATTCTCATTCTTCGAGGCAAACGAGAAGGAGAGACCCCTTGTCATTAGAACAAATACCCTCAAGACCGCACGAAGAGAGCTTGCTCAGGCTCTTATCAACCGGGGTGTGACATTGGAGCCCGTAGGAAAGTGGTCGAAGGTCGGATTGCAAGTTTTCGAATCGTCAGTTCCCTTGGGTGCCACACCTGAATACCTTGCTGGTCACTATATTCTACAAGCTGCCTCTTCTTTCCTCCCCGTCATGGCCCTTGCACCCCAGGAAAATGAGCGAGTTCTAGACATGGCTGCTGCGCCCGGTGGTAAAACGACTTATATTTCCGCATTGATGAAGAACACAGGTTGTGTCTTTGCAAACGATCCTAGTCGTGAACGTGCCCGTGGTTTGATTGGTAACATTCACCGTCTTGGTGTCAAGAATACTGTAGTCTGCAACTATGACGCCAGAGAGTTCCCTAAGGTTATCGGTGGATTTGACAGAGTCCTTCTCGACGCTCCGTGTTCAGGAACCGGTGTCATCGCAAAGGATCCCAGTGTGAAGACTAACAAGGACGAGAAGGATTTCATGGTTCTACCTCATCTGCAGAAACAGCTGTTGCTATGTGCAATCGACAGTGTCGACCATGCATCCAAGACCGGAGGCTACATCGTCTACTCCACCTGCTCAGTCACCGTTGAAGAAAACGAGCAGGTTGTACAATATGCCCTGTCTAAGCGCCCCAACGTTAAGCTAGTAGAGACTGGATTGACCTTCGGAAAAGAAGGCTTCAAGTCGTTCCGTGGAAAGCAGTTTGACGCTAAGATGTCAATGACTCGACGATTCTACCCACACATGTACAACGTCGACGGCTTTTTCGTCGCTAAGTTTAAGAAGGTAGGACCTTCACCACAACCAAAAGCGGCCCCCAAGGAGGGAGAGGCCGAAGAAACTATTTTGGATAGTGACGAAGAGCTGCCCGGAGATGATGTTGAGTTTGGTGGATTTGACGATGAGGAGGATAAGGAGGCTTTGGAGCTTGCTCAGCGGAGAATGAAGAAAAAGAAGGGCCTGAACCCCGACGCTAAACCTGAGGCTGGAAAGCCAAAGGCCAACGGGGCAGAAAAGGACGACGCCGAAAAGAAGGTGGACGGCCAGGAGGCAAGCCCAGAGAAAGCAAGCAAAAAGCCGGAGAAGTCATCAGAGGATGTAGAGAAGAAGAGCACAAAGGAAGTAGAGAAGAAGGCCGAAAAGAAGACCGAAAAGAAGACCGAAAAGGAGGCAGAGAAGCCGAAGGAGGTGGAAAAGCCGAAGGAGGAGAAGAAGGAGAAGGTATCAAATGGTAATGCAAAGCCCAAAACTGCGCCAAAGAAGCCCGTTGCAGCAAAGGACAAGTTGCACTTGAAGAACCAGGTAGTGAGGAAAAAGGGTGGCAAGCGGTGATTATCATAAAATAATGCTTTTATATATTTCCTTGTACATAATGATTGCTTGATGTCTAAATCATAGGAATTGAAACCTTATGAATTCAAGCTTTTGAAAGTCCGCGGATGTTCCGGGATCAATAGAATGTCACATGAACACACCTGTAATTTATGAACCCTTCTGTTATTTCAACAGCGACAGCCTTTTACCTATACAAGAACAGCAAAAGGCCCAATTATCATTATTGCACAAAATACAAATAATATACCACCATGAATAGTAATCTATGTTGAGTTGTTGTTGATTCGAGTGATATTATGTGAAAGGCGTTGCTGCCAAGATCCGCGACGCGCTATGCTGGAAAAGCACGGACCAGTGTCAACATTTGAGGTGCGTTTTCCAAGGGATCTCTACACTCTCAAACCACCCCATCAATCACGAAATGGCTACAGCCGATACCGGTAACCATGCTTCAACCACCAACTCTCTATTCAGTTCACTACTGGAACAGTCCCGCAAACTGCGCCAGGAGACTGATAGCGCCGACCTCCCATCGATCCAGCTTGGCCTAGGAGAGATTGAGAGACGCGCAAGGGAGCTAAAGAAGTCATCCTCTGGACGGCCAGCAGATGCCCGAGCGTATGGCACAAGTCCTAATGGATATATTGGGTTCTAACAGCGGGTTGCAGACGATATTTCCTACAGGCTGGCGGCATCAACACAGATGAAAACTTGCGCGACCTAGATTCAATCGACTTTCAGACAGCATACGAGCCGTCAGTACCAGTGGATACGGATATCAACGTATGATGTGTTGGGCTAAAGGGGCTAGACGTGTATCAGGCTGACAGGAACACAGGCATACCTCCGTTCACGCAAAGATCAGAATGTCGCATCATCTATCGAAGATGGCATGCGTCGCACCGCCCGCGATTTCGATAGTTTTGTAGCTAAAAACGTCACTATGGAGTGGGATGCACAGAAGATGAGGATATTTGAACATTTCGGACTTGCTCCTAAATTGTCGCAGGGGCAAGAGGCAGCAGAGCAGTCATTCAGCGGTGGTCTCAGTGCTTTTGGTAAATCTTCGTTTGGAAGGTCGCGGTTGGGTGCATCTGTTAATCAGAAGGGCCCTGGGCTGAGCACAAACAGTGTTTGGGCCAAATCTGGTATGGGAAGCAGTGTACTTGGAAAGTCGGTTTCCAGGCCGTCTGAGGCGCCAGGATCAGCACAACAGTCCAATCTATTTTCAGATGTCGACAATACAAGACAGTTCGAGCTGTCGAGACCGCAACAGCAGAGACAACACGGCTATGGCCAGGTGGTGCGGCAGATGAACGCAACGCGTCTGAGCTCCGATGCCGGTGCAGGAAGTTTCCCAGTGATGAATACATTTGCGGATATAACAGCGGCCTCCGGAAGTGATATGGTAGAGACCACAATGGGCGCTCATATGAAGAGATAGCTAATTATCTGAATAGCTGACAGTACAACTCACGGATTCGTGGAAATTGTTGGCTAGCATCACAGGTGAATCAAAGAGCGACCGTGGTGGCCCTCGGGAACGAGAATTCTACCGCGACTACATAATCAGCACAGCACCAGATGGCCCCGAGGCTAGCAGAATACGAAAACGTATTGAGCATGGGTCACGCAGATTTTTGGAGAATCAGTAAGTGAAATAGTATCCGAATCTTCTATTACGGTATAACTTATACAATTGTAGCTTTATGGGAGTCGTAGAGAAAACGGTTACCGAAAACCCTCAAATAGCCAGAATCGGCGGTATTCCTACGGTTGTCAATAAGTTCCGTGGGTTTGTAAATGTCAAAATGGCCCACAACAGAGATCTCGCTGATTGGGACGACAAAAACTTTGACAAGATTGGTGAAGTTCCTTGCTGGGCTTTGGTGTTCTATCTTATGCGCGCTGGTTTGGTTAAAGAAGCGGATGCTTGGGTACGAACCAATCAGCAAGCCTTCCAGAAGCTCGATCGTGGGTTTGCAACCTATCTACATGCATATTGCTCCAATGAAGACCGCCGGCTCCCAAGGGCACTGCACGACCGTATTCAGGGAGAATATAACAACCGGGTTCGTCATAAGGAGGATAGCAAAGACCCTTTCAAACCTGTTGTGTACAAGATTATCGGCCGATGCGATTTAACAAAGCGATCGGAGGCTACTGTAATGCCAACAGCCGAAGACTGGATGTGGTTACAGCTTGTTTTGTCCCGAGAAATTGATCGGACCTCGGAACCTGCCCATGAGGTTTTCACTATCCAGGATTTGCAGAGCAACATCGTTCAGTTTGGCGCGAAACATTTTGCCGCTAGGAGTGCAAATGTTGGGCTTTACTTTCAGATGCTGTTGTCGTGTGGATTGTTTGAAGAGGCTGTTGCGTATTTGTATTCGTTCCACTTTGTTGATGGCGTACACTTTGCCATCGCTCTCACATACTACGGATTATTGCGGCCATCTGAAAACCCGGCCAAGGCTGAACAAGAACTAAGTAGGCGATTATCCAATGACTACCTGCAGCATATAAACTGACATTACCTAGCAACATACGGCACACACAGAGAGAAGCAAATCAACTTCCCGAGGATGATTGGATACTATACTAGAGATTTCCGCACCCCTAACGTCGAGGAAGCCGTTGACTACCTCTCACTTATATGCCTAAACGGTGACCTTCCCGCTCCAGTTGGGTCAAACCAACTGCATGTTTGCCACGAGGCTCTCCGCGCGCTTGTTCTTGAAACCAGAGAATTTACCAAGCTTCTTGGAGATGTTCGTGCCGACGGAACTCGGGAAAGAGGTGCAATCGAAACACGTCTCAAGTTGGTCAAGCTATCTGACCAATCTGAATTTCTTCGGACGATCACCGAGCAGGCCGCATCGCAAGCCGACGAGGATGGTAGAGCGTCAGATGCGGTGCTCTTGTACCATCTGGCCGAAGATTATGATACTGTTGTGCAGATTCTGAATAAAAATCTTTCAGACAGTATTGCCCTAGAAGAAAATGTTATGGCTCACCAAGGATTCGAAGGGGCTGTACCTGGTTCAAGTATGTCGCTGGCCTCTGTCGATGATCCGATGCAATTGGCTAGAAATATGCTGGGAATGTACACTGAGAACGCCAACATTATACGCAAGATCTCGTTGAAACACCGTGAAGCATGTGGTGTATTGCTCCAGATTGGCGAGGCGAAAAAGAAGTTCGCAGAGGGGCGATGGGAGAGCTGTCTTACGGTCCGCTTAACCCATTTTAAATGATTATAAACATCTGCTGACTATAGCTGCTACAGATCATTGACAGAGTTGATGTTATTCCACTGGACCCTAGAAGTGACGTTGGAAACATCCGCCGACGATCTCAGAATTTCGGCTCTCTGCACGAGACGGTTGCCCGAAACGTTGGAATCTTGTTGAAGATGGCCGTCGAGTGCTGCCAAAAACTGTCGGTTGAGTTGCGTGACAGCCAATATGCAGATGCAAGCAAAACACACAAACTCACTGAGCTGAAGATGCGTACCAAATCGGCGATGATGTACGCAGGCATGATTCAGTACAAGTTGCCTGCGCATGTTTATGCATTCTTGACACGCCATGATATGTCCGGATAATGTTGGATGTATAGGAATGCGAGAGGTGTGATAATATATTGAGTGGGTAGCATGTTTTTTTGCCTCACTCTGGTGCATGTATTTATAATGATTAAAATGGGAATGCTTTTTTTGGTTGTTTTCGTGGTGGAATCGAGATGGTTCCAAGCAATGGCTGTCGCTAGAAATACAATACATGATGTTTTGGTGAAATATAGATCATAGTTCTTTGTTTAGCATAGATCAAGGTGTGCCGATAAAGCTATCTGTATCAAACATGTTTATGCACGTTTGAAAAACACATCAATTATTTCATAGGGCTAGGGTTCGCATGCCGTCATCGTAACAAGGAACCGGCATCGATTCTCTCGATGCCGCCTCGCACAATGCCACCGCGTATCCTCCCTCCAACCCAGCGCCTGTTTAGGCCATTTCGCCCTCTCCACCGCACATTCTTCGACCTTCCCTCGGCGACGACCCCACAGCGCTTCACCGTCTCTCGCACACTGCCGCACCCACCGCAGAACCTCTACAAGCTCGTCGCCGACATCGACTCCTACAGCGCCTACCTCCCATACTGCATCGGCAGCAAAGTGACCAAGCGATGTTCGGAAACCAGCGCGCCAACCGAAGCCGACCTGCGGGTCGGCTGGGGAAGCTTCGACGAGACGTTTAGCAGCCGTGTCACATGCAAACCGGAGGACCTGATGGTCGAGGCCGATGCGAGCCAGAACCCGCTTTTCGAGAAGCTGCTGGCGCGGTGGGAGATATCGGAACCGGCGACTACGATTGAGCCCGAGGGCAAGAGTGATGTGCACCTGAAGATCGAGTTCCAGTTTACGAACCCGATTTATTCGGCGCTCAGTGGAGCTGTGGCGCCGAAGGTGGCGGATGTCATGATTCAGGCATTTGAGAAGAGAGCGAAGGAGGTGCTGGGGAAAAAGGAGATTGCTGGATAGATGTGGGCAAGAGAACGTACGATACAAAAGAATTGATGGTGGCGGTGGTAGTGGCTGGTGCTATTGAGCGTGCGTTATTCACCTCGGAAGACATAGACAGGCGTACGTTGGATTTACACGTGTACCATAGACCTCAGTTTACGGATGTATTATCATAGATATGGATGCTTAAGATTCACATACTATATGCTGCACAGTCATCCGTTCTCGGACTGAGTTTCCATACACGGAACCCCGATTCCCTCCCCGAGATAATCGGCATTCCTGCATATATTGCGGCCATTTAGCCCTCCAGATACTTCTGCAAGGCATAGTACCATGCATAAAATATCATGCCACCCTCACGCGCAGTAACCGCTTATTCAGGGTAATTGCCAGATCTCGGTAACCCTATCGCCCCAGAAAATAATGATCAACATGGACCCACGGGCCCTAGCTTCGTTGCATGGTGGCACTCGGCGGACAACATCAATTGAGCCCATCTGGTTTACAACACCAAGTTTTTGGCGCTGGACAATCGTGAATCTGCAGCCAGAGGCATACAGAGATGTAGACCTCAAATACCGCAAACATTGCAGTCATGCAGAGCGCCCAGAGGGGGAAATGTATTTCGTGCATGTAGATCTACTTAGCGACCACGCAGCATGCGTGAGGTGGGGTGTGCAGGCTGCCCCACAAGTTTAATAAGCGCAGCAGCAACCACCGGTCTGTCTTGCTGCTGCGTCATTCCTATTCAGTCTACTACTCCTCCACATCCCAATCTCTGTGTCTGCCACGAATTCTAGAGTTGATTCCCTTGCCCATTCCATATCCCTTTCAAAGACGAAGCCACCCCACCCCCGGCCGCCGCCTCCTGCCACCACCACCGCCTCCGCCTCCCCCTCGGATGCAATTTGTCACCACCATCGCTACACCCCTTTCGTCTCGTCTTCTAGCTTCGCCTGCCTGCCATAGACCTGCACTGCTGTTTGGCTTTCGATGCAAACTTCGCCCTGCGAGCCGTCAAGTTAGATGTCTGATTCTGGTCACGGCCAATACGCGCGGCCGCCCAGTCCTGTGCGGCCTTCGTCCTACCTCCGGCCCCAGCGGCCCCGCTCCATATCACCTCCACCAGCGCCCCCGCTGAGTATTGTCGATCGAGAGCAGATTGAAGGACTCGTATGTCTCCTCCTGCTGCATGCTACTCGACGTGTATTCTAACTGTCGATGGGGCTCCAGAATGCGATCCGAGAGTTTCTGAAGAAGCGAACAAGTTATGACGTATTGCCAGTCAGCTTCCGATTGATTGTGCTCGACACGGGTCTGCTCGTAAAACGAAGTCTGAATATATTGGTGCAGAATGGTTGGTACTCCTTGTGCTACGCTGACAGCATGGTCAGGGAAGTGTAACTGATGTTGGTACTGAATATAGGAATCGTGTCTGCGCCCTTGTGGAACTCGAAGACATCAACTTTTGCGGGGCTGCTGACCTCATCCGACTATATCAATATGATTCAGTATTATTGGCAATTTCCAGAAAAGTTTGAGGAAATTGATAGATTCCGGCTGGATAGCTTGAGAGGTACCACACACTTTGTGTTATGAGACGAGGTCGGCGCTGATGACCGATGTGACAGAAATTGAACAAGCGATTGGTGCTACTCCAATTGAGACGGTGTCCGTGGATCCCATGGTCCCACTATACGATGCGTGTCGTCGTATGCTAAGTAGTAGAGCTCGACGAATTCCATTGATCGATGTAGACGACGAGACGCAGCAGGAGATGGTCGTCAGTGTCTTGACGCAGTTTCGGATATTAAAGTTTGTAGCTTTCAATGTCGGAGAAACAAGACAGCTTAGAAAACCTCTGAGTGAGCTCGGTATCGTAACCGAGACGGGCATCATGACGGCCAACATGGACACGCCCGTCATCCAGGTGATTCATATATTAGTGCAAAAGGACATTTCCAGCGTGCCCATTGTGGACCAGAACGGTATTTATCTGCCCAAAACCCGCTCTTATGCAACCGCGTGGACGCTGGTTACTAAATGGCCTCTACAGGGATCCTCCTAAACATTTACGAATCGGTCGACATCCTGACCCTCATCAAGGGGGGTTTGTACGACGACCTGTCGCTGAGCGTGGGGGAGGCCCTCCTGAAGCGTCCTGACGTAAGCCACATACCCCTCACCTTTCCTTTTTGCCCTGCGATCTCCCGATGGGATCTGATAATTTTTGAGATGCGGTTTGCTAACGGCAATTTGTGGGTTTGATAGGATTTCGCCGGCGTGCATACCTGCTCCATGCACGACAGCCTCGACGCCATCTTCCACACGATTCGCAAGTCGCGTGTGCACCGCCTCATGGTCGTCGGCGCCGACAATTCGCTGCGCGGCGTGTTGACGCTGAGTGACATCCTGCAATATATCCTGTTCAGCGGAAAGTAGACGAGGGTAGGGCCTTATTACATGTAGTTGAAGATGAAAGTGGCCCGGCCTCGTTATAGAAAGATACATATCTCTAGTTGGAGGTAATACCTCGATAGCAGTTTTACACAAATCTAACCCTTTTTTCAATCTATGGGAGAGAGAGGGGGCTTCATGTTTGTGTGCGCAGGAGTTTGAGCCGAATGTCTGTCTACATTTATTCTGTTGATGATAGTTGCGTGCTTGTGGGTTCATGGCGTTTTTGTTACTGGATTTTTCCTTTTTACCTTTTTTGTGAATTACATTTGAATGATACTAGTTTTTGACTGCAGCGTTGTTTTCTGTGGGCATAGGGGTTATCATGAGGGTTTGGAATATATATCTTCGGGAAGCCAGCCGGCTGCAGACAGCTTTGTCTATTCGGTGTCGTGGGCAGCATCAAGTCTCGTCCCGGTTCATGGATTCTCACTCGCGACCAATTGTAGATGAAGCTTGAATTCACGTCTTCCAAAAGCCAACTCCATCCAAACCCAAGCTCTCAATCCACCCCCGACCGTTCTCCTCCTCAATCCGCCCCTCCTGCCCGCCCATCCAAAAACTCGCTTACATAACCCCCGCATCACCTGACCCCACACCCTGCACCCTGCACCACTCTCAAAAAATATCTTCAACACCACTCCCCACCACCACCTCACCACCCGCACCACCCGCACCACCATGCCGCAATCGCAACTCAAGCGTCTCAAAGCGTCGCTGCGCACGGCGGGCGTCACGGGGCCGCAGAAGCCGAAGAAGGCCAAGAAGCGCGACGCGGCCGGCGCCCGCCACGACCCGCGGCTGAAGCGCGAAGCCGCGCTGACCAGCATCCGCGAGGAGTTCAATCCGTTCGAGATCAAGACTACGCGCGAGAAGCACACTGTGATTAATGGACGCCGTGTGAAGGGGAGAGAGGGGCGGCCGGCGATTAGTAAGAGTATTGGTGAGGAGAATGTATGCTTGACTCCCCCGACCCCCCCGCGATGAATTATGGCTGTGGTATGGTTGTGGGAGGATTGGGGCTGATGTGGGCACAGCGCAAACGGACGCTGCTGGTGGAGATGAACCGGCGCGGCAAGGTGGGCGGGATTGTCGATCGGCGGTTTGGTGAAAACGACCCGACGATGGCGCCCGAAGACCGGATGCTCGAGCGGTTCGCGCGCGAGAAGACGGCGCGCGTGCGCAGCGGCGACGGGCTGTTCAACCTCGACGACGACACGGACCTGACGCACTTTGGGCAGAGCCTCGGCGGGCTGCGCGACGACTTCGACGGGCCGGCGCTGTCGGACGACGAGTCCGATGGCGGCGAGGGGCCGACGCTGTTGTCGCGGAAGCGGCTGCTCGAGGAGGTCGATGCTGCGACAGGGAGTGGAGAGGAGGATGAGGACGGGGACAAGAAGCCGGAGCGCAAGAAGAGCAAGGCTGAGGTCATGAAGGAGGTGATGAGCAAGAGCAAGCTGTTCAAGTACGAGCGCCAGAAGGCGAAAGAGGAGGACGAGGACGAGCGGGAGAAGCTGGACGCCGAGATGGGAGAGCTGTGGAGTCTGCTGGGCGCGCGACAGCCGTCGACGACCGGCGCCGGCAGTGGTGCGAATAATGTGCCGCTCGGCGTGGAGGCGGCGCCAGAGGAGAAGAGGGCCGACGAGTACGACCAGGCGGTGCGCGAGATGCTGTTCGACAAGCGCTCGAAGCCGAGTGACAAGAGCAAGACCGACGAGGAGAAGGCGGCGGAGGAGAGCGAGCGGCTGAAGGCGCTGGAGGAGGCGCGGCTGCGGCGCATGAACGGCGAGGAAGTGACCGACGACGAGGACGACGGCAAGAAGGGCAAGACGCAGAAGAGCGCTGTTGAGGATGAAGATGAGGAACAGGTGGGCGACGGCGAGCACTACGGTCTCGGCGCCGGCATCCCGATGCCCGCGCGCTTCGCCATGCCCGACCACAACCCGGACGAGCTGGTCGACGGCGACTACGAAGTCTCCGACGACGGGTACGTGGACGTCGACGAAGACGGCGAACTGCAGGGCGACTATTCCGACGACTTTGAAGCCGGCTCCGACGCCGAAATCTCAGCAGCAGAGGACTCGGAGGACGACGACTTCCTCGCCGACGTCAAGCCCGACTCCTCCGCGCCCGCCACCGGTGCCGACGCGCTGGCGTACACCTTCCCCTGCCCGCAGACCCACGCCGAGCTGCTGTCCATCACCGCCGCCATCGCGCCCGCCGACCACCCGACCGTCGTGCAGCGCATCCGCGTGCTGCACCACTCCAACCTGGCCGCAGGGAACAAAGAGAAACTCGCGGTCTTCTCCGGCGTGCTGCTGCAACATATCGCGCACCTCGCGAACCTGACCCCCGCTGTGTCGTTCACCACGCTGGACCTGTTGATCCGGCATCTGCACGCGATGGCGAAAACGCACGGCGAGGCTGTCGCGAGCGCAGTCCGGGAGCACTTAAAGGATTTGCACACGCACCGTCTTAACGCGGACCTCAACGCCGGTGACCTCGTCGTGTTGACGGCGGTCGGGACGATCTTCAGCACCTCCGACGCGTTCCACCCGGTGGCCACACCCGCACTGATCCTAATCTGCAAATACCTCTCCACCGTCCTCCCCTCCACACCTCGGATCCTCGCGACGGGGACCTACCTCGTCAGCCTGGTAACCCAGTACCAACGCACCTCGAAACGCTTCGTGCCGGAGGCGCTGAACTTCGTCCTCCAAGCCCTCTCCCTCCTCGCCCCCACCCCGCTCGCACCAGTGCCAGGGTGGTTCCCGTACCACGACACCGCAGCCCTGCGCCTCAAGCCCTCCGCCGACCAGAAGAGCTGGACGCCGCGCAAGCTAGCGTTCGCCGAGATCTTTGCACCCCGCGCCGACACGCCGCTCGCGCTGACCGCGACGCTGTCGACCCAGCTAGCGGCGCTCGCGACGCTGTGGACCGGCCGGCGCGCATTCACCGACGCGTTCACCCCCGCGGTGCCGGTGCTGTCCCACCTCACCTCCACGCGGCCCCGCCTCCCCTCCGCGCTCCGCAAACAGATCTCCGCCACCTCCACCACGCTCGCCGCGCAGCTCGCACACGCGGCACACACGCGCCGCCCGCTCGAGCTGCACCACCACCGGCCGCTGCCCATTCCCAGCGCGGTGCCGAAGTTCGACAGCGACTACAACCCCGACTCCAAGTCCCGCGATCCGGACGTGGACCGACGGGAGAGCGCGAAGCTGAGGGCGGAGCATAAGAGAGAGAGGAAGGGCGCGATGAGGGAGCTGAGGAAGGACTCGCATTTTGTGAGCAGGGTTAAGATGGCGGCGGATAAGGAGAGCAGCAGGGTGTATCATAAGAAGATGGCGAAGCTGCATGCGCAGATTCAGACGGAGGAGGGAGCTGCTGGGAATGAGTATAAGAGGATGCGGGCGCGGAAGTAGGGGGTTGTTATGGGGGGTGTAGCATACTGGTATATAGGCGTAATTTGGCGGAGAAGTAAAAGTTCTGTTCATAGCTATTGAGATGCTACCCAACGACACTGTCTGTACTGGGTTTCACCACCACATCTAAGTCCGTCCATCGTGATTTCGCCATTTAAACTCCAGTCCACGTGCCAACACGTCCAAACCGGTTCAGACAACACGGGTGATGCCAGAGTTTAAGTTGGTGCTACAGCTGGATCCTGCATGTCTCGAAAACTGCAACGGCCTCTGCAGCTGAAGCCACGGACCGGGACTCGTTTTTGTGGAAAGAGTCACGGCCGTGTATATCACTGTGTATATGTGCATGGTTGTTCTGTTACCACTGCTGTTCTGTAACCCATTCGCAATGTACTCGACGCTTTCTGCATTGTTGCCTGAACCTTAAGTGTCCGGAGTCAGTCAGTACTTCTCTGCGGTGATATCGACCCAACACCCCAAATACCCCATTCCAGTCCTCAGTCCAGTCCAACCCAGCAGCACAGCAGCACATCGTTTCAAAGAGCCCGACATCGATGCGTTCCACCGCACCACTATCGGTCAACCTGCGGCCGGCTGACCGACGTGCAAATAATGCACGACCAGCGCCGGTTTATGCATTGACTCATGAACTCTCACCCACTCTGCAGTGTGCAACGCCGTGTCCACCTGCCCTACAGCTCCTTCGATGAGTATGTAACGCAACGTTTTATGCCCCGCGAGCCACACCGTGCGCATAGCTCAACGTTTCGACAGCCTCTTGCAGCCCCCGACAGCCCCATTCACCGGCCTTGATGAACTCACCTCAATCTCCCGTCCTCTTGTTACCACCTGCTGTTAAACCTCACCACTCACATCATACCCCACGACCACCGAATAGCACAACCACCGACACCGACCACCAGCGAGTGACCCCCAATGCCTCACCGCCCCCCTCCCCTTTACTATATGTCCGAGTTTCAGACCCCAACAACTCTAATTTCCACCCCAGCGCTCAAACTCCCATCCACCACCCAAACCGCCCAACCCGTATCCCCATCAAGCCATTCAGCTAAGTCCTCCCTTCCCCTATATGTACACACTCAATCCATACTCAATCCATAGTGCGAGCGTTCACTGCGGTTTCACCGTGCCGCCCGCATGCAGTTCCACCGAACGCAGGCTAGCCCAGCCTGCATCCCCACACCCATGTCCACTTCACGCCACCGATACAGCCGCACCTGGCTGTTGGAACAGAACAATGATACAAATCTGGCTGGGTGGGTATCTGGCTGGGTTCCGTCGCGTCGGTCGGCACTGGCTGGCCGGGCCCCTTTTTCCGCCCGTGGGGAAAAAGGGCGTTACGGCGTAGACACCGGAGTTGTGGGCGGGCGAGGGTGCAATAGAAAGAAGCAAATATTGCAAAATTCGGACTGTACCCTTGATGCAGCAGCAAGCGAAGCGAATCAATGGATTCTCCCGAAATGCACAGTGGAGGCGGTCAGCTACTTTGAGGACAGCGACGGATAGGTGCATGCTGCCGCAAGGTTATTTAGCGTCACACACGAATTTACACACTTGCACGATCACGCTGCGACCCGCAAAGTAGATCAAGCCATAATATTACTACATTTCGCTAGTCATAAGGAATATCTTCAGAAGAAAAAAAATGCCAGTCATGTCAAAGGGAGGAGCAAAAAATATCACGACCGAACACCGGCAAACCGATCCGTCCAGGAGAAAACAATTGAGCACACCCCCATTATACTTCATCGCAATGCATTAGGGCACAACCAATCCGTATCCATTATTATTATTAACACCCCCATGAAGAACCATCTAAACTACCACTGCCGGGACAAGTAATTTACAAGGCGAAGAGAGCGGCCATGATGGCGAAAGCACCAGTGGAGACACCGGCAACCTGGAGGCCAGATGCGGCACCAGCGGAGGCGGAGGCTGAGGCAGCAGCTCCGGTACCGGAAGCTGAGGCGGAGTCGCTGGAACCAGTGCCAGAGGCAGAGGAGTCCGATGATGAGTCGGATGAGGAAGAACCGGTGGCGGAAGAGTCGCTGGCAGAGCCAGTGGCGGTGGCCTTGGAGGCAATGGAAGCAGCCTTGGAAGAGGCACCAGCAGCGGCGGTGGCCGCAGCGGCGTTGCCGGAAGCAGCACCAAGGGTGGATGCGAAGTACTGCTTGGTGATGCAAGAAGACTGGCAAACGGAGTAACGCTCGTTCTGAGCAACGGTACCGTCCTAATGTGATGATCAGTTTATGCTCCACCGTGAGAGTATTCTATGGTTTAACTTACACCCTTGGGGCAGGCAGCAACACACTCAGTGGTGGCCTTGACCATCTCCTCGGTGGGGGCAGGGTTGCCGAAGCACTCAGCCTGGCAAGACAGGTTGCTTCCACATCCGTCGAGGCACTTCACCTGGGCGGGAGTGTAGCTGGAGGTCTCAGTGGGGATGGGGATGCTCGAGGAGACCTTGGACTGCGCAACAGCAACAGCGGCGAAACCGGCAGCGAAGATAACAGTGGAGAACTTCATTTTGATTGATGTTTTGAGTTGGTGATCTTTTGAGGGATATTAAATTGAAGCGTCAAAGAGTGAGACTTAAAACGAAGGTGAAGTTTTTGGTACTGAAGCGAGTGTCTGTAAAGCAGGTGAGGAGGAGAGAAAGAAATAGAAGAGAATCCGGGGACACAGACCGTCTTAAAGGCCACAACAATGCCGTAAATGGTTGCATGCCAAGGGGCAATCAGCACCATAATTGGACAGCACACTACTGGCTAAGGGGCTTCTTCTTTAGCTTTTTCACTTACTCAAGCGTGTCCGAAAGCGCGTGTTGTGCGTGCATGGGGTAATTTAGGTAATTTACTCCAGACATGGGTTGCTTGTGTTGCTGCTCGGTCTGAGAGAACGCTGGTTGGCCACCGCCCTGACGGAGGCTTTGGTTGCAAAGGAAAACCTGGACCGCGATCTTCCGCCCGACACCTAACCGGTCCTAAACTTAGCAGGCCCCGACCGCAACCACCCTGCGTGCAGCCCACGATTATCGTCAGAAGACCAGAACGCTCGAACGTAGTGGAGCCTGGGCAAGCACGACTTGGGACAGCCCGCGATTATAGTTAGGTGTTTGTGGGGAGATGGTCTAGGAATCCAGCTTGGACTACCACCTATTGAGATGAGTACCAGTTAGAGGGAATATCCAGAGTGTAGCAGCTGAGAGTGCTTCGTATAGAACAATAACTTCGTGTCAAGCGTCAGAAAGCCGCTCGGTTCGTCTGTAATCCAACAAACCGGCATGTCCTGGGTTTGTTGTGCATTGTGCAATAAACAATAAACACAAATATAGCACCCTGGCTCTTTATTTCACGCAACGGCCGGTTTGCACCTTTTCATCATCAAAATCGGAGTCAATTGTTATTGACCGTGCCGATTGGTACACGAACATACGTATTGAACTGCTTCTCTACTATTTGGCTCACTGTACAGAACAGTTAACCCACGATTTATCGATAGCAATCGCACTGACTGATTGGAACGTGCCGCAAGTCGGGTGCACGGCTTCATCTCATCTCGGCACCTTAGTTCGTCATCACGTGTAACACAAGCTTTTTGTTAAACGAACTTTGTGAGCTCAGACGCATAAGTCAGTGTGTATGACAAATAATACCAATCCTATCATTTTCAGGAATATCTGGTACGGAAACCACCTGAGAAAGTCTTCACATCCGCACCGTTTCTACTCCGTATGATACGGAATTGAAGATGAAGTAATGGCCGTTAGCTACTTCTTTTGATGCCGTATTGGTTGATGGGACTCCTTGCATGCTACTGCCTAGGCCTAATCAACCGACATAGTACTTGCACTTGACTTATCGATCAAAAAGTAATATTGACTGCCAGATTATTGGCCCTTTGAGTAACGAAAACAGCGAAGGGGATAATACTAATCTCCCCATCGGTTATGTAAGACAGCATAAGTCCCACCAGAGAAATGAACATTTGCACGGCTGAATTGGGAAAATTACTTTTTTCACGTCGCTGAGACTGTTGAGGTAACCAAATAAAAAGGAGATGTAAGAATTTTCACCGTTTTTTTTTTTGTTTTCTACCGAGACAAGCCGCTATCTAAGAAGCCGTAGTGGGGGCATCCAAAGTGATCTGGCGGATCTCCTCGGATGGGAGTTGCAAAAGCGATGTAAGTCGTCGTCACCACATTATATTTGTGCATCAGAAATGATGGAATGTTTTTGTTGTCACAAAAATCATAACAAGTCCTCCCATCGATCATGTGGTGTAGAATTGGGTTGTGCATTCTTACTTGTTGGGTTCTTGAGAGGCAGCGATGGTAACAAACCCCTATCCGGAAAGCCCGAATATTTGGAAGCCAAGTCTACGGAGTATTGCCGGGTCAATCGGTATTCAACGCGTATTATGTACAATTCAAACAAGGTGTTCCGAGAACGATCATGAAATTCCGTTAGTGAAGATTTTAAGTTTCTGTAAAAAGTGTTTCCTATAATAGCTCAAGACCGACGGATTCTTGATTTCCTGCATGGTAGGTATTTAGAGCATTAGCTCTCAGTAGCATCAATCAATATCTTGATTCTCATGGACAGCATGTATGAAATGTTTTCCGTGGGGTTCCGGCGTGCATTTCAAGGGAGAGCTACTACAGTGACAGGAGAGTAGTAAGCCGAGCCATCTCCGTTTAGCCTAAGATACGCGCTTTGTGCTGGTTGTGACTTGAATGCGGCGCGTCACCCCAGTTCGCCACTTTCAATGTTCTCATCTGACGACAATTTTGGAGATGATTTTGGGGACGATATTGATGATGCCGACTTTGTCGCACTTGCAACACAGGCGGAACAGCAGACACGTTCCCAATCGCTGCCACAGCAGACGCAGCCGCTTTTCATCCCCAATGAGCTTTACGATCTAGACGAGCTTTCAGACGACTTCACGCCGACAGTACAGGTACAAGCGCGCCCCGCACAGCAACCTTTTCAGACCTTCCGCAAGGGAGCACCATCTACAGAGGGCCTTCGACAGAGTACGCTACACGGAGGTCGGGTGGAGGAAGAGGATGGCGCAAATACAGGAAACGTTGCAGCTCGGCGGAATTGGCCACTCGCGGGCTCTCAAAGTCAAGAGAAACCAACGCACCACGAGATTGATCGAGAAGCGGCAAAGACATGGATATATCCGACCAACGTGTCGTTTCGAGATTACCAATTCAATATCGTGAAACGGGCGCTCTTTTCCAATGTTCTCTGCGCACTTCCAACAGGTTTGTGGGCCAAATCATGCACCTCCAGTTCAGATCTATGGGGCTAAGACTGTGGGGTAGGTCTGGGAAAGACGTTCATCGCAGCGACGGTTATGCTCAACTGGTTTCGATGGGCACCTAAAGGTCAGATTGCGTTTTTGGCACCAACCAAACCACTTGTGAACCAGCAGATTGATGCATGTTATTACATTGCCGGAATTCCCCGGAGTCAAACTGCGGTAATGACTGGTGGTGTTCCCAAGGCCACAAGGCAAGAATATTGGGAAGAGCGCCGTGTGTTCTTTACGACGCCCCAGACAATGCAAAATGACATCAAGAATGGAATCTGTGATCCCAAGAGAATCGTCTGCCTAGTCGTAGACGAAGCGCATCGCGCTACGGGCGCTTATGCGTATGTAGAAGTTGTTAAGCTTCTGCGACGGGAAAACACGAGCTTTCGTTTATTGGCACTCACTGCAACTCCCGGATCAACTGTCGAGGCAGTACAAGGCGTGATAGACTCATTGGGAATTGTTAGAGTGGAAATAAGGACCGATGAATCCTTAGACATTAGAGATTACATACAGAAGCGGACCGTGGAGATAGAAACATTCGAATTGCCACCAGATATCATGGAAGTTCGGGATCTGTATTGCAAATGCCTCGAGCCAATCCTCAAGAAGCTTAATCAAGCTAAAGCATTCTATCAAACGAACGCGGAGCGTCTTACACCATTTGCAGTAATATCAGCGATGCAACAATGGATGATGTCTCCGGTCGGTCGTCAGATGCAGTCAAATAAAGGCTATTACTGGTCGATAATAAACTCCTTTAAGAATTTATCTAGTTTGGCTCATCCCCTTGGTCTATTGAACACCCATGGACTTCGACTCTTTCATGACAAGCTACTTCACGCACCCATGGAAGACCAGGAGGGCGTTGCTGCTAGTGATAAAGCCCTGAATGCCATCAGGAAAGAGCAGAGTTTTCGTGATTTGATGGCTCGTTGCTCTGACATAGTTAGTGACCTGCAATTTTCTGGACATCCGAAGATGGACTACATGGTTGGGGCGGTATTAAGGCATTTTGCTGAAGCTGAAGACGAAGAAACAAAGAGATCAACAAGAATAATGATATTTACTAGTTTTAGAGATAGCGCAGAGGAGATTACAAGATTTCTCAAGCGTCATGAGCCTATAATACGGCCACACGTTTTCGTAGGCCAGGCTGCAGCCAAAAATACTGCAGGTATGTCACAGAAGGAACAATTGGAGATAGTCAAGCAGTTCCAAGATGGAACCTACAACACCATAGTTTCAACAAGTATCGGAGAAGAAGGGTTGGATATCGGGGAGGTTGACTTGATTGTTTGTTACGATATGCAGGCGTCGCCTATTCGCCTCCTGCAACGTATGGGACGAACAGGTCGTAAACGCAACGGAGGTGTACTCATCTTGGTCACCGAGGGTAGAGAAGCCGATAGTTACAAGAAGGCGCTCGATAATTATCAATTTATGCAGAAGAAGATTGCTGCTGGAACTGATTTCACTTTTCCTCACGATCTCTCGCCACGTATCATTCCAAAGGAAATCGAGTCTCAGCCAGAAAAGAAGAATATCGAGGTCCCACCGGAAAACTCGCAGCCTGAGCCCGCAAAGAAAAGAAGGGCGCCAAAGAAGAAGGCTCCACCGAAGAAGTTCTTTATGCCAGACGACGTCCCAATAACCGGGTTTCTGAAGGCTTCACGTCTTGGAAAACCCCATGCTCGTTCTCCAGAAGTGGAATCTGAGCCAGAGAAACAAGAATCAGACTACGAGGAGCCCGAAGTAGTGCTTACAGGCAGCATTGAGAGTATTTTGCTCACGCCGGCACAAGAAAAAGATCTTCAGCGGAAATATATGAGTGATTTCTCATTGGGAGGAGATAGTGAAGTGGGCTTGATCGAATACCCCAGTCTGACTTCACATCCAGAGCACCAGAGACAGTTAACCAAGACAAACCTGGTGAAGCACGGCAAAACGTGTCGGCACGTCGTCGGCATGCTCCAGAGAATGCACTCAATGGATGAAGACCAGATAACCAAATTCAAGGGCTTGTACGATGTGGAGTTGTTAAAAAGCCCGAAAAAGCCCAAGACAAAGCCCTTCAAGCCTGTCAGGCCATCTTTCATGAGAAGTTGCAGCCCGTTACTGAGTAGTAGCGGTAACGTCGCCGAACCAACTGTCAAATCCAAAATCCCTCCGATGAAATCTTCAGACATAAGAGCTGCGCGTATGGGTAAACCCAAGCCAAAGCCTCGAAAGACAGCGCCGAAACGAATAGAGCTCAGTTCCGACCGCTCAGAGGACGAAGTTGAGGAGCCTGTTAAGCCCAAGCCTAAGCCCCGAAAAACAGCCCCAAAACGGATCCAGCTCAGCTCCGACGAGTCGGAGGAGGAAACTGTCAAGCCGCAACGGAGGACCAAGAGACAGAAAACCGTGTCGGAGGAATCCGATAATGACGTCGCGATGGACAATGTATCTGATGGGTCGGATGATCTACCAGATGTGAAGGATATCCTGTCGGGCTTCAAGTGGGCGGGGAGCAAGAAGACCGCACGATGAGATTTGTATATGTTTGCTTATTATATCACACTGTCTTCGGGCGGGCTGTTATATTTTGGACAATGGAGCGGAGCGGAGTTGGCCTTTTGCTTATATTTCTGTCTGTACTATTATCTGGCTATATGCGCGGAGTTTATTTTCTAATGGAGTTTTCCGTTGATCATTTTTTTGGTCTGAATAAGAATACATAGACTTATTGCATTCCAAAGCCCTTTTGAAGAGTTTAACCTGCTCCTCATCAATCGTTTAACATATCCGTAAACTTCACAATTCGAATCTCTGCCAGTGTAATTATGTGCACTAGCTCCTTTTCTGCCTCAAGCCTCTCAACTTGCTAAACCAGCACCTCCCCTTGGGTTGTATCTACAATGGTCGTCAGTGGTCAATGAGAGGTTGTTCAGGGTAGAGGAGGAGTAAAAGCGCAGCGAGAGTAGCGGCGGCGGTATATAATGGTGGGATTAAGCATGTAAATACTGTGAATATTATACGCGTCAATTTTAGTGAAAATGTATTTCCATGTTGTCGTGCCTTTGAATCGAGTGACTATTTATGAGACACTCATTATCATGAAATGGTACCTGGTTCCTATTCACTTTGTGGCTGATCCTATGAAACTGAACCAAAGCACAATTGGAAGTTCTCATCCTTCGTCTTCGAAAAAACGCTACACGGTTCTTTCCTGTTGTTCTTTATCTAAGCTAAAAAATGGTAAGGACATTCTAGTGATCGACCATGACCTGGCCTAGCCCTCGAAGGGGCGATCAAAGAAGTTCCAAGCATATATAAGGAAAGACAATGGATAGATCGTAGTTTATATTGATTCGACTGTGACGGATTAACATCAAAACACCGACATAGAAATGATAACAGCCACCTAACCTATCAGACTATTAGTAATGATATGTAAACCGCAAAAGGTTGTTGAGACATTGGCAGATAGCGCGGGCCTCTCAAAGACGTATAAAGAACGTTATGGGAAATAGCGGAAAGGTATACTTACGGTGTGCAACCTCTCATGCTTACTTACTGCAATTGAAAAACTTTTTAGTGAAGGATTTTGATATTCGGATGTCATTACACCGTTGACCGAGACACCACAATTCGACCTACGCAGAGAGCGGATAGACCCGTGCATGCAGACTATAAGCTAGTTACCGTACCTGTTCTCTGGGAGTATCCGCCACATAGCCAATCATCTTTGGTAATCTTGCGAACAGATTGTGACTGGTCATGAGTGATCAACCTTGTCTGCCGGGGTTCTAATGATCTATGAATTCCATAGACGTGACGAGTGAGTACGGATTGTATCTTATTGATGAGAGATGGGTGTTCTTTATTCACAACTCAAGCAATTCAATTATAGTGGCAGATATGCAGCTTCCCAAGTCCCCATGTCATTGCTGTAAGATTATATTACAGTTACGGCTTGTATCTATGTATCCCTCCCTATAAAACACCCAAAATAACAAATCCAAACGCCAATTGACCATAGTGTATTGCACTGTAAAAATATCCTAACACAACAACCGAGTGACTCTCCACAGCACAAGTTTTCACACGAAAACGTCACTTCGGAGTGGCGCCGGCCAAACCTTCCTTTCCATTGTCGATAGGTGAGGTTTCCTCTGCCAAAGCCTCCATTTCTTGGTCGATAGGTGGGACACTCTATTTCCCACCGAAGTCCAACTTTCTTGCGATCTTCTTGCCCCGCGTCCCATCTAGGTCTGAGCCATCTAATGGCTCGTCAAACCCTGCACGCCGCTTCAGGTCTTGTCCAACTTTCTCAAGGCCCTCTTTGCCGCCCTTCATAGGCAGCAGCTCGGGCTTTGTTGGCCGAGGGTCTTCCCGAAACCATTCGCTATCCAATGCTTTGCGGCAGCTGATTCGCTTCCGAGGGTCAAGTCGGAGCATTGCGTGCATGAGTTCAGCTCCACTGGCACTGAGAGAACGAAATTGTGCCCGGAAGTAATTTAGATCGACTTCGGGCCTCTGTTCGGTTGTGTAGACGAAGGCCGGAAGTTTTGACACCCCAGGCCAGTTTGACTCCGAGGGCGATCCAAGGGCTTGTGCTATCAACTGCAGCTGTTGGATATCACTCTCACCAGCTATAAATGGGATGCGTTTGATAAGTTCTGCGAAAACGAGTCCGATTGAGAACACATCGACAGCCGAAGAGTATGATCGCGCGCCGAAGAAGAGCTCAGGGGGACGATACCACCGTGTGATCACTTGGCTCGTCATGTTTTGATCTCCAGGGTCTGCAAATCCACGAGCAAGACCGAAATCTGCTAGTTTCAATACTCCATTGATGGTATATAACAAATTGTTGGGCTTTATATCCTAGAACCAGTGTAAGTAAGAAATCATAGACATAGGTATTATAAAGCGTTGTTCTTAAACGTACTCGATGTAGTATGTAGTTCTTATGACACCAATGAAGTCCGCGCAAGCTCATCGCCATCCAACTCTTAATTTGTGCACTCCCAAATAGAATGTTTGAGTCTTTGATAATTCCTTCAAGATCACCTGCAAGGTATTCAAGTACCGCATGAATATTTTGGCTCTTTCCGACAAAGACATCAACCAGCTCGATAATATTTTCATGCCGCAATTCTTGAAGGTATTTGATTTCGCGCAGGGAGTCCAATGAAATACCCTCTTCCACTGAGGATATTTTGATTTTTTTTATCGCGACAGGTTTACCGGTCGATTTCTGGTGCCCTTTAAATACCACGGCATATGTACCCTCTCCTATCTTCTGATCTGTACAGCGACAAAGAATGTATTAGTATACTGTATGAACGTATCCGAAGCAGGCGGCAATAGGCTAACCTTTGCTGTACTTGTCCCGTGTCTCTTGGTTCAGATCAGAAACTTCACTGCCTACCGGTACAAGAGTTGTTGTCGGTGCCTGCTCACTTGGGGTCGACATCGTGGTATCGGCGAACGTTGTTCGCAATTCCCGTTGTAGGTCTGAAGCGCGACGATCAACTTTGGGGGTGGTTCCGGGGTTGCGGCTCTGCGGGAGTATGATGCTTGGTGGCTTTTAATCGGTGTGTCGGTTAACAATGCAATTGTATTTAAGCTCGTTCCTGGAAACCTGGCCTCATCCCCTCTGTGCAAAGTTGGAAGTCGGAAGTTTTGTTATTTATCCTGCCAACTGTCCTGTACCTCTTTAAAAGAGTTACAGTGTTTTGACCTCTGTGCGAACTCATCACCACTATTCATCTGAAAATACACCAATCCATTTTTAAACCTTTCGAACCCCAAAAAAAGCTATGCATCTCCTCCGGGAGCTCGTCCTCTCAGCCTTACTACTTGTCGGCAGCGCCGACGCCGCATTCTATAGCAAGAAGAGTTCCGTAATTAACCTTGACTCTAAGAACTTCAAGAAAGAGATCCTTCAGTCAGAACATGCTGCTGTCCGTCTCCTAGTCCCCCGGCACGCATTATAATGTGTCTAACTTTTACAGGTTGTCGAGTGAGTCCTTGTGTTTATTCATCCCACCTATTGCGCAACAATTCTAACATGATCGCCCACTCCTAGGTTCTATGCGCCATGGTGTATGTATAAGGGACACATTGTCGGCGTCAACAACACCAAGTGCTAATGATTTAACACAGGTGGCCACTGTCAAAATCTGAAGCCAGCTTTTGAGAAAGTCGCGCAATCCATGAGTGGCCTCGCAAAGGTTGCTGCCATAGACTGTGACGATGACAAGAATAAGCCAATATGTGGCGAGTACGGCGTTAAGGGTTTCCCAACCTTGAAGATATTCAGTCCTTCGGGAAAGAAGGGCAAACCCACCGTGGAAGGTCAGCTCTTCCCTGGGGGTTGTCCCTGGTGGACTTTATTGACACATGTGACAGACTACAACGGAGAGCGATCAGCCAAGGGTATCTCAAATGCCCTCGTTGAGCGCATCCCAAATCATGTGACGAAGGTTACAGCTGGAAAGATCGACGAATTTTTCTCCAAGAAAAATGAATCTGCAAAGGCAATCTTATTTACTAATAAAGGGAGCACTCCAGCACTCTGGAAGAGCTTGGCGATTGATTTCCTAGGCACCATCTCATTCACGACCATCAGAGACAAAGAAGAGGCCGCAGTAAAGGCCTTCGGTATCACAGAGTTCCCTAAGGTAGTCCTACTTCCCGGCGGAGAGGCCGAAGGAAAGGTTTACGACGGGAAAATGGATAAGAAGGCGCTCGCCGATTTCTTTACGGCTATTAAACCTATTAAGGAGGAAGAGTCCAAAGCGGCAGAAGAGTCTGATTCTACAGAGTCAAAGGCTACAGCTTCATCGGCCGAGGCCAAGCCTACACCTGTCGAAAAACGTGAGCTTTTAATATATTGCATGTGACAACCAATCACTAACAGTCACTCATAGCCAAGCCCGTGATATCGAGTTTGAATACGAAGAACGACCTCATGTCCTACTGCCTAGCTCGTAAATCAAAGACCTGTTTACTTACACTTGCTGAAACCCCTGAGACGGCCGACGAAGCATCATCTCATCTAGGATCTATGATGACTGTTGCCAGCAAGCTTCAAAATAGAGGACCTCCCTTTGTATTCCAACTCTTCCAGGTTGATCTCGCGGGTTCCCTTGGAGAGGAAATCAATAGAAAGCTAGACCTGAGCAAGGACCTGCCTAAACTCGTGGCAGTTAACCACAGAGGTTGGTATAGGTCATTCACAGGCAACACTGGCAACGCAGACGAGGTTGTCGCATGGCTTGACGCTATCATGTTGGGTGAAGGCAAGAAGGAGAAGCTCCCAGTAACTTTGTTTTTTGAAATACCAGAGGGTGCTGAGATGCCACCAACCGAAGAGGGTGACCAGCAGAAGCTTGAGGAGATTATTGAGGAGATCAAGCTTGAAAAGGAGGAGGAGAAGAAGGAAGATATCAAGGATGAGTTGTAGAATCTCATAACTGTATTTCAAAAATGATAGCTCTATGTATGCACGAAGTTTGGAAATGCCTAATTAGGAAATATCAATTTATGGAATCGTACCACTATATATGAGCCAACGTGCGCAATAGCTAGTGTGAATTGGGCGAGTCTATAGTGGTGATTCATTGATGCATGCTTTTTGGTGGCTGCGGAAAAGCCGCGGAAAACGGACATTTCCAAAGGGGACCTCGGGGAGGCTTTCCAGACCCGTCGGCACCACTAGTGCTGACGAAGTTCAGGCCAGTATGCAAGAACGGGATGCCGACGCCGATGTTTCCCCTGAGGACAGCAGTGGAAGTGTGGGGGAAGGATCCCCGGGGTGCAGTGGGCCGTGCGGCTGGGACAGCAAAATGGCCACCGCAGTCGAGATTCAAGCAATCAGCGGTGGGTGAATAAGCCGCCAAGTCCCCAGCAGGCCCTGGTCTCCACAAGCAGTAGGTCGATTCGAATTCCGGGGATGGGCGACTTGTTGTCAGCAAGAGCTGTTGGACAGGGCTGGTAATTTTCACAAGCTTGGGATGTTGCAACTGCAGTGGTGCCGTCACGAGAGCCGGCCCAGTGCTAGAGTGCATATTCATTCCTCGGCCAGTCTCATTGGTCTGCCCCACAAAAATAACGCGTAGCTTGTTCCAAGTGCAGGTTATTCCGTTCTGCCTGTGGTAGACGGCATGTTTTTATTTGGGTTCTCGGTATGCTTGGGGGAAGCATGCTTGTGATAGTGCCTCGGCTTATGTCTGGACCGAAGCTTCCCAAGTTACAAAACCGTCGGCTTCCCACTAAGAGGTGGTACATAATCGATCGCCTACTCTGCTCCATTCAGGATCACATTCACATCCAGTCCTCTCTTTCCAATATACACCCTCCCTCCATTCATACTCCCTCCTCTATAAGTTGTTGTAACTGCCAACGTTGCGTCTGTCCGTTGGTCACTTGTAATCCCTCTTTCACACACACATCAACTAAATAACATGGCACCAAGAGTAATTGTCGTGGGCGGAGGTCGTAAGTGCTTTCTATTCTTTGCGCACACGTGAAAACAGCTTCTAAGACGTCTTCGCACAGTTTCTGGCCTGAGCGCTGCTCATACTTTGTATCTTGCTGGCGGAAATGTATTGGTTTTGGATAAACAAGGTTGGCCACCCTCTCCATAGTTCTCCCCGCAATTTTGAAGTCTAACCGAAGTCATAAGGTTTCTTTGGTGGCAACTCCACTAAGGCCACCTCGGGTATCAACGGCGCCCTGACCCGCACCCAGGTTGACGCAAAGATTCAGGACAGCGTAAAGCAGTTCTACGATGACACCATGAAGTCGGCGCGCGACAAGGCGCGTCCAGATTTGATCAAGGTGCTCACATACAAATCCGCCGCCGCGGTAGAGTGGCTTCAGGATGTTTTCAACCTGGACCTCACCCTTGTTTCTCGGCTTGGTGGACACTCTCAGCCGCGGACACATCGTGGCCACGATGCTAAGTTCCCAGGTATGGCCATCACATATGCGCTCATGCAGCGGTTAGAGGACCTTGCCGAGAATGAGCCCCACCGGGTTAAAATCATCAAGAAGGCCAAGGTTACCAAGCTCAACCATGAGGGCAACAAGGTCACCGGTCTTGACTTCGAGTTCGAGGGCAAGACCTTCACCGAGAATGGCCCAGTTATTCTGGCTACCGGTGGTTACGCAGCCGATTTCACAGAGGACTCGTTGCTGAAGAAGCACCGGCCCGATGTGTACGGTTTGGCCACCACTAACGGTACCCACGCCACCGGTGACGGACAGAAGATGGTTATGGCGCTCGGTGGTAACGCCATTGACATGGACAAAGTCCAGGTTCACCCTACTGGTCTGGTTGATCCCAAGGATCCCGACTCTAAGTGGAAGTTCTTGGCTGCTGAGGGTACGATTTCTTGAGACATTTACATTGACAATAGCTGACATTTTTGTAGCTCTTCGTGGTGAGGGTGGTCTTTTGCTTAATGCCGACGGTAACCGGTTCTGCGACGAGCTCGGTCATCGTGATTACGTCTCTGGCGAGATGTTCAAGAACAAGTTCCCTATCCGTCTTATTCTCAACAGCAAGTCCTCGAAGGTCTTGGACTTCCACACCCGCCACTACTCTGGCCGTGGTCTCATGAAGAAGATGACTGGTGAGCAGCTGGCTAAGGAGATTGGCTGTGGATCCAAGCACCTTCAGAGTGTATTCGACGACTACAATGCTATCGCCGACGGAAAGAAGAAGGACCCATACGGCAAGAAGTTCTTCCACAACTTGCCCTTTAACGTTAACGACGATTACCACGTTGCGCTTATGCAGCCTGTTCTTCACTTCACCATGGGTGGTGTTGAGATTGACGACCATGCCCGTGTCCTGAACAAGGAGGGTGGCTTCTTCGAGGGCCTGTATGCCTGTGGTGAGATTGCTGGTGGTGTGCACGGTGCCAACCGTCTTGGTGGTTCATCCCTCTTGGGATGTGTCGTCTACGGTCGTGTTGCTGGTGATACCGCCAGCGAATACCTCTTCCAAAAGGTGTTGACAGAAGGCAATGGCGCTGCGACTGCCAGTGCCAGATTGAACCAGATCTCGCTCCACATTGACCCCAATGTTCCTGGCCGCATCACCGTTGACTGGAACAGCGGTTCAGCTTCCAGTGGCGAGGGCTCAGCTGCCCAGATTGAAGGCCAGACCTCAACCCACACTGTCCAGAAGGAAGGCGGCGAAGACTCCAACACAGCTGCACCAGCTTCCAAGAAGGAGTTCTCCATCCCCGAGAAGGAGTTCACTATGGAGGAGGTCGCCAAGCACAACAAGAAGGACGACGTGTGGGTAGCTGTCAAGGGTGTGGTCATGGACTGCACCAACTTTATGGAGGACCACCCCGGCGGTGTGCAGGCCATCATGAACTTCGCTGGCCGCGACGCCACCGAGGAGTTCGCCATGCTGCACGACGACGAGGTGATCCCCAAGTACGCGCCCGCCACCGTCATTGGCAGAATACAGGGTGTCACACCCAAGTTGGATCTGTAAATACATATCCAGCCGCAGTTTGTGAGGAGATGGGTGAGGGCGTCTTTTTGTGTTTTCAGCCTTTCCTTTTGTTCTGGGAGGAGTAGACGGGGGATACCCCCCACATTTGGGTAGCAAGCAGAGATATACCGGCAGCGTCGTGTGCTGCTCTTTGTCGTAGTGTTGGTTATGGTCACGAAGCTTTGGACACGATGTTTTTGTACGATCCATGTGTATATATATAGTACTTTAGTTGTTTCTTATACAGGTTGATTATATTTCACTTGATCCTTAGTCACCTATGACTCTTGTGTGCCCATTCGTGAAGAGTTGGCAGAACTGGTTGAAATGGACACGGCATTCCATACTAATTGCAATTGCTCAAGCCATACTGAAGTTCCTTGCACCCCGCCGTGACATGCTCCATCTTTTCAACTGGCTGTGTTTCTTCGGTCCTCATTTGATTTGCATACATACTGTTTACCTAATCCTACCTGCACATGGTCTTTCGTCCTTCCCTTGCAGCTCCATGTTGAGTTGCCGGCTCTGTGTTGTAGCTTTGTATATACGTGAGTCCTGCAGTTGTTTGCAGCCCTTCCAGCCAGTGCAAACTGTCAGGATCGACTCGCTCGCCATCTAATCGATTGCAAGATCCAAGCCGGCACATGGCTGGCCCGATATTCTACCCAGTCTCGGGGAGATCTACGAGTCGGTTTCAATCTAGACGGCATAGTACGGTGTGGCATGTTAAGGCAAGAGCAGATGAGGCCGACAATGCAGCAGAATCCCAGAAAACCTGTTTCTAAAACATAAACATACACATACAGCCCGGCAAAAAAAAAGACACAAAAAAAGACACAACGCCTCCATCCGCATCCATATCCATATCCATCCGCTCCCCCAAATTCCCCTTCCCTTCCCCCCTTCCCTTCCCACCCCTCTCCAAATTCTATCTCCCACCCCCAAACATCATCCGCCCCACCACACCCCTCGCCAGTCCACCAGCGCCACTGTTCAACGCACTCCCCGCAAAGCTACTCGCATTCCCGAACCGATCCGCGCGACTAAACGCCAATCCATTAGTCACACACAGCACCACCGCAATAGCGACCAGCGACAGCCATATAAACTCGAAGCGCACGATCGCGACCACGGCCAGCAGCACCCACAGCGCGGGCGCGGCGTACAGGGCGCTCCAGAAGAAGCGCAGGTCTGTGGGAGCTGGCGCGGGCGCGTCCGGGGCGGCGGACTCGAAGACCCAGATGCTGGAGGTGGAGGAGGCGGCGGCAGAGGTGGAGGAGGCAGAGGTGGAGGTGGTGGGAGGGGCGGGCGCGGATTCGTTCCACCACCGCAGCCCGACTAGGCGGCGGCCGGCGATGTTTTTGGTGTAGTAGAAGTCGCCGGCGAGGAGGAGGATGACGATTATGAAGATGAGAACGCTGCGGGGAGTTAGCGGGCGGCGTGGCGGGAGGAGTCAGGCGGAGGGGCGGCAGCGGAGGGGGAGGCAGGCAGAGTGGGAAGGAGGGGGAGAGAGGAGATTTGGGGGGGGCAAGCGTACAAGTTCGACGAAAACCACAATCCAAACAGATACGTCAGAATCGACGCCAGGCGGAACGCCAGGAACGTGCACAGCGTGATGGGGTGGGCCGAGAGGCGCCAGTTGAACGTGCCGGACTGCCATGTACTCTGTCAGCGACCACACACTGCAATACAGCAACGAGAGGGAGGGGGGTTTACATCAGCCATCGTCGCTATTGTCGTTGGTTGTGGGCGGCGAAGGAGCGTGGGGTGTTTGCGATGCGGTTGCGGTGGTGCTTGGTGGAGGTGCGACGAAGTTGACACTTGGAGGTGAGCTCTGCTAGCGTTGCGCCCGGAGTCCACGCGGCGTGGGAAGTAAGCTGGGTTAGGGATTCTCGCTGTCAGGGCAGGGCATGTGTTTCGAGTATATCGCCGGTTTCAGCATTCTCGACGCCAACTCCTGCAATACATACAGTAATAAGCTAGAATTCAATTCCACAGTCCACTAAGATATGTATTTTTGTGTATCGCTATCGCTATGAAATCTCTTTTCTAAAAACAACATGGAATTCCGACGACGACGCCTGCCCTGCCTCTGTGATATCCCGAACCGAAATGAATACGAATACTAGCCCGTCAGAACAGCGTGTTCCCGTTGCGCAGCTGCGCATCGATCACGCCCTCCAGTGCCGCCAGCGCCGCCAGCGCCGCAGCGTCCACGCCCTCCGCCTACGAGCCCATGCCCTCAAACGCCACCATAATCGCCGTCGCCGCCGCCAGCGCCGTCGCCGGCGCCGGCACCTCCACCTCCACCTCGACCCATTCCTCCCCCGGCGTCTCCTCCGCGCGACTCCGGCGAATATTCGACACCATCCCGGAGTCCAAAATCCGATCCCTATAGCCCCCCTCATCACAGATCGCCGTCAGCAGGTCGTAGAAATTCGGGTCCAGCGGGTCGCCGCGGCGGTCGGGGTCGAACGCGGCGATGATCACGTTCGGATATCCCGAGACGTGGTAAGCTTTAAGCCAGTCCACGATCCCCGCGGCGACGATCTGGGATTGCGCTTCAGCGTGGGTCATGAACCGCGCCAGGATCGTGACGGTCTCGCGTTCGCATTGCAGGCGTGTGCTGGATTTGGACGGGTTGGTTTCGTCGGTGCGCAGAGCGGCGACGAGGGTGTGGAAGAAGCCGGGCGTTTCGGTGAAGCGGCTGGGAGGGGCTGCGGGGGGTGTTAGCGGCGGGGATGGAGGAGGGGTGGAAGGGTGGGCGTACCGTGCTGGGTGAGGATGTTCAGCGCCTTCAGCGCCATCAGCCGCTCCGTCTGGTCCTCGCCGGCGACTTTGGCGATCATATACTGCATGCTGCTCGCACGCATCGCGCGCTCCGTGATGATCTTGTGCGCCCTGCGCTCGTCAGCCACCCATTACCAACACCACCGTCACCACCATCACCAGCGGCATGGGAGTATTCACGCAGCCCGCAACTCCGGGTTCACCCCCTTCGCCAGCGACTCCAGCGTCTCCAACTTAATCGCTGCGTGCGTGCGTCAGCTCCACCGTCCACAGTGCCGCAGGGCCGCAGGGGGGGGGGCTACCGTCTTCCGTCGACTGCTCGACGCCCACATTGCGCGTGTCCGACGACCGCAGCGCGCAGCGTTTCTTAAAGTCCAGCAGCTGGCGATACGTCGTGTACAGCGCGAGGAGCGAGCATCCTCCTATGCAGCACGCGCAGCTCCGTCAGCCTCACCGCTCACCGCCCACTACCCCACGGATGCGCAGACTCACCAATGATCAGCCATGTGTGTCTCCCCGCCACGTTGGAAATCGTCGACATCGTGCCTTCGTTCAGCTCGCTATCGCTAGCGGATCATGGCAAGAGGTCGTAGTATCGTGGTGGTGGGGTGTATGCGGTATGGGGGTGGCAGCTGGGCGGCTCTGTGACGTCGCGCACGCACGCCCCCCCACCACCGGCCCGGCCAAGCCCTGCCGCCGCGCTCTTTGGCATTAGCTTCACGCCACAACGCATTCAACAAACACCGTCCCTTCACACCCCTTCACGACAACCACCACCAGCAGCACACCAGCAGCACACCAACAGCACACCAGCAGCACACCCAGCAAACAAACAACTCCACCCAGCACGTCCGCTACTCCACGCTCCATACCATGCCCGACGAAACCAAGCCCGACATCAAGCCTGCCGCCGGCGACGGCGGCGAGGTGGAAGTCATCACGATTGTCGTGCGTTCGCAGAACACAAGTGCGTACCCTTACCCTCCCTCCCCCCTCCCTATCCCAACGGCGAGGGCGGTATGTTAACGGGGTGCACAGGCGAACTGGCGTTCAACGCAAAAATGACGATGCCGTTCTCGAAGGTCGCGAATGCGTGGTGCAAGAACCAGGGCATGGATCCGAAGACGGTGCGGTTCTGCTCCGAGGAGGGCGAGCGCTTGCCGTTGAGCAAGAGCATTGGCGAGGTACCCCCCCGTTCCATTCCCCGCAGTCTACTGGCTACAGATGAGGGTTTGTGTGGATGTTGGGGCTGACGAAGGATGGTGATGTAGCTTGACTTGGACATCGACCTGGACGAGGAGAACGATTCGCAGCGCAAAGTCTACATCAACGCGTTCATGGAGCAGATCGGCGGGTGCTGAGCGACACAACCAGCTATAGCATAGTATAGTATCGCAAGCTATGCAACACAAAGAGCGAGCAGGAGGGGGGCGGGGGGCGGGGGGCACGGGCGGCGGGGGAAGATGCGGGCTTTGTTTTTGGATGGCGCAGAATATGGTTTCATCGGCGTTTTCTTTTTGGGAGCCATAATATATGATACGGGTGCGATTGATGCGAAGAAATATATCTTCTCTATTTTGCTCTTTGCTTTGCTTATTTGCTGGGCGGATTGATGGGTGCTTGATCGTTATGTCTTATGTGATTGTTTGAGTAGGAGGCGGCGGGGGAGAGGGTTGGAGAGGGGGGAGAACAAGGGCTTGCTGCTGCTTTCAGTTATTACCTGGGGCTGTGCTAAGAAGTATATTTATGTGCCGCAGTTACTGTTTCCCGATGAAACCTAGTGTTTTCACAGCTAATTGAACTATACCCGGGTTCGTTTTTTGAATAACCTCGCCGCCCTGGGCCGCCGCCATTGACACATGAAACACTACGGGGACAACCACAATTGAGCCACTATCGGATATCACATTGTCACTCGCAACAATTTACCTCTCCACCACAACCTACCCCTAATCCTCCTCTACAGGCGTTATCGGCCCCGCAGGGTCAAGTCCGAGCTGCACCATCTTGACACCGAGCTGGAAGAGGTAGTCCAAGCTGTCATTCTCAATGTTAGCATCCAGCTCTCTCCGTGCATTTGTGTAGTGGGCGGCCTTACCTCTCCGCCTGCGTCTTCGCCTTCCACACCGTGTCGCCCCACACGTACACGCCGTGTCTGCGCACCAGCACCGCACACGTATCCGGATACTCCTCCATGGCCTTCTCCAAGCTCTCCCTCAGATCCTCCTCACTGCGCACACACCCCCACATTAGCCGCCCATCCCATCTCCTTCCCCTCCACTCTCCCTCCACACCACTCCCACGGGGCGGGAATACTCACTGCGCCGTATTCTCGATAATCGGAATCGTCAGCGTATCAAAGTACCCCATATACCCGCCGGTACTCGGCCTCGGAATCGCCTTGATCTGCTCCACATTCGCAATGCTCCACGTGCGCCCGCGGCTCAGCAGCGTGCACAGCACCGCCGCCTGGCTGTGCGTGTGGATGCACGCGCCCGCGCCGCGCCGCGTGAACGCCGCCATAAACAATGGCGTGCACGCGCTCGGCTTTAGGTCCAATGGGCGACGGAGGTAGGTGGAGGTGGCGTTGTCGAGGACGAACATGTTTTCCGGCGCGAGGCGCTCTTTTTGGACGCCGGAGGGGGCGATGAAGATGTGGTCGTGATCGGGGGTATTTTGGCGGATGGAGATGCCGCCGCCGGTGCCGGTCACCCAGCCGAGGGTGTAGAAGTTGCGGCAGAGGCTGCAGATCTGCGCGGGTTAGTGGGGAGCGGCGGAGGGGCGGAGGGGCGCACGAGGTTGGCGGGGTGGTTGGGGTCTGTGGGTGTTAGCGGCGGTTGGATGGAGATGGGACGGGGGGAGTACCCTCGGAGAGAACCAGCGCGTCGTTGTTATCTGCGGCGGCGGCGTCGGTCGACATTTTGACGATGGTGGTGAGGTTTAGAGGGTTTGGGGAAAGGCGGCGGAAGATGGGATCGCGTCATTGCAGGGTGCGGGGCAGAATTCGATGCCCTGGCTCTGAGCCCTACGTCGGCGGTAAGCATTGGGTGGGGCGCCATATTATTGGCTCGATACCATCCTGCTAAACAATACTCATGTGAATATCTATTACGACTTATGGTTAACGATCTTGAGCTATAAATGCCACTACAAAACTCGGGTTAAGTCTAAATACTCGGGGAAAGATTGAGTGTTCCAGCCGGAATGTTGATCATGGTATACTCTTACACGAACCCACGTTGTTTAGTTCAACTTCCACCGTTTCAGCACTTTCACAGATCAAGCATGGTATATATATCTGGGTCTAGTTATTTTTTTGGCTATTTTCTAGTCCAGATCTGATAGTTGCAAAACAATCATTAACGATAGTAAGCCGGTGCACCCAAGGACACTGTTCCTATTCCGAAAAGAGCTCTTAGGCATACGTACTGTCATCTAATAGAATGATTACATTAGAAACTATCTATTTTCAAGGGACCATCGGATGACACACACAGCGAGGGGTCCAGTTTGCGCTCCCTACAATAACCTTATCTTTGTGCGAGGATGTAGGGTCCTAATATATGGGTGAAATACTTCCGCACATACAAGTATCATATTACACATGTTCAGCGGAATATTGATATAGTTTTCAGGCAACTACATTGTTTTACAAGATGATCCAACTCATAAGCATAAGATACAGTATGCCGTCAAAGCCAAGTGTCCTTAAAGCTGTTGGATAAACAGGGTCCAAACATAAGGTTAACAGATTACGGACTTTAATGCGGGGGTTCGCGTTCAAATCTGTACATCTTCAAACGAAGCTTCCAGACAGCTTCTCTGCATCCTGCAAAGAAGCCCCCGCATATCCATCGAGCTCTGGAAATGAAACTGGGATTGTTTCAACGAATCACCACACATCATGCATATGTGGTCATTAATGAACGATGCCTAACAGGACGTGGCTTCGTACCAAGCTTTGTGCTAGTGCCCGCTTTACTGTGTTGGATGTTTATAAATAATCCATTCCTTCTGTGAAGAGCTGATATGTTTACAGAAATGGGTGTTTAGTGGTTGCAGCGGTTCTTGTGCGCAGCTTACGAATTCCAAGTCTCTTCTCTCAGAGAAGCTTGCTGAAATTAGTAGGTTCCTGCAAAATTTTCGAATAGAAAATTTTCGACACTCACGGTTCACTGTGGAAAAAGCTTACCTTGCTCATGGTCTATCATAGAAATTGGGCGATCGAGTATCTTCAAAATAAAACCTTTGGTGTGATATGTGCAGCATTGCGAGTGATTCCACAAGTAGGTACGATGAATGTAAACTGAATCTTATACGGGTAGATAGAGCATTATGTAGGGTCCCGAAATATGGAGCGATGCGCGAAGCTGTTAATTAAAACACCCGAGGTGCTACCTCAAGCTTTGCGAGTGAAGGAGATCTCGCATGAGCTACCATAGAGTACACGTATATCATCCGCGCGCCGCACTCTACCTGGGGCTGCTCGGTCTTTTCTGATACGATATCCGTTGTGCCTGTTACCAGACGATACATGCCTGACCCTTGGAATTAGCAAGCACTTTTTTATAATTATCCGTGGTGCTCTTCGCGCGTGGTTGCAGCAGAAAAGTTGTAAAGCTGGCCTTTGCAGGGATTGCAGCCGAACGTCGGCCGCTGATTGGCCTGCGCCTTTTCGCCCCGAGCCCCGTCTAGGAAACCTCCAGAAACCTCCCATCTGTCCTCATCTAGTACAAAAACCACCTACAGTTCACACTCTGCTGTCTTCGCGTTTCTTCCACAGATATCTTCAAAAAATCCCCATCCACCGTCCCTCCCACCACCACCTCCACAAACCTACTACGTAGCTTTGGAAAGACCGGTCCTTTCCTGATCCCATTACAGCTGCTCTATCTTCCTCCCCGTCCCGGCTTTCCCGTTTTCTCTTCAAAGAAAGCTCCGTACATCATGCGTTTCTCCACAAATGTAGCTTTTGGCCTGTTTGCCGTCGCCCTCTACGGCTTCGGCGGTGTTGTTGCAGACGATCTAGATGAAGCTGATGCCGCTTTCCCCGAAAGCTCAAGTTCGACAGTAGTTGCAATTGAGAAGCCCACTTTCACTGTAAGTCTGAACTGAGATCGTTTTCTAAAGCACACATTTCTAACTATCTATTTCACAGCCTTTGGCGATCGCAGCACCGTTCTATGAACAGTTCACTGATGATTGGGATTCCCGGTGGAAGCCTTCACATGCCAAGAAGGACGTGAAGGGTGCCGAAGAGGAGTGGGCCTACGTTGGTGAATGGGCTGTAGAGGAGCCCACTGTCCTGAAGGGGATTGAGGGCGATAAGGGATTGGGTAAGCTCCAATTGGATACATTTCACATGCATCTTCTAACCTGATGCTTCTAGTGGTAAAAAACGTGGCTGCTCACCACGCCATCTCTTCAAAATTTACCAAGCCAGTTGACAACACCGGCAAATCACTGGTGGTCCAATACGAAGTTAAGCTTCAGAGTACGTTTCTCGATAACAATATTTATGTGATCTCATCTGACATTTATCATAGATGGATTGGAGTGTGGTGGTGCGTACATGAAGCTTTTGAGAGACAACAAGGATCTTCACCAGGAAGAGTTCTCGAATGCCTCACCTTACGTGATCATGTTCGGTCCCGACAAGTGCGGTGGTACCAACAAGGTGCACTTTATCTTCAACCACAAGAACCCTAAAACTGGTGAATATGAGGAGAAGCACCTCAAGTCGCCGCCCATGGCCAAGATCACCAAGCAGTCTACTTTGTACACTCTCATTGTCAACCCTGACCAGACATACGAGCTCCGCATTGACGGTACTAAAGTCAAGGACGGCTCTCTTCTCGAGGACTTCTCACCTGCCGTTAACCCGGAAGCTGAGATTGACGACCCTGAGGACAAGAAGCCCGAGGATTGGGTTGATGTTGCCAGAATCCCCGACCCTGCTGCTACCAAGCCCGAGGACTGGGATGAGGACGCACCCTTCGAGATTGTTGATGAGGATGCTACTATGCCCGAAGATTGGTTGGAGAATGAGCCCGAGTTCGTTCCCGACCCAGAGGCTGTGAAGCCCGAGGACTGGGAAGACGATGAGGATGGTGACTGGATCGCACCCACTGTTGCCAACCCCAAGTGTGACGAGGCTAGCGGATGTGGCAAGTGGGAGAAGCCCATGAAATCCAACCCAGCCTACAAGGGCAAATGGACAGCTCCTATGATCGACAACCCCGATTACAAGGGACCTTGGGCTCCTCGCAAGATTGCCAACCCCAGCTTCTTTGAAGACAAGGCACCTTCCAACTTCGAGCCCATTGGTGCCATCGGCTTTGAGCTGTGGACCATGACCAAGGACATCCTGTTCGATAACATCTACGTTGGTCACTCCGTCGAGGATGCTGAGAAGCTCCAGAAGGATACCTTTGATGTGAAGAAGGCGATTGAGATCAAGGAGGAGGAGGCTACCGCACCCAAGGCGCCCGAGCCTCCCAAGGAGCCCCCTCAGACCATTCAGGAGGACCCTATTGCGTTCATCAAGAACAAGCTCGAGCTCTTCTTTGCTGTCGCACAGCGGGATCCCGTTGCTGCTTTCAAGGAGTTCCCTGAGGTTGGCGGTTCTCTGTTTGCCGGAATCGCATCGATCTTGATCGTCCTGTTCAGCCTGATTTCCATGGCTACCACACCCGCCAAGGTTGTCAAGAAGAACTCTGCTCCGGTTTCCGACAAGAAGCCCGAGACCAAGATCCAGGAGGCCGCCGATGCAGACGCAGCTTCGGGCTCTGATAGACCCAAGCCTGCTAAGCGGACCTCGAAGAAGGCTTAAGTGCTTTTTTCATTGCTGTGGGGACTGAGACACTGTAGTGGTGTTTTGTAAATTATAATCGAAGCAGATGATCTGGTTTGGTGTTAATCAATTTTTCCTTTGGTTCTTTCTTTTTTGTCATCATTTTGGAAATGAAGTGACGGCTTTGATGAAAAGTTGGTTGGGTGGGGTGTGGATTGGATTGGTGTGGGCTTTCTTCTTTGTTTCCCTTTTTTTCTTTACCGGAATTTCCTTGCTTTTCGATGGTGTTCAAACTTTTGTTTTTTTAGTTTTCAGAAACAGCTTGTATTCTTCAAGTGTTTTATGGTAGCAAAACTTGGTCCCATAAAAGTGATTTTGTCCCTAGCATATTACGCCTCAGGCCTGTTCCGTTGTCCAGTCTTACTTCGTACCTCCGGCTTTATACCACAACTGCACAACCATGAGTGAGAACCAGTGACCGAGGAATGACTAAGTAGAGCATGTCGTGCTCGGATCTATCTGCGGAAACATGTCTCACCCGGAGATTTACTCGGGCGAGCTCCGATCTCACACCTCCGGAGCCCGATCCAAAATGTGGCCCCGGATGGATAGTTGATGAGCCAGTATCTATGATGTCTTGAATAAGTAGGTCGGCGTCAACCTGTGATATCAACAAAAAAGCAGCCAGTGTGCCAGTTTTGTAATCCCCGAGATATACCCACCAAGACCGGGCGGCGTGGCGTGGCGTGGCGCGGCGGGGAGCTGGGTAAATAAGTAGCTAGCTTGCATGGCCAAGCATGCACAATCGTTCATTCATCCGCACGATATTGCAACTGCAACCGTGTACGAATTTTTGTGATATTTATGTAGAGGATTGTATGTGTGTGTGGTTACAGAGGTGATACCTCAAATGGTATTTTTTTGGATAAAGTCTCAGGGTTTTGGTGTTCGTCAATCAGGGCCCAGAGCCCTTATTTGGTCGGGTGTTTATGCTGCGGGGAGTAGTCAATATGCTTTTGACTTGCTTTCTCCAGGTTAAATCGAGTGATCGAGTCAATGGAGTTCCGTAAATAACCAAGTTAATGTCGATTGGGAATTCTGTTTAGAAGTGGACAATAGGGATTCATAGGCTCTCGATATGAATGTTGGGATGGCAACTGTCATTTTGTCGTCTGAGCCGTCACGATTCACTCTTGTATTCCGCTACCATGGGAAAAATGGGTTGTTCACTTGGCGTGCTCTGGATAGCACTCGGACTTAGGTATCTACGATTCAACCAGTTTAATATTTCACCTTCAGAGTCCCAACTTAACATGTTACTCTTGTATTATCACTCTGCCAGTTTGTAAGCAACCCAGGGCTCTTAACCTGCATTCTGACTGCATGCCCCGAGAAAGTCCAATGGCATTCGCTCATCGCGGAACGCGGTTCACGGGCACGTGCTAATAGCTATGCTATACTGTCACATCATACGCACTCAATGAGGTGAACGTAGTGTATAATTGCTACACCACTAATGAATTGACAACTTGCATTCACGGGGCATTATTGAATGCTTTATGTAGAAGCCTAACTGAGTGTTTCATATAACGAGTACAAGTTGGCCTCTGATATAATGAATCACATCTCAATGAGCATTCCCACGACATGTGAACGTTCAATGAACATTCCAGGGCCACGGCTACGCTGGTATCACAGCTAGCGACAAGCACGCGCCGAAAAATGTGGCAAAAGGCGCTGGTAAACGTGCGCAAGGAGTCCATTTACATGTCATAATTCCTGGTAGTATTCTGTACTCCATGACTCCATAGTTCTACAGACATCATAGCCGCAGCGGGGTATGGCCGGGTTGTCTCGGATGGCCAGCAGCGGCGTCTGTATCATACACGATATTACACAGTACTGTAAACCAGACCCGTATGTTACAGTTCACCGGAAAAGCCACAACCGACGCCCACCCCAGGCTGCACTCTACTCTAATTCTGATCCATTGTTTCTGGAAACAAAAGGGTCCAGTATGAAGTATCACAGTATGTATTGCAAACCGTTCCGGTCCCGCCCGTGCGCCCGAATCCGAAGCGCGGTCGCACCGCCGCATCAAGGGAGCATGTGCAGGTGCAGTGCGGTGTCGAGCACTCTACACCTGCTTTATATCTTGAACCGACTGCAGCCATGGGCCGAGGGTATATCCATCTCGTCGTGACAGAGAGTCATCAGGCGTGGTATGATGCTCTGATGTTATGCTCAGGTTGTGGTGGACCCGGGCCCGTTGCCACCCGGAGTTTCGTTGCGGGGGTGCGCGACGCTGCTGGTGCTGGCGGTCATGTGACCTGACGCACCCGCCGCACGTGTTGCTGTGGTTCGCATTTCGGGGTAAACTCGACTTCAATTTACCCATCTCAGAACTGTTTTTTTGCCAGATATGTGCAAGATGTGTGCATACATGAAATTGAGGGGCCGATGTGCATTATCTTGCATGTGAACTGCCTCTGGTTTGACTGGCCGTGGGACGGTGGACGGTAGTTATAGCAGATGGGTGATATGTGCGGGGAAGCTGGAGGATACGGATGCACGAGAGGTGGGGATGAGGGTTTGCGGAGACGTTGACAGGATCAACCTTGGCCGGCTGGTGGGCGAGCCTGGTAACTGGGCATTTATGTAGAATACAGTGCTCTGTAAGTGATATTGAAACAGTGTTTACGCACATATGAGGGCCCTCTACTTCGTGATAGTCGTGAATACATAGCTGCAGCGAGTAGAACGCAACACATCGTCGATGCCCCAGTAGCCACAGTAGCTACAGTGTAGCTAAACCCCTGAGCTTGCTCAATGAGGGCCGTCGATTCGGAAACAGCTTCTCAACAGCTTCACCATGAAAGCCACTGAACAATTTATCTCCGGGCGTACTTATTCAGCATGCAGCTGGCAATCCACCCATGCCGTACCCAGAGCAGCCACGGGCCGGTAGAGACAAAAGCAACTTCACCTCTGGGCACTGGACGTCGTGCTCTGCAGTGGTTTGGTCCAGAGGCGGTCGATATGGTGATCACTTGCATGGAACTGGCAGCACGCCATTGGAGAGCTGGCCAGTACCCTTATCCCCACAACACTGCACTGCCCGCTTCAACGATGGGAGAGAAGTCCGCGATCTTCACTACGTAGCTTTTACGCGTCCACGAAGCTAACACCACAGCAAGATATGGAACTTGAACTTTGTGGAACTGCTCACTGCTCTGTCTCCCACGCCCGCCGCATGCGAGCTCCTATTATGCGGCTGCGAATTGCTAATGGGCGCCGTTAGTGCGGCACGCACAATTGACTTTTTCGGCTCAATTCCGCCCATGCAATTCCGCGCTGCTGGGGACGTGACATGAATCATCCCACACAGTTGAGCGAGCCCAAACTCTAACCCAACCTGCACGGCGTCTGTTGAGCGCGGCCAGGCTGGACGCAAATAGTTGCCCGAGCGGGCGATTGGGGGCGGCCGTGGCCTCGGTAGATGCGCGCTGTCTCAGACGTTTTTTTTGCACGGCTCGCCTCAACATTTTTTTTTCGCTGGAACGCCGTCACGCACGGGCCAGCCATGGGGGATGGGGGGGGGGGCGAGATGGGAGGAGACATCCATGCCAGGCCAGCGTGCTGGGTGCAACGCCGTGCTCTTGGGTGCTTCCCCGGAGTCGTCGCCCCTGCTGCTCTGCTGCGTGGCTCTCGCCCTCTCGCCCTCTTTGACGGCGAAAAGCTGCTTAGACAGGTCCCGGAGCGCTCCCCCAAAGCGAGTCGTCCGAGATCTGGCAGAAATTATTAAAGTCGGGGCGTGCGCCTGCTCCTCTGTTGTGATATTTCTATCCGTCCATCGATTCTCGAACTGCTGTTCAATAGTGCCCACCCTCTCGGAATTCCAATACAATACTTAGCCACGCTTTGTAATAATTCGCAGCCCGTACGCAGCCTACCCACGTACTTTCTCGGACTTTGTCGGTGGAGAGTTATTTCCCCCCGTAATCGATAACGACACTTTTCTGTCGTTGGCTCCCTCTACGTCGTCGTCCTCCCACAACTTCCTTTCATCAACACTCTCTATCCTGGTCGGATCTTGTCACGCAAGCAAGTAAAATACACCATGGTCGCATCTCTCAAGCTCCGTAAAGCCGCCCGTGTGATCCTTATTGGTCCGCCCGGGGCCGGCAAGGGAACACAGAGCGGCCGACTTCTTTCGCACTTCAAGCTGTCGTCGCTGTCGTCGGGCGACATCCTCAGAGACAATGTCGGTACCCTCCCATTTTCCCCCTGACTAGTTTGCTCGTCGTCGCTGCTCTTCTCGGGGAATTAACGCTGGATTTCTAGGTTCGCAACCGCACCCCGCTGGGCGTCCAGGCCGAGAGCATCATGCGCACCGGCGGCCTCATCAGCGACTCGATCATGGTCAAGCTTATCGTCGGAGAACTGTCGAAGCGCGGATGGGTTGAGTCTAGGTCGAACCTCTCCTCTGGCGTTACAATGACTGGTGCGCTGTCGATCCTGGGACATGGCCCGCCGGCCACGAAGCTTGCTGCTAGTAGCTGCCCGTCTTCGAGTTTCCTCTTGGATGGATTCCCGCGCACGCAGAAGCAGGCCGAGAGTCTGGATACTGAGGTTGATATGAACATGGTTGGTGCCCGCATGCATTGGTGATGATAATAGACAAAGACAGATGAGCTGACATTCTGATTGATAGGTTGTCAACCTTGATGTCCCCAGAGATGTCATTCTTGAACGCATCGCCAATAGACTTGTGGTACGTACCTCGTGGAAAATCTAATATTTCACGTGGCATGCAGAAGCTTACAGTTTGTCCAGCACCCGCCTTCTGGTAGAGTTTACAACCTTACTTGGAACCCGCCCAAGGTTCCGGGTATTGACGATGTCACTGGTGAGCCATTGATCAAGCGCCCTGATGACTGCCCCGTAAGTCTAAAGTCTTATTTATTCTATAATGTGATGATTCATGTACTGACTTCTATCTGCAGGAGACATTTGCCAAACGCCTGAAGCAGTATGACGAGTCGACAATGCCCCTTCTAGAACACTACGACAAGGCCGGAATCCTCTGGACCGTCTCTGGGAAAACAAGTGATGAAATCACGCCCCAGCTAGACGCCGAGATCCTCAGGAGATTTGCATAAGCTCAAACTCCACCTCTTCTTCCTAGCTTTCCGCAGCTTAGGCATCTAGTCCAAACCAATACAAATGTATGATTCTTGTAACGAATGCACCGATTTGAGACTTTTGTAATTATTGCTTTCTGTTTGCATGCGGTTCACTGGTTTTGGCATACTTCTTTTTTTAACGTTGCTTGTAATGATGTTTCGGTTTTATTTCTCTTTTTTCAGTCGATACGCAATATTGGGGAAATTATGGCGTTTTGTTCGAGTAGGTACCTCGCGGTCGCTTGGTTGTTACCCTCTAAAAAGGCTAGAGAGCGAGGGTTGTGTTGTGTTCTTTTTTGTTTTGTTGCATTTGGGCACTGGATATCGTGGTTTTTGTCAACTTCACGGGATACTTAAAGTCTACTAGCTACAATTACAGGATGACTGATACAGACAACAAACCCTCTTCCTGACTTCTGTGTGAATTGAATCCCCGTGTCTATGATGTCTCCAGACGCAGCTAGCGAACCAAGTCACCCGCCAGCCCTGACCCCTGATCCATCCCCCAACCGTAGCACCCACCACCCTGCCCACCGCCGACGTCCTCCACCACACCTCACCATGCGATGGCCCCCATCTCTCTGGAGCCCCCACCCGCCGCCCCCGCCCATCCCCTCCTCCCTCGAACCCCCCGATGCCGATGACCCGCCCACCTGGCGCTACACCTTCGGCTTCGACCTCGCTCCTCCCCTCCTCGCCGTCGCCGCCACGGCCTTGTCCATCCACCTCTACACAACCCGCCTGCGCCGGGTCCCGACCACACTCCACATCCCGCCCGGCGCCTTCCGGCACCGCACGCTCTTCGGCGTCGTAACCTCCGTCGGCGACGGCGACAACTTCCGGCTCTTCCACACGCCGGGCGGGCTGCTCGCGGGGTGGCACTGGCTGCGGCGCCCGCCCACGGCCCGCCGCGCGCTGGCCGGGCAGACGGTGCACATCCGGCTCGCGGGCGTCGATGCGCCGGAGCGCGCGCACTTTGGGAACCCGGCGCAGCGCGGCGGGGACGAGGCGATGGGGTGGTTGCGGCGCACGCTGGAGGGACGGACGGTGCGCGCGCGGGTGTGGCGGAAGGACCATTATGACCGTGCCGTCGCGACCGTGTATGTGCGTTGCTGGGGAGGGCTGTGGAGAAGGGATGTGGGCCTGATGATGCTGCGCGAGGGGTGGGCGAGTGTGTACCGCGGCGAGAGGGACGGGGAGTGGGGCGGGAAGAGGGCGGCGTATGAGAAGGCCGAGCAGGCGGCGAGGAGCCGGGGGAAGGGCGTGTGGGCTGCTGGGAGGAGGGTGGTGTTGCCGGGGGAGTGGAAGAAGGCGGGGGTGGGGGCGGGGAAGAAGGGAGCGGGGGGTGGGGTGATTAAGGTTGGGACTGCGAAGAAGGCGGCGGCTGTGAAGAAGAAGGTACCGTGATGGGGGAATGATGATTGATGATGTTATGAAGCTGATGGCATTGCTACGGTTGGGCGGTCTGTATGAGGACGATGCTTTACTTCGCTGTTGATGTGTATTAAGTACCCTTCTGTTGCATGGTTTAGTGGATCTTGGGGCCTAGATTTCTGTCTGTATGTACTTACTCGTATCGTAATCATACCTTTGAGTTTAGTTGAGTTTTTTTGCGTAGACCATGAAAACTGGAATATACTGAATACATGCAAACTCTGGCTAAAGCTATCTCAAAGCTATCTCAAACCTGGATTCTGGGTGATTTGATAAGTCCATACTTGCGAAGAAAGTGCACCGGAACTTGACACCACATTCAAGTTTACAAGCCGGGCTTGCACGCAGATATATATATACCCAGCCACCTACCTACCCACCCAAACACTGTCACCTCCAACCGGACATACCACAAACCCCATCCAAATCCCCACAACGTTCCAGCCCTTCAGCCCGTAACTCCTCCAAAATCCTAAGTATTTATAATCACCGCTGGCATATCCGCCCATCTCCACGGCCGGTCCCCAAGTCACAGCCTGAAACTGTCTCCCAAATACTTCCTTCCTGACCCGTCTGACACCCTCCATCAATGCCTTTCCGTCCTCCCGGAACCCGGAACCCACGCCCTCGGATACGTCGTCAATCGTCCCAAGCTCCAACATATCGCTGCAGCTGTTTACTCTACAGCCCTGCCATGGCATAACATACCCAGCGCGGCCCATGACGTACTCGTCGTACTTGCACCTTGTGTGGAAGACGACAAAACAGTCCCTGATCCGCTACGCTAAATTACGCATCGGATATGCATAAGCCTGCAGTGTCGTGTGCCGGTGGGGTCCATGGGTTCGTAATACGAAGCTCTCGAGCTTCTAGAGCTCCAGAACCAATACCACGGTACCAACACCACGCTGACACCTCCAGTGTAGATCGCAGCGGCGTGGTGATCAATGGGCATGCCTTAGACCGCACTCCAATCTAGAACCTCATAGGTACTCGTACATATTACATACTCGTACAGGCTGATCAGGCCGCCAGCGAGCCAGCCAGCCAATCGCCAGCCAGCAGCGATCACTCATCACCACTCACTCGGCCGCCGTACGCGCTGGCGGCGCGCGATTACTATCGGCGTGCAACAATAATACTTCGCTGCACGTCTCAGCTGCAGGTACAAGCGCTGGCGAAGCTTTCGTCAGAATAAGCTACATGCGCCGGGTCGGGGCGTCGGTAATCAATTACCCACGTTAGTCTGTGGCGGCGGCACGACGGGTGGCCTTTCTGAATTGCATCACATGAATAGTAGGCAACAAATCTCGGGCCACCACTACAGTACAGCATATGTATTATAATGCAAGTACAGAAGGTAGTAGTCTATGAATTCAAATTATTTATTCTCTATTAGCTAACAACAGCGCTCTGTTAAACAAAATCTGTGGTAGTCATCTACAAAATGAAATCGTTAAAATCCCGTCCGTTGTTCATTACATTTCCAAAAGGAAAATCGAAAAGAAGTAGAAGAAAGAGCAGAACAGAAGACCGTGAGGTGCTATGACCGTCTGAACACCGAAAAACGCCAATTCATATATGAAATCCTTGTTCTGTGAGCAGAAATATAGCTCGACAAAAACCAAACCAAACCACTATACGTTATTTTTGTACAACCTTACCCTACCATACCATACCCATATTACTCCCTCCCGTTACCGGATTACCATTGAAAAAAGCCAAATTTAGAACCCCTCCACGGCGTGAAAAATGTCATTATTCTTGGAAGATAGCGTCTTCCGCAATCGCTTCACCGGCTGAAATTTCGTCCGGTGTAACGTCGCCTAGTAGGCGGGAGGTTGATCAGAACAGCCTGTAATTCCCTTTGTAGAGCCAATCCCGCTTCCGCGTTTTTGCGGTTCTCAGCGGCTTTCATGCGCTCATCCTGTACTTTTTTGATTCGTTCTTCTCTTGTGAGCAAGCTTTTGGGTCGGGGTTCGGCAACAGCCTCATAGACTTCTTCAGTGCCAGAATCTTCTTCAGAGGGATTCTTCTCTTCTCGAGGAGAAGCAAGTAAGCCCAAACCTGCAGCATCGGCCCAGCCCCCCTCCTTATTGAATAGCCCCGAGTTCCGAGGAGTGTTTCCAACCAGGGTTGTCCCGGCTAGAGACTCTGGAGATTTGCTGGATCTGGGCGAATTCGAATTTGCTCGATCTCTGCGGTCTACACTCATCACTAATGAGGCACGTGCATTTTCCCATTCGTCAACAAGACCTCGTAGGTCTGCACCAATGGAGTCGTAGTGAGACAGTAAATCCTTGCCAAAATCACTCAGGTCCGACGATTCTTGAAGTGTACGATCCGATTCCTCGCGTAGAACATGCATTTTTGCTTGCAATCCTCGCAAGGCTTGTGATAATGAATTCAGCTTTCTCAGCTGGCCTCTGTACTTTTCGTTCTCTGGAGAGATGGGAACCTTGGGTGTAGGTGGAACAAAGAACTCTGTAACTCGTATTAGCACAACACATACCATGGAGTACAATTCTACTGACGCTCTTCCTCCGTAGATATCCTCTTCAGTTCGCCGGCAAGCTCGGCAGTAGTGTTTCCCAAAACTTTCAATTGCTCTACTACCATACTCCACTTGCTGTAGTCTGCATGTCTTCCGTCTGCCTCAATTGCCATTAGAGAGCACAAGAAGACTCTTCTGATAGTGTGCAGACGATGCAGCAAAGCCTTTAATGCTTTCAGACTCTCCATATCTTCAAATTCTTCGATGTTAATGCCGTTTTCAGCATCCTCAATATCGGCCATTTGAATATCATAGATATCGAAGTATCTCTCCAGATCTTCCTCCTGTACAAGGTTGCGTAAGGCTTCACAGGCACAGCTGTGTGGTGGAATTGCTTGTTCAAGGGCCCCAAGAACAGACTTGCGCAGTCTAGCACATCTTCTGGTCTGTGTGTCCCTTTCCAGGCGTGATATTGGAGGCAGTGGGGTGCTCCTGATAGATTTCATTAGCTTTAGTATAGATAGCTAGTTTGCATAACCCACAATCTGTATCCTCTGGAAACTAATTCAACTTCCTGTATCAACGTTACTGCATTTGAAGCCAGTATATCGAATGTTTGACTATTTTCCACGAACATAACGGCATATTCCACTGATTTCTTTCGTAATGACCGCAACCATTTTCTCCTTGCTTGGGTAAACAAAAACACTGCCACCATCAATGATAGTAGCAATGCACATATTGCCCTTGCTTTGCTAAATCCCTTCCCACTAGTCCCCCGGAAAACCCATGACAATACCAACGAAGTGACCAGGACGAATCCTCCACTTCCAACCCAGTAATGCCGACCCTTTGATAATGGTTGTCCAAAAATAGTTGTGGGGTCTTCTTCCGAGAACAGCTGATCCGTGTCTGGCTTCCGGTCATAGTGTGAAACGTTGACGTGCCCATTTAGCAATTGCGAAGCGACGATGATATAACGGAAGCGTTCAAGGAAGCGTGAATTTTCACTGCGGCCAAGGCGTGAATCGACAGCCCTCTGTGTACAAAGTAATCAGTATTCCAAAACCCACAACATGCAAGACCGCCAACGGCTACCCTAGGTGTGAAGGGCTTAAGGGAGATGACGCACAGAGAACAACTCATAAAATCTAGCTCTCTGGCCCGATCCGGCTTGACTTAACCGCAGTGGCTTGAGGCTCTTGGCCGATAGTCTGGATCTTACTGTAGAAGAGAGGGCGGGAGCAAATGAGGTGGCAGCAGCGTCGCTGTCGTCGTCGTGATCGTCTTCGGTTGGCTCTATGCCCCAGTCCGCTTCATTTTGGCCGCTCCCTATGCACACGGAGAACATTGAATAAGCTTCAAGCTACATTTTGTCTCCCTCCTCTTGCTCCAAAATAGCTTGAGATTTGAGTTACAAGTAATTGTCTTAAAAACTAACCTTCAAGGTATTCCGCCAGCGGCGAATTGGCGAATACTATAGACTCCATAAATCTGACAGGTGGCAGTGAACGTTTGGGAGACCTTTAGTGGCTTATTCGTGTTACATTAATCATTGAAGTTTCACTCTGAAGCAGAGAAGTTTTGCTGTGGGTTGGACAGGTAGCTATCGTGGGATAGGCGAAAGGGGGTGCTGTGGGGGCTTCGTGGAGTGCTGAACAGCGATCCAACTAATTTCAAAACAAACACCCACGGAGACGGTTACTTCACGTGGCCGAGGTCTGAGGTCTGCTTAATACAAGCACGTTCAGGGAGTTGTCCGCCCCTGTCTGGCCGCCGGTGATGACAGTTCTGGAGAAGGAAGGCGCCGGTTGAGGAGTGGGCAACGTGTCGGCTGCAGCAACCACGATACCTGGTAAAGTATGGATAGTGGGAGATGAGACCGCTACGCAGGGGTGCTGCGGATGATGATATCGATCTGTCGAAACAACTGAAGCACAAATAAGGTTGCCGCTGGAAACGTGGTCCGAGTCCGACAGATGTATAGGCGAGTGTAAGCCGAGATGGATATGCTGTTGATGAGTATGTAAGTGGAGAAGGTACTTGTCGTGCTGCGCCTTTTTGCCGAGAGAAGAACTCCCTGGTTGAGGCGGAGGCGGAGGCGGTGAAGGTGATGATGCTGGGAAGGGTGATGCGATGAGACACCTTGCAGCTTTGCACCGCCGCGATTTTCCTTTACTAACTAACTACCTCTTGGTTAGCTGGTGCCTGTGAAACATTGTCCAGCTTGTTTGCTTGAAGCGGCTGGCTAGCTGGGCAACTACTTCGTTAATTGATTCCCTTGACCTCAGTTGTTTTGTCATTCTGATTGACCAGTCAAACAACAGCCTTTGTGAAAAACAGTATGTGTCTATTGATTCTTGTCTCCCCGTGATATAATTATCGGGCGGAGCACATTATGCAATTTCAGCCCGGCGCTCGATCCACTATACTAGTAGGCAAGCTCCACTAGAGTCCATCCCCGAACAGCAGCTTGCGGCGTATGCATGGGTAGCTACGCCCCAAACAAATACTATGCAGATGTACTGGAGATATATGTTGGAAGGTTTTGTAACTAATCAACCCGCCAAAGCATTCATGGGTGATGATCTTGCCGCCTTATTCGACCAAATACTTCCACCTTCCATGCAGAAATTACAATTGGACTTCCTACAGTAATGTCATTCCGTACTGCTCTATATCCTCTGATTCTCGTCGTAATTGCTTACGAGAACCACCAAGTATGTGTTCACATTAGATTCCAAATACTTTAGACCAAGTGTAATAACCCCATGACTCTTTTATGATTAATTTGAGTCTGTATAAGTTCGGCGATATAAAATTCTTTTTCTAGCAGCATGCAATATTTTGTAGTGCATATAGGGTTGACGTCCAGATATCCAATTAAGTAACCCCGCTGGATATGATGCAGGGTCTAGAAATGCAACGGCCCAGATGCATGTGCAGCGGCAGCGTCTACCTCTGCCCCACCGTGCACCGATCTTTTTTTCAATGCTTTGTCAATAGCGATCTTCCAGCATATACCATGAGTCAGGCAGTACCTAGGCCTAGGTACCTTGCACAAGGTTGCACCAGTGCGTGTGGGGTACTTTAGGCGTTGCACATTAATTTGCAACGCAAAACGCAGTGGTAATAATATCAGTTTGTCGATTACATATATGTGAAGTAAGTACTAAGTATTCACTGATGCCTTCACTTTACCGCATGATGTTGGATCCCGGTTGAGCGAACCGCGTTATACAGTGAACTGTCAAACGGAAGCAAAGCTGAAACCCTTTTCAACCTGGTTTCGCAGACCACTCCGGCCAGATTCAGTGAGCCATGACCACATCCCAACGTCCTAGCTGGCGGTACCGATATAGGGAAAAGCAAAAATCTACCGTGTCAAAGTGCCCGGAAGATTTTTGTCGTTGACATGTCAGATTTGGATCCTGCGCCTCTTTTGAGACCCAGGCATGATACGGCTCGTCAAGAGCTGTCTTTATGGAAGTTGTACAAATACTAGACTAGTTGAAATTATGTATCCAATTAGTTTAGTCTGGGAATGCACGAATATTTGTTTTGTCGTTCTTCTGTTTTGTACTCTATTAGCGGAAGTTTCGGCATGCAGTTGTACTATTATCTCAATATGCATTTGGTGAGGTAAAAAACATGCTACGTAATTAAGAGAACCAATTTACTAGTAGATACCAAAATTGCTTAGTGCTAAATACCGTCTCTGCCTTTCACAAATAATGCAGACTCCAATTAGGTCTAAGTACTGAGCATTGAACTCAGCAGGGCATCCACAAAAACCCAACCCCACCAATACCTACGTATCTTTGTACCAAGTACCTCTTTCAGTCAGGATCTGAGGACTCGCGGGAGACCAGGGAGGGATCTATGCAACAGACGATACCATGGGATGATCGTTCTTATGCAGATTACTATATACCCGTCGAATGCCTCAAGTAAGGAAATTGCCGATGTGTCCCAGCTAGCTAGTTAGAATACCAGGCATAGGTCCAATCCAGATATGTCTAATTAACCTGGGCTACGCTGTCCAGTGATGCAGCTGAGTGGACATTGATACACCATATACTAGCAAGTGGGTTGAGAGCTCATGTCACGCCTATACCTACCATTTGCTACAGGACCCGCTCCCGCTCTTCAAAGACGAGGCTGTGAATCTAATGATATCCTGTCTTTCTTGAATTTCAAACTTCTGGAGTACCCTCAGGAAAGTGATCTAATCAGTGCCTAGTCAGTAGCCTAAGCAGTGGTCAAGTTTTGTCTGTTGGAATATATATATATATACAGCTTTAGAGTCTTCTTATTCGGATTCAACAGACACTCATTCACCACTCACCCACTCACCAAACATTATCACTTCACCAGCTTCTATATATTTAATACTTCCTATCTACTTCTCAACCAGCTCTAGCTACTTTACTACTTTAGACATATAACCAGTTCTTGTCTCTCAAATACATTCATCTCTCTAAAAAGATATATACATCTCTGAATTATACCGAATCCACAGCAATGGACCACAGAGCAGAACAATTTGTTGCTAAAGCTAAGTCCGGGCTTGAGAATGTTCGAAGGGCAATAAATGCATCACCTGGACACTGGATTAGCCACCTTTCTGCTGTCCGTACTTGTGTTTCCTATGTCGATCAAAGTGGTATAATGCACTACCCACATCGTATCGAGGAGCGGATGTGGATTATCAAGGAGGTCCAAAGCTTTGCGTGCACTGAGCCTGAGAATAATGGCATCCCGGAGCTTTCTGCATGGTGTGAGCGAGAGTTGAACCAAGCATTGCATGAGGATCCTAACAACTTCGCTGCTCTTGCAGGTAAGAAAAAATGCCATATTTTTTTGAATTCAAATAATTGATATTGTACAGTTTTGGGTGAAATATGGCTTGCAAAGGCCCAGCCTGCACTGGATAGAATACACCGCCAGGAGGCTGCATTGCACCCACACGAAGATGACGAAAGAGCTCATGATAGTCGTACAAGGACGTCCGATTACCGGGAGGCCCAGCAATTACTTCATCGGGCTGTAACATATCTTGCACAAGCTGTTAGTCAGTCTCATACACAGGGCCGTCTTTCTGGAAGTTTATTGGCTAAGGTGAGAGAGAGCTCTTATGGCATTTGCACATCCATTATTTGAAAGGGTCATATAATAAACAGTACTGACAAACTTTAGAGCGCCGAGGCTTCTATGTCCTACGGTAATGTGTCGAAAACACGAGATAGTCGGCAACCGTTTATAGACGCAGTCAACAACCTCAAAGCTGCTAAAAGCATGTCGAACTATCGGTTGCCACCCCATCTTTCTGTGTACGCTTCTTTCCTCACTACTTTACATCAATATCGAATGCTTACACGATATCTGTAGATGGCTCCGAGAAAACGAGTATATCTTGAAATTTTAATCATCCGGAACGGTCTCTATTTCATTACTTTTAAGTCACTCGGCCCGGCATATTGGAAGTTGTTCGTGCATCATTAGAAACTTCTCTGCATATTAGAAATTTATTTTTGCTTGTTGTTCGGGGCTGTACTTTTAGTTTCTGCTTTGTTTTCATAGATGGACTGTACTACTTAGATGGTTGGAGAGGAGTTCTTGAAATTTTTATTAATTGTAATCAATTTTTCCAAAAAATTGCCCGTGGTTTATTGATGATTCCTAATTGAATAAGCATTCCAACTTTGTACGAGCATATATAACGTAATGTGCAAAACTCTCTAGCTGTATTTAAACCTCTAATTTCACCAAAGTGATTCCAGCCAATTGTACCAGAAGTCAGACTGTCGTTGTATCGAATCAATACTAGTGCTGACTGCTAACTAATACTGGCAAAGCACAGAGCACGCAGCAACGTGGGCATATAGAGTAAACTGTCAGAATTTGGCTAGTATAAATAACTACTACGCGATCTAATCTGGTGCTGCAGATTACTACATTCCCTCGCATCAGAGGCTTAATCTGTTTTTTTAGGCTGCGGTGCTGCTAGGATCGGAATGTTCCATTGGCTGCCGTTGGATATCCTGAGTTTTGATATATATGTGTCAGATAGTAATTGCGGCTATCGTTGATACTAGGCAACAAAGTAGCAGGTATTTTCATATGGAACTGTCCTCACAGGCTGTAGTGGGTGTACAGTACTGTAGCTGTAGGTATGTCATACATTACTAGGATGGGTGTGTCGTACAGATATTAGGGTAAGGGCCAATTAATCGATAGATAATTCCTAGTGCAGACCCTTCAATACATATGTACTTAGTAAGAAGTACCTATGAAGTACCTACTTACAAAGTGGGTACTTAGTTAAGTACAAGTACGAATTAAGTATTTGGCATAAACCCAGCGGCTGTTTTCTGTCCTAAGACATGCCACATGCTCTAGTGAGCCGTTGAGGCGCAGAAATGGCGGCTGTTTGTGAGTTAACCGCCGAAGGAGCTTTTCTGATCATCAGCAGTTAAAATTTCTTAAGCATGAATGTAAAACGCAGTCCGTCGTACGAAGAAATAAAATATTAGCACATACTCCAAATTACTCTGACCTCGGACCTGGCCGTCATAAATACTAGATGATGAGGTGATGCGTGTTGAGGTTTCTTCTATCTTCCCACAATTCTGGTTCGGAAACCTGGCATTTCCTCATGATCCCTGAGCCGAGATTCGCGAAAAGTTTTGCGTATCGATCAGGTGCATATCATGCGCAGTAAGCTAGTTATAGATTCGGCAACGTGCTGCATATGTGTGTATATGTTTTGTTCCGAAGGCCACGCGTTCAATCGTGTTGGCTAAGCTAGCTCGGTATAACTTTTTAAGGCGTTCTGCCTTTTAATTCACAAAAAGGCCTCATTTTTTTTCAGTTGATAGATCGGTTACAATAGCTAAGTTTTGCGCAAAGAATGAATGCTGACTATTGTAGCAGAAATCCCACCATGTCCCTGCCATCTCGCTTCTCATCCGAGCTGAAATAAACGATTCATAGAGTAGAAAAGGTTTCCTCTAACAATAAATGTAGCTAGGAGGTGCAATAGAAACAAATTATACCGAATCAGAAACAAGGTAAGTAGATAGGAACTCCGGTGGTTGTGATTACTGTACTAGCTTGTCAACAATATAATGATTACTTGGAAGGTGATCAACTTCTATAAGGCTGTGCTGGTTTCAAGATATGATGTTAGAGCTACCTACTTCAGGTATACCATACTATCTGGATTTCCGATTAAATGATGGTTTGGAAGTTAGCGAGTCTAAAAGCGATGTCGGAATGTGATGCTGCACGGGTTAGGGCTCATAGAGGTGAAAACAGTGCCTTAACAGAAAATACCGTGCTAGTGCAACGCATGAATTTGAAATTAGAGGCTGAGAGCGGTAAAATGTGGCGCAGTTGATATGCACTACTTACATTCCTGGTAATTTCACAAAGCTCTAGAGAAAAGAAAGCAGATTTCATACATGTTCTACGACCGATGCCGAAGGATTCGCGTAGGCCGACTAGTCGAGTTTCTTCTAAACTCTCTGACACGTAAAGGCGCTTATGGCCCTGATTACAACAATAGTGTAGAGGATTAAATAGTCTGGTATTTCCTCGTCTTTGTGAGTTTTAATCGCATGCACTGATACTTCTAAAGTATCGTCATCCTTCCCAAAAGACAGAATTATCTCTTATACCGAAAAATGATGACTTCAGCTCCACCGGTAGTATCTAAACCGGCGGATAGGAGATGCTGCGGCTTCTTATATCCTCTTCGTGAATTGCTTTGTGGTCCCTGATGATGCAAATGACTATGCTTATGTTAAGAGTGCTCCTGGTGTGACTTTGACTCTCATAAGCGGGCAATAGCACATATACAATTATCGCAGACTGTAGATATAATCAGCCACTACCTAAAATCCGGTGATCTCTGTGACTGTGAAGGTTACTGTAGTAGAGGTTCAAAAGCCAGAACAGGAGTATTCATGACCCATTTTCAAGGACATCGGCGCAAGAGACGGCTTAATTCAAGACTCCAGTATTGTAGTAGCATTGCCTTCAGGTCCGCAGAAAGATCATTTCATTAGTCTTTAACTCGTACACTACAGTGGTATTTAAGCATATAGTTGGCCTACCCACTGCCGGTTGGCCAACTAGTTTATCTATGTGAATATTTAGTGTATCGGTTGGAACATATATAAGAAAGTTCCACTAACACAGACTATCAAACATTAGCTAGACGTTTAGGGTCCGCGATACGGGGCTCCTATATTGTGACAAGTGGTAAGTATGGAATGTATAATTGTATGCGTGGACAATGATTCTACGATTATTGCCACTAGTTTGGTTTAATCTAAATCAATCACTTACATTGAACGTTACATTAATGTACATCGCGATATCTAGACAGACGTCAAAGGCTTCATAAATCCCAGCGATCGAGTTACTTCATATTGTAATGTATGTCCCACCGCTAAATTTTCTTTTAGTTTGTAAACCACGCAATGTGATTACAAAGTCCATCCATCAAATGGACAAAGCTTTGTCCTGGCCAGTATCAATCGGCATAGGTACACCATGTGAGATGAAAGTTATAGATTTTTGACCATGATGAGCGTTTTTGACCAACTAATGATTTTATATGTGTATTACTATCTCATTAATTACTATAGTGAAAATCTTCCACAGAAGCCAAACGTTGTCTCGTTCCCAGTCGGCACATCAAAAGTCGGGTGATATAATATGATGCATGATGATGAAACTTGAGATATCTTGGGGCTAATTTGGTATTATGTGAGATGGGGTTTACTAGATCTCTCGATTGACAATTTAGAGCATCGAAGGTTGAATTGGAATCTGGAAGCTCGGATTTGGAATCTGGAAGCTCCGGTATCATGATCCAGATCTCAAATCAACTTCCTTCCAAACGCTGATGGGAAGGCATCCAATATGAAGATGATAATCTCGTGCTCAGACCACTCATTATTCTACCCGATATGAACTTGCGCCTAGGAAGATTAAACATTGCTGGATCAAGCAAAACAAATATCCAGTTGAGTGCGCCAGACAACGAAGATGAGTCCTTGGGGAGCCATGTTCTGAAGTAACAAGTTGTATGTTGGTCATCTAGCTTAGGATAGAATAAAACTTATACCAAATAATCACGTCCTTAAATCCCAATCATTGTACCTAAAGTTCCAAATGTAAGGTTCCTCCTTTGCGTCATAGTTTCTCACTTGCACACACCACGAGATCTTTAGTGCGTTTTACGAATCTTAGTCATGAACTTTACGATGAGTACCAAGTGGTCTGCACGGACCATGCATTTTCAGCTCATGTAAGGTCACCATAGCTGTGCATGCAACGTGCATGGTCTTCCCGGAGCTCAGTCAGCCTGAAACTACTATGCCACTGCCTGATACGTACCCTCCTTGTTGACGACGACGCGTGAAGGAACAAACGGCATCCCCATTTCGATCCACGACACCAAATATGAAAATGAGGCACATTTCGGGAGTCTCAGGGGAACGTCCTAGCAGAAAGGCCTCGAATACAGCCTATCGATATCCGGTCTTCGCTTTCCTGTCATATTGGTAAAAAGAATTCCCAAGATGACACCATCTTTTTTTTTTTTTTTTGGAAAATCCGCATGTGTGCTACGGCAAAAAAAAAATCTTTAACCGTAGACTTATCATATGTTGTAGCAAGCCTAAGTAGCCGCTGCAGCCATTAATGATTGTGATATGCCTAGTACTTTTTCGCGAGGTAAGGCAAGGGGAAGGAAGTCTTTAGATGCATACATCGGATAAAATACGGGCTTCGGTCTAGCTGTGATGAAAAAAATGTAAGTAGATAATGGTCAAAACTCAGCAACTCTCACGATTGAAGCGTCTGTCCAATCGGTTGCACTCGTTCCGTAGTCTGTCTGGAGAACAGCCTTTGACAGTGCAGTGAGACCCAAGCCATTTCATGCACGCAGCCGGGGTTGCAGGGTTCGCTTGGCAGGCTATTTTTGGCCAACGATTACGCAGAGCAGAGAAAAGAAAGCAAAGCTGTAACTTTTTTTCTGAGCTGGGCATTCGTTGATGTGTGCCTGAGCATCGAAAGCCAGCTGAACGCGAGCAGCAAGGACGGTTGAGAGGCCACAGCACATAAATGCAATTATATGTACTTGGGTGAACCCCCCAACCTGCAAACATGCTGGCTCCGGAACCCCAGAGACAAAGTGTTCTCTCAGGCTACCGGACAGGGCAAGGTCGAGATCAACCGCCAACAGTGCGGCCTTCCACCCCTGCTTCGTCGTCATCCTGGGTTCGCTGCTGCTTAGTATTCAAGAAGTAGTAACTACCAGCGGCCCTGGACGGATGCCCTGAGACTCATCCCTAGCCGTATCACTTTGTGTGCAACTTACAAGGTCCCATACCTCTGCTCCTACCTGTGGTGGGGAGATCGGCCCTGCTGCCAACGGACTTGCTGTTCTGCCTTCCTTCTCAGCTCCGCCGCTTCCGCATATTTGCACCGACTAACTACTTCTCGAGAACTCTGTACTTTATAACACTGCCTGTATTTACAAACCTGGTCATCTCCACATTCCCGCCTCACTGTGCTCCCTCTTCTTTTGGTCGTACTCCCCCGACCCGGGTTCCAAACCTCCTACACTTAGGATTCACCGCCTTCTAGCCCTGATCGTGAGAATCTAACGAAGATATAACTATCCTCGCATCTCTTGTTCCAGCTGTTGAAGGATCTTCTGTGCCTCAAACCCTCTGTTGAATTCAGCACTGTGTCTTGTCCGAACTATCGTTGTTGTAACTTCGACATCGGCCGAATTCGAAAGGACAACTCGAAATATTTCTACTGAAGTGAATCATCTGTTGCAGTGACCGGATATATTCGCCAAAATGACACGGGCCCGGTGTATGTGGCACTCACTACCCTTAGTTTTGTTGTTGTTGTTGCTATTCTAAGCTCGCCTATTATGATGTTGTCGACTTGAGTGTGATTGAAATAGACGCGCTGGCTAACATTAAAGTACGGCGTCCGCAGCATGGTCGGCATCGCTCTCAAATCTTCTCTCGTCAAAATCTTCCTCAACACCACTAGAAACAAAGCAAAAAGAGGGAGGAAGATTGCGGCGAGACACATTTACGTCGGTTTCTGATGCGCATGTTGCTGGACCTTCTAGAGACTCGCCCCCACCACGACAACGAGCTTCCTCACGACCGACCTCACGCCCCATGAGCATGATGCAACCGTACAAGCCTCCAAGAGTGTCGATTGAGGCAGAAACCTTGCCGGAACTCCACCATATATTGAATTTTATGAACAATCATTCAGAAAAGGTGTACACAGAGGGTTACTTTCTAAAGTTGACAGATCTTCTACATGGTATGTATGGCGGGAATGTGACTATATGGAGAGCGGGCGGCTGATGGGAAACTTAACAGATGGGAAAGCAGGACATGATAGAAATTGGGTTGAATGCTTTGCGTCACTGCGGGGAACAGTTCTGTCTCTCTGGGATGCAGTAGCTTTAGACACTGTCGGCGCCGATAAAGTTGCACCGACTTACCTGAATCTCACAGACGCTTCAATCAAGATGGTATGCATTGATTGCTTTATGGAACGATACGATCAGTGGAGATGCTAAATCTCATCCATTAGATTGACAAACTGCCTACACGGTCACCCGGTGTACCACCACTTACAAATGTTCTGAGTATATCCACAGCGGGGAGAAATCGCTACCTGCTTCATTTCAACTCTCACCATTCACTCGCACAATGGACTGCTAGTATCCGGCTATCAATGTTTGAGCAATCCAAATTGCAAGAGATATATACCGGCGCATTGATTGCTGCAAAGGGCCGGGAACTCAACGCAATTAAACAAATTACAGAGAGGACAAGGTTTAAATATGAGGAATGGGTGAGGGTTAGATTTGGCGCAGGCACTCCTTGGAGGAAATGCTGGTGCGTTATCACGCAACCAGACGAGAAGGCTGCCAAGAAGGCAAAAGCAGCAGCGAAAAAGGCCAACAAAACTGCATACGAACAACACCCGATTTTCAAGGGCGACATCAAGTTTTATAATGACAAGAAGACTAAGAAACAACAGCCTATTGCAACAATAACAGATGCATTTGCTGCATATGCTATATATCCTCAATCAAAACAGCTGATTGATGTGTCAACTCTTGTGAAAGTTGAGGGACGGGTTAAGATCCACGGCGACGAGGTGACTGAGAGTGAGGGCTTCGTATTCATCATGCCGGACATGCACCCTGCAATCTCAGGGTTTGAGACCATGCTACGGTTTCTGTTCCCCACATTCGATACGTTTGCCCTCTATGGACGTCCCGGAATGTTGATTCCAGATAAAACCGATCCAAGAAGTATGATGTTTGCTATGCCAAAGGAAGGTTCAAATGATTGTGGGTATCTTGATGTGGTTGACGTGGTCAATCTGATTGTGACAGAGGGGAGTAATATTAAGCTTGAGTCGGAATGGAGGGCCAAGATCTCAGCCATCACCCATGCAAAAATCAAAACTCTCTTGGAAGGAAATAATAGACCGAGGACCAGTCTACCGGCTGGAGCAAAGCTAGGAAGTGTGGTATTTCATAATGGGTCTTTCAATTCAACATCCTCATTACCAGTAGCACAGGCGGATCTTCCTCCCCAGCATGTGCCCTTAAGAACACCACCATTGACTGGGCACATGAGATCGGTGTCTGATACCGGTTATTTGAATCATCCAGGCAATGGCCAGAGACAACCTTCTTTCGATCGTGGTGTTGACAATCAGCATCTTTTTCCCAATCCTCCATTGACAGGCAGTAGTACAGCATCATCAGAGGAGGACGGTCTATTCCAAGGTCCGATTGATCCAGCTGCTCGTCGTTTGCAGCAACAAACTACTCAGCCTGATCCTGAACCTGTACCCATGACGCCAGTGACTACACATCCACCTAGCTCAAGGCCGCCTCAACCCCTTCCACAGTCAGCTGCGCCGCGGCGTTCACTCAATACGGAGGAGAATCTGTTTGAAGGAGTTGTACCTTCAAGAAATGGAAGCTCTCCAAACCTCCCTCCTCCACCAGTGCGACCTCAATACTCCGGCCCGCAACAGTCGCAGATAACTCAGCAAAGCGCTATGGGCTATGAAAACACCATTGAGCCACCGCCTGGGTTTGCACTGCAGAACTCGCGTGTTCTCCTACGAGGACCACCGCCATCAAATGATGAAAAAACTGCATATGATGACCAGGATTATGCCAACCATCCACCACCAGGGCGGCCCATGTCTCAAAATTACACTAGTGCACCTACAGAACCCTATCCTCACCGGCAATCTGTATATCTTGCAAATGAAAGATCGAATTCAAGACAGTCAGACTACTATGAACAAGCGGGTACACCTCCGATACCTGCAAAAATCCCGTTGAGGGTAGATACTGGAGCTAAGCCCGCCCAATTGAACACTAAGATTGAGCGCAAACCAGTAGCTTCGGCAGTAAGTCAAAATACGCCGGATAGCCTCGGTGAGCTTGCAACTCATTTAATAGATGAGAGGGCTTTGGATAAGATAGGTCCTAAACGAAGCCCTAGTCAGAAATCAGATGTGTACTTTCCTCCGGATGAAGATACCCTAGATCGCCGAGCAATGGAAAGGATTCAGAGGGTTCTTGCTGGTGAAAACAGCGATAGTGAATATGATGAGGAACCTGAAGAAGAGGAGGATGAGCCGGACTATGCTAGCATAGATACGGACGAGCCTCCTCCAGTAAAGAGGAATGCCGAACAACCTCGGGCTGGGAGGATGAAAGTCGTTGGACAAGAGATTGAACCAGAGGTTGTTGTAGGAGACGCACACTATCGGCCAAGTTCTTCTGGAAAACCACTGGATGAGCCTGTGAACCTCCCCAAGGTTGACTTTGGATCCACCATTAATCACGGAAGGAGCTTGTCAACCGAAATGAAGGTGCCCGAAACACTTCCGTCTACCCACTATATCAGCAGCGATAACCGTCGGATATCATCGCACGGCTCTCTTCTAGATCCGGCCAACCAACGTGCTCCTTCGAGAGCATCTGCAGTTAATGACAACCAAAGACGCGAATCGTTTGGTCGTCCGTCGCCCGATTCACAAAGTTCTGACAGTGATCAATCTAGACGAAGAAGCGTGGCCTGGCAACCAGGGATGGCACAGATTGGTGGGAAAAGTCCAGACCTCAAATCATCCGCCGAGCAGTATGTTTCCGAGAAGGCAGCAGCAGCTCAAAATCAGTCACGTAGTCGTTATGTGCATTCCCGCAAGCCATCGGGGCAGCTTCTAAACCACACAGCACCCTCAACACGCACTCCCTCAACAGAACACTTGCCAACACGCCCTTCCTCCAGGGGTGGAAATGCGGCCTTCTTGCCAAATGGCCTTGTATCAACCCCCGATCTCAGCGCCCATCTCTCGGCTCGAGAGCAGGAGTATGTTGCTAGGAAGACGGGGTCTACACTCCTTCAAATGGATGCCAGCAAAGGCAAGCCGCCTCCACACAAGGCTGGCTTGATTGGGGCTATTCACTCTAGGGAGCAGGAAAAGCAGCAGATGAAAGACGCATGGCAACGTGGGAAATTGGCTCCAGGAGGTCTGACCGTGCAACAAGAGATTGCCAGACGCCAACAGCAGCAAGTGCAACGGGACCAGGCAGCAAAGGGAAAGACACCGAGCCCAAGACTGATGAACCAGCAGCCCGACCAACAGAGTTACTTTCCTCAACAGTCGTTGCTTGCACAGCAGCAACAACAACAGCAGATGCAAATGCAGATGCAACAACAACAGCAGCAACAGGCACAACTTCAACAGCAACAGATGATGTATGGGCAACAACCCATGGGGAATTACGGCTACGGAAATCAGGTACAGGGCAATCAACAAATGTACCAGGGAAATCCTGGATATCAGGGGAATTATTATAGTAGAACTTAAAAGAAGGGAAAACGATTGGGAGGATTTTGGGCGTGGATCATCTTGGACTTTGCATTCTAGGTAATCATTTGCGTGGTGTTTTGTGTATGATTTTTTGGTGCATGTACCGTTTTCCACAGGTATATTGCGTCACCTGTGGTTTTGTTACGTGTTTAGGTACTCTCATCTGCGTGTGTTCATTTTGGATCATCTTAATTTTAATCATCCTGGCGGATCGTTTTTGCACAAGTGAGCTACGATGTTTTGGTTGGATGAATGGCATTTTGTTCATATTGTTTCTACAAAAGAGGTGTATTTTGGGGGGATAATGGCGACATGATTGACAGCGATCATAGGGGATTTCTTTTCTCAAATGCAATATGAATGGAGATTTCAAAATGGTATTCAAAAAATGTGTCTTTATTACTATTGTTGTTTTTTGTGAAACGTGTATGGAATATCTATTCTCTTAGTTAGAAATTTAGAACAAATTCCGTCAATTGGAAAATGAAAGAATGTAATTGAGTAAATTGAGGTTTCAGACTCCCAGTTATAAGCACCGTCTTCTTCCCTACGCACCTTCATCTACGCCTCCTGAGGTCTATCCCCAAGTGACGAGAATTCAGCGCTAAGGCGGAAAGAAGTCTCATACGGCTCTTCCTTTCATTTGGGTACGGGCTTTAAGCCCTTCATCATCTAATATGCGGATGTATGTGGGGTAGGTGTATCAGGAAAGGGCGCGGGTGTAAAACATACCTAATCAACAAAAGGCCTGTTGGCTGATGGAACTCGCTAGTCGGTATGATTGCATTGCATTGCGGTGGTGCATGGAGTTCGCTACAAAAATTTCGCCGCTGCGACTATTTATGCCGGCCCTGCACCACCGATTACCCGGCCACACGCCCTCCCCTTCGCGGAGCCTCTTAGGGCCAGGCCAGGCGCCGCACTCTAAAAAAAATTGTGTAACGTGGGGTGAAAATAATTGCCCACCCGCCTGCGAACAACCCTCCAAACCTTACCTTACGCAAAAAATAAAACCACCACCGCCAACACAACGATGGCGGAATCCATGATCACGGCGACGGCGTGGGTGCCGCGCGGCTTTGCGGCGCAGTACCCGAAGCGGCTGCAGATTGACGAGGCCGAGTTCGACCGCATCGCCGAGCTGGCGAAACTGCAGCTGGAAGATGCGCAGGAGGACCTGGAGGAGGCCAAAGCGGAGGAGCAGCAGGCGGCGGCGGGCGGCGGCGTCAAGATTGCGCAGGACGATGAGATGGAGGTGGAGGACGACGACGAGGAGGAGCCGGAAAAGCCGCTTGGTAAAGAGGACAAAGATGATGATCTGCGCGAGTATAATTTGGACAATTATGACGAGCCGACAGAGGAGGAGAAGGCGGAGGGTCAAAGTAAGCACACATGATCAGAAATTTCCGAGCAGGGGGGGTTTTTGAAGCTGGCGCAGGCCGCCTCTGACAGCGATTCCGTGTAGGCATGGGCATGTTTGGAAATGTCAAAAGTCTGGCATACCACCAGCCCGGCGAAGAGGATCCGTATATCACCTTGAAGGACGATGATGACGCTGAGGAGAGGGAGGAGCTGCAGATTCTGGATTCCGACAATTTGCTGGTTGTGGGAAAGGTGGAGGACGAGGTTGCACATCTAGAGGTCTACGTCTACGAAGATGAAGCCGACAACCTCTACGTTCACCACGATATCATGCTTCCTGCCATCCCGCTATGTCTGGAATGGCTCGACCTCCCTGTAAATACCATTGCGACTGACAAGGACGCTCGGGGTAATTTCATCGCCATTGGCACAACAGACCCGGATATCGAGATCTGGAATCTGGATGTTGTGGACTCTATGTTTCCAGATGCGATTCTGGGGGCCAAGGGCGACGAGAAGACCAAGAAGAAGAAAAAGAAGAAGGTGAAGGCCAACGACAACTACCACGTCGGCGCCGTGCAAGCGCTAGCTGGAAACCGGCAACACAGAAATCTGCTTGCGTCCGGGTCTGCAGACAAGACGCTGAAGCTGTGGGACTTGACGATGGCCAAGTGCGCACAGAGCTACTCGTACCACACCGACCAGGTCTGTGCGATCGCCTGGAACCCGACGCAGGCCACCACCATCCTCAGTGGGAGCTACGACCGCACAGTAGTGTGGGCCGACATGCGCGCGCCGGACGCCAAGATGCCCCGGTGGGGCGTCGAGAGCGACGTCGAGCACATCAAGTGGGACCCGCACGACAACAACTACTTCTATGTCAGCACGGAGGCCGGGCTCGTGCACTTCCACGACACGCGCGTGCTGCCCGCCAGCCCCGCCGACACCAAGCCCGTGTGGACGCTGCAGGCGCACGACAAGGCCGTGTCGTCGTTCGACATCAACCCCATCATCCCGGGCTTCCTGGCCACCGGGTCGATGGACAAGACCGTCAAGCTGTGGAACACGCAGACCGCCAGCGGCGGGCCGTCGATGGTCGTGTCGCGCGACATGGACGTCGGCAAGGTGTTCGCCACCAACTTTGCGCCCGACGCCGAGGTCGGCTTCCGGCTGGCTGTGGCGGGCAGCAAGGGCGTTGTAACCGTGTGGGACACGAGCACGAACGCCGGTGTGCGCCGTGCGTTTGGCGACCGTGTCAAGAGCAGGGCGGGCAAGGAGGACAAGGAGGACCGCATGGTGCTTCCGGACGCGGCGAGTGATAGTGAGAGTGAGAGTGGGGAGGATGATGACGAGGATGATGATGCGGAGCCAGATGGGTGGTCGAGCGAGGAGGATTAGTGGGTAATGACACATCGAGATCACGTTTTTATGTATATACATTTCTTTGGAGTTCGTTAAAAGTTCTGCATGATGGCTTGTGGGTTAGGAAAATAGTAGATGTTTTGTTTGACCATGCTCAAAATACACGCTTCTATGAAACGGATGCTGCTCATTACATGCTTGAGAATAACGTACAATTACAGAACTGAAACTCCGGTGGTGTAGATGCATTAACGCCTGCTGTAGTATAAGAACATTACCCAGTCATGAAAGATAAAATACCACCAACACGCCGTATTTTTCCCACCCACACAATGAACGATATGCAACCATGCTACTTGGTATCAAAAGCGCCCGGAACCTCAGCAACAACCGGCACCGGCACCTCCTCCTTCCAAATCTCCCCACTCATCGTCTTCTCCAGCAGCTCAACTGTCTGGAGCACATTCCTCCACTGCCTTTTAAACACCGGACACTGCGCAATCTCCGCACTCTGCCAATCCACGACGGGGTGCACGATCCCGCGCCCGCCACAACACAGGTCGTGGGCATGCGCCGCCGCCGCCAACAGCTCATCCGCATTCTCCAGCGCGCCAAAGATGCGGTACACACACAAGTTCACATTTGTAGGCACGGGCCGCGGATTCTCGCAGCGCGGGTATGCGGCGGCTTTCAGTGCTTCCCCGAGCGCGCGGTGGCGCACGGGTACCGCGTGCGGTGGGAGCCCGCCGGGGAGCTGCGTGGTGAGGAGCTTGACGGATGTGGTCAGCAGCTTTTTATGCAGCTTGAGTGTGGCTTCGTAGGAGGCTGCGACGGCGGCGGAGACGGCGACGACGCGGGAGGTTGGGGTTGGGCGGGCGCGGGGGATGGGGGAGAAGGGGGAGGAATTGGGGCTGCGGGGTGATAGTTAGCGGTGTGGGAGAGCGGAGGGGGGGAGGGGTGTACGTTTGCAGGCCGGTGTAGAGATTGGCGGGAGTTGACGGCGAGGGGTTTGACCGCTGCGGGGTGGGGGTTTGCGGTGAGGACATGGCGGAGGTGGTGGTCATTGGGGATGGTGTTGGCGGTGTTGAGGAGCGGGCGGGCGGGGTGGACGTCGGAGTGGTGCTAGTGAAGAACGACATCGGTGCGATATTCTTCAGGATGCCGTTGCTGGTGCTCTGCTTGACAAGTGCTTGTAGAATCTGTCAGAATGTGCTTCTTTGATCTCACCGGCTTTTGTGGCTTCCAAATGTCACCTGGCTGGCGCATCTTGCCAAAGCGTGCATCTCGCACGCCAAGAGGTCATTCTCCGAGCTTCTAGCATTGAATCCACCATAGAATGTGCCAGGGACACACAGAACCTCCATGACTCCCAGCAGGTGCCAAAATCACACTTAAATGGGGCACAAATTCAAGGGTTAGGGCTGAAAGTCGGGGATTCAACTCTTGGCAGTGCGAGTGACGTTCCATGCCATGACCAGCCAAGCTCCCCCAGATCGCATATAAGAAAACTTCCCCCCCACATCCTCCTCTTCTCTCTCCCACACTCACATCTACCCGGGGCTTGATCGCCTCCCTATCCTTCGATCCTGGCTCTGCAGGGCTTTGGATAGGCTGCCCCCCACGGGTCGCCGACGAAACTACAGTTCTAGGTGACTCGAGTGCAGACTATTTTTGTACTTAATCCCTCCCGGAAACGCTGGAAAGCACTGCTCGCAAGGCCAGAGTGGTCGGAAGGCCTCGGCGCTCTGTGTCTCCCCAACAGATGCGGACAGGCCGATTAGGCGGGCAGTGGATAGCCCCTCTCGAAGGACGCTCACCGCTGTCATCGAGTCGCACAGTCTCAGGCCTGTATGGCAGACTGATTTATCAGGTCTGCATCATTTTTGGAACGTACCATGGTGGCTATGTCACCTCACATCCCCTTTGTTTTTATCGCGATCTCAGGACTCAGGGTTTCGCAAGTCTGATCAGCTTAAGAAGCTTTCTGGTCTTTGGGAATGGCAGTCTGGCTTGCCAGGTCTGTCTAATTTTTGGAACTCTCTTGGTGACTATGTCATCTCCTTTTTTTTTTCGTGGGTTTCCAGGCCGGTGTGCGTGGAGCTCAAGGAACAAAGGAGGATCAGAGGAGTTGGCTGTTCGTGCATGATCAATGGATTGGTACGATGCATTGATGGAGGACAGATTTTGTCACGATGAAAGAAAAGCACTTGCTGATGAACTGCATAGATACTCAAGATGCATTGCACCTTGAAGCAAGTCAATCGCAGCCATCCGTCTAGGCAAACTTCTTCAGGGTGAAGACAAAGCTCAAGAAGAAATTGCCAAAACCTCATCTCGAGATGCAAAGTACGACCTACCTGCGATACTTGATAATGAATTCTGGACGATACCTTGGTCCTCAAAGACCGCCAAATCATCACCATCGTCTGGACACATCGAACGACAGTTCGCAAGATACATGTCCAGTTCGTCGCTGGCCACGAGATTCTGTCTCCAACGAAACAGAAACAGCTGGGATTGTGCCTGAACGCGACGTCTGGAAAACAAACACCCAGACAAACCGGTCTGTGATGTGCAATCTACCAATTTGGGCAGCGAAGGCATTGTGGAACTGGGAGAGAGACTGTCATGATCCCTATTTTGTGGATTTTGTTCAGAATCCACCGTTTTTATGGTTCTGGCACACGCACACAAGCACACTCTAGACCGCTCACATACAGTTTGTGTAAGACCAGTTAGCAAACTTTGATCAAGGCCAACTTATCCACCAAGTTCCTTTGTTACCCCCCAAGACTTCTGCAGACTGCATCTTCTAATAAGCCTACAGGCGGAAGATTCTTCAGAAAAGAAAGCGTACAATTAGAGGTGCCGGTATCCCAAGCTGGCAAGACGGATGTGGCTTTCAATCAAAGCCAGAATTTGGCAGAGACGGAGACACAGCTGGAATATTCTCCATGGGCAGAACGAAAATAAGCAGACGGACTTGATGGAAGAAGTTGCGACAAGTATTGCAGAATTCGAAAGCACTGCTACGGAAACGCAAGGTCTCTTCTGCTCGGCCATGGATCGATGGTGGAAAGTATGTAATGCCATCTATAAGTTCAAGATCACGGCGATGGTTCAAAGCTGCTTGGAGTAGTTGGAGTAATCAAAGTCTTACTCCAGAGAGTAGACCTATAGCTTTCTAACGCTATACCTTACTTTCCGCTCTTTGTGTACACTCTGCGCATATCTCTCCAGTCCTTACAACTAAACAAAGTGCACACCATTTGTTTACAAGTTATAGCCAACATGCACCCTCATCCACATCCAACCCAAAAAACACAGGGGTCCTTATCTACCATTAAAGCCCACTACGTACCGCTGCTATAGCTCCACCCTCGCCTTACCCTTTCAATAGCGCCCAGTCTACATAAAGAAGCAGAACCCCACCTCCACAGCTCCGCAGGGAGCCCATAGTGTCCGACATGGCCTTGATATTTCGTGCACGGCTATCACATGTGTACTTCAGAGAACGAGTTTGGTCATCTTGGAAGGTTCGTCACAAGACACGTTGAGACTCAAAGTAGTTCATTCAATACGGGTTTCGAAATATGTCTTGGTTCTTCAAATCTCGAGATGGGTGCTATTTTGTGCGTTTGTGCGAGAGACCAAGGTTGTCAGTATAGTTAGTTGTTAATGTATCCATTCCGCAAAACTATCGACTATGAAAGGCTACAAGGTGAAGATCTGTGCCACATTCTTGTCTTCCTGTACCTAGATGCGACTCAGACATGACTATTGTATTTCCAGGCAGCAGACCTAGCTATTATAATGCTTGGTGAGAACTCAAACACAAATTCCAAATCCCCGTTCCACAGCCGGTAAGACTCAGCATAAAAAATACAATCTGCCGCTACAAAGGCATCCGAACCCGAAACACCGCTTCCAATAACATTACCGTATTAATACACCGCCACGCATCCCGCCGAACGGCCGCTATCCATGCGAGTCCTCATCAGTCCCGGGACACGCCTCCGCCATCTCCTCCTCATCCTTATACTGATACTTGCACCAAAAACAATACCGATGGCGCTCCCTCAAATACTCCGTGACCTTATCCAAACGCTCCTCAAAGCTCATCTCATCAAACGCTCCCAACTCGGTATCCTCCTCCTCCTCCGTCCCGCCCTCTCCCTGGTCTTCCACAAATATCGCCCCGCCCTCGCCCTCCCGCGGCAGCACCGGCAGTGTCGCCCCCGCCGCAACTCGCTCCTCCGTAGGCTCGGTCAGGCTCTGCAGCATGTCGTACTTGATCCGCCGCGCGGCCTCGCGGTTCTCGCGGTGCGCCACCATGCCGCGCCACAGCACGTTGATACTCTTTAGCGGCACGGCGCGCGCCTTCCCGATCTCCTCCGCGCCCACGCCCTCCGCCGCCAGGTCGAGCTGCTCACACACCTTCTGCGCGGCATAAAACAACCCCTCCTTCCTCCGCTCCTCGCGCTCCACCCTCAACCCCTCCCTGTAAACCTCCGGCTCCAGTTCCCGCCGCTTCGCACTCCCGCCAGCCGCCTCCACCGCTTCGACGAGCTTGCGCTTGCGCTCGCTCGCCATGCCGATGCCGGCGCGGTCGTCTTTGAGCTCGACGGCGATGGGCTCAAGGCGCACGTCGATTTTGGGCTTCTCGGGGGTGGCGGCGGCGGCGGAGGAGGCGGCGGCGCGGCCGAGACCGGTCCCCGGCTTGAAGCCCATCATCTTCATCATGCGTAACCCCTTGCTGGTGCGCTCGGCGTCCGCGTCGATCAGGGATTTGGCGAGCGCCGCCTCGCGTTTCTCGGTTTCTTCGCGTGCGAGCTCGGCTTTGGATTTGGGGCGGCCGCGGATCTCGGACTGGGATGTGTTAGTGCGGTTCGGAGGAGAGGGAGGCGAGGTGATAGAGGGGGAGGTGATAGAGGGGGGGGTGATAGAGGGGGGGGTGAAGCGAGGAGGTGAGGAGGTGAGGGGAGAAGGGGAGGTACCTCTCGCTGCTTGCGGCGCTGTCGCTCACTGAGCGTCTCGACGCGCGCCTTGGGCGCGTCCTCGATCACCATGTTCATATAATCATCATCGTCATCGTCATCTGCGGCGGCGGTAGCGGGGCCGGGTGACGCCGGCGGTGGTACTGGAGGCATGGTGCAGGCGAGGTCGAGGATGAGGTCGTGGTCGAGGTAGGTTCGAGGTGTGGCGGATTTAAGGTTGCTGCACTAGTATTGTAGTGACACGCTTGTTGCAGGTGGCAGAGAGCCGCAACGCCACGCGTGCTGATCTTGAATGAACTGGGGAGGGAGTGGGCGATGGGGTGCATTAGGTATGCACTTATGCAGCTACTCAAGTGTTCCCGCCTTGGACATGCTACATGCCTGGTATTGTATCATCACTGATAAGGCAATCTGAATCATCTAGTGACAACGTCAGTTGGGCAATAGTGGTTGCCTGAACACATGAAATGATATTTTTAATGCAAAGTCAAATAAGTAGACGATATGATATGATAATGCTCATCAATATTGACAACCTCAAACAGTCTCACAAAGAAGTTTCTTTGGAAAAGCCACTCAGCGTGTATAAATCATTTTGTTTAGCCAATATGAACTAGAAAATACCGGAAACTGATAATGAGTAAACCAAGTCCTACTCCAAGTATAACACCACCACCACGGCCGCCACATACAACGCGTCCATCTCGTATATACACCCGCAAAATATCCATCTGCTCCCCCAGCTTCTCAGCCAACCAACCAACGCCTCTCCTCCCCACCCGCCATGAAGGTTGGTTGGATTCGAATCTCCTAATAACGCCAGAGAAATATCAAATAAATTCCAAGAAAGAGAGTGTGATATTTCCAACACCAATCCCAACCCCAACCCCAGCCCGGTACAGCCCTTCCTGTGTCCCCCAAAAAGCAATCAGAGAGAGAACACCCGCCCGCCCAACCGAACCAAGATTCATAATAAAAAATAAACAGTTATCGTTAAAGAGCGTAAAGAATGTAGTTGCGAAACAGCAAAAATGAACAAACTCCGGACTCATGAAAAGCAATGAAATCAGCTCGAAGGAGCGTCGGAAAAACATAAATGTTTTTCAAGAATGCAAGTTTTGACAGTACTACTTCATCTTCATATCCACCCTGCACGGAATTCAGGCATGTGGTCTTCAAAGACATTCCCAATATCCCAAATCTCCTGTTCGTAGTCGCTAGCTTGGAACTTCTGCAGCCCATGTGAGATCATGAACTCTTCCTCAGCATCTCTAACGTCCACGCCCATCTCCTCTGTCATTTCTGCAACCTGTGCCAACTCTGCGCCAAACGGATGTTGTACACTAGCCCGGCCTGCTGAATGAAGCGCCTTCGGAGGCATAACTTGGGCTTTGCGAGAGTTGCTTCTGGAAATAGGCGCTGGTGGCATCGAAGGTACCCGCTGGTAAGTGGCTGTCGGTGTTACCTTGGGGGTCTTCACGCTGTTTGACCGGAATGGGCGGATCGGAGGTGCGACTGGGCTGGTTGTGAAATATGACGAAAGGTGGTTTGATGGCTTCAATGAGTCGTGCGGATTCTGGTCGAGGTCTTCGGCGGACGAAATCGACGAAGGGAACTTGCTCGAGGTTGGCGATCCAGAGGTGGAGGACGTTGAGGACGACATGGACCCGTACGATTGCGATGTTCTGAGAGAAGGTGAAGTGTACGAGATCATGTTGGTTGTGGATATCAGCGCTACCGGAGCGGATATCTGTGTTTTAGGGACGGAAGCTGAATTTCTCTTCGAGTCAGACGATAGGGTGAAGCCATGCTTCGAGCCCTTCCTTGTGAGCGCTCGTCCGATAGCCATAGTACTATGACTTTTCTGTGTGATCTGACGAGTGGTGTTGACTATAGTTCCTCCTGATACGCAGCGTCAACTGAGTGTGTATGAAACGCTTCGTGCGCAGGATTTTCCCGATATTGCAGTTGTATAGTTTAACAGTAACCCGTGCTGTTAAATCCTAATGTGAGACCGACTTCCAAAGTAGGGCCAGAAAAGGTGTTCTAGGGCGTAGCCACCAGATGAGAAAGTAAAAGTAGATGGAACCGTTAGAATAAACTGCGCAAGCACAGTAACGGCCAAGAAACAGGACGGAAAGCGTGTCCTTAATTCCTTTGTTGCAGGGGGAAAGCGAAGTCCCGAGGGCAAGAGAGTGCGGGGTCTGTCAAGTGACAGACGACGATATGCGGTGTCCGACGAAGTCCGATGTACACACTTGACAAAGTGTGATACGCTATTCTGCCTAACTAAACCTAGCTCCTGAGAAGCTCCTAAAAGACCGAGAATATATTGGCCCACTCTGCAGACCCACTATTCTTCAGGCGCTGGTGATAGTGTGTGATTTGCGTGTGGGTAAATTCAAACTTCTGGTATTCTATGCTATGCTCTGGTATCCCAATATAAAAGTGAACTGTGGTGATGTCGTCGACTGGCAACGGACAGCAGAATCTAAGGCTGGACGCAAGAGGAATCTCTTGACTTGGGTCTAGAAAGAAGGTGGGTATATTGGGATATAACGAAGGCTAGTCGTCCTGGCAAAAAGCGGTCCTGTCCGTTACTCTGGGGCGAGTGTGGTGGTGTGAATGGACTCAAGAGAGCGTGTGTCGAGGGTTGACGGAGAAAGGGCGACGGAGAAAGGGCGTGGGAGTAGGCGTGGACAAAAGCACCCGGCCCGTCGGACTACTGAGGGTAAAATGGAAAAAATCTACTAGGGAAGGGGGGGGGGGGGGAGGACGGGATGAAGAGAAAGGGCAGAATGAAAAACGGAGGGATGTGTGTGCGTGGGATGGATGGATGGCCAGTTGGGGCGCAGGGAAGTAGAGTGCTTCCCCTCCTGCTTCTGCTTCTGCTTCTTCTCTGCCCCATGCCATGCCGTCTTGGGCAAGAGGCCTGGCTCTGCTCAGTGCAGCAGGCGCAGGGAGTGCAACTCGAGCAAGAGCCGTTTGGGTGGAGCAGCACAGGGAGAGAGACGATGCAGCTGGGGCAGTCAGTCGTGAGTGGAGCAGGCAGCACAGCAGTCCGACAGCAGCTGGGGCAGGCAGCAGGCAGTCAGTCGTTTCGCTGCGTTGCGCTGCGTTGCTTTGCACTCCTCGCACGGCAAAAGGAAAGGGCAGGGCGGCCACACCCTCCGGCGTGCTCGTCTGCACGCGATATTGCCCATTCAGGGCCAGAGCCAGCCAGGGCCAGTCAGGGCCAGTCCAGGGCCCGCCAGCCAGCCAGTGTGGAGCCGGGGCCAGCCAGTCCCAGACTTCTTCCCTTTCTTCTTCTTCTTCGTCTCTTCGTCGTCGTCGTCGTCGCCAGTCGCTTCGGCCCAACGCCTCAGGGTCCTCACCTCAGTCGTCCCCTGCCCTTTGCAGCTGGTTGGCCAGCAGGCGGTCGCCGGCCCCCCTGCCCCTTCGCCAGCCGGCGCTCTTCCCCGTCGCTGCCCAACGCTTTCGTTGGCTCGGTTTCCGTGAACGCCACCCAGCGTATCGCTAGACCTCATGTCGTGCGTGCGGCCTGCGGCGAATTATACATAGAAGCAAGGCAAAAAAAAAGGCCCGGGAATCCCTCCGTCGTCGAGCGTCCCAGCGGTGACGGTGAACGTGGAGTGCCGCTACGCGACATCGCCAATCCCACCTATAATCGCAGCTCTGTGCCTGAATGCTTTTTCGTTCCTGCATTTGTGCTGTGCTGGCTCTCGTCAACACCCACGATCATGATCGATCACGATCTTTGCATGATTCTTCGCCTACACAGCGTGACAGCGTAGAGTAGTAAATAATAGTACCGACCTGCTGCTAAGGGCCAACAAAATGGCAGGCCCGCCGTCGTTTCCACGGGATGTGTGTCAACCTGAAACGTTTCGCAGTAACACCATGAGTTAGTCGCAGCCAATCAGCGCGCGCGTTCGAGCGCCGCCGGGCCACACCATCCCAATTTTCTGGACCAGCTGCCGGCCCCGAGTTGCAACGTTATATTGGAAAGCGAGAGCTTTGCAACATCGTAATATTAGAGAGCGAGCGAGCGCACCAACAAGTCATCGTCGGCAGCTCAAACTTCACCAGCTGGGCGCCGGCCGGTCGTACACAATTCCAAATTTCGAAATTATGTTTCTCGTAAGGTGAGCGGCGCTGACTGGACGACTGCAATGAATGCAATATATGACATACGACAATTTAGAGTAAACAAATTTAAAGGCGATAGAAGCATGGAGATATAGCATCCTATAGATAAGATAGCATTTCGCTTGTCCGCATGTCGCATTCCACAGCAGCGTATCCATTCCCCTCGCCGCCAGCTGCGCAATATATAATATCCAAGTCCGGGTCGCACCCAGTTTCCGGCAAATCGCAGCCTTAGGATCCAACCTTAACATGCCCAATTCCATCAACTTGGTAGGTACAGAGCCCGTACGAAAAGACCGGAACATTGGGAGCTGCCTATACGCCTGCTCTCTACTCACGAGATTTGTAAACAAAGATGATTTCGTAGTTCTGGTTTGCAGCTTGCATATTCCGATCTTTGTAGCGGAGGATCGCTGCTCCATATTTACCCACCCACAGTCTCCGGCAAATCACAGCTCCCTCCAAGCTCCAACCCCATTACCCCAACACGCCAATTCCATCAAATAGATATACAGCAGCGATCCGGTATGTATAGCGGATCGCAGCTCCATACCGCAGGTTCGCCAAACCGCCAATATATTGCGGCGCGAACTATTGTTCGCCGCAGCAGCTGTAAAATCAGATCACGCGGTGTGCCACATGGCATACTCTATACCCTCGATCGCTGGATACGGCGCGGTCGGGGGCCCCCGGTGAGCGCGACCCGGGACCGGTACACATCCGTCTTGACGCATGCCAAATCGAAACACGAGCATGTACAATACAGGGAGCACGCTCCGCGCCGCCGCCGGGTGCCCCCCGCCGCAATCCAGCCGAGCGAAGAAAGACCCGCCCCGAGTATGTAACGCGGAGGAAAATCGGTGCAGACGACGAATCAGTACAGCAGCTTGTAGGTAGGTGTGTGGAGTGCTTGAGTGCCCTGCGTGGCTACGTCGTCGTAGATGATGATCGACGATGGCTGCATATGTAGAGTGCATACCGGGCTGAGGCCTGGGTGGGATTCGCTGAGGTTAATCTTGCGACGTTGGACGGGCCGGAGAACGCGGCGGGCCTGTATGTTTGGATGATCTGATGACGGCGAACCATGGTCTACACTACAAATGCGCCGATACGTGGGAGAAATCATAACCCCCTCTGCCAACTCCAGATCATGAGACAGTATCTGGCAGAGATGGTTCACGGGGGCCAACAAAACACACGTCATGGTCAGTCACTCGTCTTGGGATTGTGGCTGTTCTGCTCCACTTGCAGTCTGTTGCTAAACGGAAGCCTTTAGGCCATCCACTGCTGCCTGTCATCGACATGCTCCATATCATGCCTTTGCGGCCTCGGGATTCCTGCAAGCGCGCGCCCTGTGGTTATTTTAGGCGGTCGGTCGAGTAGCCGCCTTGCTTGATCAACATGAGGTAAGATGGGTGCTGGCTCCGTATCTTGCATGGTGTTGGACTTGTCATCCTCGAGCTAGCCGATCCTACTTGGATTCAGCTGCGATTTCTTATCTGGTCTTTCGCGGAACAATCATGATCCACAAGCTGGTTTAAAAATAGTATCGGGGCATTACGTCCAAAGTCACTGCGCATCACTCGCCAAAAGACTGGACAAGCTACCGTCAACTGAAAATAAAATCTAGAATTTACGCCCGACTGTTGACCAATTGATCTTGTACCAACGACCTGAACCCAAATGAATCCGAACTTTTATACATATATCTACCAATAATTAATGTGCCTACTGAATAAGCGCTGCCTAATCCTGTTCGTTGGGAGTACCCCTATTGCGATTGTCCCCCTCCGAAAACTCCTTGCGTAGCGTTCCTACGGAGTACAATACGTTCGCGCGCACCGCTTCCTCCAAGTGCTCGGGCACATTGACCGTCGTGACCGCGTCACTGACGCTCTGGACGACTGGGTGCTCTACCTTTGCCCACGCGCCCTCGCTGGTAAACTCATACGCCTGTAGCAGCGTCGACGGGCCCTGCAGCGGACACATTGCAACCAGGATGCGATTTTCGGGTGCGATAACAGCCACGTCTAGTAGATTCCCCGTCAGTGGGATTTTGGAGGTGTAGGCCAGCCCAGCGGAGCTCTGTGTAAATATAAACAGCGCCGGCACCTTTTCCACACCGACCAAAACACCCTTGACGTTGGGGTGTGGCAGCTCCCACAAGCCATTCACAGCTATCTTGAATGCCCCAGGCTCCGTCGTGCTGACGGACATGGGCTCGGTATCTCCCGATAGCGTAGACTTAGCGAGAACGGAGTGAACATGACTAGCAAGGTCGATCCGCTGCACCCGTCGGCCGCTCAACCAATCCCACTCCACGAGATAAGTGTCACCGCCGCCCGAGATTAAGCCAGTGCGGTTCCAGGATGGCGAAAGGAGTTTTGCGACAAATGATTCGTGACCCAGCAGGAACTGGTCAATCACAAAGGTCTGCGGATATCTCGTAACACGGATGTGCTCATCTCTGTCTGCTGTTATAATCCAGTTCTTCGCTTTCCCAGCCGCCGCCGGATGGTCCGCCGGCAACGAGACCGGATATACCGCCAACAGCATCGAAACATGACCAATGATAAACTTGTGTTCGTACGGCAGGTTGTAATCAATTTCAGTGCGTGCACGTCGCCGCGCAGCCTCGGCGTCGCGCTCAGGGCCGGCGGGCAGTTGGCCCGATCCTGCAGGATCTTGTGGTTTCTCGACCGGCGATGGCATCTCGGTGATGATCAGTGGCATGAGAAATACATCACCATGCTTGTCGGCCACAACAAGTTTTGTGTCGTTCTCCAGAAACGCAAGACCGCCCACCCGCTTCGGTAGTGCCCTATACACACACGATTAACTGCTGGTCTCCATAACGGTGCAACGTGTTTCGGGATAGCTTACCGTGTACTCAAAAGCTCCAACTTTCCTTCGGCCACCGAAAACACTCGAACAGCCTTGTCTTCGCTTGTCGCCACGACGAGGTGAGTCCCATCTCGCGTGGTCAGCAGCGCAGAAATGGCGTTGTTCGAGCCGCCTTCAGTAGCAGTCAATCGCGACATGCGCACACCGCCCTTGCCTTTCTTGGTCGAGGGGTCGGTTTCACCCTCGAATTTCCGCTTCTTAGATTGTGGTGCATCGTCCTCAACGTTGGGAGAATTGTTTTTTGCCGTGGTTGTGCCTTGTGGAGGGACTATTGGTGCAGTCCATGACGCAAGGAGATCGCCGGTTGTGGCGTCAAAAGCATGGAGAACATTGGAGGTTGCAGTGTAGATTCGTGCGATGCTTGCGGTGCAGGCACAGATGCGCTGTATTGGGTGAAGCATCGTTAAGCTGATGTTTGAGGAGTGCAAATTATGTATCCTTCGTGGGGTTTCCATTTGCCAAGCCTACCTGTTCGGATTATTCGATGTGGATTAGGGCTATGGGAAATAATTGATTGAATGTCAGATCACGTAACAATACAAGTGTCACTCAAACAGAGTACATATTCAAGACCAAACCACCGAAGTTCTATAAAATCATCTATAGATTATATGTACGAATATACTCAGTATTGGCTAAGAAACTTTTTAGTGTGTACTCTTCTTACAGCCTGTCTGGTTTCGTTGGTGACGGTGAGAGGGTGTGGGGACGCAATGAATGCTATAGCCATGGTGACAATACTGTTGTACTAACATTTCCCACAGCATATGTAGCATTTACCTATTAACATTACTGCTCCGTCGTATTTTCTAGAGATGCACATTCCTGCCCAAAAGTGCATGATATGACAGAAGGGAACATTACATGTAGACTACATACCTATATTGACAGCCACGTGCACAGCGAATAGTAATAGCAACCACCACTATTCCCTGTAGCTTCTATATTTTCTCATTGGAAAGCGAGCGTACTAACCTGATACGCCGTTGCATGTTTATCTACTTAAAATTGCGTACTACGTACTACACATATATAACCAAACTGGGTATAAAATTCGCATGACCGATGCTACTCTATATTACAAAAGCAAAAATAAACTCAAAAAGGATTGAAACGCTAGTGCTAGTCATTAATCATATAGAAAAGTCATAATGGTTTCATAACGATGTAATAATAATGAAATCCAGAATCCAACGCGCCAGATAATTTATAAGGAAATAGACAAAACATCGTAAATGTGATGAATTACTTAGCATGATCAACAAGTGCGTCAAACAAGTCAACAGGTATTCTCTGAACCAAGCCTACAGCAACTTTTGTAATTTTCTTGGATTCAAGGGGTGGGAATTGTCTAAGGAGTTTCATGGGGCTGTATCAAAATTCAAATTAGAAATACAGTACGACTTATTACTATGAGGATTGAGTCGTACCTTTGAGCTGCTAGAAGTTCTTCTCGCATTAGTAGAAGCTGGGCTACTACACAAAGAATATTAAGATGTGCCCCATAGGCAAGCAGAAAATCCCAAAGCTTCAGGACCTCTGGCAATGGAGGAGTACAAGCACATAGTGTCAAGACAGATGGAAATGCATAGAGCTCAGCAGTCATAAATTTACCCTGAAGATGTGCGTAAAGCACTGGGTCTACTGTCTCTAAACATCGATCTACAAGCTACAAGAGAGAGGAGGCACATTAGAAAATATTTCAAGCTTTATCACGCATGGTACAACATACCTTCAGACCCTGATGGACGCCCTCCATCGTGGGGCGTACGTAACCAGGACACTCCCGCTGTATGAAAACCGCAAACATTGAGAATGCCTCGACTTCACTCTTTGCCGCGTAGAGGAATGGCGCGGCTATGACGTTCATCCCTTGCACATATTGCGCATCTAAACCAGCGTCACGCATCCTCCATTGGAAGGCATTCAATAATCGAATAAGCGAGGCTTCCGAAACGCGTCGGCGAAACAATGGGTCCGTTGCCAATGTTCTGAATGTGTCGTTTCGAATCTTGGAGTAACTGCTAGATGCACCCTTGCGGACCAATGTAACATAATCGTTTGTACGCATTGGTGCTACCCCAAGGAGAATTGACCAAATATATATTCGAAGTGGCGACTGAAGAAAATTAGTTGGTACGAGCCTAAAAAAGTATCTACTATCGAGGGGCATTAACATTTCCTTCTGCATCCGCCTGCACACCCTGCGTTAGGATCAGATATCGCAGCTCCGCCAATGATTCTACCAGAGAACTTGGAGGACGACTGATTAATGATTCTATCGTGCCATGATGGCGGTTGGAAAGTTGTGCTGTTGAAGCGGCTTTTTTAGCAAACCGTTGTTGGGCCTGACCTTGCACTGGGTATTTGGGTGCATCAAATTGAGATTGAGACTGTGAGCGACATCGGGTCTGAGTAGCGGGATGTACTTGTAGAGATTGCTGTACTTTAGGAGCATGTGCAGATAATCTAGCGCCAGTGGATACCGGCATTTGATTTGCATGTTCGTGATAGTTGTTTTCGAGAACCGAAGAGGATGGGAATTTTCGGACTCGCCGCAAGCCTCCAGAACCATTCGATGCCATCCTACCGGTATGTTTATTGATTCAAAGATAGTCAATACCGAAATGAGCGACAAAAAATTATTGTGGAAGGAATATTGACAACGATGTGAGTAGGGTATCGGTGACGTTGGAATCTCTAATTGGTATTGCGTCCCGAATCAGCCTTATTCTAAACCCACGCTAATATGGGTGATGCCAAGATCTCCCCGACCTTAACCTCAACCTCACCTCTGTTAGCCGAGTAGTTCGCCATCGCGACTCCCAGATATAACTGGTATATACCAATTCAAGAATGTCAGAAGCAGCCACAGCAGTAGCTCCTGTACCGGCAAAGACTCCCACGACGACTCAAGGCAGTCGAGAACATGCTATGGCCTACTATGAGAAGGTCCGCAAGCAGTTGCGTGATCTGATACAGGCAAAGAGACATCAGGATAAGCAACTGGTTAGACAAATCTATTCCATATATCTGGCAAATAATCTGTTACTTACGTATTGGTTGGAGGCGCTGTATGAGGATAATATCTTTAAGGCTGAGACAACCTACCTCGAGGAGACTCAGAATGGTAATATTATAAAAGGGTTTGACAACTATATTAAAGGGGGTGTTACGCGTCGTCGGACAAACTTTAGCGATTTAGACCGTATATTTTCACTGTCTTCATTGACTTACGCAGCCAAAGTAAGAACAACCGTTCTTTCATGGGATATAAAGATTGATGACTAATCATTCGATATGCACAGCTTCAACAAGAGGAATCAACGCCCGTTACAGCTAGCTCCACACCCACGGTGCCAGACTTACCTCGCATAAATACAGTAGCTGCAAATAAAAGAAAGAGTACAAAACGCAGAAGAGTTGATGATGAGTCCGAAAGCGTTTCAGAGGTAGAAACGCCGGGTCCAAAGAGGGTCAGAATATCATTTTCCGGTCAAGGGTCAATAGCTTAGACTGCGTAGAACAACACATCAATTTATGGCTAGACAAGAAATTATAATTTCTTTCAGGCACGTCTATTATGTTTTTATCGGATGGGGCGTTTGAGGTTGATAAATTATTGAATTTGTATCAGTAGTTCTGTTCTTATTTGAATAATTAATCAGTATGCAGATTTTCCAGGTATATTAAACAATAGGAATACTTTATTGTATTTGGAATACGTGAGATATAATAAATGAAATATGCTGCATGACACTTAGGGCATAAGAAAAAGTACGTTTTGTCGAGTACATGATGTAGTTCATAGCGGGCTACGTGGTACCGGAGGTCACACTATATATAGATCACCCGATAGTCTGTGCAGACAAAAATCAGTACCAACTCTTTTTTAATTACTTAGTAGTTGTAGTTAACTTTAAGTTTCAATAAAGACCTGTAAAGGTGTACTCTAAGTTGAAAAAAAGGTTTAACGTTGCTTAGGTTTCAACTAGAAATTTAGAATACAATAGGTTTTTTAGTTTGATTTTAGGGAAAAAACAGAATGATTCAACTGCATCACAAGGCAGATACGTACATAATACGCAAGTGAGTGTATAAAATGTAAGTACAGTTTTGAATGCATCAATCGTCATCACTATCACCGCAGCCCCCAAAGCTAAATGAAAAACCACTACCAGCTTTAACCAAATCGTCCCACTTGCTTCTCGTGTTTGCTTCCAGCTTTTGATTAGCTTCCTTGAGTTCCTGCGGAAACATGTTTTCCATGCGGGTTATGAATAATTTGTAAGGATCTTTTACTTTATCTGAGTCAAACCCAGATATGCTGCAAGTCTGATCCCGCAAGAAGCTGATAGCTGCCGGTAATTGTGTCTTGGGAACGAAATTCTGGGTTAGAGCTAGAGATGGAGAAAGATTGACAACAAGGTGCCACCAACCTGCAAAGAGTTAGAAATTTCCCTTGTGAAAGCATGGTAGGGTATACATACCAGATGGAACATGTAGTATCTCGCCGGCTTTACAAATTCCTTCGATGCATCCTGGCATTTCCCGTGCAGCTTCATGAAATGAAACAAGCCACTCGGCGATGCTGAGGGGACTAGTTACTTCGCTGTGGTCTTCGGACACAAAGACACCAGGTGGCAGATAGTCTGGAGGAAACATAATCCAATACTTTTCACCATAAATAACAGCGTTCCAGGCCGAGGTTGCATTTGGATCCTTAGCAACATATTAGAACCTTTGAAACAAAAGTATCATGAGCGAGTGAAACCTTATGAAACGTGCTGCCACTCCTTCGAGGCCCTAGTATCATCCATCTCCGATCTGGCCTTTGATCGCCCAAAACCTCAAAGAAATCACGACCAAAGCATTCAGGCACAGTGAATCCCGCCTCCATCTCTCCTTTGGTTTTTTCAATGAACTCCTTATCGAAAAGATATAATGGACTTTCATCATCTTGGTTCTCCATATATGATACATAGTCTCTAAGTTTCCAATTAACACTTTCTGCGCGGAACTTCACATCTCCATATGCGGAAACCAATGACTCAGTTGTCCAGGATTTATATCCTAGCCAATCTTTTACTGGAGATGTGAGGATGAAGGGAGTTTTGGAATAGGAATTATCAAATTCAACTGAAGACAATGTCTGTAATCGCTTGATCTGATTTTGGGGTGGGATCTTCGATGCAAATGGTGCCAGAGATATCTGGGACATGTGATAAGGACGATATAGGGCATCCGAGAAAAGTTCTGGGAGGAGGACCCGACTTTCGCGACATGGGGGAAGGCTTAGACATGTCCGGCGCCAGGTACCATGCCATGTGAAAGATTCGTGTAAAGATGGGGATCTGGAATACGACATGAACGCATTAGAGACCACAATTATATCCAATTTAATCTTCGGTAATCACAGACATACATATCATTGTACAAATTGGTGCACAACCACATCAAGATGGTCTACGTACTCTATAAATAAACACTTCCACAGTTCCTCACACCTACTGAATCCATAGAGCCCTTTACTAGTTGTACCAATCAAGTTGAGTTCTTCCTCACTCAAATAACCTAGAATTTGAAGTATAAGTTCATCTGGAAAGACCGAAAAATGGCCCAATGACACATCACGAAGATTGATAGTGGCAGTAAAAGCATTCCCGCTAGGCTTGATGCGTAAGGGATGAGGGCGAATCTCTGCTGGGTCATTATCTGTGTCTTTGTTTGTCTGAAGGTCAAACTTTACACGTTTTTTCGGAGGTTGAGTGGTAGCTGCAAAAGTTGCCATGTTGAGGAATAGATGATTCAGGATTCTAATTACAGATGAAGACAATATTTCATGGCTAAGCTAGATATGGAATCAAAGACTGGCATGATGACTCACTTGAATTTTTAGTTTAGTGGCGGCTCCGTAGAAAATTTCACCCCACTTATCAAAGCATCCCACCCTTTTTCTCTTCTCCTCTTCCTTCACCATCAAACCACACACACACACACCAAATCAACTCATTTTAAACCCCGTCTCTCTACACTACAGTAGTGAGACTTCTTTGACTTTATACAGAGAAGTCATCTAGGTCGTAAGGTCTAGACATCAAACAAGCGCCCCACCTTTATCGCCAGAACAAGGACTGCTCCTTACTCGCCCAGCATGGCCGACGGACTTAAAGACATCGAGGTAGGTTCTTATTTCTATCTTCCTTGTACCAAATTCCCAGCGACGCAGTGCCTCTATTTTCTACATCCCAATTTAAAATTGCGATATCTGGGCTATAGCGGGGTACTGCGGGGTTGGTGGGGGGGGGTTTTTTTTTTCAAAAAATAAGTTTCATTAATGCGATATGAAAATAGGGACAAATCGAGTCCAACTACGATGAAACTGTTGACAACTTCGACAGCATGGAGCTCAAGCCCGAGCTTCTTCGAGGTACGCTTTTATCTTTTATCTTTTGGTTTTGATCATAATGATTATTTTCGAACAACGAGAGTTGCCAAGAATATCTTAAACTAACAATTAGTGCAACCACAGGAATCTACGCATATGGGTAAAAACACCGCAATATTTAACTAAACAAATAATAACAAGTACTTCAGTTTTGAACGGCCATCCGCTATCCAACAACGGGCTATTTTACCCGTTATTAACAGTGTGTCCTCTTGTTCTTCCAGTATTTGGGCTTATACTAAATAACGAATAGACCGTGATGTCATCGCACAAGCTCAATCAGGAACCGGGAAGACCGCAACCTTCTCAATCTCTGTACTACAGAAGATCGATTTGGGTGTAAAACAATGCCAGGCTCTTATCCTGGCTCCCACCCGTGAGCTTGCTCAACAAATTCAGAAGGTCGTTGTTGCTATTGGTGACTTCATGAACGTCGAATGCCATGCTTGCATTGGTGGAACTGTTGTTCGTGATGATATGAAGACTCTCCAAGATGGTGTTCATGTCGTTGTCGGTACTCCCGGCCGTGTTCATGACATGATCCAGCGTCGTGCCCTTAAGACCGACGCTATTAAGCTGTTTGTCCTCGATGAGGCTGATGAAATGTTGTCGGTATGTCAATGATATTCCCAGACGAAGAGCTAAATCTAATATATATGTTAGCGTGGGTTTACGGAACAAATCTATGACATCTTCCAACTCCTTCCTCAATCCACTCAGGTTGTACTTCTGTCTGCGACCATGCCTCAAGATGTTCTAGAGGTCACCACCAAGTTTATGCGTGATCCTGTCCGCATTCTCGTTAAGAAGGCCGAGTTAACCCTCGAGGGTATTAAGCAATTCTACATTGCTGTCGAGAAGGAAGAATGGAAACTTGACACTTTGTCGGATTTGTATGAAACCGTCACCATTACACAGGCTGTTATCTTTTGCAACACCCGTAGAAAGGTAGACTGGCTCACCGAGAAGCTCACTGCTCGCGATTTCACTGTTTCCGCCATGCACGGTGATATGGACCAGACTCAACGTGACTTGATCATGAAGGAATTCCGTTCCGGCTCATCTCGCGTGCTTATCGCTACTGATCTTTTGGCTCGTGGTATTGACGTGCAGCAAGTCTCTTTGGTCATCAACTATGATCTTCCTGCCAACCGGGAGAACTACATCCACCGAATTGGTCGTGGTGGTCGTTTTGGACGTAAGGGTGTTGCTATCAACTTTGTCACTGCTGTAAGACCTGCTACATCTCTAATGCCCGATTGTCATCTAACATTTAACTAGGACGATGTTCGGATGATGCGTGAAATCGAACAGTTCTACTCGACTCAAATCGAGGAGATGCCAATGAACGTTGCCGACTTGATCTAAGGTTATTTTTCTTACTCGGATATCTTGCTGTGTACGAAGCAGGATAATTACAAAAGTTCTTGCCCTCGGATAGTTTAGCATTGTTGAGATTTGTTTTTTGTTTTGGCTGCTCAGGTGTTTCGGATTATGTCCAGGGTAAAGGATGTTTGGGTCATAGGACATCAAAAGTATCGTACCATTTTTGTGTCAAGATCTTCGCCTCGTAGATCGCCTTGGGTGTTTTCCGTGTTCGTGAGGGCTGATTTCCTTGTATTTTTCTTTCGTGGGGTTTCAACCAGTATATTTTCTTTTTTTTACATGCTTTCCGGGAAATTTATGGGTTTATGAAGATGTTTTCATGTGAGATGCTAACATGAGGTCATGGTTATACGTCTGAACATGGAAAGGGATCTTTACACTTGCCGGCTGTTTACCTTTCGCTTTCTTTCATGAATTGAAGTGTACGTACTGGTATAGACTATGATGAGCGCGAATTTTCACGGTTGGCCGAGTGTAAACCAGTAGAGAATCTGAAATGACAAGAGTTATGGTCCTAATTTGTCGGGACGCAAATATATGTGTGGTTAAACATTTTCAAGAATCAAGTATGAAGTAGACATAAATCGCCATCCACCGCTAACACCACATCTTACAAACCTCATGACGTTATTATTCATGCTTCATCACTCTACCATTCTTCTTTCCAGAACATAATGATGACAAAAACTTAGGCAGCAGGTTGATTCAAAGGTTTTCATCTTGTATCGTTCAATGAGCATTTTCTTCACAAGGGTTACTTTCAGTTCAAAGCTTGCAGGATGCCTTTTGTCGATAAGAAATACTAAAAGGTACATAAGTATGTAGAACTGTCTTATATATTATGTGTATAATAACAGGTGGATTTTTGATACTGTTCTGCAAAGCACAAATCAGGTTCCTTGACTCCTTCAATTGAGTGCCAACATTAAAGACTATGTAATAGTCCTTTGCTGTTGCCCCCCTCGGTTTATACATGTACAGAGCTAATGCTTCTTTTACATGTTGTATAATACTACTAAGCTAAGACGTAGCTAGGACTGACATTAAGTTTTGAAGAGTATGAGGTAAAAATACTTTATTTATACTTTTTAATAACTTACAAGTTACCTTTTTTAATCTGATCTACTGCTTCCTTCAATTCTGCCTCCGAGCCAGGTCTGGCTTTACTTATCATCTTTTCATCCATCTGTCCATTCTTCCACAGGTTTGTTATCATGTCCTCGTCGCCTATTGTATCATTAAATTCATAATCCGGATCCTTGCCATATGCAATTCTCGAGACATCAACCATTATCCTAGCTGTCATTCCCCACACCCTGTACCTTTTCAACGTAGCTCGCTCCCATATTGGCGCCTGAAATTCGTGCATCCTCCAACGCCTGCCATTCCAGTTAATCCAATTTCCCTGGTACCATTTCTCATCCCTCGCTACTCCGCCGCGGTCCATCAGAAGATAGCGTGGTGACAAAAACCGCTCCAAGGGAACCGTAAATACACTTGCAACTTCCTGTTCTTCTAGACGCGGGATGAGCCGATCTTCTATGTCCGCTGATTGATCTGCTGAATTGTCCCTGAGGAATGCCACACAAGGCCGTACCCCCAAATTGGTGCGAGCCATGCTGCATGGAAGCTCGGTAAGATGTTCAACGGAGAATGGTGATGGAAATTTCCGGCTATCAAGCGGTAGGCCAATTTCCTCCCATGCTTCACGGCGCGCTGTCTGCGCAGCTGTCTCCGAAAGATAATCGGCTTTCCCACCTGGAAGCGCAACCTGACCGGCAAAGGTCCGAAGTTGTGCTGAACGGACGGTCAGAACTACATTGAGGTCGCCACGTCGGTCGGCGAAGAGTAGAATTAAGACAGCTGCTCGTCGGGTGAGTGGGAGAGAGTAATATATACTGGGTGATGGAGGAGAGTATGCGCGCAAGCGGTCAAGAGCTTGCTGATTGCCTTATTAGTTAGGAAAACAGAGGCCGTCTGGGTGCATACAGCCGAAGCTGGTGACATTGGTGACATTATTTCTGCTTTTTTGAAATGCAGTTGGTACGTGAAGCTGCCTCGTGCGCCGCCCAATATTCGTTGCGAACTAAAAGTCCTCGTATCTGCGGTGTGTGCTTTGGTTGGTAAGAGTCGTCAAGACTGCTGAATTTATCCGAACGGCCTGATATCATATCAGTGGCCAAGAGAAAAGGCGTTAATCCAATTTGAAATTAACTGAACGATAAAAAATTGCAGCAGGAAGTGTGATTTAGTACAATATATAAATATAAAACAGAAAATCTGCTTTATTTGGTTACAAGATTAAACCTCATGCAGCAAGTATATCAAAATGTCCGAGGGTTTATTCCGCTTTTAGTGGACCGTTGATGAGGGGTTTAATTATGGACTTTTAGACTAGAATACTAATCTAGAAGAAATAACCCGATATCCAAATATTGATTTTGATACAATTTACGTATGGAGAGCTGCAGCTGGCTTCGTAGTCAACTTCTACTCCGTACGCGTACTCACCTCCATAGGAAGCAGTAGCCGTGTCCGGGAGGTTCAGTGTTGCTTAGTTTTGTCGCCAACTCCTCCACCGCACTCAATATAGGTAGTGGTTGTTGGTTGTAATTTGTATCCACTATTTTCACGGCCGCGTAGCTGGCCAAACTATGTAGACACGAAATTTTAGTGAATCTTAGATGGAACCCAGTCCGTGAATTTTGCAGCTCATGAAATGGGTGTAGAGTACAGATAAGTATCCTTCTTGTATCACGTAGTATAACTATATATGTATCAATCACTAAGCTAAGGAGAGTTTCACCAGGCAATGGCAAGCTACAGGAATGGGGTTGCTCATGTGCTTGAAGATATTCCTATGCACGGCAAATCCCGTAAACATTCATTAATTCCTTTAAAAATAGATTCACTGTTTTTGTTTCTCCACAGATGAAGTCTGATTAATTACCTACATTTATTGTGTGTTTATCTGCATGATGTTTGCTTGTTTTAGAAACTTCACCCAGTGAAAGGCAAACGCGGCTGCGCGTTTCTCATCACTACCATATAAGGTCATCAACGCCCATGAAAGATTACCTTCGTCCGAGGCTGACGGTGCGGCACCCTTATTATCTCCAAGGATGACTTACCGATTTGGCAGTGGCGGGGTTCGTGAATCAGCCTTTCATTGCATGGGGTAAGCGCTTCTGCTGCGTCTTTACTTACCCCTCCAACTGTCTCTAGAAAGATCTCTACCTCGCCCGCCTGTCTCCCATCGGTGCAAGTCTCACAGCCCTTTTATCATTTAACAACATCCCCAGAGCTATCAAATTTACGTGCACGGCTTCGTGTTGCTTTGTTGTCCCTCTCTAATTGAGCCCGCCCTTACACACCTATAGCATCTAGTAGCTGGTGATTACCTTTATCTTACGACTATTGGGACCGAGGACTAGGCCGTAGCGAATTCCACATCACCGAGCAGGCAGATCAGCATTAAAGCTGTGCTCAATTATAGAACAACATGAGTTGTAAGTTGAGGCATTGCCCCACACCCAGAATTTCTTCCACCCTCCGTTCGTTATCTATCACTCTACCCTATAAACATTGTTTTAGAGAACCCGATTTCATAACGAATCCTCCATATCTAATTGGCTTGAATGATTTCTTCTATATTTTTAAGTTTGTCTAACACTGTCCAATTAGTCTCCTCCGTGTTCAACAAGCTTCATGGCCAGCCGGCTACCTATGATAAGAAGTAAGCGCGAATACCGTAACATATTTTTACTGCAATACTGATGATTGATTAGAGCGCAATACAAGATGGGCCGTACTCTGGTACCTATTGTGTTCCGCATCCACATGCAAGTACTGACCTCTTTTTTTCTTAGGGTGCTGGCACCTACGGTATTGTCCGGGAAGCAGATGGACCTACCGGGAAGGTTGCAGTGAAGATAATTTTGAAGAAGAATGTAAAAGGAAATGAGCAGATGGTATATGATGAACTTAAGCTATTGCAGCAGCTTCATCATCCCCACATTGTTCGCTTCCATGATTGGTTCGAGTCGCGGGTTGGCCATCCATCCAATTTCTACGTTCGGTTAACTAATTGGTTGAAAACTAGGACAAATATTACATCGTAACTCAGTTAGCAACTGGAGGAGAATTGTTCGATCGTATCTGTGAGTACGGAAAATTCACAGAAAAGGATGCGTCCCAGATCATGCGTGAGGTACTCGAAGCTGTCAGCTACCTCCATCAGAACAATATTGTTCACAGGGGTGAGTGATCTTCTAAGCTAAACAGTGTGCACTTCTAACAAGAACAAGATCTGAAACCTGAAAACCTTTTGTATCTTACACCAGAGGCAACTTCGTCATTGGTTTTGGCAGACTTCGGGATTGCTAAGATGTTGGATTCTGGAGAGGAGATGCTAAACACCATGGCGGGATCCTTTGGCTATGCTGCACCTGAAGTGATGCTGAAGAAAGGTCACGGAAAGGCTGTTGATATGTGGTCACTAGGAGTTATTGCTTATACCTTACTTTGTGGATACTCTCCGTTCCGCAGTGAAAGCCTCCCCGAACTTATCGAGGAATGCAGCAATGGAAGAGTCATATTCCATGAACGGTATTGGAAGGAAGTGAGCAAGGACGCCAAGATATTTATTGGTGAATTACTTCAACCAAATCCTCAGGACCGTCCCACAAGTGAGGTGTGTATGATTAGTTTCGTCTTTTATTTCAGTGCTGAATTATTATTTGATTGTAGGAAGCTCTCAACCACCGCTGGCTCAAGGGTGATACCGCCACCGACCATGACATTTTGCCTGAGATAAAGTCGTACATGGCAAAGGCCAGACTCAGGCGCGGTATCGAGATGGTTAAGCTTGCGAATCGAATTGAGGCACTAAAGATGCGCGAGGATGATGATAGTAATGATGTTCCTTCTGATACCGCGAAAGCGGCTGCGGAAGGTGCTACAGCAGCTGGAACCGCTCCCGCTGATAGACCCTCGCCGTCCCGCCGGTTATCACGAGCAGCTAGGTCTGCCATCTTCCGTGAAGTTGTGTTGGCGAAGGTTAGAGAAATGAAAGTGGAAGAGGAGCATACAAAGACTGAAAGGACTTTAACCGAAAAGAGGACACCGAAGTAAAACATCTACTGTGAGTCATGATGTGTTTTTTAACCGCAGATGCACGGGTTTCCTTAGTCTTGTTTTCTTTTTTTGGTGATGCCCATGATGGTAGTTTTTTCTTGATGTAGCTTCTCGCTGCCTGTGTGTGTGCGTTCTCTCAATTTGGGTTCTAGGAGAGCTCTTCTAATAAAAGACCTCCCCGTCATGAATCTCGCTGAAATGGGAATCTATCTTTCTATGAACGTAAACGTGACCAATATCTGGCGTTGAAATCTGGCTGTACTTTATTTAGTCTGTGATCGAATTTTATAGAAGTAGGTCTTTTTTAGACAGCTAATTGTAGTAAAATCTATATACCTGTTGGACCGCTGCACAATGTGTATTAGAGGACATTTGATTCACCTTAATACTCTTACATTGCGTACATCTATACAAGCATACATACTTAAGTACTTCACACTTCGTAAAGTGCATATTGATCACTGAGTGTCACTCACATGTGACCTGTCGACAGGGAACCAAGACATTTGTAGATAAGATTTGCATGATCTTATCTAGGGCAGCATCCTCTCCGAAACGAGTACATTCCAACGACCAATTCCCCAAATGCTACCAATTGGGCTTATACGGCTAAGTCCACCAAGGCTCACGTCCCTGCAATCAATCTTCCGCTATCGATCATATACAACCACAGGAGCGCAAATCCAAGAGACATACGATGTTGTCATTGTCGGAGGTGGGCCTGCTGGGCTTTCCCTTGCTAGCGCATTGCGTATTAGATTCTGTTTTGGATTTTGGTAGCTTCAATATTGATTTATTAAAGGCTCCTCGTCAATCACAAAAAATCTTCGGGTAGCTCTGGTTGAGGGAATGAATTTGGAACCCTCGAAGAACTGGAAGGCCGTGCCGGGGACTTATTCAAATCGTGTCAGCTCATTGACCCCCGGATCCGTTGGGTTTCTTGCGGATATCGGCGCTTGGAAGTATATTCAGAAGGAGCGGGTGCAGCCATACCATGCGATGAAGGTTGGTTTGAAATCATCCCCGTGTCTCGGGTGGGAAGATGTCTAATGTAAACCTGAGGTATGGGACGGGGTTTCCGGCTCAAAAATCAACTTCAATTCTAGCCTTCAGGAGAGCGCTTCTACAATTGCATACATGTGCGAAAATACTAATCTGGTCTCCGGCCTGCTGTCATACTTAGATGATATGGGGGGAATAGACATACTTGATCAATCACGGTTGGAAAAAATACAGTTTGGAGAGGACAAAGGTGGTTTAGATCTACGGACGTGGCCCATCTTACGGACTTCATCTGGCAAGAATTTAGCAGCAAGGTTGTTGGTTGGAGCAGATGGTGCCAATTCTCCAGTGAGAATATTTGCGGAGATTGAGACAAGAGGATGGGACTATGGAAGGCATGGTGTTGTGGCCACCCTGAAGTTGGATAGCAAGAGGCCAATGAGCGAAACTATGTCTACGGCATACCAGAGATTCTTGCCCACTGGTCCTGTAGCTATGCTTCCACTTCCTGGGGATTACGCGAGTCTTGTGTGGTCAACAACTCCACAAAATGCCGCTCTTTTGAAGACTTTGAGCCCCAAAGATTTTTCAGCTATGGTAAACGCCGCCTTCCGACTAAGCCATATTGATTTGGAGTATTTGTTTGGAAGTAAGAATGCCGGGTTAGCAGATGAGATTGAATGGAGGGAGAGTGTAACTACTACTGATGCTACACTCATGCCAACACGAGTTGCGGGGGTGCAAGAAAATACAGTTGCTAGCTTTCCTTTGAAGATGAGGCACGCAGACAGCTACATAGCGGAGAGGATTGCTTTGATTGGGTGAGTAGGATTCTTGATAGGAAGCATACATGGTTTGTCTGCTTACTTTGTACAGTGATGCTGCACATTCAATACATCCTCTAGCAGGCCAGGGCTTGAATCAAGGCCTAGGGGATGTTCGGTCTCTCATAAAAGCAGTTGAATCGGCAGTTCAGAATGGTCAAGATATCGGATCCGAGCTATCCCTGGAACCCTATTTATCAGAGCAGTATCTCAAGAATCACGTGATGCTTGGAGTAGTCGATAAGCTCCATAAGCTATATGGAACATCTCTAAAACCAGTGGTGGCTGCAAGATCGCTTGGCTTAGATACAGTCAATGCGTTTGATGGATTGAAGAGCTTAATAATGGGCCAAGCAGCCGGACGATGAAGAACTTCCGTCAAAAAGGCAATATTGAACGCCCGTACATAAATTATACAAATGCTTTGTGCTCAAGCTCATCCTAACTACTTGAGGGAATAAAAAGGGCTAGTTATGAGATAAGTACTTTGTCATATACGTCCTTGGCTATAAGATTTTCGCAAACCTGAACACATATTTGGGGCTCGTTCGTAAGCTCCTGTGTATGTGGCTCTGTTTCTGTCTTCTATCAAATAAATTTCAAATCTAAAACTCAAAATTACATAGCGGAATACATATACTAGATACAGAGCCTACAAAATGAGCCGAGAGATACATGTACTACATACTCTGTAACCACTCCCGCTGATGAAGCTAGGGGTTAGGGTTTGATTTTGCCAAAGTCTAGACCCGTGCGGCTCTACCAAAATTTCAAAAAATCCATCCTACATATCCGTCCTTGGAAATAACTAATTTACCGCGCTCAATCATAATGTCCGCTCCTCCTGCCAATGCCCCATTTCTCAAGAACCTCGCTGCGAACGATCGACCTACCCGCGATGCTGCTGTCGCGTCTCTCCGCACTTTCCTCACCTCCAAGCGCACCACGAATTTCTCCAAACTTGACTTCCTAAAGATATGGAAAGGTCTCTTCTACACTATGTGGATGTCTGACCGACCACGACCACAGCAGGCGCTGGCATCGGACTTGGCGGAGCTGCTACTCGTGATACAGGATGATGTCACGGCGCTCTTGTGGTGGCGCAGCTTCTGGGAAACTATGGCGCGGGAGTGGAGCGGCATTGATGTGCTACGGCTTGACAAATTCTTACTGCTACTAAGGAGGGCGGTAAATTCCGGAATGAGGATGTGCCGACGTGAGAAGTGGGACCTGAAAACAGTGGTGGGGATTGTGGAAGTTGTGGAGCAGGTGCCGGTTCAGTGAGTCTTTTCATCTTTTTAAATTTTTTGATAAGCTAACGACGAACAGTCCAACGGAGAAGAAATTTCCGAATGGAATTCGGTTCCACATGGCGGATATATGGATAGATGAACTAGAGAAGGTTATACCGGAGGATGCAGGACCAGGAGATGTGCCAATTGAGCTTTTGATGCGACCATTCGAAAATATGGCAAAAGAGGGTGCTCAGAAACTATGGCGGAACAAGGCAAAGGAGATGCTGATGGATGAAAGACTGTGTAAATGGAGAGTACTGCAAGAAAAAGATGAAAAAATGCAGGACAATGCAGAGACGGAGGAGACGGAGGAGGAGGAGGAGGAGGAGGAGGAGGAGTGGGGTGGTATTCAGGATTAACCCGAGGTAAGAAGTGCCAAATTATAGATAAAAGTGGTTTCCTGGAGTTATGGTCGCCTTTCTGTGTATATATTTGACTATGCGATTTTGATGGACCCTGCAGGGTCGGAAGCAGCTAGTTTTCACTGTTCATTTCACAGGACAAACAAATAGTATCAAGTGAAGCCAAAATCTCAAACTCCATTTCGGCCTACATGTACTGTCTCCACAGGCAGGCTGCAACCTAATTTCCGACAATGATAATCGTACCGCAAAATACGGACCGCATGGCAATCGTAATCTCATCGCAAAGAAAACTTATCCTTCAAACTAACACCCCTCAACCGTTTAGCTAAACGTTCATTTGCATCTGCTGCTGCCCCCACATCTTTTCGCCAATCGTCCCCATGGCCCTTGCTTGAAGGGCGCTTTTTGGACAGTGGTGATGAAAACAAAGATTGGGAAGGTAACCCACCGCTTTCTCTGAGGATAGTCATCAAAGTTTGCCAGCCCGAAGTTTGGAGCAACATGTTGCCTTCTCCCGGGTCAAGTTTTGTTGCAACCCGCGACAGTAGTTCTTCTTCATTCTGTTTGCAGTGATTAATAAATAAAAAAGAATAGCACACGGGAAGCTAGCCATACTTTGTCCAGAATACCCCAGTTTCTCATGAAGACCAATAAATGGAAATCAGATATTGCAGAAATGCCACCTTCTGGGGAATTTCCATCGGCACCCAATTGTTTTCCAAGAGCCCGATGATCTTGCGTTACACCAATTATTTCTCTGTTCTCAATAGGAAACTTCCCTGATGGAGCTTTAAACATGGGGTCGGCATTGGTCGGAAATCCGTGAGTTAAAGTGACGAGTAAGTACTCAACTGGAAATGCAGGTTTCGCATTTTCTTGTACGTTGGCCCCATACTCGTTTATATGTCTAAAGAATACTTCCGGGACATATCTTGATTTTCCATCTTCTTCTCGTACTAGCATCATGCCAGGGTCTGCAGAGGGTTCGATGATGTCTGCTCTGACCATCTCGACGGCACTATTCGAGACTTGATACGCTGATACATCAATTCCGTTGTCTTCATTTCCTGTAACAACACAAGTAACGAATTTTGATCCAAACCGTCCTGTTTCTGACCATTTGCTTGGGTTCGGATATTCGGCCTGGAGACGCGCAGAGAATGCGATCTCCAATGATGATAAAAAGTAGGAGTCAATATGGCGCTTGCATACCACCGAACCCGACCCTGTATTATCGTCAAGCAGATCTGTATAGATCACACCAACTTTCCGCAATCCACAGAGCGCAGCAACTTCATCCACCTGCTTTTCATTTTCCCAAGGTGACGTAAGTGTTACACCGTCAGGCTCACACTGCTGTGGTGGCTCATATATGGCTTCAACCACAGCTTTAACCCCAAGCGGAACTTCTGGATATGGCGCGTAGCATCCATAGAGATAACCTATTCGCTGGCACCCGCTTCGCCGCCAAAAATCGATGAAGTTGTTGACTAATGCGGGATCACTAAACTCAACATGATCAACTGTTCGGAAAGGTTGACTCTGAAGGGTGATTGCTGATGGCTGGCATTTTGTGCAAATACCTACCGGCCATGCAGGATGCCCGGATGGGCAATCTTTCCTCACTCTATAGTAGGGTTCTGACAATGGTGGCATGTATGAGCTCTTGAGCTCCGGTTTATTTGTAGTAGTGTTGGTTTTACGAAGATAGGCATGAAAACTCATGTGCTTTATCTTCTTCTCGGCTAGATAAGCAGTATCATAGGGCTCCACCGGCATACAGTAATCACACATGCCCTTGGGCCCATGTTTACACATCCGTTGGTCACGACCTCGTGGTATCTTTCCGTCCAGTTTCTCCAACTCTTCGTCAACCGGATCCTGCACAACGCTCTCCCAGGGATCGTCAAGCTTCTTCACATCGTGTGCAGCGAGACCTGCTGTCGTTTTAGTCAGATTGTGAGATGCATCTTCAGTTAGAGACACCGGATTCCCGTTTAAACGAATGCTGCTGGACTTAGTCGTTGAGGAAAAATTAGACAGGGCAGAGCTATCTGCGCCATTGGTGTAGCTTAGGTAAAGCATATCTCCATGTCTATCGACAGTAAGCTGTGCCATCAATCAAACAACGGGATTTGATAAACGAGGTTGCACACCTGAGTCCCAAAGACTCCACCCTTTCATTCAGAATTTGGTCCAGAGGCCTGGTCTGACCATTATTTGGACGATCCGACAAAATAAGGCTGTTCGGTACAACATTTTTTGGTACAAGTGCTAAGAGCTATTGCGCGACCATCAATCATTAGCTCCTATTTAGTAGCATAGCCGTCAAAAGGAAGCCTACTTTAGTCTTAAGGTCTGATACTGAATCAGATGGCTGTACATCAACACGGTAGCTACCGTCGGGGGATCGGAAACGCAGTATCATAATAGTGAGTTTTGCGTGTCTTGCTTGAAAGTTTAGAGCAAGTAGGTAGGATTGACAGTGGTTCGTAATTTACAGAAAATGGATGGTTTGATAAGCAAATGCCACTGATGGCTGAAGAAACTGATGGAAGTGAAGAAGATGGATGATGTAAGAAGAGCTCTCTGGAGTTACACTGCTACTCTACATGCGCTCGTCTGGGCGCTTTTGCATGCTCGTACCATTCAAAGAGTCCAATCAAGCGCTGACGTAGTGAATGCCAAGAGTGGCTGGAGGGAAAGTCGCTGTGGCGGATGGTTGCACAACACTCAGGGAGCTGAAAGGCCATTTGTCTTTTATGCTTCTCACCAAAGAAGACAACACTACAACATCCAACTCACTGCCACTCTTTTCTCCACCCTATATCAAAACATCAAGCATCTTTTTCTTAAGCTAAGCAATAAGGAAATCTGAATCGACGAATACTACTGGACATTAATAGGAGGTCTACCGCTCAAGATGGTCAATCTTCTGTCTCTAATAGCCCCAATCTCGTACATCGCTGTACTCATCGGCTCACTCGCTGTATTCTCTTCACTCTACCGTAAACGCAAGGCTACGAAAGCCGCCTCCCTGGAACCTTGGTTCGGACCACACACAGCGCGTGATGTTTATCTGTCCCTGCTGCACCTGGAAGGACCCAAAGCCGTACCCGAGACTGTACTCAAGGCTGCATTGATGCTACGGGCCAAGGAAAATATCAAGCGTCTCATGTCCCTACGCCAGAGCAAGCAGAGTCTTCAAGCGCTACTACAGCGTGGAAGTGTGGGGGATGATCTGTGGACAAGGTTTCAGGCGGCGGAGGCTGAAATGGATGAGGTAGGAATTATGTCACTTCAAACAAATTTGGGACAAGATGGCTGATTAAAGGTCAAAAAGGAATTGCGGGATGTAGTCAGCGAAGCCAATGCCTATCAGGAAGGATGGGACCAGTTGATCTTCCAGACCGCGAATGAGATGGTCAACCACGACCGTTTGCGGGAGCGTGCTGAGCATGTTGAGGTTGAGGCTGCAACAGAGCGCAAGTGGTGGGATGAGAAACGGGAGCGTGTGAGAAAGGAGCTAATGGCAGAGGAGAATACCAACACCAGTGATTCAGATGGAGTATTAGTTGAGCGGACTGGAGGTGCTAAGAAATAAACGGGCTGTGAATTATGTTATTCATGAAAGAAATTATGTTGTGAAGCGGACTTTCTCAATACTAGTCTGGTCTAGATGGAAAAGGGATTTAAGTTTAGGTGTAGAATACGGCGCCTATTATTTCTAGTTTTTTTTGTATTCCTGATAAATTTTTACAGGCTTTCTTGTTACTGCAAATTCTTGCTAGGTGGCGGTGTTTAATGGGCGCTGGGGATTTTTGTTTTGCTTTTAGATGCGTACATCTACGATTAAGCTTTTCACCGTTAACTACAACTAAAACTACATGTACGTTAAACTATTATACTCGCATGGGATGTCTGCCATTTAGTCTATAAAAAAAATACGAAATATGATCCATATCTCAAGAAAAAGCTCCTAGAACGCCTGTCCAGGTTACCACTATACACCGAGCACCCAGTAACCTCACAACCTTCTCAGAACTCCAATACAATTACACCGGTGTCCATCCCTAATCTATTTAGTCTTCAGGTAGCCTAGTCGACAGTGAGTACATAATACTGCTTTGGCACATTAGACTACCTAATTAAACTATGATTACCGAATCCATCCCACTTGCTTATCAATAAACCTTCTACTACGCGGATGGCTTTTGGTTTCGGCATCTGCAAACCGCTGATACAACGCTAATATCATCAAACTTGCCACCTTCCATAGCCAGGCCCTCCTCAATACTACGCTCCATGTATGGACTCTCTGCGAATGGATTAATAGCTGTCTTCCTTGCACTTTCCACTAGCCTGTCAGACAAAAGTGCCATCCTACCGCGGTCTCCCCCTTCCCCTGTTGCCTGTTGTACTGTATTTTCAGGTTCGGCCATCACGTTTCGAATAATTTCCAGAATTTCCTCGTCCCAGATATTGTCCACCAATCCGTCACTGGCTAAAATTACGAGATCCCCATCTTGTACAGCCAATTCTTGTACCACTGAATTTCCGACTGGAGTATCGGGACTATTTGTTCCTAGTTGTCGGGGACAATCAAACCAATGCCATTGTTCCTTTGTACGTAGTACCCAATTGTTTTTTCCGGGACGGTATACAAGCCCCACACTGTCGCCGAGATTCAGCACAACCAAATTTTCGCCGTTCATAACAGCACAGCACACTGTTGTGGTTCCCTGCCATGTCTTATTCTGGCATGTATCTGCACTGCTTGTGGCTGCAATCGTGGCTTCGTAGGCAGCCTGGAGGCATAGTACAGGGTCAGCACCTTGCGGGTTTTGTTTAAAACCATGCGGGCCAGATGAAACCTCGGCCGACCAGAAGTGTAGCATTAGTCGGCTCCAAAGGGCGGCATGGCCGTGTGATTTAGTATTCCAAGCACCAACACCGTCGGCCACGGCTATATGGCTAGTCGTTGTGAGTACGGCATCGTCACCGTTGGTAAGCCCCGAAAGGAAAGATGCGCCTTCAGTGCGTTCTTTAACAGGGCGGGTGTAGCCCGGTCGGGAGTGAAAGTGTGTTGTAAGAGGATCCGTCAAAGAAGAGGTAGGAGGTGAGTTGAAAGGAGGCGGGAATGGACGAGGCGGCCGCTTAGCAAACAGCGAGTGCGACGGTACGAAGGTATAGGTTTGCGCGGCAAGGTTGGGCGTAGAGTTTGAAATATAGCGGAAAGTTAGGCGGGCAGTCGATCGGTGGCCTAGACGGCGAAGGCAATTTTGCGAGACATGTATTCGCATGACAAAGAAATGGACTAGAAGGAAATCCACTAAAGACGTCTGGTATCAACCTCCAATACAATAATAGTGATCGGGCAAACAATTGTTGTTCAGAAGGATCGTGGACGGGTTGGAGGTTTCGGGGGAGGCGTGGGTTGCATTCCGAGCTAGGGAGGAGAAGGAAGGGAGCTTCTCGGAAGCACCCGCATACTTAATATCTTCTGAGGCTTACTTACTTCTTAGCTGTCATTTTCCAAGGCAAGCTAGTGACAACAGGTACTAGTACATGTACTAGTATTTACTACTTACATAAGTATATATCTGCAGTACTTTATAGTAGCTTGATTTAAACGGATACCTCATAGAGTTTTCTTGCTTGGAGAAGTATCATACTCATTTCTACATACAGTCTCAATTCATCATAGATTGCCAAACTGAACATGGAGTCGCGCAATGGAGTTGATATGCTCTAGTTATCGACCGTTCCTTACGTACCATTATGGAGTCCAAAATACATAGTAATTAATCTATCTAGTGATATTTATCATATGTACTTACGAACTATTATAACCGCTTGTTCTTGCCTGTACCTCAACACGAATCTTGGCCTCCTCTAACTCTACACCGTTTACTCTCAACCCTGCCTCGATAACATCTCCGGGAACCACAGGTCCCACGCCTTTTGGTGTGCCTGTCATAAGTATATCATCCTCTTCCAGAGGTGCAATACTCGTAACATGTCGGAGGAGCTGGGGAATGTCAAACAGCATAAGCTTAGTCGAGTCCTTCTGTCTTAATTGTCCGTTGACGGACAGGTACAGCTCGACATCATGCGGATTTAAGATGCGTCCGCGCGGAATAAAATGACTAACAGGAAGGAAGGTCTTAAAGCCTTTGCACAAGGCCCACGGAAGCTTCTTGGACTTTGCTTGCTCTTGAACTGCAGTTTGAACCTGATTTAGCTTAGCTAAAAGCTGAGTAGATTGGGACCTACAGTTCCGTGCAGTCATATCCACGCCTACAGCGTAGCCCTTGATTTTAGACAACGCATTTTCTACAGTAAGTTCGTCGGCCGTGCCTCCCATTATAGCAGCCAGCTCAACTTCATAGTGAAGATTGCAGTTTGATGGGGAGAGAATCGGTCCGGCATTGGGGTGAAGGACGGATGTGGCAGGTTTGAGGAAGTAGAATGGCTCTGTAGGGCGGGTGTTACCAAGTTCAGCAATATGGTCCGCATAGTTGCGGCCAATACAGACAATGGTGCGGGGTGTGCGGAGGCGGGTGAAAGCGGAGGCCATGCCTGGCAGATATGGTTACTGGGCTACTTACTCAGATACTGACCGCCTTATAAAGTATTTCAGCCGCCCTAGCGAAATTGGCTATGATGAGCCAACTACAGAGTGAAAATAAAAATGTTCATATGTATATTGAGGGTGCGAAGAACTAATGCAGTAAGTTACTTAAGTACCTTGATCACTGATGTTGTATTTAACCACTAACTTGCGGCTGTGATCTTCATATAATTTTTTTATTAAAAACAATTAACAATTACTTACTATGAAACATGGCAAGCTCCATCCCCATTGACTTTTAATTAGGCTTGCAAGATATAACCTAACTGATTATATTTATCTTTGCTCAGTAGACTCTGTCACTATAGTGTACACCTGTATGCGGAGTTTCGTTAGGGAACTTGGCATAATGGCAATAATCATGTATGTAGATCATGCTTTCATGAAAACTGCATATAATATAATCCCAAGCCAATTGTGTTCTTCGAAGAAGTTATTTGAGGTTAGTTTCAGCCTTGTTGGCTTAATATATTTGTTCTATATTTGGACAGAATAAAAGGAATAAAAGAAGGGATCGGGTATGAAGACGGGCTCCGCATGCTATTCGAATTTATTAAAGAAATGCCCCCAGGTACATACTTAGCTAGTAACTGCAGACTCGTCGCAAGGCGCACAGCCACATGGTTACGCCACCAGGTGCAATAATTCCTCTCGATCCGAGGAATGTATTATGTATGGTACAATAAGCTTAGGGTACAACATATACAAAAGTCTGCGATGCATATATCCACGTGAAATTGTGTTTAAATGTAGATATTAGTACTACAATACTCACTGTAGCTTTTACGATCACAACCCCTTCCAAGCGATTTTCTGTAAATGATCAACTCTTTTCCTTGTCTGCTTTAAAAAGCCCATGAATTTCATCTCTGCAACACTCCGAAAGAATAGAGCCCTGTTTGAATTCATCAGGACCAAACCGCAATGGCATACCCGGGGTACCACTTACTGTGCAGTTAATTCATCCACAGCCCCCTCTTCATTATCTTCATCCCCTTGGAGGACTGAGTTGAACGCACTCCATAGGTCAAACCCGTTAATTAAAGTCCCACTCTCTAAAAATAATTGGTACACGATACTTGTCGGTGGATTCGATGCCTTTAAGGTATTCTCGTCATCTTCATCGGATTGACAGCATTCGCAAACAAGGTAATGGGATGGCCGACTTAATGCCAGCTCAACATTTGATCGGATTCTTGGTGCGAATATATGCTTATGTGGGAATGGAAGGTCATAGAAAAAAATCTCGTGCAAAAATAGGTCCCCCAACCCTTTTAAAGTGTTTCTAAAGTACTCTTCCAGCACGTTATGCACTTTTTGTACCAACTTTGAGAATTCCGCATCGTTCTTTGTAAGTCCTGATTTGTGCTTGTCAAGCTGTATTTTTTTGGAAACAGCAGTTGTCCGAAGGACGTTCGTAGCGATATCAAATTCGCTGGTTAGATTCCTATTGCCATCTCCTGCCTCGGAAATTAACTTCTCAATTTGAGCTTTTATAGGGACTAAGTGCTCCACGAGATCTGGAATTCCTATTGTAATTTTTGTGACCACTGTATCGATGAGTCTTAATAATGACTCTGAGTTCATCTTCTTTATTCCTAGCAATAGTTCCCTTACCATTGGACTCTCTACATGAAGCTCTCCCAATAGTGCCTCCGGATAAAGTTCATGCCTTGGATTCCGTAAACCGGTCGTTGAAGATAGGCAATTACGTGAAAGTTCAAAAACCTCCAAACCTTGGCTCACGTCGGTGGCATACATGCGGCATTTCTGCATTGATTGCCAAACAAATGCTCTCAGATATTCATGATCGTTCACCAGAGCACGGGCCTCTTCTGTGTCATTTTCCATTACTTTGTTTTGCACTGCTCTGAAACTAATTGTTAGAAAGAAAGACGAATGCTCAAGTGATAAAACCCCCACCTTCGGAAAGAACCTGTATTGCGAATCGCTTCGACATGATCGTCTGTTAGTGCTTGAAATAGGCCGTCTTCATCGTCGAGATATGCAAAGATGATGCTTAGTGGATTCCCATAGAAATGAGTCATATAAGCATATTTGAGGGCGGCGACAAAACCCTGTATGCTTTGTGTATGCTCCTTTTGTCTTTCGATTATGATCGTAGAGACTTCTGGCCCTAGCCTAAGAACCGATTGACTACTCGCGACTGCATCATTAAATATCCGGGCCAGGCACTCTTCTGCACGCTCAACATCAAACTTCTCTCCCTGCATCAACCGCATTGCAGCTTTTGGTAGCTTCTCATGAAATAGATCTAGAGAAGTCGCTATGCCTATCAAGAGAACAAATGGTATCCGATCCAAATACGCACTAAATAGCCCGATTAGATCGGCAAGCACCGCCGCATCAAAAGCTTCTGTATCTTGGATTGCCACGGTCACTTTCTGGCCCTCATGCAATTTGTGCCAGTTTTGCAAGATCTGTAGATCATAATTGAGCAGTTTTGCCCCTTTACGACCTACAATCAGCTCTTCATCATCCTCATCCAACCCTTCGTCCTGCAGCGTCGCATCTCGAATAATCTTCTTGAGTGCAGCCTTCAGATTTACCGCGTCTTTTGATGTAAGAACTACCACGGGACCTTGTTGATCTATGTCGCGTATCCTAGTAGTAAATTGTTTAAATAGTGGACCGTGTGACGCAATATTTGGACCTGCCAGAACAAGTGCTGTTGGAATCTTCCTACCATCGCAGTTCTGTGGGTTCGCGTCTTTGACAAACTTGGAAACGTTATCTAGAGTCTCAATATTAAAGGACTCTAGTATGTTCTTCGTGCGTCTCTCTTGCTCTGTCCAAAGGCGGTTGTATGTTTCCCAACGAGTCCGAACAGCTTCTTCGGTTTCCCCGTTAAACAGCGGCTTGAATGGTGTAGCTTCCCTTTCCGGTACCTGGGTGGCTAGATCAAGGCCTTTTCCTTTCGAAGTTCGACGTCGTTTTATGAATCGTGCGGTGGAAGGGTCAGCTCCCGAAGGTGTAAATAGGTAGCAGGTCTACGTTCAATTAATTATGGCCACATGGAATTCAGATTTGTAGGTTACCTGGTGTTCAAAAGAGTCTGCACCGTCGTCAGAATTATCAAGTGAAGTTGCACGCACCATTGGGCAGTATCAAAGCTGATCTGTTGAACCTGATTGTGGATCTAAATATAGATTAGGTGAGTGCTTAAGACCACTGATTACATAATGATATTGGTTGCCGCTTAGTAACACAGTCAGTGGCTACATTTGTTGGTTAGACTGGGTGACGGTTCAACCGCTCACCCCATAGGTATAACCGCCCAACACACCAAAATCCACGAGATCTACACTGATTTTTGGTGGGTTGAGCGGTTATGGGGTGGGCGGTTGAACCGTCACCCAGTCTACATACTAAAACTTAAACTAGGTATCTGTACTCAAGAGTAGATTAGTCTGTCTCGCCGCGTAACCGAGGTGCCGAGCAAATAAATTCTTAAGTGGTACACCGACGAGTGGCGCGCACAGGTCGTTACAGCTGAACAGACTTGATATACTCAAGAAAATTCTCTATTTGATTATGTTGCGTTGGAAGGTGTTGAAAACAGCGATTTTTGGTGTAAACTGGGAGGTGTCCCGGTTTTTATGTCACCCCCCTCGTCATACCAACTTGTCAACAATATCGAGTTTGTCACGTGCAGATATTATCAGATGGAAACACACTAGAAGCTACAGCTCTAGAGTTTCCTGTCACGACAAATCGTTCCCCGAATCATTTTACTATAATGGTACGTGGTGCCCACGGCCCAGAGATCAACTTGAAGCTGTCATATCACGTAATGGCGACATCATTTTCTGGTTAAATGTTGGTATTTTGGCGGATCTGATAATATAAACTCAGATCGTCACCTTAGCACTGTGGCACTCTAGTATATCCATACTTACTACTTCATAAGGCACGCTGGGGTTTGTTTATGTACATTAGTCCTAACAGAAAATAGTGTTCACACCAGTAAATCACACCGCCCGTAAGTACTTCATACTCTAGCTACTCCGTGAATAGAATTACCCTTCATGCTTTAGCCAAGTACCGGCACGTTGCAACAATGTATTGTAAACGGCAGCAGCTACGGAGTATAACCTTGTTTTTAAACAGCGCTCCGGTACCACAACAGCTTTCGAAAAATCCACTGCCGAGCTCAAAAGTCCACCACAAAGTATCTCCTCTAGCTAAAAAATAGTTAGATCTATTAATACTTTAAGCTGGGTTTCTTAGTCTAAATGTACTCTTGTAATTGATCTTGAAAACAAAAGAGCCTTCGTAATATTTTTCACAAGACAGTGTGAAAAAGGCCGAATCAAAGAAACGGTGATATAAATCAACAATTCCTAGCTAAAAAAAGTCTCTTCTGAAATAAGCTATTTCCGTAAAGTATTTATTTACTTCACTTTTCATCAAGTACTTGTGTTTTAGAACTGCACACATTCCTACAGGCTAGCGCTTCGTTATAACAAATATAACTGCCACAACCCATTTGCAACCGACAGATAAATATATTCATACACCGAACATACTGTTCGTAACTGTATCCACCGCTGTACATCTAGTCCATCCACACAGCCAAACCGCTTAGGATACATGTTGACTGCGGCACATGAATCCTACCTCCACTCTGGCTTCCAGCGCAATAGTCAATGCCAAGTTTTCATGTTGGTGGATAAGTTTCACTCTCATCTAGTTGCTTTAACATGTTTTCCCAAGTATCTATCATACCTTGGTAGAACTTAACGTTTGATTCCGCCAAGCCACCCAGTGTGTCCTTCATTTCACTGCTTTTTATTCTCTCGAAGTCCGCTATTTCCCGAACTACTTCTTCGTCAAAGGCTTCAGTAACTTTTCTTGCTTCTTCAGCCTCTCGGGTCAACTCGTCGATTTTGTGTTCTAGCTTCCTCACTCTTTCGCGCCGTGAATGTTCATGATCTACACCCCGAACGTCTTCAATCTTACTTCTCAAGAAACCGGTGGGTCCACCCAGGCCTGTTGATCCAACAGGTGCAGATGCAATGTGATCGCGCTCAGTAGACGCACGATTGAGGTATTCTGTGAGCCCCTCGAAATCTAGTTGCTTCTGCTCCCGTGTTTTCAAAAGTTGCTTTACTGCGACAATATAGGCCTCCATGTCTCTCAATGAACTTAAATAATCCTGATCTGTGTGCTCTTTCAATGCTCTCATCCCTTGACTCGTCTCTCTAACCCCCACTGCGAATGCCTTGATCGGGCTTTCAAGCTCTGGTTCAAGTTCAACTATTTTTAAGAACTCCTTTGCTAGGTCGGCATAATCGCTTTCAATATCTGCTTCTCGTCTAACAACCCGTGCAATAATCTTTTCAACGTGCATGAGGTCTTCATCTAGCTTGTCTGCTCGATCTCTAACCTCAATAAAACGGCGATCTGGCTTATGAACTTTTGAAAATGCGTTGAGGAATGTATCTGTGAGGCCATCAAATACGCTACCGCTAGTCTCCCCATTTGCGCTGGAGCTGAGTCGTGTCGGACGGAACCGCATGGTTGCATTCCAATCTGGAGATTCAAGAAATATTGTGAAAAGTGATGTGCGACGCAATACAGGATGGAGCGTCAGGCGTTTGAGAAAGCGATGAAGGGAGTGTGCTCGACGTGAGGTGAAATCAAGGCCAAAGCGATCGCCTCGAACATACTCTGTATTTGTTAGAGTGTAATTGCTGAATAGATATATGTAATTACCCATTTTATGTTTATCTGGTAACGGAGGAACTGCAGAAGCCGGAAATTCACGAGACAACATCTTGTAAAGATATACAAAATCTGTGAATCGCCTTCTGACACCTACATGTGGCTTCTGGAATGTAGGGAAGTCTGTCTAAATACATAGCTATATATCAGCCTATAAGTTACTTCTACGGATATACGGTACCGACATCGGTTGTGACAAGGTAGGAAACGTAGGCGTCCTTAGTGCCTTCGCCCTCCGTTTGTGGTTCTGACACAGTAGTTTCTAACCTTCCGCGCCCAAGGCCGGCTAGATCAAGCTGGTCTGCATTTGGCCCTGCCTGTGAAGAAGGAAGGGTTGGCTCGTTCACACCAATACCTCCATTGATACCTCCAGGAAAGGTAGGTGACGGGATATGGTCTATATCGTCGTCATCATTGCCCCATTGCACTGAATCAAAGTTGTCATCGTTCATCCTCAGAGCTTCGAAAACTATTCTTGGGGGGTTTGTATGTAAATGGTGTTTCAGGGAGAGCTGTATCGTCTTTGTGAGGGCTAAATAAGCTACTTCGTTAATGGGGTTGATAAGCAGGTTGTTTACGACGTCAGCCTTGGCGCGGGGTGTTTACTTCAAAGTTCAAACAATATCGAGGTCTTGCACAGCTGTGAGCAATATGGGCTAGGGCAACGATGCACTAGGGGGCTTGGGATATGTTTTTATTTCATAATTTTAAAAAATCTCCTACTACTATTACAAACTTGAAACTTCATAGTCTAGCTTCGGTGCGCGACTTAACTCAAGTATGTACTCTACCTGTACTCGTACTTCATAAATTGAAAGGCTGTATCACGGGATCTGACTAAGGAAGTAGACATGAATAATAGCTTAGTAAGACATGCGTCTCTTCATAGGTACGAGGTGGGTAACATATAAACCGGGACTAGGGCTCCGTATCGGTAATTTACATACGTGTAATTTATGACCGGTAAATTTACAGATTGACATTTACAGAAAGTTTACTACTGCACGTGCTTAGTTAGTTTTACCTATCATGGTTCACCTCTTTATTATACATGCTAACTACGCGTTAGCTCTTTGGTAACGTCATAAATCTGAATATCTGCATATTATGAAAGTAAAGTTCATCTATTTCCAAAATTGTTCATTGACTTGTTGCCATTATGCGTTGCTACTACTCGTGCCAACGGTAAAACTATTCTCAACCTTGGCACGAGTAGCAGTATTAGTGGTGGTGGTGGTGGAAGCCGTGGTCCGTGGTTGGAGCTTGAAAATTTACACAGTCAGAGACCTATGCTTTCGTCACTGACAGCTGATTAAGCGTCAGGAATGTTCAGATACGGAGCCCTAACCGGGACACCTCCCAGTTTACACCAAAAATCGCTGTTTTCAACACCGTACAACACAACATAAAAAAATAGAGAATTTTCTTGAGTATATCTAGGGATAATGTTGACATGTGGAGAACAGTTCTATATAATTTTTTTTTTCATATCAGGCGCTGGGACGGAATACCAGGCGGCAATCAAACCGTTGACATCCCAAACACTCCCAAACCTGTATGGGACAACCGCTCGGTTACCACACCGGCACACTTTGGGCTCCTGCACAAGGTCCCAGAACAAGAAATAACTTCTGATTACTAGATGAATGGATTGGGATACTCATTATCTGTAGGGAGTCCAAGTTTCATATTTTTAAAAAAATGTTGTGATATTTTTTAGGGTGTTTGAATGTGGCTGTTTTTGGTGTAAACTGGGAGGTGTCCCGGTTTCTATGTCACCCACATCGTACTTCAATGCATGTATGAAATAGAGTAAGCTGCCTACGCCTTCAAATATAGACAGAAATTTCCAGACGATTGAATACTGGGGAGAATTATTTGGAAAAGTTTGGGAGTATATTGATAGGACGTATAAGTCTATCTGAAAACTACATGAGGGGTGCTCAGTAATTCTAGGTAGTTTTTTTACATTATGTCCAGTAAGTGAGAAAATAAAAAGTGGGGTTATTTATCTGAAAATAAATACATACTTAGACCGAGCCTCTCGAATCCTTTTGAACCTCATGCTAGTCTATATGTATCAATCACGTAAGTACATAAGTAATTTCTAACAATTCATGAGATTTTTCTAAGGGCTAATAATTCCAATTGGCTAGAAATTTCACGTGATTGACAAACATTGCCGCAACATGAGTACAACCTCAAGTTCGATATACCATCCCACACTCTTCGAAGTTAGGTAGCTAGAGTTGACTTGTTTCCTTTAAGATTTTGTATAGTTTTCAGCTTATTTTAACTATAATTCACCTATCTTGATGCCGCATTGATGATCTTGTTGCCATTGATGATGGCAGTAGTTCCAATGACAATTTGGCGTCGAGCTGTGTGAATGTAATCGTTAGAATGAATGTGATCCATAACCATGAATTGCCTACCCTCTTCTCTTCTCCCAGTAAACCTTAAAGCTGAAATTTCCGTAAATGTACACCCCCCAAGAAAGAATACTAAAGTGACTTTACGATCACTTTGTCCGTTTAAAATATTTCTTGCCCTTATGGCTTTTTCTTCACCACGCTGTGGCTCATCAAATGTTGCACCCTTTACATTCTTTAATATGTCCTCAAATCCTCGCCATCCGACGGCTCCTGCATTGATACCTGCATTAGAGCCATCTTCGCCTCTACGCCCCTTTGCTGCAGCTGTCATCATAGGCTTTTGAACTATACACTGAACTAGCCGAACGCTTAACGGGGCATAGCCTGAGTAGACATATGATATGTCATCTGGCTCATGTTCGTTGACTTCATCAACAATCAAGCAAAGTACCTTTCGGAGATTTGGATAGTTTGTTCTTGTAGAACCTGATGCTATGACCGCAGATTTAGACTGCAAAAAGCCAAGGTTTTCAAGGGCATCAAGAGTCAAGACGTGTTGATAACCATAGGCTTGAAGAATCTCGCGCTTGAAAAAATCCAGGTCCTTAGGTTTCAATCCTGAGCCAATGAGAGACTCCACACATAAAAGACGGAGAACAGACTGTATGGGAGCATTTCGAGCTATTAACTCCTCTATCGCGTCATGCTGACTAGATGAGTCTACGCCGGCAACCATGTCTGGATTATTCACCGTAAGCATACCAAATATTTAGCTTCAGGGGGAAATCGCACTTTGCTGAACCTCTAGAGCCTTATTAAAAACTTCCGATCTTGTATGTTTCATTATTTCTTCTGCCAATCCGGTATGTAACCTTAAACTTTGATGCTCTTGCTGTAGACCGCCTAGTTTACTAACGAATTGGCGAATTTCCGAAACCGTTTGTGCTTGATGCCGTCCCTCATAATCATCATTCAAGCGCCGAGCTACCTTATTCAATAGGTTTCCCACGATGGCAAAATTAGTATCTCTCAGATTATCAAAGAGCTTATCCTCTGACGATAAGAGCACTGGGCGCTTCTTTTGAGTGGAGGGGGGCACGGGTGATGTTGATGATGAAGAAGAAGAATTGCTTGATTGCTGCTGCTGCGGTGGTCCGACCAGAGCTGCATCGAGTTCAATTTTTGCTGCCTTTTATCAGCTTTGGTATTCAATCTTGAAGTTTTGAATACACACAATTGTGAATGCCGATAGTCTCATCGATTAACCCCTCGTATGTCAACTGGGTCATCAGAGGCGTTACAAAGTCCACGTCTCTGTCTATAATAATTAATTCACTCAATACGCTACTTGGTGTCAATGAAAATGGTGATTGATCGGATGAATCCTCCTCTCCTCGCATACGAATTAATGTGTCTGCTAATTGTCGAGCTCGGTCCCCTTTCCCAATAATTCGTGGAAACAACCCATGGTGACGCTGAAGATTCATAAGAGCACGTGCTGAGTAAAATATGGAGGTGTGGTCTTTTCGCTTTGCTTGTACACTCAATCAGAAACTGGTACAGCATTGATGCATTTGTACAAGGATTATACCAGGTATAGTTCCTCAAATGCATTTTCTAACTCTAGAGAAAGGATGTCGGGCTCCAGGGGGATAAAATATAGAGGAAATTCTCGTATAGTAATATCACCTAGAACTCCCTCATCTTCGAAGATCTTCTCGCATACAAGAGTTCGTCTAGGAGTCAAAAATACGGAATACTCGAGATCTTGTCCAGGGGAACTATTCCCATTCTTAATTTGTTCTAGAGAAAAAAATGTTAGCTGTTGTCTTAATTACAAGGTTTCTTAGAAGCTTGTATATGAAATAGACGGTAGCTTTTGGCTTATTTGTTTGATATAGGGAGCACGACTGACGGCATTGAGTGAGATGTGTTCAATGCTGCCTACTTGATGTCCCATTGTTTTCTGATAGATGTACAGTGCGGGGCGGTGTTTTCACGTACTGGCTATGGTAGTTGCATTACTGATGGTGCTTCTGGTCAAATAAACTACATTCTTTTGAGGGAACTCAGACACAGGCTCGTCGAGCCAGAAGATCTTGTCGACACCATAGTCCTATAAATCATTATCAGAGACAAATATCATCACATTCGATAACGGGATTTTGTCTAACTTGGAGTACAGAGAATTTGGCAAAGAGACCTATGGGGCCGCTCAGGGTTCTATCAAGAAACAGAACCTTCTTCCCTCTTACCTAAAATGTATTAGCAGAAATTTAGTTTCAACCATCTCTGAGCTACACGTACACCTTCAAGAAGTTCCAGTAGATCTTTGAGGGCCTTATCTTTGATATGGTTCGTGTCGATACCCGTCATAGTGTCGAACTGCAAAGGATGACGTTGGGAGTGGTGTGTCTTTAAGGTTGCAGTACCCATGCACGATTCTTAGCTACCCTGTAGCTAGTAGGTACATAAGTACGAGTACTACATACTCTGCTCCCCGACTCCGTAGTTTCTACTAAACAGTTGTCTGCTAGCTGTGTACACTTTTTTTAGAAAAAATAATTCAATTTCTGTCTTGTACATCTCACGTTCTGGATACCCCTCATTAACTATTTCCATTGCGAATAGAGGAGCACATCCTATGGTACAGCGCTCACTCCTAGCATTCTGATCAATCAGTGGAGCCTCAGGTTTGCACTTCCAACAAAAGGCCTGTATCTCGACTTACGGTGGTATCAACTGATCAAGTTAGGGAAAACTTGCCAGCTAGGCATAATCCACATAAACACAGCTCGTCCTCCGTGATCAATTCCTCAAATTGGCCTTTTAACCGTACTTGTATTCTACTACCAAACCATTCAGAATCTCATATTGCATGGTGTCGAGTTATCTGCACCTGGGATCGGTGGCTAATCCTGTCAACTTTCCGTCAAAGCTCGATGATAGTCATGTGTAATGTAGAAGTATGAAAATTTCCCAGAGACGTTGATCCTCTGAAGATTGTTGAAGAATTACCCAGAGACGTCTATCCTCTGAAGATTGAAGAGTTTCACAAGAGATGTCATCCCCGCAGCAGGAGTGAATTATGGTTGAAGTTTTGCTAGAAGAACACATCCCCACAGCGGGAGCGCACTACTACTATGAATCCCACATCATGCATGTCACAAAGATGATTGAAGTTGAATTTACTCATGTTCCCGAGAAATCCTCCACAAGGTTGTGTTGACCGTCAAGGTTGCAGGTAAGGTTTTGGAGGATTCCTCGGTCACGGCACCGGTGGCTTGGCACTGTTTAGCAAGGCTTAAAGCCGGAACTCAGTTTAAACTTCTACATTACACATGACTATCATCGAGCTTTGACGGAAAGTTGACAAATCCATCAGAGCTTAGCTCATGTTTTCGGTTTGTCAAGCACACAAGTCACGCATGGCAGATTTGAGTTCTTTACATAGGTAGTAAGCGGTCGAGACTACTAGCAAATAGACAGTTCGCTAATCCTCCACTTGGCTACTTCTTCTCTGTGACTCTTTCCAACTAACACCTTCGATAGAAGGGATTTCGCAACGGGGTTTTTGTTAGCTATCGAGGTTTCTCAGATGGTTGCCAAGGTGACCGATCACAGATTTTTGTTGTGGGTCACAGAATATCGATACAGTTCGCTAAGAATTCGCGCCCACTACCAATTCTTTACCAAATATTCACCGGATAGCAAACTTGTTCAAAACTACGATAAATCATGCGTTCTGGGTACAAATAAAATAGTGTATTCTGCTGACTTATTCCTACTTCATGGTTGGTATTCTGTCGGACTGTGTTCGGTGGATGGTAATTTTGAAACGTCAGCTCGGGGCAACCAGTTGTAGCTACTTGGTGCTATATTATGTAAAGAAAAATAGCGAAATCCCAAAACTGTAGAAGTACAATTCGCTTAGCCGCCATAATAAATACCAAGACTCGTTGCCTAGGACCTCGATAGCTAACAAAACCCCCGTTGCGAAATCCCTCTAATATACTCAACATAGAGAAAATTGCGAGAACTTCACTAGTTGACTTTGTGATCCTAGAAATTTCCATTTTTCACATGGTAATTTTAAATAACTTCTAGTTGACAGACTAAAGTTCATAACTCTCGGCGTTCGAATATGAATGATCAGGTTTCCCGGTATGTACTCTACAAGTCTATATGAAGCTCATTACATACAAATTATTGAACCAAATGTATCATGAGGTGGTCACGTGATGTTGTTACTCAAGTTCACCGCTAGTTTTACCTGGGGGACCGCGATACATAGCTGACGTGCTGAATCATGATAGAGTACGGATTACTGTACCTTATTGAGTGACGGTGGATTTTTGGGGCAGAAATCTGGGTATCATTTCTTTAAATCCTCCTGACACTTTGGTAAAATTAATACCAATAATGCATGGGCGCATTTAGTTGCACCGATCAAGGAACAATTGCACCGACTCTGATTGCACCGACCAAGTGACTAACTTTTTGCAGATAAAAACAATGTCAGTACTACACTTATAACAGTGATATGTCCACTTGTAATGTCACAAGCAAGCAAAGAACAACCTTTCTGGCGCATTCGATTATGGAAGGAGATTTTGACTGTGCGCTGTTGTGGCAAACAAGCGGAGGGCGACGTCGACCGTGTTCTTGAGCAATATCTAGCTGAAAGAAGAAAAAAAAACAATCCAAGATTCGCGCAAGAAGTGGCAACTCTTCACCAATACAGTAATGGCCAAAAGATTCGGAGTCAAATTTAACCCAGAGACCACACTCAAAAACCTTGAAACAACACACATAGAAGTCTTTTTAGAATGGAATATCTTACGGTCGCCAAAAACTAAGACGGGCGACTGTCTACGTCGGTCAACCGTACAATTTATGTATAAAAACTTGCAGATCTTATATTGTTTGGAAACGGAGACACAACTACCGAGGCGAATAAACGTTTTAATAAACGGGGTAACTATACACATTTTTTTAGCCAGACACAAATTAACAAAAAAAATTCAGTATATTGAACAGGATTTGACTGCGAAGCACAACCTTATTGCAGCAGGTTTGGATAAGCCTACCTGCTCGGTAGCAAATTTATATCACCTTCCCTATTTCCACTGGTGCCAGGATGTTAATACTGCTCTCCACGAACGTTACAGAGTTCAAGTTGCCCTCAAGTATCCGAAAGAAGGGGTAAATCCACCGTCACTCAATAAGGTAAAGTACTTACTATCCTCCATGACACGGGCAGGGTGGTCTTTATGGTTCTTTGAGAGAAAAGCAGTTGACTCAAGTTGTATCTACCTCTTGTCCTATGCCATCTGCACGAATGCATCCATCAAAGGACTCAGGGCCGGACTCTCAATGTATAAGTAATCATCCGTGTGATTTACCATGAACACCCATGCAATGGTTTGCTGTGCCTTCGCTCCCCCTTGCATGCAGTCATCAATACTAATAATGATTCCATGCTTGTTTGACAAATAGTAACTTTGTTCCTACCGCACTAGTTCTGGGTATCTACATTGTACATGGTACCTACCTCCAGATCTTCCTCCGCAACGTCTGAACAATTAGTAGACGTACTGTGTCGTAGTATTTGTCGTTGTAACCCTAGCGACCTCACCTCACACAGTCACCTGTCACCACGATAGTCCGTCGTTCTACTCCCAATTCCGTCCACCATTGCGGGATCTTTCCAAATACCCATCCAACAAAAAAAAACCCGTTACTAATCTGGCGGCACCTTCACCGCAGTGCATGGCAATATAGCGTCAGCGCCCTAAAACTCCTACGCCGAAATCAAATTGCATAGCAGTTCCTGCCAAAAGCACGTTCGAGAATGCGAAAACATTTAGTTTTCAGCGTCAGTGTGCCGCCGCAAACGACATGTCATTCGAGTATGTTTAACACCGGCCGCGATGCGATGCCATGCCATGCGATGTTGCTCGCGGTGAGATCTGGGTCCGGCCATGCCTCCGGTGCTGTACGGGGCCTTCCCGATGCATCGTGAGTATTTGGAAGACCCGTAGATGTGGTAGATTGACGTCCATCAGACGTCCCCTGCCCACTACATTCGGGACGGGCTGCAATATTTGGAATTGCAAGATGTAGGTACCCAGGGCGCCTTAATGGGCCGTGGCTTCCGCCTGCCCGCCTGCCCGCCCGCCCGCGGTGCAGGGGAAACACTGGTTAGAGCGTATGAGTATTCATCAATTGTATTCGCGGGGATATACACCGGGGATATACACCGTTGACGTATATGGCGACCAGGCCATGGGGCCGGACGGCGGTGTATATAAATGGCCTCGACGCCCATCCAGTTGTCTCCACCACCACCACTATCACTACTACTATCACTACTACTATCACAATCACTACTACTATCACAATCACTACTACTATCACACTCACACGCTCTTAAAACATTAAGATGCTCCTCACCAACACTCTCCTCTTCCTCGCGGTGGCCGCCGCCAACAGCGCCAGCGCGGCCTCAGCCCGCTACCCTGTCGCCAACAAAATCTGCAAATCCCTCACCATCCCGGTCACCGTCACCTCTGAGCGCAGCTCCTTCTCCCGCCCGGACAAGGTGCTCACTAACCGCGACGCCGCGAACTACGTCTTTGAAACCGAGCGCCGCGATGCCGTCATCCCCAAGGCAACCGGCACCAAGAACGTGACCGAGACCTACCAGATCTCGGCCAAGTTCTGCACGCCCGCCAAAGGCGGCCCGAAGGCGGACATAGTGCAGGTGTTGACGCACGGAATCGGGTTCGATAAATAGTAAACCCCCGCCCCCCCCTCCATTCTTACCTCGCCGCTGCTGTTGTGCCGGACACTGACAGCGCCCGTGGCAGCTACTGGGACTTCCCCGTCGACTCCGCCAAGTACTCCTACGTCGACGCCGCCGTCGACGCCGGCTACAGCGTCTTCTTCTACGACCGGCTCGCCAACGGACTCTCCACACGTCCTCTAGATGCAATTAGCGTGCAGGCACCGGCCGAACTCGCCATCCTGCACGCGCTCACGAAGAAGCTTCGCAGCCACAAGCTGACGCTGCCGGGCGCCGTCAAGCCCGCCAAGCTCGTGCACGTCGGGCACAGCTTCGGGAGCATGCTGTCGGCGTCGCTGGCCGCAAAGTACCCCGCCGACAGCGACGGGCTGGTGCTGACCGGCTTTGCGCACAACGTGACGTACCTGCAGGCGTCGCTCGCGACGTGGGCGTTCCGGTCGGCGGCAGAGAACCAGCCCGCGCGCTTCGGGGACCTAAAGGGGAGTGAGTATCTCACGTGGGCGGACGCGTGGAACCAGCAGGTGTTCTTCCTTTCGGCGCCCGGCGACAGCTTCGATTCGGCCATATTGAAGGTGAACGAGGACAAGTATAAGCAGCCGGCGGCGTTGGGCACGTTTTTGACGATTGGAAAATTGTTTGAGGTCTTGTTCCAGGAGATCAAGTTTGCGAAGCCTGTGGTGGTTGTGACCGGGCAGTATGACGTGCCGGCTTGCGGAGGGAATTGTGATGGGTTGTTGGAGAAGAGTGCCGAGTATTTTAAGGAGGCGACTGCAAAGGGGGTGTTTGAGACGATTATGCAGCCGGGTGCCGGGCATGGGTTGAATCTGCAGTACAATGCGACTGGTGGGTATAAGGCGACTCTGAAGTTCTTGGACGGTGTTGGATTGTGAGTGAGATTGGAAGACGTGGACAGAAATTTAGATTTGCTTTTTTAGTTCTTATGTATTAATTTTACCAAAGTGTCAGGGGGGTTTAAAGAAATAATAACCAGATTTCTGCCCCAAGTATCCGAAAGAAGGAGCAAATCGACCGTCACTCAATAAGGTACAGTGACTAAGTAGCGCCAGGCTAGGTTTATGTTTTTGAAGAACTTCGACTGATGTGAGGCGGATGTACGGAGTAAGAACACATGTTTAAGAACTTAAGCTTTAGGGCCCGTTTGGTTGGTTTCTTATGTGAGGCTCCTTATGTAGACTCCTTATGTCAATTCCTTATGCCCGACGGGGATAAGGAATCATATAATTCCTTATCCGTCAAACACAAAGTAGTGTTTGGTTGTATATCCTTATGTGTTTTTTGACTTTAGAAAAAAACAACGCCAAGGTTTTTATTTTTTTATTTGGATCTTCCCCAGAGTCATCAGTACCACTTGCAGCATGATAGTATGGCAAGTTGTGATGACTCTGAGATGACTTTCAAACAATGGTGGTTGTCAGGGCTCATTTGTGATGCAACGCACATAAGGAGCGCATAAGGACCTCCAGAGGTCCTTATCATTTTGTACTTATGTAGGGTCCTTTTCCATTTTTTTTGCTACGGTCTTGGTGCAACCAAACACTCCTTATGCGTAAATCCTTATGCACCTGGTCTACATAAGAAATTTTCACATAAGGACCACATAAGACCGCATAAGAAGCCAACCAAACGGACCCTAAATCGATCTATGTATGTATTTGTGGGGTCAAAATTATGCACCTTCGGTTTAAAGGTTTGTTTCCTGAGGAGGGGGCAGAAATTGGTCCATGTAATTGTCCTTGCGGGTTTGTTCCCCTCGGGGCATCCCATCCTGGAGGATAGGTTGGGGCAGAAAATGGTCCATGTACGATACGATATTATCAAATATCCAACAGGCCGTGTTAGAGAGAACGTTTGAAATACCATGTCAATGTCTGTGGACGTTCTGAGATACCATCCAACAGCGACACTGCCACAACACTACGAGTGTGGCGTCCCACTAATCACAACTGGGTTTGACTAACCAGAACACAAGTAATATTTACAAGACACGTAGGGCCGTCAAAAACTGTCGCTCCTTAGATTTAAATACTGTAGCCTTTGAGAATATTTTAGGTATCTCATCATTTTTTTTTTGTTCGTGTTTTAATTGTTTTGGCGAGGAATTGGTGGTTGCCATCTCTAAGGGGCGACAGTTTTTGACGGCCCTACGTGCAAGACAACACATCACCGCAAGAGGGCATCACCACCTACCATAAAAAATAAATTATAAGAATCACAGTATTTATTTTTGATTTATTTCAAGTATTCCCTTCTTTTTGCGGTTTAATTCGGTCTATGATTGGCCGTGTTAATTAATGGTTGCGACATGTCGAGCAATGTCGCGAAATGATGGTCGGCCGCTAAGCGAGGTGTTGCGTATTATCACAATAGCACCACAACAACACATACATAATCCAAAGTAATCCAGACAATGACGATCCGCACCAGGATCAGGATTAAGAACCATGTCCATGACATCACACTTTTTTCCCACAACCATGACTTCTATCAGCTCAATACATATACCACCCGTTCTCCTCCTGTATTTGAATTAATTGATTGCTCCCTCTTTAGATTGAAGAATTTAAATAAGTATCCTGGGAAAAATTACCCCTAAAATGGGCAAACTATGGGGCAATAATTCTTCTGCTCAGAATAATGGCGAATCAACAAACTCACAACAGGCATATCAACATCCTGATGAGCGGACTTCTCTTCTACACGAATCCCAGCAGCAGCAACATCATCATCTCACCCCTGATGATCCAGCGGTATCCCCATATAACCAATTTTCTGTGCGCTCACTGAGATGGATATCAATCATCTTTCTCTTCCTTTCGGTTCTGTGGTGGCTACTACTGTTGGTCGCAACTTTTGTCAGTCCTCCAGGTCTGCATACCCGTGGGGGTGGGTGGTTTGGATTCGCGTCTGTAGATCACCTCCTGCAAGTAATTTACAATGAACTAATAGGCCACTCTGCTACAGATATACAACACTTGCAGTAGGAAACCTGCTAGCTACAATTGTATTCTATAGTACTCCATCAAAAGCTGAACGAGGGATATGGATTGCAATCCTATTTTTCTTATTTGTGGACACTATCTTGATAATCGCACCGCAACCGATTCGTGACGCAGAGAATTGGGTAGGTATTGTTTCTGTTATTTGGGCCTTGATAGTCACGGCGTGGGCAGTAGGTTAACCTAAACTCATCGGTTTGGACATTTCTAATCTGAATCAGATTGTTTGTGATCGAGTAGTAGAGCATGGAAAACACCGAGAAGAAGAACGATTGACAGGTCGTCGCGAAACAAGACGCTCTTTACGTGAATGGTGTTCCGTTTTTTCAGGTACAATATTGCTTGTGGTTTTCCTGGCAATAACCATACTCTTCACCGTAAATCTCTCGATACGGACGCGTGATGCAACTCTTCCGCCACCGGGTAATCTTTACTACGTCGACGGCCATAAGTACCAAGTTCATGTGTACTGCGCCGGTAATAAGACTGATATCCATGGTCAAAAGGCCACAACAGTATTTCTAGAGGGCGGCGAAGACCCAGTGCAAGGAAGAATCGACACATGGGTATTTGATGCTCTTCAGAATAGGTCCATTGACCGTTACTGCTACTGGGACCGCCCCGGCTATGCCTGGAGCGATAATGCACCTTCGCCTTTATCTGCTGGTATGGCAGTAGATGCGCTATCCGAGGCTCTTACACAGGCTGGCGAAGATGGACCCTGGGTTTTAGTATCGCACGGCGTAGGTGGAATTTACTCCAGGATTTTTGCTTCTCGTCATGCGGCAGACATCAAGGGTCTACTTCTTATCGACAACCTACCAGAGTCGTTGATAAACCACATTTCATCACCAAAACGTGGGTTCTTCTTATGGCTTCGTGGTGTAATGTACCCCCTTGGAATCGACCGCATTATTACGACTATATTCATGGGACATCACAGAGAAGACCGTGTCTATGGGCGCGACGCGTATCAAAATGGAGGCCAGATCAAAGCAAAATTACAAGAGAATTTAGTGGCTATGACTTTCACACATAACGAGATTATGGCAGCGCAAGCGATCCTACCGAAGGATGTGCCGGTTGCTGTTGTAAGTAGTGGGAAAGCAATAAAGAAAAGTCAGGAATGGAACGATGGCCAAAGACAGCTTACGAAGATTACTGACAAGCTGGTTGCTTGGGATGTTATCAATCACGCCAGTCACAATATTTGGCAGGATAGTAAAGGTAAACAAGTGTTGGAGAAGAGGTTGGTACAATTATTAAGATATTAGTATTTGTTTTTATAATTGTTGTTTGTTGTTTATTCGTGGGGATCGAAGTGTTTGGATTTTTGACTATAACGTATTCTGTTTACTTCATTTCGAGCCAAGGCTTAGTTGAACTGTACAGAACCAATTGATTATTGAATTAGTTCCTTTGAAGAAATGTTCTGATTTGTGTCTGAGCTGAGGTTTATGTAAAGCAAATTCTGTAAGATCGATAATGCCGTGGCCAGTGCTGCAATATGCATTGTAAGCTCTTGTGTGCATCACAAACCTGGCACCTTTGCACGATTACACTACTTGACCGCACTAGAACCTGACCTACATACTTATTTTTATATAGTAGGATGTCTGACCAAATCTTGGTCACTTTCTGAATAAATTTCATTGTCCCTAGTGGAAGAAACATACTGCCTAGATTGTAACTACTCCGCTCTAAAGTTTAAGGTGTGGGTCATAAGTTTGCACTCGAGTCATCAACTACTTAACAAATGTCCTCTTTATATTCTCTACTTGACTATATAACCCCAATCCAATGATGAAATTTTTTCAAAGCGTTTTACATGGCAGCACCAGAGATAAAGAACCATTTGTCGATAGAAGGATCGATAGGTGCAGGGGAAAGGTTCTCGCCAGCATTGACCGGGGGAAGTTGAGAGGCTTCAACCCGAGCCGAAGAGTGGTTGACAGTGAGGTTGGTACTTGATACTTATGTCAGCCATCGTTATGTTTGACACTAAAACATTACTTACGTAGCGATAGTGTTGGGATCAGCCTTTCCAGTCATGAGCTTGTCCCAAGCCTCAGCACACTCCCGAATAACATCGGTGGCATACCTGTGTACAAGTTAGCTTCAGAAGAATAAGGAATATCGAGAGATATATACTTCTTGTTTTTGCATTCGCCGCTGAATGCAAACTGGTTCTCAGGCTTACCGTCGGGGATCTTATAAATACGGAACCATTCATTAGTTGCTCTCAACAGACCAGGCATGTGACGTTCCACATCCTCGATATCTACGACATGATCAGCTTCAAGTTCATGAATCCGGCTAGATGTGCCAACCATTGAGTTTAGGGGCCAGGGGATCTTTCTCGTCAATGACAATGACCTTCCAGTCGGTCTCTTCCTCGTCCAGAAGAGCCATGATTCCGAGAACCTTCACTCGTTTGACTTGGCCGGGGTATCCAACCATCTCTCCGATTTCACAGACATCAAGAGGATCGTTGTCACCCTTAGCCTTTGTCTCGGGGTGAATAGTGTTCGGGTCCTCCCAAGTCTATAAAATCAATATTTCAGCGTGGTTCGGAGTTTCAAGTGGGGGATCTCCCAAAAAAAACGCACCTGAGGAAAGGCACCATAGTTCCAGAGGTAACCCTTGTGGGGGAAGCAGTTGCGGACAAATCGGATTTTTCCTTTCTTAACATCCTGCTTAATAGGATTTAGAAGCTCCTCCTTAGAGATCTAGAAGGTTATTAGCTAATTTTGAACATGAAAAATGTGCTCGGATGTAGATCACTAGCCTCGAGCTTGCCGTTGGTCCAGCGAGGAATCTCGACAACCATATTAAGCAAAGTTTTCTGCTCACTGGGGATGCATTAACACTATCAAATTTTGACTACTCGTCAAAAAAAACACATACTTGGCATAGAGTGGAATATCGTGCCACGGGGAGATAGGTTGGCCATCATGCTCAATATAAATACGATGCTCTAAAATACGTTATCAAAATCTGACATAAATAGATAAAAACTGTAATTCAATCAATGTGGTATTTACCAAGCGTATTGGGTTGCCCAATCTTTCTAGTAGTGTATGCCATTTTGGACCAAGACAAGTGACGGGTTATCTATTGTTTCTTTTGATCAATTGATGCTTGATGGCTGATGAGAAGGGCAGCGTTTACTTACAAGCTGGCTCCGTGCTGTTAAAGATTGAGATTGGGACGACACTTTGGGTACTTGACTAAGTAGAGTCGGTCGAGAGGAGTAGGCGGTACGAAAACAGAGGGGCATTGAAGAGGGGCAGCTTTGGGGGGTCTTGGCAATAGTTCACTGTTTCTCGGCATGCTCTAAAAAAGGATGGACATACTCTTTAAAACCCGTGCTGATTCGATATCTAGAGACGTGCTTGACTACTCCGTAAGTGGTCCTCACACGAATACGAGGAGTTGTAGTCACAGATTATTCAATTTGAGCTAGATCTAGAGGTTAGGTTTAGTGGATATTCTACCGCATTCTTGGCCCACGAGAGAATGAAAATTAGCTACGTGTACCGGAGCCACGGTTCATACAGTGCACACGTATAAGAAATGTTGGTTTTAAGTGGTAGTCTAGTAGATAGGAGACCCATTTTTACTACCCCTTTGATATTGTTTAAAATCGGCTATAATATTCTGGCTGGCTGCCGTGCATCGCCACTGCCCTCGCCACATTTATAATATACTAGTTGCAAATACACGTCAAACTTCACACTATTCCATCTCCAAGCAACCAAACATAATATTATCTGTCAAACGTCGTTGAAGTGTGATTTGATCTAGTATATATTGTTATACGATAATATCTCACCCTCGAATGACCCTGACTATTGTATGTAAATTGTACTCGCCAAGGCCTATACCGAAGATGATGTAGGGAACATTATTTTGAGAAATAGTAGAGAAAAAATGTAGACACCACCCCAAGACATACCATTATATATAACCGATTGGGCATTAAATACAATTATACCATAAATCCTGCAACTATAGATGCTGCAAGGATCACGCTTGCCATCCCCCCAGTCATATCTCTAAAGCTGAGGCCTGCGGCAGATGTTGAAGAAGCGCCGGTAGCACTTCCTGTTGAGCTTGCGCCAGAACTCTCCTCACGGGCACCGTAGTCCAATTCACTCGCACCAGTTTGAGGGTCTGTAGAATTGAAGCACACATCCTTACTTGGATTCTTTGCATTTTTCGAGAACTCGATATCCGCACACTACCTATGATTAGGCCTTATCAAGTTGTAGATACTACATCGCTGCAACTTACATTATATAATGCACTACCACTGTGCCCCAGCTGAATTATTTGGATGGTAGCCTTGTCGCCATCCTTAACGGGCACGTCTTTGGGCATGGAGACTTTGGGAAAGCAAAAGGTTCCATTATATGTCTGATTAAACGGCTCAACCAATGCGATGTTCAAGCGGGTCACGTTGGCACCTAGACCCAAGTTGATGTAGGTCTGGGCCCAAGGATGTGAGGGTTCGAATGCAATTGCGCCGCCTTCTAGGGGCCAAAGAGTGCGGTTTTTATCCGACTCTGTTTGGTTAACACCGCCACCTAAATGAGAAATCGATGTTAGCAAAGCCACCAGAGAGTGGGAGGGTGAAAAATACATGGATACTCCCATTGAGTTTTAAAAGAATCGCCCCGCCAGTACGGGTATGTCATGGCATAATGCGCCGAAGCAGAGGCTGCAAAGAAGCCAAGAGTAGAAAGAAATGTAATGGGCAGCATGTTGATCGTACAAATGCGAGTGACTTCAGGTGTTATGCAACGATTTGCAAATAACTTACAGTGGACAGTAAGGTCTTCTTATAAGCATTTCGACAAAGGAGGAACCGATTGCATGAAAAAATGAGAGAAAAGTTCCTAAGTACCTTTTGGAACATAATATTCTCACTCGTCCACGCTACATGCGTCTTGTACTACCATGCCCAGATATTCATCTCAGGTCTTTAGAACTTATGCACAAGCTCCTCGATAAAAGCCGTGGTGGGAAGTTAGTCTCTTGGCAAAAGATCTAATCCAGGGAGCTGGTTCTCACTTGTAGTGTTTGTAAGGTCGAGAGCAGTGAGCGGGTTTATGAGCTGATTTTAGTAGTTCCTGATGTGAGGGAAACTAGCGCAAACCGACAGGGGTTAACAGACTTTTGTCATACGGAGTAGAGACTTGCACAGTTGGACCATAGAGTAAAATATGAGACATCTAAGGATTGTATGTGCTCGGTAAGTACTACTCTACACAAATCTTACTCAAGTACCTAGAGTAAATGTAGATAGATTCCTAGAAACACACAAGTAAACTTGCATGGGTGTCAATGGCGATTGTGTGTCAATCGTCACTTTCTTGAGGATCATAGCTGGTTTATGTAAAAATCGAATGGAAACAGCCGTAAGTGATATATGAGCGCCACTTGGGTCTAAGGTATTAGACCAGCAATGCGTATGGTATGTAGATGTAAGCTACTTTACTCTACAATACTGATATACTGAGCTCCATGACTTTGCATGCAAACCACTGATAAATGTAGATCACGTAAAATATCTCATTATAATGGGGTGCGCAGAACTGATGCAGCAAGTGGCGTTACCGTGCGGCGGTGCGAGATATGTCTGCTATTGTGGCTGTAGATATCCCTCTATGAATGGCTATAGCTTGTAAACCACGCCATTCATACATAGCTTTGAAAGAACCCCCGCTATGACATGATTTGATTGTACAGGGCAATAGCTTTGCAGTCAACCGGCATATACTCTACACAGCTACGTTATTCTGTCACTATGTGGGTATGCATTTGTTCTTCGCACCCTCGTCACTTCCCGACAATTGCTTCGGTGAACTGCGTATTCCGGTAATAGGGTATTACCTAACAGTATTAATCAACATGCGTGGCTTGTCCGATTTTATAGCCCTTCCCCAGACTATCTAAAAGTGAGGTTAAGTGATGACCCGGGAATTAGGAACCAATTTGAGTATGTACCAAGTTATTGAGTTTGCCCAGAGAACTTGGTATCATTGTGTTTCGTTTATTGTGACAGTTACTTGTTAAGCAGCAGAAAGCCTCTACTTTTATATAAACACTCACGAAGCAGGATATACCCACATCCAAGAGAGTATTCGTATCGTACTGTTATAACAATTCAGTTGTGCACTAGTCAACTCTTAGTGCATCATATGTACGTAGTTCAATCTACTTTAACGCCTCTACTGTACTTGTATTGTACATACCTGCAGACCCACTCCGTAACCAATTGTTTTTCCCCAGATCGAAAATATGTCAAACCCAACCTAAAATTTTTTTAAACCAACGCAGCACTTGTCTGTTAATCTTCATGCACTAATTGGGGTACCTTAGATGCATGGGGGTATGCGCAAAATAGTCCTACGACACGAGATGTTTCCCGTCTCTCTCTATCGAACCAAAAAAGAAAAGAAAAAAGAAAACAACCAGCAAGGATAAACGCCACTCTATGTATTCTCGGTATTTTGTCCAATGACTGTATGTGTGTAAGACGGTCCTATACCCCCTCCACTTTCTCATTCGACTTTGCCTGAAGCAGCATCTTAGCCACAAGTTCTTCGGCTCTTCCGTCAAACGCTTTGTCGTCTCCTTCACTAATACTTTGGTCGAGAGCGAGTTTTGTGTTTGCTAGCGCCAGAATTTGTTCCTCGATAGTGCCTTTTGTGACCAATCTAGAATTTATTAGTACGATTATGCACGCATAACATATGATCACATACCGTATAACTTCAACATTGCGAGTCTGACCAACACGATGTGCTCGATCACTAGCTTGTGCATCATCGTGGGGATTGAAGCTGCTGTCAAATATGACAACCTTGTTCGCACAGGCCAAGTTGATACCGAATCCTCCGGACTTAGTGCTGAGAAGGAAGACCATAATGTCCAACTCCTCATGGTACTGATCAATAAGATCCTGCCGTTGATCAACAGGGGTGCTTCCGTCAATTCTCAAAAAGCCCAGCCCCAGAGTTGTTAATACAAGTTCCAGGATATCCATCATCTGTGTAAACTGGCTAAATATCAAGACGCGGTCGCCATTCTTCTTCATATCTAGAAGCAGATCTTTGAGTGCGACGACTTTACCGGCATTCATCCATTCCTCCTTTTTAAGAGCATATTTCCCAAGTGTTCGGGGGAAATTGTTGCAAAGGCGACTTAGCTCAAGATCATTCATTACTTCCATATCTTCGAAAATTATTTGGGCATCATTATTTCGATAAGCCTCCTCCTTCATAATATCCTTGGACATTTTGCGAAGCTTGTCATCTGGATAATTGGTTCTGAAGAGTAGCGGATGGATAGCAGCTTTACGGAGCTGCATCATAACATTGGTCGCAGACTTCGAAGGTTTCTTACCGTTTGCACGAGCCGTGATCGCCTCTTGAGCGGAAGTAATATTGTCAATATATATTTGATTTTGAAGTTTGTTCATTTCACAATATTCAACTCTCTGCGTCTTTGCAGGAAGATGCTTCAAAACCTGTTGCTTTTTCCTTCTCAAGACAAAAGGTGTCATCATGGCCCTCGCCCTTTTGATTCTCTGCTGGGATAATAGTGCACTATTACTTTCGTCATCGTCTGTAGTCTTCGCCTTGTATTTAAAGATACTTTGCAGATCATCTTTCTTCTCTTCAAAAACACTAGGCAATATGAACGCGAGTAAAGATGCCAACTCTTGCAAATTATTTTGGAGTGGAGTGCCCGTGAGCAAAAGACGATAATCTGCAGGCAGCTTGATCAACGCATCGTAACGATTGGACGCACTATTCTTGAGCATATGTCCCTCATCGTATACGCAGCAGTTGAACTTGACATTCTTCAGGAAGCCTCTGTCGTTCTTATCACCCGTAGCGAGTTGATAGGTTGTTACAAGGACGTTCCAAGTTCGGTCTTTTTGTAGTGCAGCCCGAATGTGTGGTCGTTCCTTCTGCGAGCCATAATACGGTTCAACCTTTAGCTCAGGGCAGAAATTGGCAAACTCGCGCAGCCAGTTTTCTAAATGTTGTTAGAAAGGCATTCCCAACATCTAGAAATAGAATTAATTTCCCCTACCTAGTGTGGAAGAAGGAACCACTACAAGATGAGGACCTTTGATGCCTTTGGTTAACAGATGCGCCAAAAATGCAACAACTTGACAAGTTTTTCCTAGCCCTATAAAGTTGATTAGAGGGATACTTAATCGTAAACCAGAGTGGCCATACCCATCTCATCTGCTAGTATACAACTCAGTCTTTTCTCATAGAGAAGATTTAACCAGTTAACACCAGCGATTTGGTAATCCTTTAGAACAACCCCTTCCTTCATATTCTTTGGTTGCTCCTTGAAGAATCCCATGGGTTTAGCCCTTTTGCTTCCTTTGATTTCAGCGTCTGCTTCGTCAATGGGAATAGGATCAGACCCCTCAGTAGGTGTCCCGATGCCCGAATCCTTTGCAGAGCCAGCGTCGGACTCAATGTTGATATCTGTCATGTCCAGTTCTCCAGACCCCGTTCCACTGACGATATCGACACCCCATGTCTTGATGGACTCTGCAATAGGCCTTCCTAATTTTTCGACTTTTTCAATTAGAGAATCAACTGCTTCATAACCACGCCAAGTTTCTAGACAGATATCAACTAGTTTCTCCCCAATGGCGCGCGTCTTCCCCCCTCGTTTTTTTGTTTTGTTAACCGGTGCCTCCCTCACTTCACGCACATAGTCTAATGACTTAAATGGGCGCTGTGCTAGAACGACCTCTGCAATATCTTCCGTGGTGCACGCTATATCAGAGAGTTCCTTTGCAGTACACGAATTAATGTAATTGAGAACCCTCTTTTCTAGTTCACGCTCATCTTCCGAGTCATCATCTTCGATCTCAGCAGCCGAGTCCGAATCATCTAGTATGATAGGCTTTTGTGGAGGGGGAGTAGGTGCATTACTAGATCTCTCTGACCCACGGACGAGTCGCCTTGCACGAGGTTGTTGAGGTGGCGGGGAAGACCTAACAGGGCTCACCTGCGCCTGTGTACTTCCCCATTTATCTTTAATTGCAACTCTTCCAGCACCTGTCGCGCGGTTTAACGTCTTGACTGCTGCTGCGCGTTGGATGTCATCCCGAGAGGTTGTTAGGTCGACAATTGTATGGTCATCCATTGATATTAGGTATTCCATCGCATCATCCCAATTGTAGGCCTTTTTAAACAAAGCAGACATGAGAACATGTGTTGGTCTATTAGGAAGTACAGCTTTCATCCTATCAACCTTTTCTCTCAACCAGGCTGGTACTTCGAGCGGGGACGTTATCACAGGAGTAGCGGGCTCCGGGCGTCGCTGTGGTCTAAAGCCAGTTGCAGCAGCTGTCCCAAATGCTGGCGCCTTCAGCGAATCAAGGCGACCACCATTATACGCAAACTGCGCGAATTGACTTTTATTGGTAGACACCGGCGATTCTGCAATCCGGTCTACGTTTTGACCTTGAAAGGTCAAGGATCCTTCCCGGCGATCACGGATTGAAGGAACCTTTTTCTTCGAAGAACCAAACGTAGGTTTGATATCGTGATCGGAGCCATCACCCTCTGAAGATGAGCCAATATATTGGGGCCCATCACTATCGAGTGTAATGATGTTGCCTGCTGCCTTCGAGTTGTAGAAATCAAAAGGTCGCACAGACCTGTCGTGCTGGGCAATCGATCGACTAACCGTGGGACGATGCTGTGCGGGCGAACCTACTGGTGAAGATGCCTCTACTTGAACAATAGATGGTGGAGGTTTGTTCGGCGAATTAGGTGGGAGAATTTGTGTGGGTTGTGTTGCAAAGGATGCCGGGGGTGAGGAAGATGTTGGAATACTGGAGTTCGGTAGGATGCTAGAGTTTGCGTGGGTAATACTGCTAAGGCTCATCGGATTATACCCAGGTAGAGGTAGTGTCGATTCGAGAGGTAGAGTTGCACCATCTGAAAATAGCTCGTCGCCACTATCATTCTCCTCGTCGAATGTCTTGGGTTCAAGCTTCCGCCGTTTTGTAAGAGACATATTTGTATCCTCGAAGTGAGATGGTCTTATTAGCGGGTTGGGCTCCATGTCTAGGAAAATGTGAGTGGCCGCGGGAAGAGGTGGTGAGGTGCTCAGTACTTGGTGGTTACGCGGTTGACAAGTACTTTTAAAATTGAAATGCTTAAAGTTGGGAGACGTGAAAGGCTCGCAGCCGGCAAAAAAGAGGCGACGCGCTTTTGCCAAGCCTTAGCTGTGAGCCGTGGGCACCCCTGAGAACCGCTAACTACTTAGAAGTTATGTAGAGTACATTGTAGTCTAACAGAAGCTTTCTAGGTACATCATAGGCAGTTGCTAAATACTACAAACGAATGCTTCATTAAGCCTCCTAATCACACGTTTATAACCCGATTGTTTAACATATATTCAATGGCTACTCGAAGGACCGTCAAGATTGAGAAAGATAGTATCGACGAAGGTCGTAACTCTCAGGCAGCCACTTCAACTACCTCTTCCGCAGCTCCAGTAGTTCCTGGGTGATTTTACCTTCTATTACAGACTATTTTTTATAATTGTGCTTACTGGTACTGTTAATCAATAGTTCGGTGATTGCAAAGCTGTTACTCTTTACTCTCGCCATGATCGCTGGCCCACTAGCTACTTATTACGTATCTGTTTCTTTCCTCTTTAAAGGTCTGTAATGGTTTATAGGCTACTACCCCAAATAACTTGCTTATACGGATATATTCCCTCTCAGATAATTCTACGGTTGCAGCAGCCCTTGCTGCAGTTGCTGCAAATGCTGTACTGATCTCCTATGTCATCGTTGCAATGCGAGAGGATGATCCCGATGGTGAGAAGGAGAAAAAGGCACTATAGTATATATAGTATTCAAGGAAGGAAGAAACTCTATGAAAGAAGAATACATATACGAACACCATGAATGTCTCAACACGGACAAACATGTACATCAGTAAGTAGGGAGGAAAGTAACAAATAAATGAGTACTCTTGTGTAAGCCAAGCCGTCGGCGGGGTGGCCCCACCTAGCAATTTGTAAAGGACATACGAGTACATACACCGATCAATATGCTCAATAAATAATCGTAACTAGCAAAGTGAAGTTCCTTGGTGCCTGATTTTTACCATCCTACATAACCATATATCATCGCCGTGACAATGTCACGACTGCTGACAGCCCAACCATGAGCGATCTACAGAAGGAATTCTTACGAGCAAAGCTCCAACATCTTCCCCGAGAGCCCCCAATGCCGTACAGTACCCCGGAAAACTTGATAAGTTTGGCCGAAGCTGAAGAAGAGGAATCTATCGAGAGTATCCCTCTCTCTCCGTTGACGGACGATAGCTCCTCCGCCTCGTCAGCCTCCTCTACTGGCACCATCCGGCCATCCACCTTCATCCGTCCATTACAGTGAGCATTTATTCTTTCCCCACAACCACCGAGCTAATCAGCTCTAATTTCAAGACCTAGAAAGAAGCCAAATTTCGAACCTATACCTTGGAATGAGCATTTTTCCTCCTCCCTGCTTTTAACTTCACCAAACAATGATAAGTTCCATGCATACTTCACGCCGCCGTCGCCTGTCGGTCCACTATTCGTTAGCCATCATGGTGCAGGATCCTCTGGGCTCTCATTTGCCCTACTAGCCTCTGAAATTCGAAAAATACTACCTTCAGCAGGTATGCTGTCCTTCGACTGTCGAGGCCACGGGGAGACTCACACCTCTGACAACGATGACCTTTCGTTGGCAACACTTTCTAAAGATCTTGAGACTGTTATATACTTAGTAATGGCCCATTGTGGGTGGACTTCTTGTCCAGATATAGTTTTAGTAGGGCACTCGTTAGGTGGAGCTGTAGTAGTAAACGTAGCCAGCTCGGGGAATTTGGGGAACTGCGTCCTAGGCTATGCCGTCTTAGACGTAGTCGAGGGCAGTGCTATAGATGCTCTGCAAAGCATGCAGGTCTATCTCTCGACAAGACCCTCGGGCTTCGTCTCCCTATCCCAGGGAATTGAATGGCAGTATGTTTTTAATGAATACCGAGGGCAGTTCTTTTCGTGCTCATAAGTTTTGCGTAGTACCCGGACGCGGACTATTCGCAATCCCACATCTGCACGCATATCTGTACCAGCACTGCTTAGCAATAACGGAGACGGCACTGGTCCTCGACCGTGGCATTGGCGAACAGATCTCGGAAAGACTCAGCCGTTCTGGGAGGGATGGTTTGTGGGTCTTTCTAAAAGGTTTTTAGAGGGCCGTGGCGGGAAGCTGTTGATTCTTGCTGGTACCGACCGCCTGGATAAAGAATTAATGATTGGGCAGATGCAGGGCAAGTATCAACTTATGGTCTTGCCAGAGGTAGGCCATTTTGTACATGAGGATGCACCAGAGAAGACAGCGGTTGCGGTATGTGCCTTTTTCGTATAAATATCAGGACTAAAGCTAACTGTGCAAAGCTGGTGGATTTTTACACTAGGAATAATAGATCAATGTTGGTCCTTCCGCCAAAAGTATCAAATATTATACCGAAGGCGAAATAGCTTGTATTGGTAATTTACATAGGCCAATTTAACTCGTTTTCTTCACATTTTAATTCCTTCAACCTGTTAAGGACTGGTAGTGAGTGAGTGATATATAGATATCCATATGCACAGTGACGCCAAACTGCAGAATGTAAGATTAGAGTTCAGCCATATTGTAAAGCAGCGAAACCTGGCCCTATGTGCCTATCTATCGACTGTAACTAGTTCTGATCCTTGTATACTTAGGTGGCTAGTGGTCATGGTATTTTAATAACTATTAGAGGCCTTTGGCCACCCCCTGTATTGCGATAATACGGGTTTTTTCAATCGTACACTTGGCAAATCCAAGGGTTATCAAATGGCTTGCTCTAAGGCTTGAAAGGGTTATATGTGCTGAGTCAAGGAGCCACACAGGACTCAAGGCTGAAGGAATTGGTGTAGAGCAGGCACCGCTTATACAACTGTAGTAAGGTCCTTGGAGCTTCGGCCATAAGCCTGGATCTATTGGGGTTGGTCCCAACCGTAAGCTAAACCAGTTCAACCCGGATGCATATTCATAATATGGTTTTCAAAAAACGTATTTTCGCATAAGTAGGCGTACAGGGAGTTGGACCACCCCTAGAGTCGGACCACCCTATGCAAAAAGTCTTCTTAGACAGTTCTCCAAACAGAGATGAATGAATTCATGTTTGAATTTGATGTAGATTTGAATTTAAATTGATTTGTTTTTTCATGGAAGACGTGCTGGTGGAGTTGTGATTGTTCGTTGGTGCTCGTGGCCGGTTGCTTCGCTGTGTGGTCGGACTCTAGGGGTGGTCCAACTCTCTGTACGCCTACTTACAGGGGGTGGCCAAAGGCCTCTATTGTCATTTCTACAAGGATTTTTCACCATGAACGAATAGAGGGATTTTGCAACGCATTATTTGGTTAAAATTCTGGCGCTTAGGGGTCGTTGCTGTAGTAACCGGTCACAAGTCCATGTTTTGGGTCAACGTTAGAGATAGTATTTACTAAGCTAAACAAATGGATTCTCTTACGGCGTTGCAACGCCCTGAGATAGCAAATAATTCCTAAAAAACTGCAAAACCTCAATTTTGTTAAAGAATTATTTGGTTGCTGCAGTCAGCATTTAGTTCAAGTCGTCGATACCAAATAATCCGTGCAAAATCCCTCTAACACATCTGCAGCAGGTGTCTCCTATTTAGCTTTTACAATACAATAAAGTACCGATTAATTTGTCTCGTGCTCAGCCCACTCGTATCTAATCCGATTTTACCTCGTTCCTCGGTGGATTAAACGGATATCCTGCACCGCAGGCACGAGTAAATGCCGGATCGGGAAAAAAAGCAATCGGCTAGGCATAAGACAGTTGATTACTAATCCATACACATGAAAAGATTGGGACATGAATGATATTTCATGACAACAATAGTTACAATTGTACCTAACTGACAAAGCGAGTCCCAAAAATGAACCCGACTCCGAAGAGAAGACCTAAAGAAAGAAACATAACATTAACTAGTAGCGATTACTTTTTTCCAAACAGCTTTTTCTTCAGTTTGTCGGCATACCCTTCTTGGTGCTTTGTCTGCTCACCGGCCGGGTGCAAAACATTCCCTTCACCACCACGCTAAATCTCAGTGGTTAGTGTATCATTCTTTCATTAATATGTACAAAAAACTCACACCCGAGTGGTAAGCTTGATCTTCGTGTCGTGGCACGTTAGCTGCTTCAGGCACAATATCGTCGTCGTTGCCTCTGTCAACCGGCATTTGTTGGGGAGATCCAATATTTCCTGCACCTCCACGCTTCACATCCAAGTAAGCCACAAGTTGTTGATTCCAATAACAAAACTAAACATACGCCTGAAGAATATGCGCCGCCGGTAGAGGCTGGGTCACCCTGGCGAAGAATCTCGCCATCGACGTACGAGGTTTCATCTGGGCCGATATTGCCCTGGCCTAAGGTGGAATGTAAGTAAGGCCTGAATGAAAGTCTGAGTCGCCCATAGCATACCACCACGGCCGTGAGATACAGCAGTTGTTTCACTAGGCATTGTAGTTACTCTTGAGAAAGAGATATAAGGGAGCACGTGAAGCTATTTGTGTAGTATTTGTATGGTTATAAAACGGAGTGGGTACACGTATTCAACCAGATGGGCTTCGATGTGGATGTTGTTTACATGTATTTGATTATCCATTCGGTGAGCTTGCCGGAAGCTTTAAAGTTTTTATAATGAGGGCAGCAGCCAAGTCCGAGAACAGGCGAAAACTGGAGGCAGGGGTAAGGTGGTGGCGGCTGATCTGTCGTTTTTTGGAGACATGTAGAAGCAGATTCGTGCATTCGTCACTGCTCAGTAAAAGATCCCATCAACCAAGAAAAAGCAATGGCGGGGGGTTTCACAGCACCACGAGAACATCGCATAACCCCTCAGCCCAGAAACCTGATTGGATGGATTCTGTTAGCCTGCATCAGCCTGATAGACGGCGATCTAGCTATTGATGCATCCACAAAGCAATGATGCTGCCAAGATATCTGCTGTGAGCTGCTTATCTCCCGCTGATACGTAGCAGCCGGCTACACGCGATTGTCTACTTCCCAGTTGTCCGCTCCATGGCCGGCCGTTTCCATTACTGATTCCCATTGCAAACTTCATGCACCGTTAGCCTCCATATCAGCTACCTGCACGAGTATGAACTCGTGCATATCTAAGTAAGTATATCACATTGATCTCATATCATTCATTTTACAGTTTATTCTAAGAAATTCAATTGTCCGGATTGTGCCCAGAATGCAATGTGATACCATGTTGATACTCGGGGGCTAAAATCATAATGAATCTATATTTTTGTCGGTAGGTAAATTTACAATGAAGTACTCGTACTCATGGTGACCACTAGTATTGAACACATTGGGCCGTTTTATGTATGAATTACACGATATGTAAACTTTTTCAATTTAATGTTCATAGAGTACACATTGATGAATAGCAGTACTTGACAACTCGGGAAAAATCGCCGAAAATATTTACCCGAAAATCTGCCCATTTGTCACAATTGTTTTCTGTTTGTCAAATAATCATGAGGAGAGCAGGCGAATGTTTATGTTTATGAATGTGTCGGCATCGCAGTAGATGCCTTGGTTGCAATGGCATCTTCACTTCGCCATAGTCTGTGGCAATACGTTAACGATATAACTTGTCACGAAGGATTACACTTACGAAGTGACTGTCTTAAGCTGTGTGTAGAAGTTTAGACCAGCCTTTCCATAGAAGTAATGGCCGCTCTGTCCTGCAATCGATCCTTTGTTTCCAGTGAAGGAGAACATGGGAAGTGGAACTGGTATCGGAACGTTTATTCCAACCTGGCCAGCCTCGATGTCTCTCTGAAACTTTGCAGCAGTCGCGCCACTGTTCGTGAATACCGCAACACCATTTCCATACTTATTGGCATTTATCAAATCCACCGCATCGTCAAGGGTGTCCACCTCAAGACAAACAAGAACAGGCCCAAAAATCTCCTCCTGGTAGCATTCCATGTTTGGCTTAACATTAGAAAGGATTGTGGGCCCAACCTTAACAAATCAATATGGGGCATGGACAAAATTGTAGAATACTTACAAAGTTTCCATTGGGATATTTGCTTGGTTTGTAACCTCGCCCATCAAGAAGTAAAGTTGCCCCTTCGTCCACACCACTTTGTACCAATCTTTCGATTCTCTCCCTTGAGTGAGGAGATATCACTGGTCCTAGGTCTGCACCTTCTTCAAACCCACCATTCACATTCAGTTGCTTCGCCTTTTCGACGATTTCTGGTAACCATGTTTTGGATTCTCCAACAAGCACAAGTGTGGAAAGTGCCATGCATCTCTGTCCTGCTGCCCCAAATGCGGCACCTACCAAAGCATTAATTGTCGCATTCTTGTTGGCATCTGGCATGATTCTATGCTTGAATTAATTATGTTTTCCAACGAAGGTGACCTTTGGGCCGAGCTCACGCTGCATGGTTCTTTGCGCCTAAGTTGGCTTGTACACGCTTCCCATTTTCTGCACCACGGCTATAAATGTATTTACCAGCTTTATCGCTACCAACAAAACTAATCGCCTTAATTCTGGGTTCGTCAAGGATAAAATTCACCGCATCATGAGCTCCATGTACAATGTTTAGAACACCGTTAGGAATTCCGGCCTCCTTAGCAAGTTCTGCAAGAATCATTGCTGCGCCAGGGCTACACACATTAGTAAGAGTTTGTGATGGATAGAACTGTCACCCACTCTCTCTCGGAAGGCTTCATTATTACACAATTTCCGGTGACAGCGGCAATAGGGAGACACCATAGAGGAATCCTACGACATGAATAGTTAGTCCCCGAATAGTACGATTTCCATCTAGATTACCATACATTGCAGGGAAGTCTAATCCGCAACTCTGGTTAGTTTTTGTATCGAGGTCTCTTGATATACTTGATATAACTCACTGAATGGACAAATAGCTGCCACGATTCCCAAGGGTTCACGGTAACTTCTGGTTTCCATATCCTTGGCCACTTCCAAGACCTCACCAGTCATTTGAGTTGTAATACCGCACGCAGTCTATCAGAAATTTTTCAATATCGATGTTTTAACTAGACAGTGAAGGCATCTCTACCTCTGCCACTTGCAGGCCTCTTAAAACGTCACCCTTAGCATCTGCAAAAGTCTTCCCCTGTTCGATCGTAATACTCGTAGCTAATCTATCCCAATTCTCTCTGATCAATGCAACGAATCTGAACATAATTTGTTGTCGTGCAAGAAGACTTGTAGATTTCCATCCTGGGAATGCCCTTGCTGCAGAGTCTACGGCTGCTTTCAATTCCTCTGGAGTAGACTGGGGTACCCGGGTCACCAAATTATTGGTGGCTGGGTCATGAAGGTCAATCCAATTATTAGATTTGGACTCGACAAAGCAATTGTCTATAAAATTTTGAGTATTGGCCGGCTTCGGGATCTTCTCGTGATTCATAGGATAATTTGCTTGAAAGACCGTAGGCTTGAAGCTAACCCCAGAGCCATGTAATTGGCGAGTAGCCATTAGGGAAGACCGTGGTTTTGTTGCCATTATGAATCTGCTTGATTGAAGACGGGGAGTCGTAAATGGGCGGGAGGAGGCAACAAATCTGACAGTTGAGCGAGGAGTGCCCACCCGCGTAAACATAGGTAGCTGCTAGTAGCTATGAGTTGTCAGTTATGAGCAGTCACACTCTTGATCGGATTCTTATGCAAAAGGAATTGACAGTTTCGGAGCTGTCTAATTATATAAAAGACTCTCACAGTTAACTTCTGGGAGAACCTTGATTTAAAATGAATAATTACTGAGTCGTCAGGAATTACACAGAGCTTTCCCCACATTTCGGGTTCGGCACGGACTACCGGGGTGGGTCAGACATTCACTTGTCACTATCGATAGCCGTATTCATAGCCGTCACAAGCCGCTCCATGTAATATCACCTGACATATTATTAGAGTAGAGTACAATGTATTCCCTGGTTCTCTATTTTCATCCACCAACAACGACAATGCAAGATTTTGCCAAAAATAAATATCCTACAACACGATATATATTTTATGTACCCACGCACTTTCTCGCCCATCGTTCAATATATCCTAATATCACCCTACCCGTATATTTTCATTACGATACACCAAGAGCAGCCAGCCCACTCCGGAACTGCTCAATAGCATTGTCTATATCATCATAATCAAGAGCGCTAATGGCCCATTTAGCATACTTCTGCGCTTTCGCAATGTCCTCTGGCGATATAGGGTTTCTTGGTTGACTTGGGGGCGCAATGTAAGGTTGCGATGTTCGAGGATCTCGATACACATGTGGGGTTTGAAACGAAATTTGACTAGATGTGTGAGTAGGTATGGGAGTTGAAGGATGCTGTTGAACTGCGGCTCGACTTGAGATCTGTGGTTGCAAGGGCTGGTAGAGAGGGGGTTGGGGTATTATTGGCGGGGTTTTTTGAGCGGGGGGTTCTGAAGGTGGAATATGTTCGTCATTGATACCTGGACTCACGGGGCAAATCTTCGCAGCCGATACTCCAGGGGAAACAGGCTCGTTCATTGATGGTACTGGCGGAAAGTAGCCCTCCGTCTCTGAAGGGGTTGAAGGGTGCAATTCTAACGGTTCCGGCTGAGATGGAATATTCTCAACCCGATCTAGAGGGGGTATCAATGAAGGTACATCCATCATAATAGCAGGTTTGCTTGGATGGAGCGAGCTATTATTCATAGAATTGTCTGGCAGCTTGGATCCTACGGAGTAGTATTCGTCCGGAGCGTCCTCAACCGTAGCACTAGGAGGAGGGGACGAGCTTTGCTCTGATTTTGGTAGAGGAGTTGGAGGGAGGTTGGGATCTTCGCCCTCCCTTAATGCCTTGAGAATTCGTGCAGCATGAAACTTAGCATACTTGATCTTCTTAACAATCTACAAAGAAATTAGTATAGACTACTGAAGGCTACGTTTATGAACTTTACTTCCGGATCGGGTTCATTAGAGAAAATTTTGGTAAGTTCCAAGAAGACGACTGCGGCTTGTAAAGCATCTGGTGTTGATCTATATGTAATCAGATCAAATTCCTCAGTAATTTATTCTATGATATCCTCACTGTGTGATCTTCCTTGCTTCAATAGCTCTATTGCCATTATTAAAGATCTTAAGTGCAAAATTCTCAACATAAGCCTGTGCTGCCATGTCGTCCGTGATTAAATCGTTGCCGGAGAGTCTCTCTTTACGCTTTATCACGGATTAGCTTCTTCAATGCTATAGTTCGATAGACAAGCATACTCCTTCTAGATCTTGAATTATGCCCATCATATATGTCCCACATTCTGGTGTTGCGGTTTGTAACTCCTTCTCGAGTGCCAGTTTTGTCGCCCAATAGTAGCCTTTCGCACACGATCTGAAGGTCAGTGGTCGGTAGTAAGCTAGTCACTAGAATTGAGACGACCAACAATAATATGTTATGACAGGGTCCACATTTGCCATCTGATTTCCCCGGTGAATAAACGGGCGGATGAGCTTCAGCTCATCTGGTGGTTGGGCGATCATTTTGGCTGCACTTGAAATCGAATATCAATGCGTTTGTGTGTGTACTGGAGGTGCAAGCTAAGAAGACGTACTGTACTTAATCTAGAGTACTCTAAATGCGGGGAGAGGATACCACTTAATGCTCATCCCACCATTAGTGCTTCTTTAAATAAGAATATTAGTAATTATCACTAGCCTTTCGGTATCTGAGTTCGTCACGTGGATATCTGACCAATCAAATCTGTCAGGGAGCTGATTGACATTGGTCTATCCCTTCGATTGGCTAGACATGGTGCACGACGATCAGATAATGCCGGGCTAGTACACACAAGTATTGAGTAAGTAGGCGTACAGGGAGTTGGACCACCCCTAGAGTCGGACCACCCTATGCAAAAAGTCTTCTTAGACAGTTCTCCAAACAGAGATGAATGAATTCATGTTTGAATTTGATGTAGATTTGAATTTAAATTGATTTGTTTTTTCATGGAAGACGTGCTGGTGGAGTTGTGATTGTTCGTTGGTGCTCGTGGCCGGTTGCTTCGCTGTGTGGTCGGACTCTAGGGGTGGTCCAACTCTCTGTACGCCTACTTAGTACTCTACTTAATGGACCTACATCCGAGGAAAGCACTACTACTTCTCGGTATTATTTAGCTTTACCTGGCGAAACAATAAACTTTATCTCATCATACCTTTCAAATGGCGCTGGCTCCTACTTTCGCATCCCATGCTCTGAACGTGAACGCCCCAATCCCAGTTCACACCATTGAGATATGTGAGTACATAAGTACACCTAGGTTTCATAAGATGTAGTAAATCACAGCTGAAGTTAATGGACAGATTTGGACTATGTTTGTCCTGTAAATCACCTCTGGGGAAGCTATTAAATCATCTTTTGACTGATTTAAACTACAAAATAGTTCTCAGCCAAGATTTTCAAAACTATTTACGAATGTGTAAAACCACTTGTGGAAACACAATATGTTAAGAGGGTTCAGGTATTTATCACCATAAGTCCAGCTCTTATCACCAACAAATACCAATAACTCTTGAAGATTATCTTCCGCCACCAGGTTCAGCCATGGCATCCAACCTCAACCATGGTCCACGAAGCTGCACTGGCAGTCGAAAAAATCGACAAAACCAAATTTTGGGAATTTTCCAAGGCATTATTTGAAAACCAAGTCGACTATTTTGACGTCAATACAGCCAATTTGTCACGAAATGAGGTCTATCAAAAGCTAGATACTCTTGCAACTTCAGTTGGGATCGGAGCTGGGGAAACTCTGGAGATTCTGAAAATATCAGACAGCCCAGTGAACGGTGCATATAATACCGGGAATCAGATTACAACCGATTTAAAGCTCCACATTAAGGCCGCTAGATTGGTTGGTATTCATGTGAGCCCGAGTGTAGTTTTTAATGGAAATCTTGAGAGTACTATTTCTTCGGGATGGTCGGAAGACGAATGGAAAGATTGGTTTACTAAGAACATTGATTAACGTATTCTCATTAAAAAAAAACAATGTGAACTATAGCTATACGAACTCGATCAATAATTATGAATGGTATATATGTGTATGAATAAATCGTGATGCAATCTTCCCCCTCGCTGTATGACAATGACCCATATAAAAATTCTGACTAATCTTCGTTGACTGCAACAAAAGCAAGCAAGAAACATAGGAAAATGCAGTTTTAACTCAGTCAACCAACATATGTCAAAGCAAGAAATTTCAGACCACTTGATCCTCCAAGAATATAACTAAAGCAAAGGGCATAAAAATCGAGAAACAACCCCCTAAAACTCCTCAAAAACACATCCTTATGAGTTGAACTGACTTTTCTGAAAGCTCTCAATGCTTATGTCACTAGGTTTGCCATCCCCTATGGCCTGTTTTAAAGCCTCGCTCGTCATAGTACTAGTCCTACTTTCTCCACCACCAGTAGTAAGCTGTTTTTGACCAGCCTGATCCTTTCGTTGAATACTTTCCAAGTATGGACTTGGTAGATAGCCAACTCTGGAATCTCTTGCCCGACACCTCCACCATTGACTTGGGTTCCCCATAGGGTCTGCCTTACTTAAAACGGCAACCAAGTCACCCTTCTTAACCTCTAGTTCAATACCATTCTGTGCTTCTGGCGTAAAATCAAACATCACTCGACAGAACTCAAGTTTGCTTGGATCCATTTGTTGTCCAGGGGTTTCCGCCATTCGTTTTCGCTCCTCTTGCTCTTGCTTTGCAGCAAGAGATCGGATTAACTTACCCATTAAGTATGGCAGTCCAAATACGGCAGCCACAAAGAAGAAGAAAGGCTTCTTGGATGGCCGCGGCGGTGTCCCTGGAGTACTCCGACCTTCAAAACTTGCAAAATTCGCGGCAGTCAGATCTCCAGCCGAAGCCGGCAATGGTCGGCCAGTGATTTTTGCAAGAGCTATTTTAGCCCACCGGATAATAGTGAATATCCCAAGAATGGAGCCCAATGTATTGCGAAGATTTCCAACCTGCTCGGCTACACGTACCATTGCTACACCAGCATGTTAGTACCTCCGCTGGGCTATGTAAAGTAAAGAACCCCTACCAAAAAACGAAGAATGTGTTGCCATAAAAGTAGACTCGAGCATCTGCGCAAATCCACCAAAGGCTTGGACGATACTCTCAATCATTTGAAATGTAGCCTGAGTAGAATTTTCCATCCCTCTTGTCAGACTGTTCGGATCATTCGGATCACCCATGCCATAGCCACCATAACCACCCATTCCGCCCATTCCGCCATACATTCCGCCGCCCATTCCACCCATTCCGAATCGTGAATAAGGCGAAGTATATGACCCCATACCGCCGTAGGAACCAATGCCTCCATATGCACCCCCTAAACCGCCTCCAAGACCTGCCCCAATACCTCCCATCCCATAGCCGGGTCGGTTATACGGACCTGCCGCCGCCGTGTTCGTAAGGCTGGTTGGTCTTTGTGGTAGAGAAGGAGGGACTGTAGCAGACGCGGTTGGCGTAGGGGTAGCCGAGACAGGCTGTATAGTAGTAGTTGATGGATTGGTCATTGCAACAGGATTAGACAGTGTCGAGGGAGTGAGGGCTGCGATTGTACAGTCGTGTTAGCTATCTCGCAAGACCAATAAATACATGAAAGACTGCGTACTTGTTTGAATAGTTGATGTGGCGTTTCGCTCCCACGGCTTTGGAGGTGACACTTGCGACATTCCAAGTTGATTAGATAGTACCGCTTATAGGAGTGCTAACGGCAATCAACAACCACTTGGAAATGCAGTTGAAGAAAATAAATAATAAGAAGAGCTGGTCACCTAGAAAGTAACGTGTGCAGCAAGCGATGGCAAAAGGAGCCCATGGTTAAAACCTCGGCAATGTTAGTGGGACGCCTGGCCTGTGAGTGGCAACGAGGCACCTTAAATCACTCGATGTAACAAACAGTTGCCTCGGATCGTAGTTAGTACCCACACATGGTTAAGTAATAAACCACCATAGAAACTGAACTGAAAAAAGTCTCGCATATATATATGATATAGGTCCACAGAATACAGTACAATTAGTCCCTTACGCTAGTCCATTGTGCATGTGTATGGACTTGATCTTGAAGAACATGTACTATTTTTCACCAAGAAAAGTGACTTTCGAGATGACCCCAATTTCACAGCTCAACTAGCTCAAGAACATGAAATTCAAATATTGTTTAGATATTTCATACTTTGCATTGCATGTAACAACTGTTTATTGAGGAAACATGAAAGGACAGTACCTTCAATGCTATAATATAACACTGGTTTTGGAGGCTTATTTTTCCTTCCCTCCAGGCATTTATGTCATGGTCACTTCAAACACAACTATCACGAGTATTATTACTAAGCCGTAAATTCAAACTCGATTTGAAAGTAATTACATGTAATTAACGAAGTAGTTCATGAAATATAATTATGTACATTATGGAACGTACATAAGTTTAATGTTATGTCAACGTCCTGAGATATATATGAAGTATCCCTAGAAGCCTAAAAAAATAAAATCATGCATATGTATGTAGCTACATAGTTTCAATAATAGCCCGTTCAACAATAGCACCACCACATACTTAAGTCAATGTTTAACTCTGTGAATATTTACCTACGAATACATATTCTATCTTTTAAAATCAGCATTTGAGATGAAAGCATGTTTTCTATGCCGGCATCGCGACAATATTACTACCACTGCTCTTAATAGAACCGGTGTCAATGGTTTCCGAAAATTCAACAGAACCATCCAGAACATGGATATCAATTGTTCCATCAGATGTGAATAGAACAGCAGCTTTCATCGTATTGCCTGTTGGACGCTGGAAATAAAACCTGCCATCACTACCACTCCCACCTTTGTTTCCACCCGTAGCTCCCTGATTATTGTGAATATGCGTGATAAGTTGGTCAGATGTGTCTGTAGAAATGGCCTCAAAGATATCGAATTCACCACAGCCAGACTCCCAGCAAGAGCAAGTACTCCATTGGGACATACGAGTTATCTTTCCATTCAAGGCCCAAATAGCCGGCATGTCGTAGTTATTACCAGATCCACCAGCTGCTTTTGGCATGGAAAATTCAAACATAAAGAGCTTATCGCCTCCAGCAAAGCCCTCTGAATATACGTTAATGTCTAAACTCGAGAGATATTTAAAGGGTAATCATACTATATGAAGGAACACCCTCCCGGGTGTAGCCACATGTGGCTTCATCGCATTGCTGATCGGAGAAGATATTAAATTGTTGATCAGAAGCTATTGTCATATCTTTTAAGCATGTAGGCCCGGAAGCGGCGCCAGAGTTATCTTCATTTGAAAATGAAAGCGAATTGCCAAAGGCGCTAGAAATCCAGGTAAGCAATTGGTTATAAAAAAAAGTGGTAAAAACAAATATACCTAGACCAAACACCAGAGCCAGAGCCACCGTTTGTATTCATGAACGTGACACCAGTATATGTGCCATCCGCGGCATTATAGTAAGCTGACCTTGCATAAGAACCGTCCCTTTTATGATGGTGTGCGTGACGATGGCCATGTCTCCGAAAATTATTTGATCGCCTGCTAGGTGAGGAAGCCGGATAGTAAACTGCGAATTGCTTCAAATTAAGCGGGCCCCGGAATTGTAGTGAAAGCTATACTCCATTAGCTATAAAACATCTTTTTAAAATGAAATGGATTTTTTACATCTTCGTTGAATGGTGCAAGAGAACCCGAGTATTCTTTCTTGACCTTTGTACACTCATTGGATTCTCCCGAGCCCATAAAGGTAACATCGTCGTAACTTCCCGTCCCTCCCACACCAGTGTAAGTAATAGAATCAACTGCGATTCCCTGTGCGGAGCTGAAAGTTGCCAACGCCAGGCTGACAACAGCTCCCAATGTGATTCCACTAAACTTTCCCATGTTTATATATTGAAAAGTTTGATAAAAATCCGAAATGTATTTATAAATGAATAAACCAGGGAATATAAAAAAGAGCGTAGGCTAAGATCAATAGATCTATAAGAGAATGTGGAAGCGCAAATATGAGCTTTTGATAATGAGCGTCTCTGGAGAGAGTAAGAGAATGAATATGGAACCTGGGAAGCATGGCCCCGGGAAACCGAAGTACTTATTTATATTTATTGAGATACCCCAAAATGAAATCTGTATCAGAAATCTCACTTTTGCAAGCCGGAAAAAGGCCACCAGATTTTAGAAGGTGCCAAACACCCCGGCCGACCTCGCCTTGAGCCGTAAAAGAAAAGTTTTAGGGGAAAACGGCATTTTACTACGCCGGGTTCCGACTAGCTAAGTAGGGGTAATGATGACTGTGGAATTGACCCACTGAGTTGAGTGTTGCGTGGTGCATGTGCAAGCACTCGTAGGAAGTGGGAAGTGTAAGTCTAGACGTGTAGCCACACGGTACCCGGCAACACGCCATGTGAAATTTGGCTAGCATGCTAAACACGCGGCGGCAGGGTTCTCCGTGGCTTAACCGCCCGGTGAAAGAGCTAGCTTATACGCCGATATCCGTATGAGGTTCTAGAAGTAGTACGAGTACTCTTACGTTACTCACAACTGCCTACATCTTATGAATTACTGCCCCCCCTCCACGGATGATGGCATGATGGATACGTCTATCTAAGTTAAGTACTTGTAGGTAGGGCGGTAGGCAGATATATAGCGACCAAGGATCAATAAAAAACCTCGCTAGGCATTTGTATGATCACACATGATAGAAACTCTAATTGCTTAAAGCTACCACGTTGACAATATATGTTTCTATATAGTTCAAATGCATCCTTCACAGTTTCCAAAAAAACCTTACTGAATGGTTATTATGGGCAGGACATAAATTATCCATGAAAGATTTGATTCAGCTTCATGATCCTAGCTGCTAGCTATATCCTAAGCCATTTATATAAAATACGGGTGAGACTTGCGCTTACACACCTGCGCGGAAAGGGGGATGACCATATACCAATAAGGGGTAAATACTAAATAATTATCTACATATGTATGTGCTCACTTATGAATTGCACATTTGCACCATGTCACTCATAAAAGATCCAAAGTAGGGGGCCCGTATGTCAAATCACTCATGTGAACTATTATAGGCAGCGTTTATGTATAGCGAAGAGAAGAAATAGGATTACTGGTCCAGGGGTTTTCCTAACTCCCCCATCTATAAGATATTGATTCTTATAAAGTGTTCTGTTTGGTATCTACAAAATGAATTTCTACAATTCAATTAAGCTAAGCCTGAAGTCTAGTTATGCAGCATTCGTCTTGATTTAATCCCTCTATTTAGTTCATGCAGTTACGGACAGCAAATTCTATCCAAATACGAGCATACTGTCTATGAAGAAAGGCCATCTTAGAACTATTAGCCTAGAATCAAGAATAATTGGCGGTGTACGTACCCAAGCGGGCATCGGTGGATCAGTTCCATTTGATTTACCAAGACCTTGGTAAAAAACACTCTTCAGGGAGAATTCTGCCACTGCCTCTTCGTTGTTGATTGCCACGCCCATGGCAAAGAGTCCATCTGATGGCCTCACTTCTTTCTTCAAAGGAGAATCCCCGCATCTAACGACAATTCGATCTGGTGTCTTGTCGATTACTTCAAAATGATCTGTTATCTGGGTTCCAACCTCATACGAAGAATTCTTCAGGTCCTGCAAATTCCACAGTTGGTGACTGGTTGTAGGTCCCTTGTATTTATTGGCGAGGTATAACCGTTGGATCTATTAAATTAAGCATTAGATATCTCATTCTATTTCAATATCTTACGAAGTTCTCACATGATATCCTGAAAGCTTGTTAGTTTTCAATCATATTCAAACTAAATGATAAACTGTGCTACGTACCAGCGCCTCCCCAAACACCAGCACAAAAAACCTCAACCAAACTACCTTTTTTCTCCAGCAGCTCCGGTTTTATCTTGCTCAATGGAACCTTTTTAACACATACATCGTGTAAAGTGGGGTTATTATTGGGGTTGTATTTGGCGTAGTAAGATGTTTTAAATAGCTCATCAGTGAGAGGAGATATCGGAACGAATGTTGACCCCAGAGTCAATGCACCAAACGAGGCTGCCACAGTGCCGACACCAAGCGTCGTAGTTCTCACCAAAGCCTTGAGAATACCCATCCTGTGTTCAAAGATGGAGAGTTCAAGTGATAAAATGGGTTCGGGTCCCAATGGTGCGCTAATTACTTACATAGCGGGGGACCCGATAACCCTTGTTAGACATGTCGGCTGTTGCTCTTTCTCTTGGGAATAGCATAGGTATTTTCGGCAACCAAATACATGTAACTACATTTAGTATGATGTACTCGCACTTTGTAAGTAGTTTGTCAGCCGCGTCCCTTTGACAAATGTTTTGTACCATGATATGTATAATAGGCCAATGATAAAGCCACGCACTTCTCATATAATACCACGCACCCTCGAGCTTCCAACAAAACCAACAGCCACTTGTACTGCCACCATCGCGTTTAAGTAAACGCTAGCTTGAATTAAGTAAATTTGTTATGATCCGCTCTCGCATCTCAACGGTCGCCTACGAGGGATATTTACTACAATACTAGTAATTTTCTGGAGAGAGATCTACACATGCTGAATCTTATATAGACTGCTGCTTTGTCTTCTATTTAGACTGCGGTATCACAGTTAAAAAGCGTGCTGGCAAGCATATCGTATTCAAGACGCGGAATTAATGATATGAAAGAGCTTGACCTTAAATGGCACTAGAATCTACTTAATTAGTGCTGTCGTAATGGTGCATGATGTTGTTGGTTTTTTGTTGGAGGCTCGAGGGTGCGTGGTATTATCTGAAAAGTGCGTGGCTTTATCACTGGCCGTATAAGTACTCTACATGTTTCCTTTGGATACTACTTGATGTGTATTGGCACATTTTACCCTCCCGACCCTTATGTGCGCTACAAAACGCACAAATGTTGGTATTTTCACAACCTTCTCCATCGAGGAATAGGAATACACTTTGATGACTTGTGTCATGGCTCACATGTGCATGCGGAGTAAGGCACTACTTTCAGATTCTGGTTTGCCCAAATGTTCCATTATTCTATCTATTCAGACGAGTCGACCATTATATAATACGGATTAATGCACATAATGACCCTACTAAGAAAAAAATTAACTCCCAACTACCCTAATGTGCCTTCGCCAGTGTGCCGCCCAGGGCAACCAGTGCCCGCTTCCAAAATTTATCTCCATGCCTATAGATCCAGGCCTGTGCTGCCGTAGCCCCGCCCAGGGCATTTAATAAATGTGCGTCCCGGCCGGCCTCCCATAAACCCTACTGTCGCCCGTCCAAGAGCACTCTCCTGCCGTACGCCCATAAACGGCCAGCCGGAGGGTTTATGTAAAGTTGTTTTGTGGACGGAGGTAATGTTTTTGGCCAGAGGGCGCCTTGTGCCGGCAGCCGGGGTAGAGCACAAGGGCGGGCTACAGGGGGGTTTATGGGAGGTCGGTAGGAGAGTGCCCTGGGCGGGCGACAGAATGGGCGGGAGGCAGGATGGGCGGAAGGCAGGATAGGCGGGCAACAGATGGGTGGGCGACGGGGTGCCCTGGGCGGGAGACAGGAGCGCGCCCTTTAGCAGCACAGTGAGGGCACATCAGGGTCATTAGGCATTTAATATTTAGCAGGGTCATTCTGTGCATTGCTACCTCCAGCGGGATCATTCTGTGCATAATCCGTATATAATATGTGAATGCGCACGCCTAGCACCAAAATTCGAACGGGTCTGGCATCTGTGAACATTCAACAAGCCTGTCTAAGTACCTGATTAAGAATCAGTACTACCTCTACTTGCTGCTTTATTGATTTAGATTGTTGCTGAGTCGAAAAGCTGGTCTACATAGGTAGTAATATATGATACCCACTTTATATAAAACACTTGCAAAGGCAAATAAGTAGGTCAAAAATATATGTACATACATTCACATTTTACTTAAGTGGGTGCACGCACCTTTCCATTCCATAGGTGGGTTAATGTGCGACTGGTTCAACAACATTGTAGTTGCCAATTTTAAAAAATCTCTAAAGAAATATCCGCCTAAAATCCGAAACATAAACCGCATAATGTAATGTAGTCTAAGACCCCATAAAATTAAATGCATCAACCTCATGCATAAACTAAGATAAATAAACAGTTATTTGTTTATTCGCTGATCCAGAGATCTTATTCTGGTCCATTGGCCAATATTGCTTCCAGTATCAGTAGAATCCTGTCGTCCACCTGTGATATCATTTCTATTTAGGTCCAAAGATATGGTGCTTTTATCGGGTGGTTCAGCTCCTATTTCAGCTTCTGGTACCAGATCCCAATCTGCAACTATAGTCTCTGCTTGCAATGTACAACGTATCCTGTCGACAATGGCCATATATCCAAGCGTAAACCCACCCATGATAGACTGCCCAAGCGCCGTTGCAAGATTACCGTTCGCTGTCGCGTGCGACGTTCTACCAAACGTAGTAGTATTCATTGCTGTGCTGTCTTTTGCGATCAATAACCTCCACATATTTTGGCCTATATTGCAAGCGTCATCTACATTATTGACCTCTAGACCTTGAGAGAAACATAACCAGGCTATATCCATGGCAAGCATAGATACTCCTTCAATATACTTTCCATAAGTAGTTGGATTATCTCGAGATAGTGTAGAAAATGCGCTTTCTACATGTAGAGGACGAGTTGCAAAGTGGCGGTTATACAAAGGTCCCCGAATGGACGTTAGGGGATTTCCATTTCCCGGGAGAATGATTTCATTTGGTAGTTTAAGGCCACAGTAATGGGATACGAGTACAAGAAGGCGGGAGAGGCTTTCGATAGAAGTATTTGTAATTGCGAAGGTTTGTGCTAAAATACTCCATAATCAGCCCATCGTTCGCTTGATTAAAGTGTTCTTCTACCATTCAAGTCGTTCAAGAGGTTTGGAATTGGAACTCCTCCAATAAGATAATCCACCCGGCCACTCTTCTTCCGTTTAATGCGCAGCCCATAGAGACCAGCTGCTTCCCGACATAGAAAACTTCTCGCCTCTGCTGTACGATTATACAAAGCTTTCCATTTATGGTTTTGTCGTCTGATATCTCGTTGTGTAGACTCGGCTATCGGCTCTTGTCGTCGTGCAAACTCGCGAAGTTCGTCGAGCCGGGTTTTCCTTACTGCGGCCTCAACTCGTGCAGCGACAAGACGATCTTTATCTACATGTAAAATAGCTTAGACGTATTCATCAATAATATATTATAATATTGCCACCTACCAGTTTGAAGCAATAATTTTAATCTTGCAGTCGTCACCTTAACATCTTGTATTCTATTCTGGATAGCGGTCTTTGGTGTAGCCCTTGCGCAAAGCAACCCTGCTGGGCTCTCGATATATTCTTGAACCTTTTCAGCTGCGGAATCCTTTCCAGATGATTCGAATAAGTATTTCATTCGTAGTTGCCATAACCCATTCTGAGCACACTCTACACAGCTCATCTTTTGGGCGTATCTTTCACATATCGCGCATTGCATGTTTGAACTTTTCCGTTAGTCCTGGCGCTCTGTCTGATGAGAAGTTGCATATGGAGACGTGATATTCTCTAGGCAGTGTTAAACCAGCATAAACTTATTATCTATACAATAGAATGGGGCACGATGACATAGTGGGACTCACCACGTGGGTTAGTCACTCGAAGCTACATGAGCTGTAGGGTAACGCTTAAGCTACAGTTGTGTCACAAAAGCCTGGCATCCCTAAAACCCCTGCTAGCACACTATTGGTACTGTGCGCTGATAAGACAACCCTCAATATGTACCTCACAATAGTTACTGTGAACTTTAAATTTAATATAATAGTGGTCATCGATCATCATGTATTGTAAGTATGTAAACTTAAGTACCCTATAATTAATTTCGAAAATCCAGAAGAATTGTGTTGGTTGCCACGTACCTTATAAGTTGTAAATGGAGAAAGTCAATAACAAACTTACGCTCTTAATGCGTCCATATGCAGCCTAGCTAATGAATTCCCCCACATAATTTAAGTACGATGTATGCATTGGACTTACTTAGATAAGCTCACTCTACATCTACTACATAAATCTCGAGTAATATGTCGACCTCTCAAGAAGGTAAGTTCACTGCTCAAAAGTTACAGTGGTAACTCCATATATTTCTAGCGAACATGTTGGAAGGATCCAATACCCCCCAGCCCGATCAAAGTATCGAAGACACAGCAAAATCGACTGAAAGCCACAGCCAGGGCCAGAGCAAAGAATCGGGTGATGAAATATTCACACCTATCCCCACATACGATTGGAAAGGATTTTTGTCAAGTTTTCAAAGTGAATTAAATCATGCAAGCTTGGAAGAATATGATTTAGCTCAAGAATACATGAAATGGGAATGGGTAATTCATCTTATCAATATTCATCTGGCTTCTATATTTACACTACACTTGACAGCTCCATGATTTGTGGTCTACGCGTAAATCAGAAAGTGAAAAGATCAGATTCAGCAAAGAGTAATAGCCGAAGCTAGGACAACATAATGTAAAATTCTAACTGTGTGTAGAATTGCAACAATCATACGATGGGTGCAAATAAAGGAGGGTGAAATAGAAGCAGAACGAACAGCACACACTAAGAGTATGGTGGAAATTTCGAAAGCAGTCGGTAAATATTAAGATACCTAACCAAGTGATCAATATTATGTAAGTACTTTGTATTTAAATTTGGTCTGAATGAAACTAAAAAAAGTACGGCAGAACACAAATTATCGTTGATAGAGATTACAGGCAATTATTGATGAAACAGAAGTATCATTTTGATTAGCAGACGCGGATTTTGAGGTTGTGAGCATCATATATAGGCGTAAATACTACTTAGACCTACTTAGTGTCCTTAGATCAGGTGAACAAACATTATTTTTAATACTGAGCTGAGGGTCTTATCGAGGATCTCCTTATGTAACACACTGCTCACAATAATACTGATCTTCTGATACATAATGGTACAGGTTCTTGGGCTTTTCAGAATTTCTGCTTATAATGGCTATGGACAGCCGCCCATTTTGTGTTTCCTCTCTCCAGACCGAACAATTTCTCAAATCATTCGGGTATTGCATGTAGCCATCGTAATCCTCCTGTATAATTTCGTTTTGCGTGACTTCAGATTTATGCTGACTCCACTTCGGTTCATATTCTTCACACAAACGAAAAAGCCTGCTCACGGGTGACAATGGAATCATTTTTTCTTGTGAATCCTCCAGATGGTTCATGGTTTGGTAGTTTTCAGATAATCGCATTACATTGCTGGGCAGCATTTCATTATTTCTAGAACAATCTGTCTCTGTGGATACCTCTAATGTTCGTGGTAGTGGACCATTCGATGACCCATTGCCGACAGACTTTTTATGGCTGGTCCCGGGACCACAAGTGCCGAAACGTGTGTGAGAACTAAGCCTTGAGCATTCAGAACGATCACTAGTGCTTAGTAGAGCTGATCCTGGGCTCGATATATCATTCGAAGCCCGACCTTGGTCACCACACATCCAATCTTTGATTCGATAGGAATCTTGTGAGCCCTCTTTTTTCTTGCGGCTTTCAGAATCATCATATGCAAAATCAGCCAATGATGGCCGTGGTGGCTTATTCATAAGAAAGTTCATCTTTGAATATGAGAGATCAGGTACTGAAATTATCAGACAATAACCATTTCTGTCATGTAAAGCCTTTACTCACAGCCAATGCGAGTGTCAAGAGATACTGCAAATCCGTTCTTGAAAATCCCCAGCTTGTGCTCCGGGTGTAGCTGTTTATACCGTTAGTCTTTGCATCATGTATAATCATTCTCACTAATAAGGGCTTACTGTTACACGAGGATTCATGATATGATTCGAAGTGAACCCTTCTATAAGTACATCCGATCTGTTTTTTGTGGTTCTTTTATCACTTTTGGATTTAGATTTAGACTGCGAATTCTTTGGTCCTTTTTGATGGATTTTTGTTGATCTATTAGTCGTTCGTGGCTTATGGCGAGATCTCTTTTCAAAGTTCTTGATTCTTCGGCCATCAACCTTCTTCGGAGACTTCCAAGAAATATGATTGCTATCTCGGTCGATTTCTTCAAGATGGAAACCATTAGCCAATTCGATAAATGAACTTTCAGACGACCCATATCTACGGCTTTTTTTGCAACTAGCCAATGTGTTTTCTTGGTTATTGCTTGTACATAACAGAGGATATTCCGTGCCGCTACCAGTCCATCGTCCATCTGAAGCACACCTTTTCTTGTGCAGGGCTTGCTGTTCGGTTATGAATGAGGTAACTAAATCAGGGTTTTTGTTATTGTGATCGTTTTCAAGCCTTTGTAGATAACCTAAGGTAAGTCGCATGTCGATGAGTTGTGAGAGGTCAATATTAGCAAAACAGCAATCTCTAGATGTTTTGATTGGTATCTGCAGCTAGGGTAGCAGGTGACCTGAGGTTCCACGGTCCCGGATTCACAAGTGTCTTCACAGCCGGCAAAAGTTAAAACGCGGCTTTAGTCTCCACACGCTGCTGTATGTCTGTGCGCCCACGGGAAAATAAAGTCCCCCGCATTTCCCTTGGCACAATGGGGAAGCTTCCCTGCTTTAAACTAGGATGTGGCATCCTTGTCAAGATAGGTACTTCAGTACTATACTCCGTACAGTAGACAGCTTAAAATTGACCTGTTTTAGTAAGTGTGTTTTGAAGCACGCCTATGAGTAGCACACACAAAGGTTGTTACAACTGCGCAGACTACTGTCAAGGTTTCACTATGCAAACTGTTATTACGGCTGTAATAGACTATTCTAGCAGCTTGAGAAGTACCAAGCATGTATAACTGGTAGTTTTTACTATCAGTCAAGAAGGAGTTGACCGTTTCTTGACCATGCAATCAAAAACAGATGCAACGTAAAGCGTGAACATCTTCAACGTACTCGAATGAGGTGCTGGTACTCTACGCCCTGGGTAAGTACTAGGTATTCTCTACTTAGAAAGGCGTCCGCTTTCAACCGCCATGGGACCGCTTAATAGGGTGTAAATCCTAGAACCAAGTCCCGCCTTGCATGTGTTCCGGCCCTAAAGGTGAGGGGTAGTTTACTTAGTGACGTAATCCCGCATCCCAGGATAAAAAACTGGAGATACTTTGACATCAATACTCAGACGAACCATAGTCTGTTCAGCCGTAACAACCTGTGCGCACCATTCGTCGTGTACTCTACTCTACAACTTGAAAAAAAATTATTTGCTCGGTTACGCGGCGACACAGACGAACCATGGATTTGACAGCAAGTGGACCGAACTCCTATAACATCTTGTGCGCGGGGATAAGGCACCAATGAATTAGGAGGCAGGTTGCGGAGACTCCGTTGTGCTTCTTTCTTGCACAAGAGAGAAGCGGTTCCACTCGGATCGCCTGTAGAGTATTCTACAGAGTAGATGCGCGGTGCCTACTCATGTTATCGATAGCTTGCCTGAAGAGAAGTCAGTACTACTTACATTATAAAAGTATAAGAACGTTGGGTTGTAACGGTTTATTATGTCATTCTTAGTAAAAGGCTTCGGAGGAAAAAGCAATTATGGTCACCCTGTTCACTTTCAGTTGCATTGTCTTAGTTCTTTCATGCTCGTGACTCATTGCCTGGCAGGGTTGTCTAAGCGCCACTCTGAGGTATGGCAATTGGACTCTCTAAACGCCAACTTACACCTTTTGTAGCCGGGCAAAAAAAGAGGCCCAAGCACTACGATTTTTGATAATTATTTTTGGGCAGTGATTGATATGCCATGTGACGTAGTAGTTCACATGGACTGATTTGACGCATTGTTGCAGATTCAGCTTTGATCGGGCTATCGCATCACGTTATAGCCATTTTGGCTATCCAAAGCATAGTTTGAGGTCAAAGCGTATCACCACATGATAGCTGCGCACTGTTCCCCAGCAAACTTTTAGTATAACATTTTCATTCATCTTTGTCACGATAGTGTTTCACTTTCAGCTAATGATGTCAACGGCGTATAACAACGCTGTTCAATTTCTTTGTTGAGTTTAGATGAACAAACATATTCTCAAACAACAACAACGATTGTAATAACAATGTACGATTCAATGTTTCTTTCATGATTCATCCTTAGTAGTATTTGCGTTATCCTGATTTTTCTTTGTGTAGCTGTGAATAACTGCCATTTCATCAGTATAAAATCAGGCCATATTTCCCTTACTCGACCATTTTTCACTCACAGCAACATCTCTCACATTCACAATTCAACTTTTCAGTTGGAAAGCTATCAATCCACTTTCATAACATACTTAACACGAATATATTTTCAGTATACAACGATTACAGCCCAAGCCATGTCAACCGTCATCATTAGCAATGACTGTTTCCAAACCTACATCTCAACTTTGCTTGAGATTACCGAAAAGGAGGTCCGAACACCGTATCTCAACATCTTTAAATCGATATTGCTCGGTATGGAGTCCTTTGAATTGAGTGCAAGTTTCTCTTCTTGGGAGATCGAGTGCGATCTTCTGCATTTCAGCCGAACTATTGCGGAGCCTTCACAAGGCGCTGTTGGTTTTTGTGTTGGCCAACTTTGTGACAGCCTGGCCACAAAGGGAAAGGCAGCGGCAACTCGTGTAGTGCCTGCGCAATTTTTTGAGTTTGTAACCCATACTGAATATCCAGTATTCCTAACGAGCTTTCATGTTTCATTTCTAACGTCTCCATAAAGACTGCCAGGAAATCCTAGTGATGACGATTTTGAATCACCAGCGGATGCACCTGCATATGTCAATTCTGTTGGTATAGTCATACCAACAATCAAGGGGGCTATGCGTCTTCCTCCGGGTTACAAGTTTTTTGATCTATCCTCCGCATTTTATGACTCTATAAGCAAAAAGAAAGAAAACTTCAACATGCGTTGGATTTATCCTAATGTGCAACGGTTTGCTAATTTCCAAATTCCAAAACAAGGCACGGTAGTCCAGGTATCCGGAAAGCTACTGGGTCGGATAAACAGCACGTTTCCAATGGAACAAATACTTGGCTGCTACATTGACAACATCGAATGGATAGGCCGACCACCACAAGCTTCTGCGGGCAGTCCTAGCATCAAGAAAGAACCTGGAACGTCAGGTTCTTCTACCGTTGACAAGTCTAGCTGGAGGAAACGTCAGAAAAGCAAGGTTGATTCCAGTGACCGGAAAGGGAAACGCCCTAGAGTTGTCCATACACCACCACCAATTGGCGATAACATAGCTTTTCCGGCTGGCCTCACTCCTTCCAGCTCTGGCCGCGTACAACCGCTTTTGGATGACGTGACAACTCCTTGCCGTGCAGGGCCGTCTTCCCGTACCATGTCATATACAGACCTGATTGCTGATGATGAGTCCCCGGAGTTGGTGTATTTGACCAAAGAGCAAGTTCGGGATCTTCACGATGGCTTGGACCCTGCGGATACAGGCAAGCACATTTAGCCAACATCATTCAAGGTTAAACTGTTGCACAAACGTAAGTGTATCTTTTTGACTGAAACAAGAGCATATTGAAATGATTCTGAAAATCAGTAACTGATGGTCATATCAACAGTTGAATCGGACCTTTCTTTTTTTTCAAGCTTCATGAATATTATTTCCTGATATCTTTTCGTTTCTGTGTTTAGTTTATTTGTTCTGCAGGACAGTTTGGATATGGTATTTCGGTTTTTTTTCTATTGTATGTTTAGTATCAGTGTTCAGAGTTCTCTTTCTGTATTTTGGAATTGTCGGTCTGAATGAAATTTAATGCTTTTCTTACGTATACTTGAACAGTGGCATACCGGATATATGTAGTATACCAAAATACTGTAGGTATAGTCAAAATGTCTGTTTCACCGCGCAGTGGTCGTCCTTCACATACGCGTGAAGATTTACTTGCCCGTCAGCGTATCTATCAGCAAAACCGCAGAGCACGCCTACGTGCAATTCAAAACAATGCTAATAGCAATGTCCACGAGCTTCACCATGATCTTTCATCACCTGGCCATAATCTGGAGTATGCCAATCAAAAACATTCACTCAGAGATAGTAGTACTAACTGTGGTCATTACTTATTGCTGATATTAAGACCATCTCCAAGAACTCTTGGTCGTCGTCATCATACTACTAGACGTCAACCAAACGCAATTCCTTGGTGGAATACTCTACCAAGTTTACGTCCACAACAAGCTGTACGTCACTGGATACAGCACTGTAGCTATTGTCACTGTCAGCTGTTGCAAGGCGAATCACAAGGATGGTGTTGCTCAAAAGGCCTTTACAGGTTACCTGCGTTACCTAATTATCCAATTGATGTCCAAGCAGCATTAATGCAGAACATGAATACTCTGTCAGAACAATCTCGGCGTCTCAATAATCTTTTTGCTTTTTCAAGCTTAGGCGCTTCGGGCATGTTTCATAATATGGGTGGCCCTTCTAATGTTGCGGTTTCCGGACGTGTGTACCATCAGATACGTGATCTATCCCAAGGACAACATTCCATGCGATGGTTTCTTTATGATGAAAATGAAAGAGATGCATCAGCACAGAGACAAGATGTTGATCCTTCCATGGTGGATCTCTTCCGAGAATTGCTAAACAACGTCAATCCGTATGTACATTATCTGCGGCATGCTTTACAAACGGTTCCGGATGCACCATTTGCTCTTGAACTTCGGAGCCGGCCCGTCGATGGAGAAATAGCAGCTGTGATTCATTCCAATAATCTTACTCATATCGAGCCTCGATCCGTTGTTGTCTGGAGTAATTCCGGTACAGCGGCGCGTCCATTAGATATTCTCAATGCAGAATATGAACCCTTGCAATACCCCGTGTTCTTTCCCAATGGAACTGCCGGCTGGAGTTATCATGAAAAAATTATGAGCCAAATCTGGTGGTATCGTTGTAGAATATTGCATGAGCCTCGGTTTCATTGGTTTGGCCGTCTTTTTAATGAATATCTAGTGGATATGTATTCCAGAGTCGAAGATGAACGACTAAAATATATAAGAAATGGCCGAAAAGATCATCTCAGAACTCTAAGAGATCGTATGGCTAATCAAAATGAAGATCAGCAAGATGGTGGTCAGTATTTGAATGAGGCAAATTGTACCGTCACAGAGGATAGTTTTATATTACCTTCTAGCTTTATGGGTTCACGTGCGTGGTCCTCTGAACAAGTGGCCGATTCACTGGCTATATGTAGGGAATTGGGTAATCCATCTTTGTTTATTACCATAACCACCAACCCCAAATGGCCGGAAATAGTATCACAACTTGCACCCGGCCAGAATGCATCAGATATACCTGATGTTGTATGCCGTGTATTTCATTCTCGGTTGAAATATGCAATCGACCGTTTGAAAATCCATCTGGGTGGAATTGTATATTTGGTTAAAGTAATTGAGTTTCAAAAGCGGGGATTGCCACATTGCCATATGATTGTGAAAGTATGTTCTTATTCTCTTCCGTTTTGTAGCCAAAACTAATAAGATCCAATTAGCTTCTTAGAGAAATACCATTTCACAACATTACCGATGTTATATCAGCGGAAGTACCAGGCCCAGATGATCCTGAATTGCGAAATTTAGTTCTTCAGTTCAATCAACATCCTTCGAATCACCTTGATAATACCAACAGTCGGTGTAATAAAGATGGTCGTTGTGTTTGGAACTTTCCACATCCGGTACAGACTCATACAGAACTCAACCAATACGGTCGAGTGCAGTATCGTCGTCGTAGCGAGGAGGACAAATGGACTGCCGCTTACATGCCATATCTGACAAGACTCTTACATTGCCACGTCAATGTAGATGTTACATCGACTGTCAATATTTTTTTGTAAGTCACTCCTTATTCAATGCTTGCTTGAAGATCCATGAGTATCATAACACATGCCAACCTATATATTATTAGATATCTGTACAAATACCTGTTCAAAGGTCCCGACAAGACTCTTTTTACAATATCAAATCAACCTATCGATGAGATCAATGACTATATCAATGCACGATATTTGTCAGCATCTGAAGCAACTTGGCGAATCTTTCAATATGAAGTCACTCACAAAAGTCCACCTGTCATAGCACTTCCCGTACACTTGCCAGGCACAAATCTTAGCCAGATGTACAGAACCGATGGCTCTTCTTCTTCTGCTACTCTACTATTAAGATATTTCTTCCGTCCTATCAATGCAGAGTTTGATCAACTCACCTATCACCAATATTATAAAAGATACAGAACAACAAAATACACAGCAGGAGAGGCTGTTCCCGAAGGCCAGTGGCTAGAAAAACGTTCGGCGCATTTCCCACGTATGATTGTTATCCGTAGAGATCTTAGACGCACACCGCCAATTCCCAGGATACGATCTTTGACACCACGAGCAGGAGATTTATTCTTTTGCAGAGCTTTGTTGTATCATCGTCCTGCTAGAAGCTTTGTTGATCTAAGAACTATTAACGGTCAGCTATTTGCTACTTATCAGGAAGCTGCTCATGCATGTGGATTATTTCAAGATACATCTGAAAGCGAATATACTATGACAGAAGCTGTGAATAATTTTTGCAGTCCAGCACAACTTCGTTTCATATTTGCAAATCTCATAACAAATTCTCCTACCTTAAGTGTTCAATTATTTGAGCGTTTTCAAGAGCAGCTCAGTGCCGACTATATGGATAGATTAAACTGCTCCGCAGCAGCTCTTCAACAAACATTTGCCGATTTGTCCCGTATCTTGCATGCTTCCGGTTCTTCACTCAAAGATTTTGGATTTCCAGATGTAGCCGGTAACATTGATGAACTGATGTACGAACGGATATACTTTGAACATCAAGAGCAAAATCTATACCAGAAATCCTGTGAAATGTATATCAATCTAACTGCGGAACAAAAAACCGCTTTTGAAAAAGTTACTGCTGCTGTGTCAGCTCGCATGCAACAGGTAGACTTTCAGCCAGACCGCAATCAAGATTTAGACCTCAATCTCTCTTGCATGTTCTTTCTAGAAGGCAAAGCCGGCAGGGGAAAAACATACACTGTCAATTGTATTGTCAATCGTTTACGTGGACAAGGTTTCATTGTATTGATATGTGGTTCAACTGCATTGAGCGTCACCCTATACGACAAAGGTTACACAGCTCATAGTCTGTTTAAAATACCTATCGATCAGGTTAGCAATAGATTATCCGGTATTGAAGCATGCGTATACTGACATGCAAATTATCCACGTCTCTCAGAGTGATTCTGAAATAGTTTCCAGCATACGTCAAGGCTCCGGTAGGGCAAATCTGATTGAAAACTGTTGTTTAATTGTTTGGGAAGAATTGCCCATGTCAAATCGTGCCTCAATAGAATGCGTTGACATACTTTTGCAACGTCTCATGAACAATCGAAACCCTTTTGGAGGCAAACCAATCCTTGCCCTTGGCGACTTTAGACAAGTAGCACCGGTTATGAAAAGCGCGGGACCTGCATCAACCTTTGATTCCTCTGTCCGATCTTCCCGACTGTGGCCTTATTTCAATATTTTAAGGCTTACTTTACCAGTCAGGAATGCAGGCGATCCCGAATATGCAGCATGGATTGATTCTATTGGCGATGGGGTTATAGTGGGAAATGAAGTACCCCTTCCAATGGTAGAGGTTGTACAATCCGTGGACGTTGCTGCTGATTATCTGTTTCCTCCAAATATACTTCAAGACCCTGTATTATGTCACGGCCGTTCATTTCTAAGCCCAATAAATGTTAATGTCGACGACTTCAACTCAAGAATACTGAATCGATTGCAAAGTTCACCAGCCAGTACGTCATCTCATCAAATCATCCCATCAGTCAAATCATACTAAATCTTTGCAGAAACTTACCGCAGCTTTGATTCAATCAAAGAAACCGAGGATAATAATCAATTCATGCATACGACTGACATGCTTGACTATTTGGCCCTATTACGACAACCCGGTGTTCCTGCACACGAAGTCATCTTGAAGAATGGCTCTGTTTGTTCATTGATGCGGAATCTCGCTCTCGAAGAAGGTTTGGTCAAGAATGCCAGAGTCGTTGTTATTGCAACAGCCAATAGATACGTCAAAGTACGGCTACTTTCTGAAAATCCTGCATTATCCAAAGAACACTGTCTTCCACGCATAATCTTTGAATTCAAGCCTGAATTTGCACCTTGGACTATTCAGCGTCGACAGATACCACTAAGATTAGCTTATGCAACAACATTCAATAGTTGTCAAGGACTCACATTAGATCGTTGTGTCTTGGATTTGCGAACTCCTGTATTTGCCCATGGTCAACTCTATACTTCTCTATCACGGGTGCGACAAAGACAACACGTCCGGGCATTATTTGAAGAAAACAACCAAGACCGTCATACCACAAACATAGTATATAATACTTTATTATTACCAAACAACTCAAATTAATTTCAACACAAATCAAATTAATTTCAACACAAATCAATTACCTCAGCTTGCTCTCCAGCCTGCTTTTTAGCTTCTTCTTTAGCTGTTTGTCTTTTCATACGCTCTTGACGTTCTGCTTGCTCTTGCATTTGCATTGACTTTTGTTTTTTCATCAAGTGTCCAAATATAGCAGTCGTTTCCCCTAGATTCTATTATATACCATATTAGTATATTCACAATTAGAATTAAAAATTTGAAGAATCATTTCAGCTTACCAATAACCCTTTCTCCTTCACCTCTTTGCGTTTCAACTTATTCACAGGTTTAACCACCTCACTATCTGCATGTCTTAGTTTGTAGGCTGTTTCGGTCTCATCTTCATCTCTCTGCTTTCGTGGTTTGTGATAATCATTAGTATGTGAATCAACGTTTATACGTTTCCACCAATCCAGAACACTGCGATGGGTAAAACAATCCAAACTATTTCTTTCACCCACAATCTCTATAACGTTGTGGGCAAGATAAGAACCATAAAAGTATAAGATGTCTCCACGACGCATCTCAATCAATACTTTTAATTGCCAAATCACCAACCACCCTGACTGATAATCCTTTCCATATGCAATGGCCGCATTGAACATATGCTGTGTATCCGCCCAGTCTTGATGCATTGTTCCTTCGTCTGCTTGCCCACGGTTCAGTGCCACTGCAAAGAACATCTCTGCAATTGGTTTAAGCTTTTTTTCATTCAAACCACCCAACTTGCGCTGAACATTTTCTGTCAAGTCCATCTTTCCAACCATTGCTGCTGCTTCCGGATTCAAATGCTTCCCAAAGAATGCAATCTCTTTGAGTGCCGGCTGCGCGGCTTTTTCCCACTGTTCTCCTCCCTTGAACCACAAATTTTCAGTTTCCTTGGTGCGATACAATCCAATATCATAGTCACCCCATATACCAAGGTGGGCTGAATCAACGTTTGCACGTTTTCCTGCAGCTAATGGCTGAGTATTTTTCTCCATAAGACCATCTGCATCTTCGATTGCCTTCAATGCCTCAATGCTTGCTGGCTGCCGATGAACTAGAGTGAAATCATTCAGGTCTTCAATCCTAATTGGTTTGCCATTTGAATATATTCTAGTGAACGTTTTCACTGAATCCGGTAGGTTGCTGGCCTGGCTCTCCATAGCTTTGTAAGCATCTGACTGAGAACTCGTGCTGACTTCTTTCAAAGTCTTTGCCAGCGTTCTGACTTGGTAGGTTTCCATATCAGCTGTAAGCTTCCTGAATAATTTTTCTTTTTTGGTAACAAAATGCTTTAAATCCTTCCGGCTTTTATGACCAGTTCCTGCAATGGTATAGGCTCTGATATCAACCATGTGGTTTACCCTATCAGCAATAGATGGTAGTGGCCTGGTGTCAATCTTCCTGATACGTGGGTTGATTACAACAGGAAGTTGCTGGCTTTTTTCTTTGCCTTTGTTGGCTGCCGGCTGTTGGGACTGCTCGCCAGTTTGTTCTTGAACAGGGGTTCTGGGTGGCATCTTCAATGGTTTGCTCGGGTCAGATAGGTGGTTCAGGGTCACCAAGGTGGTTTGGGGCCGGCAAGGTGGTTTGGTTGGGGTCGGCAGGGTGGTCGGTCGGGGTCGGCAGGGTGGTCGGTCGGGGTCGGCAGGGTGGTCGGTCGGGGTCGGCAGGGTGGTCGGTCGGGGTCGGCAGGGTGGTCGGTCGGGGTCGGCAGGGTGGTTCTGTAAGGTGGTTCTGTAAGGTGGTTCTGTAAGGTGGTTTGGCAGGTGGTTTGGCAGGTGGTTTGGCAGGTGGTTTGGCAGGTGGTTTGGCAGGTGGTTTGGCAGGTGGTTTGGCAGGTGGTTTGGCAGGTGGTTTGCTAGGTGGTTCCTTAGGTGGTTCAATATGGTAGGCAAGGTGGTCGGTCGGGGTCGGCAAGGTGGTCGGTCGGGGTCGGCAAGGTGGTCGGTCGGGGTCGGCAGGGTGGTTCTGTAGGGTGGTTCTGTGGGTGGTTCTGTAGGGTGGTTCTGTAGAGTGGTTCTGTAGAGTGGGTCTGTAGATGGTTCTGCAGGGTGGTTTGACGGGTCGGTCAGGTGGTCGGTCGGGGTCGGCAAGGTGGTCGGTCGGGGTCGGCAGGGTGGTTCTGTACAGTGGTTCTGTAGAGTGGTTCTGTAGGGTGGTTCTGTAGAGTGGTTCTGTAGGGTGGTTCTTCAGGTGGTTCTGTAGGGTGGTTCTGTAGGGTGGTTTGAACAGGGTCGGTCGGGTGGTCGGTCGGGGTCGGCGGGGTGGTCGGTCGGGGTCGGCAGGGTGGCCTGCAGGGTGGTTCTATAGAGTGGTTCTATAGGGTGGTTCTGTAGGGTGGTTCTATAGAGTGGTTCTATAGGGTGGTTCTTCAGGTGGTTCTGTGGATGGTTCTGTAGGGTGGTTTGAACAGGGTCGGTCGGGTGGTCGGTCGGGGTCGGCGGGGTGGTCGGTCGGGGTCGGCAGGGTGGCCTGCAGGGTGGTTCTATAGAGTGGTTCTATAGGGTGGTTCTGTAGGGTGGTTCTATAGAGTGGTTCTATAGGGTGGTTCTTCAGGTGGTTCTGTGGATGGTTCTGTAGGGTGGTTTGAACAGGGTCGGTCGGGTGGTCGGTCGGGGTCGGCAGGGTGGTCGGTCGGGGTCGGCAGGGTGGTTCTGCAGGGTGGTTCTGTAGAGTGGTTCTGTAGAGTGGTTCTGTAGTAGGGTGGTTCTTTAGGTGGTTCTGTAGATGGTTCTGTAGGGTGGTTTGAACAGGGTCGGTAGGGTGGTCGGTCGGGGTCGGCAGGGTGGTCAGTCGGGGTCGGCAGGGTGGTTCGGTCGGGGTCGGCAGGGTGGTTCTGCAAGGTGGTTCTGTAGATGGTTGTGCAGAGTGGTTCTGTAGGGTGGTTGTGCAGAGTGGTTCTGTAGGGTGGTTTTGTGAGGTGGTTTGACGGGTCGGTCAGGTGGTCAGACAGGGCCGGTCAGGTGGTTTGGCTGGGTTGCTAAGAGTGTGGCTGAACAATTGCCAAGTCCAGGTCCAGGCCCAGGTCTTGCCCTTGCTATATTGGCTTACAAATGCCTGTTTTTAGGTCCACCAGGTCCAGGTCCAGATGGTACCACTGTTGATTGCTTGGCTGCAAAATCTGTATTCTAAAAAAAAAAGTCAGCCCAAGCGTCCTCTTCCCAGAGTTGAATTGAAAAAAAGCAAAAACAAAACAAAAGAAATAATATTGTCCGCCCAACAACCCTGAATCCATCTACCCGCCACCTCCCTACCCCCCCTAGGGGGGCAACCTCCTTGCGAACAAAGCCGAAGCCATAGTGATGAGCTCAGCCGAGCAACACCACGCGTGAATTGGATAGCACGCAGTAACCTTAGAGAATGTCTGCTGAGAATGAACCCAACCAATCTCTTATTCCACATTTCGCACCAGAGGCCTCGGCGACCTCTGTCGAAGACTGTCCAACAAAGCCCGGCAGCTAAAGGGACGTGTCTCCACAAAGCTCCGTTTGTTGTAGATATGTGTCGTAGTTTGTTTTTGAAGTCACGCGATGGTTTGATAAAAAACACGCAAAATGAAAGCAACAACTAGGACTGAGTAGGATAAACCGTACCTTAACTTGATTGATTGTCCAAGATTGAGTTCAGCAAGGTGGTTCAGGGTCGGCAAGGTGGTTTGGTCGGGGTCGGTAGGGTGGTCGGTCGGGGTCGGCAGGGTGGTCGGTCGGGGTCAGCAGGGTGGTCGGTCGGGGTCAGCAGGGTGGTCGGTCGGGGTCGGCAGGGTGGTTCTGTAGGGTGGTTATTCAGGGTGGTTCTGTAGGGTGGTTCTGTAGAGTGGTTCTGTAGAGTGGTTCTGTAGGGTGGTTTGAACAGGGTCGGTCGGGTGGTCGGTCGGGGTCGGCAGGGTGGTCGGTCGGGGTCGGCAGGGTGGTTCTGTAGGGTGGTTCTGTGGGTGGTTCTGCAGAGTGGTTCTGTATAGTGGTTCTGTAGAGTGGTTCTTCAGGTGGTTCTGTAGATGGTTCTGCAGGGTGGTTTGACGGGTCGGTCAGGTGGTCGGTCGGGGTCGGCAAGGTGGTCGGTCGGGGTCGGCAGGGTGGTTCTGTAGGGTGGTTTGAACGGGGTCAGCAGGGTGGTTTGAACGGGGTCAGTAGGGTGGTTCGTACGCCGGGTCAGCAAGGTGGTTCTTCAGGTGATTCTGTAGATGGTCCTGTAGGGTGGTCTGTAGGGTGGTTCTGTAGGGTGGTTTGAGTCGTGCTGTGGAAAAGGAGTCATGTCACGCGTTGGTACCCGTTGGGTGAAGTGTGGCTGTGCCACTGGACATTGAACACCAGCCAAACTTGTGACCTATACCCCTTTATCACTGACCCGTCAAAGTCAAAGTCAGATCGCGGCCGAAGGCCGAACGTTTCTTGTACATAATTAAGTACGAGCACTAATGCACGGATTTGTACTAAGCTATACTCTGCCTTGTACATACTACACTGCCTAATAGTACTGGCCTAAGCACACGGGCTTTTAATATTACGAGTGCTTACACATATACCTAAAAAATAAATATACAATACAAAGTGCTTATGTGTGAAGTAGTAGAATTTATAATTTCTTAGGATGTAGTTCTTCACGCATGGAACTTAGCTGGCATCACAAGAATTACACCGGGGTCATGTACTCGTACTTGGCAACACTCGCCGTGGACCTGAGCCAGCTGAGCTGAGCTACATACGTCTGGCATAAGTAGTACTGCTTCATATACGTAAGAAGTACATAAGTACATGATTGTAGTAAGATCTACTTCATGCCTCTGCATATGTTGATGCAATGGACCAATTCAAAGGTAGAAGTCACAATTCATGGCTTTCTGAATTCGCAGATAGCACGCGGGTTTATTGCAACCTAGATACAGTTTTTCGGTTAAAAATGACGTATGATGGTGTGCACTCGTACGGCAGGCTGCTTTGTCCTCAGAGTCCCCACGGCACAAACACCTGAGCCCCTCTCTCTTCTATCGACACACGCTTCCTTTTCATCGCCCACATTTCCTGTTCCAAGATTTCCTCACAGAAACCTTCGAACTAAAACCCCCCTCAACGAACAATACCCCTCCCTCCCCTTCCTACCAGATACGCACAGGCATGCTCTCTTCCCCCGTCGTCTTTTCATGGGCGACTGCCCCGCAGTGTCTGCCCTGTTGTTAAATAGTGCGTTCAGTTTGCTTCACCCATACAACGTTTCGGTCCGCAAAGTTTCGCTACCATGTCTAAGCTTTTTGTTGGGTTCGTAATCATATCAGTTTTGATTAATTGTGTGTCATGGGCTGGGTCTGCCTTCACTATATTCAGCCTAGTGATACAGTTCGAATTGGTGAGGGGTATTATGTCGATTCGTTGCTAACATTGTATCCTCTACTAGAGGCCTTGCATGGCATACAGATGATACTACACTTAGAGCTAAATTTGAAGAGTTCGGTCAAGTTGAGGAAGCTGTAAGTTAATAAATCTTGCCGTACAGTAGATAAAATTGATGATTTTTTATGATAGGTTGTAGTCAAGGATCGTGATACTGGCAGGTCTCGTGGGTTTGGCTTCGTTAGATACAAAGATGACACAGATGCCGATACTGCCGTAAGTTTATTTTTCGTACATTAAAATCAAGACCAATTTACTGAGTCGAATCAGATCAACGCTATGAACGATGTTGAGTATGAATTTTATCTGTTCTTTTGTAATGAAGTACTCATGATTTGCTAGGTTTGATGGGCGTAGAATTCGTGTCGACAAGGCCACTGACCGCCGTGGTGGTGGTGGTGGTGGTGGCATGGGTATGTTTTATTTTCTTAAACAATTTCTCTTGCTTACATTGTTGTAGGTGGCGGCTACCAACAAGGTGGTTATGGCGGCCAAGGCGGCCAAGGCGGTTACGGTGGCGGCGGCCAGGGTGGTTATGGCGGAGACGGCTCGGGTTACAATGGGTATTAAGCTTGAAGTTCACTAGTACAGTAAGTCACAGTTCTAGCACAACGATGGAATGTAGCGACCATGTTTGTTTGAGAGCTTGTACGGTGGTTTCGTTTAAACATGTCCGTCTTTCTTTCTGTGTATTCCGTTACAATCACCTTCGGCGCAATGCGTTCAATGATTCAATGGTATCATTCAAATAGTTCTGTTAGTGTGGTGTCGTCTCGAAATCCATATAATCTCCGTCGTCCTCTACCGCCATTGACGGCGATATGGAGCTGTCATCATCGTTGAGCTTAGCGTCAGCTTCAAGGAGAGCTACTTTTCTAAAGAGATGCCTGACATGGTTGTCTTTCGACTCCGGACAAAGTTCTTCAAGCGACTTGTGCAGTTCGTAAAGGTATGCTTTATTATCCCCTGAAGGTCCACGTGAGTTGTAAATATGTTCGGCAAGCTCAGTCTCTCCTGGCACAGTATCGCGTGCAACAAATTGAGGGTTTTCGGGGGTGCCTGTAGATACCATAATGAATGCCAGCCTTTTGCAATGATAGGTGTACGTACCAATGTACACGAGAGCTTTTATAGGAGGAAACTTCTCATCACTCTGATATACGTCCACATAATGAATGGACTTCTGAAATTAGCCTAGCTGCAACCTCGATCGCTTAACAAATTTATGTATTCGTTACGTACATAACCATTTATCTCTCGTATGTCAAGATATCTGCGAAATTATCTCCCAATAAGCACAAATCAGATCAGAGCAATGGTATATATATTACTCTTTAACATGACCAACTCGTGATGGTTCTATCCTGTACGCAGTTCCCCAAACGACTTCGTCTGCATTGTGCTGGTAAAATGTATTCTTAGCCATAAATACACAGGAACTGGCAGAGGCCACTCACGTGATCACCGAGAGTTTCCCAAATTTTGCGTTCTACCAAAGTAACTACACGACCAGGCCTGCAGCCCCCGTCAGTACTGTTCATAACAACCAGGGTTTAATTAAATCATTAGCATCTTACGCATCGGGCGTGCCCCTATGATCCTCACTAATGATGCATTAGAATGTTATATCCAAGACGATTATGGGAACATCAAGGCAGACCTTGCCTTCCTTTATTCTTCAGCGTTGGAATGGTATTTTTGTAATCAAGAATTCAACAAACCTGCCAGAAACGTCTTACGAAGCCTCGGATGTATCCTGGAACGCGACGATCTGGGAGTAATAAGTCATAAAAATCTTCGGGCAAATTATAAGCATAGATGCACATACCAAAGTATGGCGGTGGCTTCCAGATCAGAGATCTAAAGAGCAGTAAGCCCTGTCAATATAGCAAAGATCAACGCTTCAATAGGAATGTGCGCAACAAACCCATAGCCAAAGATCCAAAATTCCTCCTCAGAAGTACAAATTGCCATTTCATGGGATACAGGCGAATTCATCAGTGCTTTTTGCGGAAAATTATGGTATGCTAATGGAACGGCAACGTGTCGGAAGTACTTTTTTACGCACGGATTATAGTCCAGGAACTTGGCGACCTATGCCCCGCGTCATGGCGGGTTTATCATCATTTCAGAAGACTAGGGTTAAGATATCAAATATCAACTAGCCAGCCATGGCGCATTAATTCCGAAATTCTAAGTCTCGAATAAAGGCTATGAAAAGTAAGTAGCACATACTGTATGTTTTGACCCCCGCCTTATGTGCGGCTGCCTGCGTCAGCTCTACAGCGCCTTTTCGCATGTCAACTTGTTCATCACTTCAACACACGTCTACCCAAAACCAAAAACTCTATACCTCTTGAAAGACTAGCAGCTTAGTATATTTTCGTTTCTTGGACCAGCTAAAAGCGACAAAATCTATGGCATATTACAACTCGAATCCCGATGCTTTACCAGCGTGAGTGTATACATCTTGCTGCATTTTTAGTCTCCAGGGTGCCTGTAGCATCACACATTACCATGATGCTCATACTGACATCGTTAATATTAGCCATGCTGAACCCGAGCAGGTTGGTTGGATTCTGTCATGCGTTCAGGAACGGGCATACTAAATAATAACTCCTGAAAGGCCGCCCAAATGATGTCAGGTTACCAGGAACCCCCACAACAAAGACCCGGATCCAGACCTCCTGCAAATATGCATCAGCAACCACCTGGTGGATATGGGAAACCGATATCCCCACGACCTGATACTTACAGTCAACACGGATCACCGCAACCGGGCTACGGAAGACCCACTCCTCAGGGTTTTGGTGGCCACCAACAAGGACCTCCTCAAAATGCCTATGCTTCACCTCCTCCGCCTGGGAGTGGTCCTGGTGGATATGGACAACGCCCGCCCCCAAATTCACGTCCACCGCCAACACCCGCGCCCCCGCAAGGCGCAGATCCACAGTTATATCCACTATTTAAAGCTGTGGATAAGGATGGTTCGCTACTTATTATTATAGCTTTTCCGCCAATGCTAACAGTATTTTCCCAGGCAGTGGACAGCTAAGCGAGAAGGAGCTCAGAGCAGCACTGGTGAACGGTGACTGGACATCTTTTGACCCACACACCGTACGCATGATGATTCGGTATGGATAATTCTATAAAAACAGGGTAGTTCTAATGCTGAGAATGTAAAGAATGTTCGATACCGACCAGTCGAGCACAATCAGTTTTAATGAATTTTGGTGCATTTTTTCTCCCGAGGACCGTCTCATACAAATTTACTCAGCTAACACCCTGTGTGTAGTGGCCTCTGGGGCTTCTTAGCAGCTTGGAGATCGCTATTTGATAGATTTGATACCGATCGAAGTGGTAACATTAGTTACGACGAGTTTTCGAACGCATTGGCCGGTAGTTAACCAACCTACTATGATTATATATATTTTTTAGAAAGAAGACTTTCTCTAACGAAGGGATTCGAATCTGCAGCATTTGGGTATCGTTTATCACCCCAGTTTGTACAGCTGCTTTTTAGGTCATACGACCGAAGAGGTCAGGATTCCTCGCCGCAGCCAGCCCAATCTCAAGAAGGTGGGGACGGGCAGTCCATAGTACATCGTTGTGCTAAATTTAGATCAGGACAAAACGCCATTTCTTTTGATCTATTCGTCCAGTCGTGTATCTCACTGAAGCGGATGACGGAAGTCTTCAAAAAGTATGATGATGATCGAGATGGGTATGTATTTATTGTAAATTTCAAAGTTTTTAAAATAGTAAACTAACGAGATACGCAGATTCATTACTTTGAGCTTGTGAGAACATGACTATGATATCCAATTTTTAAAAATTATACTAACACTCAACCTCTTAACAGCGAGGAATTCCTTACAGGTATGTTCCACTTCTTGACGATGTATCTGTAATAATGCGGGCTTAACGTCCGCTAGAAATCCTACGACAACGTTGATTTCAGTGAATAATATATTGACAATACTGTGATTTTCTTTTGCTGCAAAAAGCCAATGTTTTTGATATTTTGAATAGGGCTTGCCATATATTACCGAGCACCTACTGATCAAACCCTGATTTCCCACAAACATGCTGTATTTTTTACAAAAATATTGGATTTTCCATGTGTATTCGGAATAAGCGTAATTGTCTCTCCAAAAACATAATACCAGGACAGAAAGAGTTGGATAAACGCTGTTTGAGGGGTGAAATAGAAAATTTGTAACGACTATACTTTTGTAGTGCAATTTCAAACCCTCGATATCCAATGAGCCAAATTATGGAAATAAAATTTAGATATTGAGATCTCAGCACTTAAAAATTTGATCAATATAATGTATTATGCGATCTTGCCTAGCTAGCTTGCGCTAGCTATATATAATATAGTTAGGAAACGTATAAAAATCACACCGATTAATTAATCAGGTTGTTGTATACAAAATTTGCCAATGCCAATACAACTAACCTAGCTTACATTTCAGGTGACCTATTGCCCAGCTGTTATTGTGACCCTAATCCTAGTTCTTTAAGTGTGAATGCAAATAAAAAAATAACCAAAACCATATATTGGTCGAGCTTACTCCCCTTGAATAGATACTTTCTTTCTAGGTCGCTTAACAGCCGGCTGTGATGAATTTACCTGTCTACTCAAGTGGTGCCGTCCTAGAGATTGTTTTAGCAGTTCATTTCCCCATTATGTGACTGATGAACTACAACTTAACTTACCAATACCAACACTAAAAATTATGCAACATACTGCAATAGCCAGAAAAAAATACCACATGGTTCTTGTACCCTCTCCAAATGCATCTCTGACCACTACTTGATATTGCCTATCCAGAGTTCTAATACTCTCTATGCTTGCCGAAGCAGATCCCCCGGTCAACATCTGTGCTACTTTCAACGGAAGCTTCTGCCGTAATAAATCTGCTTGGTGTGCCATTCGATTCTGGAACACTACAAGTCCGATGCTGATAGCTAGTGCGGTTCCAAGCGATCTCAAAAATGCAAATGTTGAAGTTGCGGTGCCAACATCACCTGAATCAATTGTGGCTTGTAGTGCAATTAATGGAGCTTGAAATAGTGGTCCAGAGCCTAGGCCAGCCACAACTTGATACAACGTAAGTTTTGCCCATGAGCTAGTACGAGTAAGATCTATAAACAGCCCAAAGCCAAGGGCTTGCACAATGCAGCCACCCCAGATCAACTACACATATCGAGTCAGAAACCATGATGCACAACAAGAGCGGAGCACCTCTTGATAGCGCCCAGTTCGCGCTATAATCAAACCGGTTATACCGGACATTGTAGATAGAACGAATACGTACGGTAGTACGTAGACACCGGATAAGAGAGGGGTGTCGCCGCGAACGGCCTGAAAATAGCTGTGTTTTTCATGCAGTCTTAGCATACGATGGACCCGCGTGATGATAGATTCTAGCATACAATGGGAGGAAATAGCAGCCTGCAATGAATACAAAACCATGACAGAATCCAACCTATAATGACCGTAGCTTAGTGCCAAATTTTTATAAATTGGAAACACATTTTGATGTTTTACCAGACAACAACAGATGTTTGTCCTATTTTTAAAAAGCCTGCACCAAGAATATTAGCCTATCACTCAATGAATTTAAGTGTTCTTAATACCGTAGAGGCATGATTGGTATCTTCGCCACTTTCCATTCTACAAGAATGAATACCAGAATCAACACGACTCCGAATACCAGCAAGCACAGCACCATGGGTGAATTCCATGGGCGCATAACGCCTCCAAATTCCAGCCCTAATAGAAAAAGAACCGTTCCGGCGACAATTAATAGTGTTCCCAACCAGTCTACACGTTTAAGGCCTTGCACCAGAGTGAGTTTCGGTGACTGCAGGTGCAAGAATATCACCAAGGCAGCAATCGCTACTAGGCCAATCGGAACATTGATAATAAAACAGAACCGCCAACCCCATTTTGCCATGCCGGTGAAAACCCCACCCAAAACTGGTCCAATGGCAGATGCTGCGGCCCATGTCATTCCTAATATGGAGGTATTAATTATCAAAAACTTTTACTATGTGATGATTCTCACTGACCAACATATGAGAGGTATATTCCACGCTCACTTGATCAAGGATGTGTCAGTTTCTGGTCAATCTAGATCAGTGGAAATTTGATATACCGCATTGAGAAGATGTCAGATATTATGACATTTACCAGTCCCAACTGTCCGCCCGCCCCTAGGCCCTGAATTACTCGCCCGGTGAGTATCAGTCCAATGTCCTTAGCCGCAGCACACAGAATGCTGTATTACTCCAATTCAGTACTTGATTTGCATACATATAGACAAAATCCGTGGAATTTGCAGGTAAAATATTACAGACCTCCCAATCATGAATAGTACTGCGGCCGCAAGTAATACCGGCTTCCTGCCCCAAATATCACTATGTTTTGAATGGTTAGCCATACAGGTTACGCGGTCACACATATCTTGACCATCCTTTGGTGGAACGAAGAAGATAAAGCATTATAGTATACCTAAATTTTCCCCAAGACGGAAGGAACCTAAAGGGGCCCCGTGGTTCATGGGTTAATAACGGATTACACAAGATAATAGCACCCTAGAAGTTGTGGTACTACTCACGCTGCAGATGCAAGGAGATATCTAAATAGATTATTAATTTCTTTAGTCTCTGCGGCATGTGTAGAGTACAGATCGATTCCATGGATAGAAAGACGTACGAGCTTCCGATCCAGTTGTACGCGGATGGAGAATTAAACTCTCCCGCAATTACCGGAATCGCTGTTATAACTATGAAATTTATTTTTGATTGGCAAACCAAATAATTGGGTATCAGTAGTAAGACATACTAATGGTCTGGTCGAGTGCAGCAAGAAATACGCAAATCTACCAGTTGAAACATGTCAAATCAGCTTTGAGAATTTTACATATTTCTTGGTAACAATAAATTTGTGGGCTGGCATACACATAATCCAGCTACAATTAAGGATTTACGATTTTTACTCAGCTCCTCTGGCTGCGACTGTGGCTGTATTGGTTTTGTTCCGTCATTGACGTCGCTGGCCGCCGTTTGTGCGCTTCCATGATTGCTTCTTCCAACATCTTGTGTTGATGTTGAGCTGCTGCTAGCGCCACTTACCTCCGATACATGCTCTACTTTCCCGAGACCGTTCACCGAGTCCACTGCTGTTGTACTTGTATCCTGGGTCGGAGGGATATCACAAATACTGGTAGGTTTATCTGATGCATTCAGCTTTTCCATAACAAAAATATGCAACAACGGTGCTGCAACAAGAAAGTAACGTATGGTGAACCTATATGAAAATATTGCCGAAAGATAAAGGATGATCAGGGAAGTGCAGACAAGTTATCGAACCGCGGATTTTGATTTACAGTAGGTTAACGGGAATATCAACATTTATGAGCTCAATTTATTCGCGGATTCGACAGGGTAAAACCAGGCGGAGTGTTAGAACCGACTCTAAATTATGCACATGCGTCCCCACAAAAAAGCGAAGATGATTCTATAGGGAACGGAAAGTAAAGTAGGCTTTCGCCTTCTCCTCGCTTCCTAGTCCCAGCCCTCGGCCATCCAGAAAGTACTAGCTAGGTTAAGCACATATTACATCATGTATGCAGTTCGCTTCGTGGCTTCCCCACCCAGCGATCTTCATTTGCTAACTACTTCCCATTGGCATCCATTACGGCTAGGGTATAAAACTTCACGATCGCTCCCCGCACCATTGGCGTGGTGACTTTGTGTAGCCAATTTTATTCATTTTCCTTTAGCGTCTCTTACCTAACATCATGGAATTTTGGAACACGCTTGAATTGTCTTGTATTCCTTCCCTAGACATGATATGAACAAAATGATGATGGAGAACTGTTCTCCATACATGTATATATGTCTAAGTTATCCCTGTGCAGCCATAACAACCTATGTGCGGCACTCGTCGGTGTACGATCGGTTCGCGGCGAGATAGACTACCCTAAACATGCTTACTAAGGTGTGTAGGTACATAAGGTGTTGAAAACAGTAATTTTTGGTGGAGGTCTTCTTTTATCACCCGCCTGTCTCACCTCACGGAAGAAGGCTTGGCGCCTCGTTCATCGGAGCCGCAATAGATCGCGAAGCGGTTATCGAGTCTAGAAGCGAGACAATCTTGTACCAGAGGGATACTATATAACTCATGTAGAAAGAATTGAAAAATAATTACATACAATGTACATTCCAATGGTTGATTGAAGTATGCTGGTATGCATTAGAAATAAAAAGTTGCGCATGTCAACCCAACCCCAATCTACCGTCGTCCAGGACAAAGTTCCAATCGGTTTTGACTTCGCCCATAAATTCCACACAGCATAATAAGAATCGTGTCATGTCTGATCCACATCACCAAGAGGCACGTATAAGCTTGCTTCCATCTTGTTGATTTTTATCAATGTTGCAGCCTAGTTATTAAAATTAGTTCGTAGGAAATCAAATCCCTCAAAACTTTCAGAGCTTCCATTGAGAGTGTTGCCCAGTTGGTTGAGGCGATGCATGAGGACATCGTCAAGACAAAGGGAAACAATGAGGCTATAGCTGGTAATTATGAGAGATGGGCCTACTTGTGTACACAATAGTAGTCTAATCCAGCGGGTGTGGTGTATAGGACTTTCGAAGCGATGGAAGGAAGTTCTGAAAGCTGTTGTTCCACTACAAAGTACCGATAATTTAGAGAAGAGGAGTGAACCAACGGTACTTGAGGTAAGGGAATAAGTACAAATGGTTTTGGAGTTCAGTGGTTTTACAGCGTAGAGGCCGGCGGGCTAGTTTTTTCTACCGATTTAAATGACTCAACTCGTTTCACTCATCAAACAAAGCTTCACACTTCCAAGGTTATTCGCATCTTATGTTCGAGATAAGGAACATTTCATACCGTCCTCACAATAAATACCCACACCCTAAGCTATCCAAAAAGACTTTCTGTTTTTGTACATGAGAAAGATAAAAACTAATCTCAAACATAGAACCAACCGCTTCCAATGCTTAAACCCAGACAAACCCATGCGATGCAAAGTAGAAAGAAATCCAAAAAGAAAAGAAATATACCCATATGATAATGCAAGAGAGCCTGTGATAAATAAATATAATAAATTCCCACATCATGCAACCCTGAGCCAGTCTGGCGTACACTAAATAGTATGCTTTTTCTAGAGAAGTAAACGAATGATAACGCCATTCTCCAGCGTATAACCGTAACTCTCGTGAAGTTCGTAATAAAAGGCACCAAAGGCCAATAATAGAAGATAATAATTTGAAGCAACCTCGCTTCTAGTGAGGTGAAATTGACAATGTTCATGTCTTCACCCGTTTCGGGATAGAGCCATCAGAATTATCGGAGCCTGGAGATCTTCGTTTTCCGTTACCGTTTGTTTCTATAGCATCTTTAAAGAAATTTTGCGGGTTACTGCCGATAGGTGTTTGAAAGTTTAGGGGACTCGGGAGCATATTGTCATTACTTCCGCCGTTCCTCTGCTGCGGAAATGGAAGTGACCAATCACCATAAAAGGAAGATGGAGACGGGAGCATAGCCTCGGTAAATCTACTAGGCAAAGCTGACATTGGCGTTTGCTCGGGCTGCGTACTGGCTGGTGGTGGGCGGGAAAACGGGTTGGCTGGGCCAGTGGCTCCAGCGCTCAGCAAAGCACTGACACTGGGAGATGGGGGCGGAAGGACCACGGGCCCTCCTTCTGGTCGAGCAGATTGGTTACCCGCAGTAGCCGATGAACCCCTAGGAGAGGAGTCTGCAGGACTAGCAGCATCTTCGGCTTCCGTTGGAATATGTACCTTCAATTTAGGCCGCATTCCAGCAGACTTCGGATCAGCCATACTGTTGTTCCGACTTGGTGGGGGCGGGGGCGATGTGTTGATCGGAGGGGGCAGAGGAGGTACAGATTTCTCCTCTGTTTTCACGGACATCTCTGCGTTCTTGCGCTGCATAGCCCCGACATCTACTGAATGTGAACGGACAGCTGGCTCTTGCCCAAATCCAAAATGTTGCGCGAGCATAGACTCGCTGGGTCCAATGGGGGTGAACATGCTCCGGGATTTGGCCGGTGCGCGTTTTGCAATCGATGCAGCTGAGATATCCTCTGAGCGTATTGGTACATCAACCTCAGGTGCTGGTTCTGATGTATAGGCCGGTGGCATAGACTGTCGTCGACTTGTTTCATTTATGTATGCTTCGGCCTGAGCTTGTGCTTGGGTCTGCTGTTGTTGGGCATGTTGCTGTTGGGCATGCTGCTGCTGCTGCTGCTGCTGTTGTTGTTGTTGTTGTTGTTGCTGCTGCTGCTGCTGCTGCTGCTGCTGCTGCTGCTGCTGCTGCTGTTGAGTGTAAGGATATCCTTGGATCTGGTTCAAGTTGCTTGGTTGCATAGGCATGACTGAAGTGGCCTGTGGATTGTAGACAGAGGAATGAGGCATGTGATAAGTATATCCACCGTTCGATTGAGGAGGTTGGCTTGCAGGGTACGCATTTGGGGGAACAAGGTTGGAGCTATTGCGCCTTTGCATCTGGTTTCTTGAGGTTGGCCGTGTCATGGGAGGCTGTGGAGTACCAACTCGGCCTAGGGGATATGAGCCGGCACCAACAAGGTTTTTAGGCATATTAGGAGGTGAGGCTGATGCAGTGTGACGATTGCTAAGATGAAGTCCTGCATGCATATGGGGAGGAAGTGGATGGTCGTTTGATGAATGAGATCCAGCCCGTTCTGGACCTGTTCCAAGATCATCATCGTCGTCGTCGTCATTTAGGTTTTTATCTTTGAAATCTCCAGGTCCCTTGGACTCATGAGGGGCCTCATACTATAACTAGTTAGCATTACGCAACATGTACTTGAGAGTGTAAAGGGACACACATATGAGTGCCGACTGAGTATTTCCTGTATATCCCCTGAGGAATATTGATAAAGTTTCTTATTGCTGCCAAATATGACCACTGCAACATCCACGGAACACAAGACGGATAACTCGTGCGCCTTCTTGAACAATCCACCTTTTCGTTTGAGGAATGTTCTAGAAACCTAGTCAGATTGGCTGCGATTAAAGAAGCAACGGACGACATACACTGAGCGATTACGATCATCTTTGATGGGTTTGATCTCTATCTAAAACATACTATTAATAACTGGTGCAGTGTGCGTGTTGGGCAATAATTAAGATTACGCAACCAATATCGTACACACCTTTCTACGACCCATAATGTATAATAATTGAAGGAAAGTTTGGCAGGTGAGGTAATGTCGCGGTAGGAAGACTCAATCCGATTAAATAGACTGCAGTTATGCAACGCGGCCCGAGTGAAGGTAGGAAAGAGAGGATGGCAAAAGATCAGCGACGCAACGAGGGAGAATTGAAAAAGGGCGAAGGGGTTCAAATGCTTCAACCGATGAGTCGGTTAGCTTGAGAGGAGAAGAACGGCTAGATGATGATGTTGGAGGTGAAAGTAAAAATAGAGAGAAGACGAGTGGATATTCTGTGATATATACGCGGGCGCTCAGACAGACAACGAACAAGAGGAGGCCGACAGAAGGAAGGGTCCTGCACGGTTTATATGCTAAAAAAAGAAGCGGACGATGTGGCCATAAATAGACCAAAGGTGGTAATCTAAGAGGATTTAGCTGACATTGCAACATGTGCATGCTACCCTGTTTGCTGCAGTGATGCCGGAAGCGGCATAGTGTTCACACACATCATCCTGGTTGAATGGGTGCTTTCGTCCTCTCGCGCCGCCAGACCGCCAAAATCCGAAACGAGCGTTGGCCTACCGTCGCTCGCTTGACAACACTTGTAGCCTTTTTTCCGCTTAAAGCCACTGTTTTGGGGGCAGAAACATTTGGGTCTCCCTAGCGCTAATGAGGAACGGCTGGGAAAAACGAGGAAAGCACTGGGCAGATGCTGCTCCACTTGACTCCCCACCATTTTCCCGGCATGCCCAGACCGGCCAGTGATCTTCATCATTCAGGCCTTGCACTCCGTCGATTTCTATGGGCCTGATACGATATATGATGTGTGTATGTAGGTATGTACAAGCTATGAATAAAGCGAAGAAAAGAGGTTATCCCTGAAAAAGCCACCAACGGTGATCTTTAATGAGGGTTTGTATGAGACCACCTGCTACTGTACGCAGTCGATCTGTGGTTTGTGCAGTGTGTTCCTTTACATATCCCTATAGCTTGTATACACTAGGTACACATCGTATTAAGAACCTATTCGCATTTCTTACGTCCTTCACTTACATGTACTTTACTACTACTCAATATCTCGTAACAAAGAAGAACCACTAACTGTATTGAAACCGTTTGAATTTATTAAAAACTGTCGAATTACTACTATTGCAATGTCACGATGTATGCATGGACTAAAAAACATAATCGATCATATCATATACGCATACTAGTACATGGGCCATAGCTATATGTTTAGTAAAAGAACATTGTAACTTATAGACATTCTTCAGGCGTTATACTACACATTGGTTCTGTTACCTCAATGTCCCGATCGAATATTGTTATTGTTTGCTAGTCTTTTCTTTGTCTCCTCTCATAACGGGTGTTGGGAGAATTATTTCATCCTGTCTCGGATCTGTACATAAATCCAGTACACATCTATAGTTGACGTCGATCAGCAGGTAAGCTATTTATCTAGATACGTATAATAGCTATGATAAATCCTCAGTTTTATGTATGTACTTTTTTGATGTGTGCGTGCGCACACATCTGAGTCGTACCACCTCGTGAGCCATTCTTCGAGTTCACTTAGTTGATGTTACATACATACTTAGGGTCTGTTTGGTTGCGCTCCGTAGTTGCTAGTACTTGCTCAGTACTTGGAAATCCAGTAGTTTTGCCAAGTACTGAGGGGGTGTTTGCGCCAACTACTGTGGAAAATACAAAGTACGGACCTAAGTACAGAGTAAGTACTGAGCAAAATTTCTACTGACCTCTGGAGGTCAGTACTTGCTTAGTACTCTAGAGTCACACCACAAATGGCCCAGTATGTCAAAACTTCCTCCACCCGTGCTTGTTCAGAGCTTTATTGCTATTGATTCCTCCCACCACTTTCACTTTCATTGGTTCAGGCAAGCAATGACTCCAACGGGGAAGAATATAAAAACATCTCCGTCAAAAAAACATTCAACAAAAAACCTTGGCAACAAAAAAGTGAGGCTCTTTTTTTCAATCTGGCAAAAAACACTTATGGATGGACAACCATACACCCCTCAGTACTTGTATTTATACGGTTTGTACAATTCAGTAGTCCCGACGGGACTACTGAACTGAACTACTGAACTGAACTACTGAGCAACAACTGCGGAGCGCAGCCAAATAGACCCTTAGTAGTAGGTGCTTTTGTGCAGAACATTAATATTAGGTCCCCACATGTACGTACTCTAGAGTACAAGCTAGCGCTAGCTAGCTAGCCCTTCCAGAAGTACGCCATTTAATATTTACTATTGCTTAATAATTGACAACTAAGCGGCTTAGTACATACTGGACTACTTAGGTAACGGAAAGCATAAGCTACAGATCAACTGCCGTCGTCGGTCTCATGCAAACTCTCCAAAAATTAGGTAATGTTGGTAGCTTTTTCAGGGATTCCCTTTTTCCATAACCATACCCCCATGGCTTATGAAGGAAGAGGTACTTCTCAAACTTCCGCTCGAAGGCGCATACGTCCTTAATCAACACTTTGGTATCTACATAGTTACATGTTTATAACAACGTTGTGACGTTACCTCGTACACGCACGAAGGCTATAAAGCAAACCTAGACATGTATTGAACGAACATATATATACGAAGTAGATACATCTAGTGCGCGCATTCGTAAGCCTAGCTTGAGACACCAGGGTGTGATAATTTGAAAAGCGAGACGTATATTCTACCATAGGTGTATATCAAAAAAATGAAACTTTTGAAGTATGCGAGTAAATAAGTTTTTCGACCTGGTATTTAGTACACTATTTCCATGTTACCAGCCTCCTAAACTTATCACAACGTTTTTTGTGCATCATGCCCCCAGTTTTTCAGCGACTTATAGCTTTTGCTATCGGTGTTCCGCTTTGCATGTTCTTCCTGTGCAAGATGACGTTTACTATAGTTTTTGAGCAGTGATCTAACATGCCTGTATATGCCAATGGAAAGTACCAATAGGAAACGACTTTGCGCATGTGGGAAATATCGTCCTCATCGTAGCTATCGGCAGATTTACACGGATTCTTATGTAGGATACCTACAATTTTTCTACCACTATGAGGCCAACATAAGTTAGTATAGTATAAAAAGATCAAATAGGAAGCAAAAAGTTGCGCACCTCTCATGTCCAACGGTTTCACCGCTTCCATCGTTTTTTAGCCACCCTGCATCAGTAGATGCGGAACCTTGTAGCCATTCTTCTAGTTCTTGTGCGTTCATATTAACTAGGCTGTTGAATTCCCTGGGAAAAATCAGCCAAATTTTTGACACAAGCCCAACAAGCTATTATATATTCTACTGTATAACAGTGGTTTTATCCTTAACCATGATGATATTCGTTGGTCGAAACAGGTATCGATTGCTCTGGCTGAAGAACCTCTTCATCACCAACAAGTGTATTTTTCACAATAGTATATAAGGTAGATGCTGTTACGTATGTATACATGCATATTACTAGGTATATATTGTGAAGTAAGTATTACATGGTAGGCAAGTACTAGCCCAACCAATCCGTTTTGTGGTGTACTTACTCTGTGAGAAATAAATAAAACGTCATCGGCTGTAATATACGGTAGCTAGTAGCTACTAGGTACTTCTTTCGTGCGTGATTAGGTAGTGGATGCAGAAAAAGTGATTAAACTAAACGGGCACACGGGGTAACATTAGGGGTTATCATAGTTGCGTATCGGATTTTTGTCGGATTGTAGCACGTCTGGGCATCATCGCTGATTGGTTCAAAACACTGGTTCTTGTAGTTTTTGTCGAACAAAAACCGACAGTCAAAATCTGTGTCGGCCGTCTGTGTTCATGGAAGTTATACCTATTGTAGCATGAGGCCTGACCTAAAATAGCTTAGACACAGTCTGCTAATAAGTAAAACCCGACAATTTGAGGTCGACAATTGAAAACCGACAACTCCCCTCAAAGTTGCGGACCAAAACTGGTTTGGTGCCATAGGCCGACAAAAATCCGATCCGCAACTTTGATAACCCCTATTTTAGAGTAGAGTAGAGTATGTAATTTTTGTGATCATCCCGGGCCTAGTTGTGTGAAGTTCAAGCTCGTTGGCGGGACTTGGCAGACATGGTGACATTATCAGGGGTCTGCACAATAATTTGCTGTAATCCGCCCGGTCACGTGGAGTAAGTGCACCGCCACACATCACATTGATACTTGGCCACATTGTGCACTTATGTAATTATTTAGCCCAAGCACAAACTACATCTATACACCTCCACCAACAACACATCCCCTTAGCTATATCTACCCGGATTGTTACTGATAATCAAAATAAACCCATACCTCTTACCCAGAAGCGCTGAAATACCTTCATTCTGATACTGGAATTAATTCGCGATGTCGGCTGTGAAAGCAAGTACCCGCTTCAAGAAAGAAAACGGAATTCTTCAACTTGTACGTGATGCCGTTACTTGGGTACCCATAGAACCACCAGGCGCTCCCCCATCTATCATAATTCCGTTGACTAGTATAGCAAGTATGTTTCAGGCCAAATCTGTCTAGGGTATGGAGTTAATCATTTGTGCACGCAGATCTCCAAGCAACTCCAGCAAAGAGCGCCAAAGTGATGGTGAAAATATTTACAACTGAGATTGAAGGGATAGTAGAACGAGTGTTTGCATTCACTGCGCCAGGAGAAACGGCACGTGTGGAGGCTGATGCCATCACAGCAGCGATACAAGCCACTAAAACATTGTCTGGACCTGGGACACCTGCTCCAGTTTCCGCTATTACCACTGCAACTGTGGGATCGGTCAAATCGAGTGATCCATGGAGTATTTCTAAGCTGGAAGCTGATACAAAGCTCCAACAATCGCTGTTGAAGGCTGATCCGGCACTGAGCAGTACTTTTGCAGATGCAGTATTATCGGGAGCTATCACTACAACTCAATTCTGGTCGACTAGAACTCATCTATTAAGAGCCCATGCTACCGAGAGAGCACAGTTGCGAGGTCCATACAATGTTCTTGCTGCTATCAAGCCTACAACAGTAGATAATGTAGCACGCATGTCTCTTTCGCGTGAACAAATTCATGCCATTTTCTCACAGCATCCATTGGTAAAAACAGTTTATGACGACAACGTACCCCAAGTGTCGGAGGATCAATTTTGGAGCCGGTTTTTCATGAGTAAACTTTTCAAAGAGCTGAAAGGTGAAAAGATACTGCAATCTGACGCTACTGACAATATATTTGATAGGTATCTAAACCACACCGAAGAAGGTAAAAATATCAACATATTTAATCCAATCTTTCAACTTACTTAGATGTGTAATTAGAAAATTCTAGAAAGCGTAGACGCATCGATCATGTCCCTTTCACAATTGACCTTGCTGGGAACGAACAAGATCTCTCTAAAGTATATCTTCTTTGTGGCAGTACAAGCTTAGACTGATTACTTTGATTAGAAAGGTGGAAACAAGCCTGATCTGACTATGCGGCCATCAAAAGTTGAGAATGTACCCATAATACGTACATTAAATAGTCTTAGTCAAAAGCTCGTGGACCTAGTGGCACCGTATGTGTTTCTAGTTACTTAGCACACTACTTGCTACTACTAACTCTTATTTAGAGCAGACCATGATCCAAACTTGGATCAAGACGCTCGATATATAACTGAGCAAAGACTTACTGATCTTGGTGGTGATCCAAAAGAAGAACAAATTATTCTAAATATTCAAGATCAAAGGGCGTTCTTTTCAAATGATTCGGCAGACAAATCTCGAAATAATTACGCCAACCTGGATCCAACATCCGTTCTTAATTTTATGAAGAACGAGATTGGAAACACGCTCTTTGACATTGCTGTATTCCTCCCACGAACACATGACGATGATAATAAGGATACAAGTGGGAAAACAACTCTTATAAATGCTACCGCACAAATAACTGCTGCTGTACGCGACAGAAGCTCTCAAATATTGGGTTCCACGACTCTAAATTGCACATCCGGAGGCCTCCCATTAAAAATATTTGATTCGGTTACTTCAGTTCATGCAACTTCTGGGGAGTTCTTGCATCATTTTTGGCTCGCATTTTTGTCTGGTGACGAGAAACGTGCAAAGGATATAAACAGCATGGTTAACAGTTTGAGAAATTCTAAGGCCCGTATAGAGGCAATTGCCAGTAGTGCAGAGCAAGAAAAGGAAGTAGAGAAGGTTCTACGGAAAAAGGCCTTACAAGAGGAGTACAAGAGGACTGGCATCAAACCCAAGAGGAAAGATATGGAGGTTGGTGGAGGTAAACAAGTCGTTGAAGAGATGCTAGGCCCTACACTAGTAGCTATTGATAATGCGTTAAACAAATTTCAACTTGCACTAGATGACGCTGAGAAGTCACTGTGATGATGTATTCAATAAATTATGTTTGACCATGTCTGCTTCACACCTATTTTCGAATCAATTTTAACTAACTTTGGGGAATTATAGTAGGCAACAAATAACTAGTTATTTTCTTATTTTGATTAAATATATAGTATCGATGTCGAATATAGCGGAGCAAATATTCTGCTGTTGACATGTAATACAATCAATGGATGACTTCCCGTAGGAATTTAGAACAGGTTTAGAACGGGTTTAGAACAGGTGGTGACACAAGATTTAGACAAGTCGTCGTTCTAAACCTCTCTATAGAAGGGGGGGGTTCTATAGAAAAGATAGAAAAAAAGTTAGAAAATCGACTATGATTGGTTGCGAAGGCGCCCCATTCTGTCAGACCAAGGACCTTGAGGGGGAAAGCTAACCAGTTCAGGCGCTCACATGGTGCCGAGACCTTATATAGAACGTACTTTTAGAGATAGAACCTACGGGAAGGGGGTTGGTTCTATCTCTAAATCCTATTTTCTAAATCCGTTCTAAAATCCTACGGGAAGTCATCCAATGTGTGCGATTGACTGGAAGCGCGTACTCGTACAGCCCTGTGGTACGAACTTGAAAGTTAGCGGCCACCCGCAGTCGCGCTTAATAACTACCGCGACTAACAACCATACTCCCCAACAGCCTACAAAACGGAATATAGTAGCTTCTACTCATGCTAGAGCTCTTACTACTATGGGACAGAAGATGTGGAATTTTTCTTAGTAGCTGTTTCGTATGCCAATCTCCTTTGCTAACTTTCAATTGGAGGTGACAGGAGTGCATGCCTTAATAACCGCTAGATATCGTATAACTCAAGTACCGCTGCACAAAAGTCAGAAAGTGTCGTGAAGCACACTTGGGAACACTGTTGTTTTAACATGTTATTCGGATCACAGTACAATATATAATAGCTCTGATGTTTAGATAACACGAATTTAAATCACATGAAAGAGTCGAGGGCTATCATATATTAAATTAGAGGGGAAAGCGGACGCCACAGCTACATCTGATCTGTGAATGGAATATTTTGGTCAACCAAATTCGTATACATTATGGTTCTAGCGAGTGTTTTTTAATAGTGCGCGATTCTTTTCAAACCAATAAATGGCATACCTCTCATGCATTCATCTGCAAGAATTACTCCGCACGGAGTACCGTACATAAGTCATGTAAAGAAGTTATCCCTGAAAATGCCACTAACAGCAATTTTTGGTGAGGGTTTGTGAGACTACATTGCATATGTATGTAGAGTACTCTACGAGTACCTGTACTCTACGCAGCCGATCTGTGGCTTGTGTGTCCCATCACCTCCATAGCTTGTACAACGTTGTTCCTCTTCTGGTGGAACTAGGCGTGCACAGTGCATGCATGCTCAGCATGCACGCACGTTCTCCGCCTTGTGATTATATTTAGAACATCGATCAGCTGAAACCACTAAAAATATAATATACATACATGCATACAAATGTGTGTACAAGTCTTATTATAAGAGACCAAGGACGCCCGCGTGTAGGATCCAATCCATCGACACCACACAATAATACCTACTGACTAACACGGGATGTCACGCACCGACACCTCTACACCTGCTACAGTCATAATTGCTGAATTAGATGACACATCCATAGCTCCTGAGAAACTTCATCAGCAGTCCAACCAACTTTCAGTAGGTACATCATTTTGCAACGCATGAATAATGTCACTAATGTTCTTCTCTGATGAAAAGGTGCCAATTCATGGGAAAGCTTTGCTGGAGGTCCTTAGCCTATGCATTGTGAAGGATTAATATTCTGATGCTGTTAATCAATGTGATAGTTGAAGAAGCCGAAAGAAGAAAAACTTAAGGATCCTGCCGTGCTCGTGAACGTATGGTTGTCATCTAATTTGTAATGTACTACTGGGGGCTAATTTCCTGAAGCTTCCAGGTTCCCCATCCGCACAGGTGAGCCTATTAAGTATTGGTCAGTTGCTAGTCATGGGATTTGACCCAATGAACCAAACTTAGGAGCATGAGGTGGTTCAGACTTCCGCAAAGAGTTATTTTGTAACAAAATCCGACTGAAAGCTTCAGCTTTACAGGGCTGATAAGTATTTGGTGGAATCAAGAACCGTATTCGAGGGGAAGTCGTAAATGCATAGCCATTCACATATCTCAAGTTGACACTACATGCATACGGAATTTGTTCATTTGTTACGCACACCAACCACGAGAAAAGTTCTTTGAGGGGTACATAAACCCTCCACAATTCGTTTCATGAAAAATAAAGAATTCCATGCCCACTATGAAAAATTACAGGTCCTGCAAACCCGTTCCAGACGAGTATTAAGCACAAACCACCCCCTTGTGGCCGCTTTTCTGGTATTATTGATTACGACGAGTGTAATCCGATTGATGCAAATCTAGGACTGGACTAAAGGGTATTATTTCTAGTTCTATCGAGTGATAATCTTCAAAACGCACTGAAATAGTAGAACCAATCAAATGGACCTAGCGACGTCTTTTTTGCTACACCGAAGAGCAGGCACCAGGAAGGGGTAGGGTTTTGTTTCACCTGAAGGATCTCTCTGATTTATCTCCATTCTCAGAGATATCTCTAGGGAGTCTCGTAGTAGTTCGCTGGGATCAAGTCCTTCAATACTTTCTGCTGCTCCATCAAATCCCCCGTCTTGAGGGAAGCTTTGTGCTGACTTATTCGGTTGAGACCTTTTGAATGTATTCCTTTTTATTCTTCCAAAAGTTGACCTTTTTGATTGTTTTATTTCAAGTGATGCACTGGAGCAATTTTCAGGATCATGTGGACCTATCATGCAGTAATTCCGCCCTTTCACTGTCAACAAAAACTAAATTAGAATTGATTTTAGAGAATTTACTTGGTAATAGGCGTTTATTATTACGAGGGGTTCCATCTACGTCCGTCCTGAAGAGTGGAAACATGTCCTCATCGGTATCTGAATCCAGGTGATGAACCTTATTGCGCTTATTCAAGATGTCTGCCATCGCTGTAATATATTCAGCAATCTAATAATCTAATTGGAGTAGCTTGGAATACTATTTGGTGGTGGGGTGTTTACAATTGCTGAAGAAATGATGTTGGGCATGTACCGATGATCATTGATTTTGGCTATATTCAATTTTGGATTTGACATGAATTGTCCAATGCCAGCTAGGTGGACGTCACCGCTGTTGCTGTTAGTCATATGCATGCTTGCCATATAAAACATGTATCGAATACCCTAGAACCGTGATGCGCACAGAGAATTCCGCAGAGAGCATTTGTAGTCGTTTGACAAACTACATCGGTCAGTTCAAGAGTTTTTTTTTTAGAATGATCATTCAACCCAATTCCTTTCTACTTTATGGTTTTTGGCAGTCCAATGGTCATCCAAATCGTCAAGTAGTTCAACACCACCTAAAGATGTTAGAATATGTTTCCAAAGAATTACATCGCGTGTGTACCATCAAAGTTATTAATGAATCCACCAAGTATTCCCATGCGACTAAGCGCTTTAATTGGATCCATCAATCTGGAAGTTAAACTTATAAGATATTAACAAGAGTTCCGGCCGATCAATAAAACTCAAGCTTACAGGTTCTCGAGCCATACGAGTCGTGGATAAGCAATTGGGACACCAAGAAGAACCAGTAAGTGCTTTGTTTCGCCAGGAACAATCTCTTTCCGAAGACGAGCAAAAACTTTATCGTATGTCGCACTGGACAGAACAAGGTCACGCTGGATTCTCATCAGCTGCGGAAAATGAGCTAGATAACTCCTCAGTCTTACCATTCGCTCAGTGCGACAATCGAGACCTAAAAACGCAATTGAACGACCGAGGAACATGAAAGTACTACGACTTAATTCGGTGATGTAAGGGCCCGGTCCACTTCCAAGAAGCCAACTCGGTTCATGTTCTTCTTTTTCCTCGACGGTGCTCTGATGTTGAAACAACATATAATACCTAAATGCTACAGCCCCCAGCCCGGTGAACACAGGGCACCGATTAAAATGATTTGGATATGATCCGAACCCATCAATAATGTCATGGTCTGTTAAATTAAATCAGCCGGTTGATATATTCGTCTTTGCGTTTTACTCACCATCCCATATATTGACCATCGGTATCTGGGAGTTAGCGATTCCGAAAGAACCCTGTGAGAACCACATGCCTGTACGTGGGTTATGAGAATTGCTCAATGTATCATAGAATTACGCACTGTATCTTTCAAGATAAAATTTCTCAAGCTCTTCAGCCATTTCAGGCGTGAATTCATGAGCTGATTTTTGAAATGGGGTTTTTATCGCAATCCAAGCTTGGAAATGCTTGGTTTGTTTTGTAACAGCGTCATTATAAACTGTAATATATCGTCAATTATGATAAAAACCATGATTTAACTATAACTTACTTTGATCACCTCCTCCGAGCATTACATGAAAAGGCTTTTTCTGGTGCTTATTTAAAACATCCTTCCACAAGGGATCAGGCCCACAGAAGTCATCAGGATTCACACTCAGGCTGAACCCATTGCAACTATGAAACATAATATTCATTGCCTGTCCTCTGGCTGGGACCCAGAAGGATATCAATGGGCCATTATTTATTCGGTAAGCAACTCTTGACTCAAAGTCAGATAATTGGACTTCAATATTGAATCTCCAGAAAGTGACACCACGTTTTGCAAATAATTTCAACCCTTCGATCTCCCTGAACTTACCGGCCTTATCGCCATCAAGGAGGGATGGAATCGGATGGGGCCCAGTGGTGCCAATTTCGGTATCTTTTTGCTCCCGTTCACTAGTTGAACTCCTGTTTTTGGAGCCAACGAAAGACAGTTGGAGCGATGGGGATGGCGAATAGACAGATGAACTGTCTGTGGTCACAATCATGATCGATCCACGCCAAGTTTCTCGCTCTTCTTTTGCAGTCACACCTTGTCCATCTCTACGCATGCCTGTGTATCGTAGAAGCGGACCACACTTTATGGACAATGGAGGTGAAAACTTTCTACGGTCAGGAACTAGACGACCAGGAATCGCCCGTAGATAGGCCATAATCAGCGCGTCTTCTCTTTCCTCTTTAGTATGTGGAGATTGGAGGTGATCAGGATGGTGATGATGAGATGGATGATCAGGATCATGATGGTGGACATGATGGTGTTGATACTGATTATCCGCATCGTCAGGACCATCCACAAAGCGTGTTTCATTGATAGAACGTAAATTTCTTGGTGGAACAACCACCGGACTTATATTCAACCGATTTGAGGTAGGCAAAGCCTTGAATAAGACTTCACGATCCTCATGAAGCTCGTTTGTGTGTAGAAAATGTTTCCTACCATTGTGGACTTCGCATTGCGCTGCATCTATGTCTACTTCCATATCTTCCAACGTTAAGCGTGCAAATTTACTTGTGAATTCATTCCGGAGTGTTTCCTTGTTGTAGATGACAGCCTGTGATGCATCATCCCCATCCCCCTTTCCCCAAAACCCATGGAACGGGTTGTGTTGATGTAAAAATTCACGAGCACCATATGCCATGTGATGATGAGAATTTACTTCTGCTGGTTGATCCCGATTATAAGTAGGGATTTCATCTTGCTGACCATCATGACCATGAAAAGTGGGCGTATTGGGCTCATGGCAGTTATCTCTAGCCACCGCATTGGATTCATCCTTTACTTTCGACGATTTTGAGGTGTTCTGAGGAAGGCTTTCCTCTTGCCTATTGTTTAACGTATGTGCAACTTCTCCAATGATAGGTTCTTCACTCATGTTCTTTAATTCAAGCTCAAGCTTTTGTAGGGGCGATCTTTGAGTAAGGTTAGCCATGCTAGAGGCAGTGTACAATGGACAAATAACCTATCCCTCGCAAAATCGATAGGTGAAGAGGCTATGGAGGCCTTTCTGTGGGAAGTTGGTGAAGCCAGTGCAGCAAGTTTCAACGAATGTACCCAGGAGGGAGAACTCAAACAAAAAAACAAATGAGTGACAAATGAACTCTTGTCGTAGTAAACAGTCGGGTAGCTAAAGTTGTATGTATCAGTGTTTATGGTTGTGTTTAATGGAATTAATGGAATTACAGACCAAAATAGGCGTGGCACTAGCATGGGTAAATTTCCGCTTGAGTTGGTGTATTCGCATAGGGTCCACCCGAATCAAAATCAGGCGTTTTCCTACTCCATTCATCTAGCGCAACTTTCATAAAGTTAGTAATATTCAACCGATAAGACAAAAACCTCCAAGGCCGTACGTATTGTTTTAAAAGCAGCACCCACTTGTATCAAATTATCCTTTTTTACAACTGTACTTTAGCAATCTTCGCACACGCAATTTAACATGCCTGCAGTGGGCCGCAGTGGGGCTGGGGCGGACAGAGGGACGGATAGTCCGGAGGTACTCCTGTATGATCTGTGTACGCTTCATTCGTGGGAGCCGGTCTGAGGAGCGGCGTCACTAGGAACTTAGGAGCAGTAACGGCCCCACTGATTGACCGTGGGGAGGCCGGCGGCGTGGCTTATGTATGATATTCCCATCGATAGTCCGGAGGGGTGCCTGGACATTGGCTACTGCGGCCCCAAGTCTGGTCACAAGTCATAAGCAACGCTATGTTCCGCATGAAGACAGGCGGTAATTCTGACTGCTAATAGGGGGTGTTATTTTGGCGGATTTCGTGCTCCAACCTGGCCAAAAGCCTGAAAGAGCGCCGATATTTTGGTGTCAGCGGAACTGAATACTTTCCAGCTACCACCGGCCTCTGTCTAATTAGCGTTCCACCACCGTGTGGTGTTGCAAAGTCTGTGCACTCAGGGCCCCTCTAATGTTGTCTCAGCCTAACAAGTGTATCTGCGCGCGCACCCGCATTTGCATGATATTTCAAACCGCTGCTGCAACACCATTGCATTTGTAGCCCAATCAACATATATAAGCGGTGGGGTTTAGTTGTAGGTGGATACATGTAGTAAAGCTGCAAGCACCTGTGTTGATAATCATAGGGGCAAATTTGCACTGTAGAATTGTTAAGGTTGGGATTAACTTGATACAAGATTTGGTCAATGATTTACTTCAGGACTAGAATTTTCAATTTGGGACCGAGCACCTCCAATGAACCGAGCATAGGATTTAAAGAAGATTGCATGTATCCCAAACTAATCATGTCGAACAATACGTAAAGAAAAAAGAAACATCGTCTAATTGCCACCATCTCTTGTCAATAGGGCTTGTCTAGGGCCGTCCCGGGGACCCTCGTCCATACTATAAGCTTCCTTTTCTTCATACTCCTTCTCAGAAACATCTTCATCACCATCACTGAAGAATTCTTCATCATCAGATGCACCAAATGCATCATAAAGATCCCTAGCCTTTCGCCTACCATTATTAGAGGGGCCTTGGGATTGACCCCCCATGAGACCCTCTTCTGCATCTTCATCGTTCAATGCCTCAAAATCGTAATTCCGACCGTCTTTGCGTGCTCTCTCTTTGCGACGCTGGCGCACTACATAAATAGCTACAAGAGCCACAAACGCAGAGATTACGACAAATGATCCATATATCCATGCTTGTGTTTTGGCCGAAACACCAAAGGTAGGTAGGAAAGAAGGTAAAAGGCCCGTATTGCTTGAATTTTCAGTTTCCTCGCTGGTAAAAGATGTCGAATTGGCAGCTGAGGAAGTCAGTTTAGAACGTTAAAAAGAAAACGTAAGAATTCAAACCTTGGCCTGTGGCATTGTTTGACGTTGATTCGGTTGATTCAGATATCTTAGAGTTTACTGGCCGATGAATGTGATCGACAGGGTTACCAGTTACTTTTACAATGCCGGACGTAGGCGTTGATAGCTTAGACGTAGTTACAACTACCGCACTGGAGGTAGGCATCAGGTGGTTTCCAATTGTATGATGGCTTGTTTGGCCCGGTAGTGGATATAGCTCAGCCTTATCGGATGCCTTGGCTTCGCCCCATAATGTTATGCTCCAATCTTCAAGAGAACCTTGAAACTCGTTTTTCAATACATCCCTGATAACAATAGTCCAACTACCTACTCCATCTTCACCCCTACCTGACAATTAATAACAGTCCAATATAGAGGGAAAATCGGGCCTACCAATGCTTGACAGTCATAAATTCCCAATTCCTATATCCAGCAGGACTATCGTCATTACTCCTCGCTGTAGCGATGTGACTGACAATCCCCTTGGGCGAAATTAGGTCAACGCTCATGTCCCCACGTCTACCGTGTTTCGCATTCATCTTAACTGTAACATGCTCAACCCTCTCGAAATTAGCGTCCTCTAATTGTTCTTTGGTGATTGCGATTTGGGTTTTTAGCCCTTTATCCCCTTCAGGGATAGCCTTTTTGAGTGTGAGTGTGGGTGAATGGAACCATGCTTGGGGTTTGACAGATTCGAAATCTTTTGCAGCCTCAACAATTGCGTAGGCATCGAGTTTACCATATCCATACTTATGATTAAATTTTTTACCAATGACTGTTGTATCCCAATCGTCGTCTTCGAGATCAACAGGGACAGCAGTTTGCAATGTAAGGTATTGCATATCGCGCCATGAAAGATCGGGTCGTACTGACAGCACGAGGGCATAGACACCTGCCGCTAGGGGAGCGGCTGCGGAGGTACCCCCATGTCCACCATTGCATCGATTTTTGATATCTGTTGTGTGCTAAACCCCTCAGCAACTAATCCAATAGATGAGTTGTCACTTACTATTGATGAACCAGCGCCACTACTATAAGTAACGACCATCTGGGCAGAGCATAGCTCTGAGTAATAAGGATGGGCATCTTTTCGGTCAATTGCTCCAACAGTGATGCTGTATATGCTGTTGGTGTAACCATCAAAATTGCAGTTATCTTCACTAGCAGCTCCATTCCCTGATGCAAACACGAAAACGGAACCAAGGCCTTGTCTGCCTTCTTGAATACCTTTTATCATGGCCTTTCTAATTAGGATCCCTGGGGCCTCCATCGATCTCCCATCATCAGCTGGTCCCCAGCTACAAGAATATATTTGGTTGTCCTGAAACCCGTAATTTAAAGCGATAGCTTCGTCGGCATCGGAAATTTGCTTTGAAAGCATACGGATTCCAGCAACCTTAGCATCCCATGCAACACCCACCCCACAAACATCATTCTTTACAGCAGCAATTTCTCCCGCACACCGAGTACCATGGGCATCGTCATCTAATCGCGGTTTAGGGTCCGGGCCAGGATCGTTAAAGTCATATGAGCCTGCAGCAAACTAGCCAGTGTTAATAGCAGTACACCATGCAAGAGTTGCTACCCACGTAATTATCTTTTAGGTCCGGACTATCCATATCCAAACCATCGTCTACTACTGCAACAGTTGAATTATGGCCCGTAATGCCGTTTAACCAGACGCCGGTTAAGTTAAGATCGTGGCCAGGTTCCTCGACGTTGAACTAAACTCGAGCTTAGAATCTTTCAATTATTAACATACGAACTCTCGATGACTGACCAGATGCCATTGGTCTTTAAAACTAGGGTCCTGTATATTCAATGTCTTTGCCATGTCATTGCGCCGCTGCGAAGCTTCTTTGATAGTAGAAGAGAAGCCTGTCGCTTGCCTTTCATGAGGTGGCACTCTTTTGTGCAGTGTTTTGACTCTCTGTTTTTCCGAAAACAAAATCATACCTCCAAGGTCATCTCTTTTACGAGATTTCTTCTGAAGGTACTCGCCGATAACATCACTGTTTTCGCGTGGCCGCGAAAACAGATGGTGATCATCAAGCTCGCCCAAAATACCTTCATATTCCAAGTCAAAATGCTGTACAAATAGAGTTGGATCAGCATCGGGGGCCAATTCCAGTGCGTAGTAGTCCCTGTTACTGTAATCGCGAGATCGTAACAGTGGGGATTTAGAGGCTGCAACTGATATCAGCTGCAATGCAGGTAACCAAGAGGAGTAGAAACGCATTTGGTGTATGCCGTTGCGGACGTGCTTTCGAAAATGAAGGTACCTAGTAGCGCATAGATTCTTGAAAGACGGGGGAGGTGCAGAAGAAAGACTTTTAGAAAACCTCGGTTGATTAGGTGAATAAATAGGATTTGTGAAATCTATAAAGAAACAACGGTAGATATAACTACGAGTACTTGATTATAGCCGCTGGCGATCGTGGTTTCACGCACAAGCTTGTTACAAGAGTAACTCCTATGTATGTCTAGCTAGCTGGAGTTTAGCCCGTGCTTACGTAATGTGGATCGATGAGATGCCCACGCGGCCGTGAAAAATAGGTATTGCATTGCACACTTCGCTTAGTAACCGGTGAATTTGCATGCGACGATCAGAACCCACATGTGGGAATAACTGGCCCATATGAATTTCCCCACCAAAGTCACTGCCATAGTGCAGTACTCGACCCAGCAAAAAGCTTCTGAAATTGATACACATAATAGAGAAACCGTTTCTATACACATCTGTCGGCTTAGATTTTGTTTTCAAAATAATAATTATTTTTTATGTCCATTTGTGGCATTTTATGTAGTTACAACGTCCTCTTATATGGACTAGCATTTTCATTAGTATGATAAAGCCAATATACGCACAACAAAATGTTGTCACATCAGCGACTTACTCTAAGTACTCTAGGAGTCTAGGTAGCATGAGGCTGTCACAGATTACGGAGTATTCTATCCGAGAATTTGATGGTACTTCAACTGACGAGGGGGGTTTCAACCAACAAAGTGCAACCGCTTGACTCTTGACGGTCAATTAACGATAGCTAGCTGTAACCAATCAGAACTCCAACTTATTATATCATGTATTGTGCACGGCTTGTGATGGTATTCAACTTTGCCTAGTTGTGAGACCTATATTACTATGATGATATATCCTGTTTAGTATCACGTCGAGGTCAAATTGACAAGCATCTCTATTTCACGATGCTGAAATTATAATATTTCAAGGTGCGTTCCCATATTTGCCTAATATCAAACATTTCCTCAAATTACTTTACTGGATTCAAGCATGACCAGAGTTTCTGTGAGTGTATTTTTAATCAAAGTTTTACTGGGAGTACATTTAATTCTTGTTATATAGTCGTATATTATCATGTAACCACCAACTTGTAGATAATTCGTATACTCTACCTAGTATTTGTGTAATACGCTGCATAAAGCTAATCAATGCATGCACTATAAAGGGTCGGTGCTCGGCATACTGCTACTAGTGGCAGTGCGTGCAATTACATACATATTCCTACAGCGCTACGTATGCACATCTTGGGTCATAGCGCCCATACTTAGTTAACTAGTAGGAATTATCTGATGATTTATTTTGTAGGTCATCATTCGGTAGATACTGCCTTCGTAGAGCCCTCTAAACCCTGTTGTGTTATCTCGTTTCACCTAATTATGCCTGCTGTACATTAGTAATTATTGAGATACTTAAAAGGTATGTTAATCCATTGATCCGTCTTAAAGCAACCAAAAATTTATAAAACTGTAACGGAGTATCGGAATATAGAAACAACAATGCCGCTTGCACAACCCCTCAACATACCGAAATGGTGAGATTCTAAGGCTGCGATAGATGAATTTCTAAGCTCATCTCAAGCAACTAGGCTCGGTGAGAATAGTCATCTGCTTCAACCTCCAATCAATAATTACTGCGTCTATGATGAACACATGACTGTGATGGTATTTTTACCTCGGATCTCATGAAGGTCGAAAAGGTTCACAAGTCCGTAGATCGTAGGTGGTCCTAATGCACGTAACGACTATCACATCAACGAAACCCCGGAATGGTTCTATCAGTATAAAGGTCATATGTTGTTGAAAGTAGTCGATGATGGTAAATTTCGCGATATCATAATTGGTGAGGGAGAGATGTTTATGCTACCTCGTATGTTTACCGCCCTTTGTAGACGAGAAAAAAAATAGGCTTACTGTGTTTTCAAACGTAGCATTCACGCCTCATAATCCTGTAAGATTTGCAGATACAGTAAGTTCATTCGGGGTAGTTTACTCCAGACACAGGCTCATAAAGACGACGAACACAGGTTGGCATTGTAATTGAGCAGAAGCGTCCTGAAGGCTCATTAGATAAACTGCGGTGGTATTGTCCAAACTGCAAAGAAATTGTGCACGAAGCAGCATTCCATTGCACAAATCTGGGTACTCAGATAAAGGACGCAGTGAATGCTTTCAAAGAGAGCGACGAGAACCGGAAATGTAAAGCGTGTGGGACTATGGCCACTGTAGCCCCGCTTACCCCCGCCGATTAAACCGATAGTGATAGACGATAAGATAGAGCTGAGTTAAAGGCAGAGAAAAGTATATAGTAAAAACAGGTACATACTTTATGTATGACAGAGAACACCCTTTTCTGTCGATATTGGCAGAATTTCAAATCTACTTAAGTACAAATTTAATTGACAGAATCGCACAGCCCCCATCGCCCTATTCTCATACCGGGGCCCGGCAGCCTCTCTGATTACACAACCCCTCCTCCAGACCTGGCCGCACATGGAAAATTGAATGAGTTACGGCAAGCCTAATCCCGGAGGTGGTCCCGGTTCATCTGCCATGCTACTTGATTGCCCTGCTGCTTGGTTGCACTGGACCGAATGTATTCGTACCAGCCGGAGCCTAGCGGGCTGGCCTCCCGAGCCCCGCAGGCTACTACTTGAGTGCTGGGGAATACATATATCATTGCGGGGTGGACAGTATGGCTCGGGCGGCCAGATATGGGATGGGTGACCAGGTTTTAAGGGCAGCTGGGTGGGGAGTGGCCGGTCAGGTACGGGGCGGCCGGGCCCGTCCGGCATGAGTATTGGGCGGTCATTCTTTTAATTAAAAATTTAAGTGACATTATATCAATCTGTAGCGAAAAATGTGCTATCTATTGATACCCGTAGTAATAAATGTCGATGTGCTGCATGCATCACTAACTCTCACCCACTTTCTAGCATGATTCATTACCGACATACATATGTATACATACTTATTTATATGTACTTAGGCTATATATGTCTCCATTTTTACTCTGCATATCTATCCCTGCCATGCAGACACTAGTTAGTCCATATTTTAGATTTATATGCGTGTGATGGAAAAGTATACTCCGTACACACACAATTTACGGTGCTAGTGTCACGTGTGCGAGAGTGGCACAGCGAATGTGATAGTAAATCATGTGAGGCTGTTGAACTGGTGTGGCTGGTGACTATCAATGCCTTATTGGCACAGCCGTGACTGTTGATTAGTAAGAGTGCCAAAAAAACACACGTATCAAGAGATTCTACAACATAAATCGTCTGCAATCCTTTTAAGTTTTCATCGGCATAAATACGGTCCACGAGAATACAACCGTTCTGGTAATTTTTAAAAAGCACCATGTCAATGCTGAAAGGCCTTTCATCACTGTGCACAACTGCAAACTTTTCTGTCAAGCACTCCCTCAAATCATTAGTCAATCCAGATGTCGCCATCTTCAACAAACCTCATCACCCACTGTATAAACGCACGCGTGAACGTTTTGAGTTGCGGAAACATGAGCTACTGGTTTATACCATCGTTCCTAAGGCAACAGTCTCAAAATTGGCTTGTGTGCGACAACGGTGTAAACGAAGAACGGTGGAGGCTATACGACAGGCCTTGCATGAACGAGGGTATGACATCAATGGGAAATCGTGTACAAAGGAGAAGGACGCAATTAATGGGACTCTAATATTTTTCCCTCGCTTTGCGGTGGTCAATGCACAATGGGAACAATTATTGAAAGACGCAGCAATGGTGTTGGACCGTTTCTTATGGAAAAGGAAAGAAAAGTCAAGTATCGGAACGAATATGACTATGTCTCGGCGAGGGGCTTCGCATCAACCTAGCGCGCCCAAACCTGGCGGATATAAATGGAGATCCAAATCATAACAAATTTGATTCAAATGTTTTCGACGGTTGTGCGAAGATCGCGGGGCGAGGAGTTTGACCACTGCACAATCCGCAGGGGTTTATTGTAATTAAGGTGGATTGTGATTTACGAGAGGCTAAGGTGATCAAGCTGCGTCTTGTAACATATAAAGTAATGATACCTTTGCACAATTAACTAGTCCTACCGCAAGATCAAAGTGAGCGCCAGTCATAGCATCTAATCGTGTATAGTGGTGACTAGCCTAATCGATACGTGCAAATGGAGGTTGAGGACAAAAATGAAGTTGGAAAACGCCGTTTATTCAAAGAGAAAAGGAATTTTGTGAAAAGATCATCCGTGTTTTCTTAGTTCCAGGAATTACCCTTCACTTTCCACAGTCGAACCCCTAACCCTGACCCGAGCATTTAACTGTTTAGATGCTGGAAGGATAAAGCATGATGCGAACTGTTGCACCAAATGATTTGGTAGGTAGATTGTGACGGAACCTTCAAGACTATTAGTCACCAGATTATTGACTTGAATAAATATATTGAATGCATACTTGGCGCGAACAACACCGCTGTTTCCATGTGACCTTGTAACCTTACCCCAGATCACCTAAGGATTTTGTTAGTGCATCCATGTCATTGATGTTGCATTAAGAGAGCATACTCGGATCTTGGAGCCCTGAATCTCGCGCTTCCCCCGGTAGACGAACGCAACCTTTTTCCCGTAGTAGTATTTGGCAGCCTCGGGAGTGTCGACACCCTCGATTTTTACCAAAGAGATGCTAGGATTGGTGTTCCGCTTGCCCCGCTGGTATTGCAAGTGCTTGCCCTAAGATGTGCCATGGGTATCAGTATCTCGTAAATTTTGTTTCTCAGTCTCCATATGCGGCCTGTTCCGTCTCCCGAGACATCGCCATATCGCCTCATACATTGTGATAGCAAGACGCCACTTGCGTCTCTTCAAGATGCTGTATCGAAAAGGCATATTGGTAGGATTGGAATTTCGCTCACCTTGACATACACTAGAGCTTTAAGTTAGAAATTTCGATAAAAAATACCAAGAGAGTTAGGACATACGTCTGTGGTTTGATTCTGGCATAGCTGCGGTACTGTTAGTGGAGGGGTTGTCGGTCGTCTGGGGGCTTTTCGTTGGTGGTTGTCGCTCGGTTGCCGTAAAACTCGCGATACGGCGTTGTGCAGTCAGTGTGGCGTGCAAGCACACACACTGTGAGGGAAAACAGTCACAACCACACAAGCCCTGCGCATGAGGCCGGGTAATGCCAAAGTTACTGCCAGGTGAACGTATTTCCTCAGGTTATACCGTTTATGGATTTGCGACCCATTTGTTGATTTTGATTATAAATACACCTATATGAATTTTGGTGTATACTGGTAGTTACAATAAGTAATTGTGGGCGGTGTTTATTTGTCGAAATGGCTTCAAATTCTTACTACTGACGATGGATGTGCTGAGTCATGCGAGGAGGGGCAAGTGTTTCTGCCCAAAGTTTTGATTTTCCAGCTCAGCTCCTCCCGTCACGTCACACGATTCCACTAGGATGTACATCATCAGTTCGTACCTTTAGTTTGTGTATACATGAGCTGTTTGGAATGCTAATAATTTCTAGAGGTTCCATGCTCTTCAGCGAATATTGGTATATTCCTCTGCCTCTGATGTGCCTATGAACATACCAATTCTAACAAAACCCGAAGCAAAAAGGCCCCGGCTTCGATGTTCTTGGCGTATCCCTCTCTATATGGCTTGAGCTGCAAGTCACCGTAGATAATAAAATCACCTCATCCGACCATGCGTTGAACTGTCGAGTTACGTATGAAGGCGAAGGCGCTGACCACGTCCCGTTGAACGCTGATCATAATCTCATCACTCGCACAGCTGCGTATGTGCTTAAATGTCACGAGCGGAGAACATTTCCCTGTGAGACCCATGTTCATGTCATCAACCCCATTCCCCTGGGACGAGGACTGGGTTCTTCTGGTGCAGCAGTGGTCGCTGGTGTGATGCTTGCCAACGCGGTCGGTGAACTTATGCTGTCCAAGGACCGCATGATGGATTATTGCCTCATGATTGAGCGTCATCCCGATAACGTTATGGCGGCAATGATGGGGGGATTTGTTGGTTCTTATTTGAAGGAGCTTGACCCGGAAGACATGGAGCGCAAAGAAATTCCACTCGCCGAGGTGCTTCCTGAGCCAGCAGGAGGCGAGGATACCGGGCTGCGGCCTCCTGAGCCACCACTAGGAATCGGACATTACATCAAATTTGGATGGGCTAAAGAGATCAAGGCAGTTGCTATTATACCCGATTTTGAAGTTTCTACTGCTACTTCAAGAAGTGTTTTACCTAAGCAGTATTCGGCTAAAGACATGGTTAGATCGTATTGAATCTGAAATTTCTTAACATGGACTAATGAATATGGTTTCTTGCAGATTTTCAACTTTCAGAGGCTCGCTGTTTTAACAACTGCATTGACCCAGTCACCTCCAGATGCAGATTTGATATTTCAGGCTATGCAGGACAAGGTTCACCAGCCATACCGAAAAACATTGGTGGGCCTGTAAATACACTTAAATTCTTAGTAATGACTAAAGTTATAGATTCCTGGCCTTCCGGAGATTCTTGCTTCTGTAACACCGAAATCGCACCCGGGTTTATTAGGAATTTGCCTTTCGGGAGCAGGTCCCACAATCCTAGCTCTGGCGACCCACAATTTTGAGAGAATCGCTGACGAGATTTTATCGCGGTTTAAAGTAGAAGGAATCACTTGTTCATGGAAATTGTTGGAACCTGCTCACGACGGTGCTACGAGTACCGTTTCGTAGAAAGATAAAGATGAGAGGTTGTAATGTGTAGCAGGTACATTTGTGGATTTGTAATTATTATGTGTTGTTAAAGTAGAGAGAAACATGACTTTTAAAACTGCAAGGGTTCTTAGTCTAGCGTTTGGCAAGAACAGTGGCTATCCTCAACGCTAAATCTAAAATCTGTAAATGCTCGTCAGAGCCATCAGCTAGTCGCTTGTCTACTTCAGAAAAAATCATGACAATGTCATTCTTCTGATCTGCCGAGATCACGTCGTCAAAAACTAATTTTTGATATAACTGATAACTGATTAATATTCAGTTTTGCTAGCTGAATAAGTGGACCTACTTGAATAACAGTCTGTGACGCATTCCACCCATCGGCAACCATATTCTTCACGATGTTTGCAACTTCCTGGTAAACGCTTTTTCCATGCTTTGGCTGACATGCAGATAAGAGCTGCATTATTGTATCATCAGGTATGACACCAGAGATCTCCTGTATTGAGGTCACCGTCACAATCTGTCCGATGACCTCTACCCCTTCCATACCGGTGTCCCCTTCCGCATCGACTTGTCCATATTTATTAGGGTTATGAAGTTTTGCAGCACTTTGCAGGTATGTAATAGCTCTCCGTAAGTCACCATCAGACACCTTGATTAGCGCATCAATAACCCCATCTTCATATTGGACTTCCTCATTTTTAGCAATCTCCTCAAGGCGTGCTTTTGTATTGCCAGAATCTAATGGCTTGAATCGGAATTTACTACACCTGCTGGCAAGTGGATCTATAATCCTAGTTACATAATTGCATATTAGGCAAAATCGTGTAATCTTCGAGTATGTTTCCATGGTCCTGCGTAAGGCCGATTGGGCATCTTGTGTCATTGAGTCGGCTTCGTCCAATATAATGATCTTGTATGGCGGACATGGATAGTCTCTTGACTGGGCAGAGGTGCTATTTGATACAGCCGTACGAGCAAAGTTTTTGACTTTCTCACGAACAATAGAGATGCCCCGTTCATCTGACGCATTCAGTTCGAGAACCCGCGACTTCATAAGTTCCGGCCCGTATAACTCCTTAGCAAGTGCTAGGACTGTAGATGTCTTTCCCGTACCGGGCGGGCCATAAAATAGCATGTGGGGAAGCTGAGCATGTTAGAATACAGGATTGTAATAAACATAGGGTCGCTAACATTGTTTGACTGAAGAGTACGTTTAAGAACGGTAATAGTATGGTCTTGTGCAGCAACATCGCTCAAGGATTTTGGTCGGCTAAGAATGTTTGTCAGAAGTGTGACGGCAAAGATTTGACACACAGACTATTTCTCTACCCATGGTATGAGTCGTCTTGTATCAATTTGCCCAGCGGAAGGAATAATGTCTTTGCTTGCAGTGGCTGCAGAAGCTTTACGAGCCTTTAGATCGAAGAAAGATGATGCCATTTGTAGTGAGATGATTTGCTGTAAATTTTGGGGCGACGTGACGTAGAACGTAGTTCAGGGTAGACATGCTCCAGTAGCAACAACCATTAGGATAGCTATCGCGTTAGTAGGAATGCTAAACCGCCAGTATATGTGTTCTTCATGTGCGATCTTGAGCCAATCAAAATAATAATTCGATAAAGTCTTGCTCCCTGTCGGATTTGATTTCAACATCCACGTGGTACGCACTCGTGTACATGAGCTTATGTAAGCTAAATCGGTCTCTGCATAGACTTAGCAATTCTAATGATACTTCGGTGCTACGTTATCTCATACTAACCACAACGATTGCAATACGTCCTTTACGCAAATGTTTCAATGAGCGATGCTGTAATCAGCAATCTTTCCGCCTCAAATCCATTGGATAATGGGGATGGTGGCAGATATACGGATCTCGATAATGTTACAGCAGAGGTGGACGAAAACACTACGGAAGAGACACGATTGGGCAAGATTGTCTACAAGAAGAGAAATGAGTTCTTAAACCATGTTCTTCGCAGCTTGGACGTTATAGTTTATCTTCATCTTTCAGTCTTATATTTCCTCGAGTACGGCTGTTGCTTTCCTACCATCACACCGGATATCCGGGAGCTACCTAGCTGACATGTAATACAGTTGTAGCTTGTTCAGTTTTTTGCTCTCATCATTGATTCAACTTTGGTTTTTTACACCAAAACCCGAGAATATTCCACCGCCACGGCAAAAGCGCTCTGTGCTGCTCACCTTGTTCGGTGTTGCTACTTTTCGGATTGCTAATCACGTGCTACCCCAAAATCCTAGCACAGGAGAGGAGATGTACGGATACCTCCATGGGGGATTGATAATAGACTTCGTTGGACAGAGTAAGTCATGCCTATATGTCACCTCTACACTATCCGTGCTCACCTGTTTCCAGAGGGGCCTACCTCAAAGTTGCGCCTTTTCGCTGTTGATTCCATTTTACTACTGCTACAACTGATCATGTTGTGTTTAATTACTACCAAAGAGGATATACCCACATACAGCGACGTTACAAATATAATACATACACCTCAAGGTCTTGACGAAGAGGAGCGCAGTGAAAGACGACGCTTGTATAATCCGGATGGCACCCCATATGAGCGAGACACAGGGACTAGCACACTCGCGGAGGAAAACGAGCGCTTAAAGATCGAGATGGAGCGACGGAACTGTCAGATCACATCGGGCGATTTTGAGGTCGTAAAAATTGACATCATCAACGTCGTACGCCGCCAATGGACTTCGGGGCAGACACTAGCAGATGGTCAAAATACTGACTCACCTACTGCTTCGACGGAAATCATGCGACGTGGGCGGGCTTGGAGGTTTAACTTTGCTGAACATACACCAAATTTTGGGTGATTAGTGGATTTGAGTTTTGTTATCTGGTCTTCTATAATTTAGTGGAATGCAAGCATTGTTTAGGTCTGCGGCGATAGGGCGTAAAGCTAAAAGGAGTGTAATGGATATTTAGCCATGTTATCTACCATGATTATCGCAAAGTGGGTGTTTGTGTAAAGGCGTCAGGTTGCCTATGACCGAAGGGTTGCCTATGTAAGCCTGTCTGGATTTAGAGTGTTATTATGGGCCTGCGTTTTACACGCCCGGGTGGAGCACCGTAGGAATCTACTGTTCTTGAGAGGAAGCCTTTCAAAATACCTCTTTGCACAATTCCTAGCAGCTTACTTGCTAACATGGTGAAATACATCTTGTTATTAACTTGCTCGAACATATTTTAGAGCTGTAGTTGAAAGACATTGTGTTTATGATAAATACGCTGATTTGATAAGATCACTCCGATAAGATTAGAAGGCGCTGAGGTCATGTTGCGCTGACGTAATTACTAGCACCTGCTGCACGGGTGGTAAGCTCAAGCATAGCTCCCTGGCACATCCCTTATAGGGAGGGCTGGATAGGAGGTCCAATAAAAAGCTCAATCAATGAAGTGAGTATAATACATCAAAAAGTGCATTCTTCAGATCCGGACTTGAGATCTTCTCATATTCATTCTGTTAGCCTGCATCTAACGAATTCCCTCCTTATCGCTACACTATATCACGGCGAAACAGCCCTATCTACTAAATTTGTTATCAACCAAGCGTACGCCACCCTGCCTGTTGATTTGTGTAAGAGACCAAACTATGGCTACGACATGGGCTGGATCCCCCAAAATCAGAGGCTCGAATGATTCTATTCGCATGGCCTTATTAACTATAAGGTTTGTGAATATCCAAGTTTAGTTTTTATTGTGCTGGTACCAATGCTTATAGTGTATAATAGTCTATCGGGCGTGCAGTTAGGTGTGTGGCCATTTCCAGTGCATAAATTTCTCTATAACTGACTGTATGATCTGTGAAGTATGGGGGATTGAAATGGCTTGTATGTAGACCCTTGGACTATGTACAGCAGAGCTAACCATGAATAGACTGCGCACCGTATCTTTTATCCCTAGGACTCACAAAATCGCTTATGAGTTTGGTCTGGAATGTTGGACCTATATCTGGCATGATATGTCAGCCGATTGTTGGCGCTATGGCAGACCGATCTTTATCTCGATGGGGTAGATATGTTGCAATTTTTGAACAAATTGAACATGCTAATTTTCTGGAGGTCGTCGGAGACCAGTCATCGTCATGGGGAGTCTCGCCGTTTCTCTAGCATTATTTGTTCTGGGTTGGACAAGGGAGATCGTCGGATTATTCGTTCCAGCTGGGGATGCTGTTCGTGTACCACCGCCTATTCCTCGGAGACGCCAATACTCACTTATCATATTAGACGAACACATTCACCATCGTTCTTGCTGTGCTTGCAATATACCTAGTTGATTTTGCGATCAATGCGGTTCAGGCTTGTTGTAGAGCTCTCATTGTCGATACTTTGCCTAGAGCTGAGCAACAACATGGAAGCGCTTGGGCAAGTCGTATGATTGCAGTAGGAAACATTGCTGGATATTTTGCGTAAGTAATTTTCAGAAAGCAAGAGTAGAGGGCTGATTATGTGTAGTGGGATGATTGATCTTGTTGGCATCTTTGGAAACACCTTAGGAGATACCCAGTTCAAACAACTTATGGTTGTTTCGGCCTTCCTGCTTTGTTTGTGTGTTAGCATAACATGTTTTGCCGTTTCTGAGAGGGTCATGCTCACCCGAAAAGACGAGGGAGCTGGTATTTATCACATCTTTAAAACTATCTGGAGCACGGTTTTTAATCTACCACAAAATATTTGGGCTATTTGCATCATTCTGTTCTGGGCATGGATTGGTTGGTTCCCATTCCAAGTTTACAGCACCACGTTTGTTGGGGAGGTTCTCAGACGGTATGATACTAGCATGCAACAAGAGCTGGAGTCCTCAACAGACAAATTGGGAGATATTACTCGTGTTGGTAGCATGGCTCTTGTCTTGTTTTCTTGCGTATCTCTAGCGGCCTCAGTCGGTATTCCATGGATTGTAGAAACACCAGATTCCGATAAGCTTCATCACAAAAAGTTGAAAACTGGCAGAATGGCTCAATTTATGATGTTAATTGAACCTTACAAACCGGATCTCGCCACCGCATGGATATGGGGCCACGTTTCCTTTGCAGCTATGATGTTTTTGACCCTGTTCGCGTCCTCCGTCGCATTTGCAACCTTTCTTGTATCAATTAGTGGTATCGCATGGGCATTGATGACTTGGGCTCCGTTCAGTCTTGTCGGGGAAATGATAATCCGGTTAGGCTGTGAAGGCCGTACAGATCAACGGGATAACGGTTCATACGCACCTGTTGCAATAGAAGAAGGTTGCCATGATATCATTGAAATGAACGTATCTCGTGTCTCGATGTCTCATTCAGTCCCACCATTTTCTTCGGCGGATTTGGACGCTGCAAATTCAGACATCTCTTCGAATGAGCTGTCGGGAGTTTAGTAAGTGATCCGTCTCAGGCCATATCTTTGTAATACTAATTATATGCAGTTTAGGTATCTTAAACATATTTGCTTGCCTCCCTCAAATGGTCGGATCATTCATCTCCTTTCTTGTATTTTCAATTCTAGAACCGGGGAGATCGCCAGAATTCTCTGAAGGTGACGAAATTATAGAAGCTCCCAAAGGTGGCGTCAACGCCATTGCAGTCTGCCTTGGTATCGGTGGAATTTGTACCATGGTAGCTGCCCATTACACGGTGAAGTTCAAGAGCAACTATTAATTTATGCAACCTTTTTTCGAATATTGTATTATATTGTTTTCCCTTAGTTGTCGAATCGTTGTTTATTTAGAAGTAAATATGCAGGCGTTGTAGAGGATATATACATGCACTTAGCGACATTTGCGCTACTCCATCGGATATGTAGTACACATGTATGATGTACATAGGTACTAAGTTATTAGTTCCAGTCACTAAAAAAAGAACCGCCACTGAGTGCCAAGTGAATACTTTCTCCTGCATTTTGGTTGCCGGCTTTTGTTCGACTTGAACAGCACGAACTATTTTTTTGAGCCAATCAGCGATGATGCCCCAGATGTGCTAAAGCCCGACAAAAACCCGACCGGCAACTTTGATGACCCCTAATAGGTAGTTGAACTAGTGGTTTGTGTGTGGTTACAATGGCACATTATATATAGTCTGCATGGGAAGGCTAAATTTCTTTTGCGTTCATTGCTATTAGTACGAGTACATACTATCAACTAAGGTTGGTTACCTATTGGGTAATGATCAAGCATCAGGTCTTGTTAATAAGTACTACTAAGCTTGTTTAAGACAAATCAATATAATGGATGACGAGTGTATTCAACTTGCTGATATACCAAATACACAAACTGTTTACATAATGGTCACTAGTAATCATAAGTTTCAATAATAACAGAATCTTATTAGCGGTACAATTTCATTCATAGTTAAAGTCAGGACTGGAACAAACTTAAAGAAACATTAGATTTTGTATGACATCTGTAATTGCATATAAATAAACACGCGTTTCTCAGTATTTATGACAGTGTTTAGCACTTTACGACTCCGCCTTCCCCTCTAATGATATAGTATCCATCTCCTCCCCTGATTTTCCTCGGTAGACATAGTGATTATTATGTGACATTGCCATAAGAACTCGAAACTCCTTCTCGTTTTTATGGGCCTCTTTTTTCACCCGGGAGCATCTGCTCGAATTTGTTGGCTGGTTTGGTACGATTTCAAAGACTTGGTTTTTGTTTACATATATAAGTGTAGTGCACAATTACACTACACATGACAACGGAAATGCACAACGCGATGAGCATAACCTATGAAAACTAAAAAGGAAAGCCTACAAAAAATCATATAGATCCATAGGTGCCTTATAAGATAAAAATAAAAAAATGGGAATTGTACGACCAATTTTTCCGTCTGTCTTTGATATCGGCACATGGACTTATCATGTAATTTACAACTTGTTTTGTGCAGTGCTCTGTACAGGCCATTGGTATCCAGCCGGATCGTTAAACTTGTATCCATATGATGCAGTAAAATCATCTAGAACCGCTGGGCCTCGAGAGCCTTTGAATCAATCATGTCAGTATTGGTCTTCCTAGCTACATGTACTGAACCTACCATAAGGATATTCCATGGGAATAATTTCTTTGTTTTCTTCTAGATAGTGCAATAGTGGTGTGAATATTCTCCAGCTTGCGTCTAGTTCATCGTCACGAACAAAATTAGAATGATCCCCCTTAAGAGCGTCTAGAATAAGAGCTTCATAGGCTTCGGGGATTTTTAAATCACTAAAGCGACGGCGGTAAGTGAGGTCCAGCTCTGTAACCGCAGTTTGCATACTCAGTCCAGGTAGTTTCGAGTTCATCTTAATATACACGCTCTCGTTAGGCTGAACCCGGATAACGAGTTCGTTACGAGGTATGTCCTTGAAGATACCGCTTGTAACATCTTTGAACTGTATTCTGATTTCGGTCTTTTGTTCATTGAGAGCTAAAAAAAACCAATTAGTCGCATTCAATAAGAAAAAGAGACAAATTACCTTTGCCAGCCTTCAATATGAATGGCACACCATCCCACCGTTCGTTCTTGATATAAACAGCTAGGGCACAAAAGGTTGGGCATCGACTATCTTTGGGCACTGTTTCGTCATCAAGATAACCAGGCTTGCTGCCATCCAATGATTTGCCGTACTGGCCAATAATCACGTTTTTTGGCTCAATTGCTGGTATACCCCGAAGAACGCGAACTTTCTCGTCCCGTATATCTTCGGCAGAAAATGAGATTGGCCGTTCCATTCCAATGATAGTCAATACCTGAAGTAAATCTGTGTGCATTTTTGTCAAAATTAATACCTACCTTTGATGTGGAGAACTAACGATTTTGCATGACATCACGAATAATTCCAAAGTCATCAAAATAACCACCACGGCCTTCGGTTCCAAATGGCTCTTTGAATGTAATCTAACACCCGGGTCAAAATCCAATTTATAGTTTGATCAGGCCAGGAGTATAGACCTGGACATTATCTATGTGGTTACGATTCCATGTAGCTCCAAAAAATTCATTCCCGAACCGCAGGATTAGCAGATTCTTCACCATCTCTTTGCCCAAGTAGTGGTCAATGCGGAAAATTTCTTCTTCTTTCCAGTCTGGTTCCAACGCCTTCTGAAGTTCTCGAGATGTCTGTAAATCACGTCCAAATGGTTTCTCGACCTATTTGAAATGAGTAATAAGTACTTGGAGAAAAATTTGCTCTGGTTCATTACGATTAATCTTGCAATCCCCTTCGACGGATAGCAATTCTTCTTAAGGTGTTGTGAAACTGTTGTAAAAACACTTGGAGGAAGTGCCATATAAAATATACGATGGTTTTCTGGTCGACCCTTCTCAACAGACTCTAAATGCTCTCGCAGCCTTTGGAATGATTCATCCTGATCATATTGACCTGAAACATAGGTGCATCTTCCCAAAAATTCTTCAAGTTGCTCCTCCATCTCTTTTACCGGCGTTTTAATGTAGGATTTTACTCGTCCGAGATATTCCTTTTTGTCCATTTTTGTGCGCGCATACCCAACAATCTGACAATCTTTAGGAAGGAAATTGTTGCGGTGCTATTTGTTGTATCAATGTGGCTGTTTCAACTTCACGGGATTTGATACCAACCAAACCAAAGAGTGCGGGAAACTACAAACATATTAGCATAAGGTCAAGAGTCGTCATACTGTAGATCGTCAAACTAACAGTCTTCTTTTTTGCCAAATCACCGGAGGCTCCCAGCACTACTATAGTAGTATTTTCCTTGAGCTCGACAGTCCTACAATATGTTAACCCGATGAAACTTAAATACCTGTATTAATTTGAACATCTACACAATTGCAGCCCTCGAATAAGCAGTTCGAGAGTAATGGGCTAGTATTCAAAGGTGCAAAACATGATTGTATTACGCGCACCAAGGAAGCACTCACCCGGCATTAGTGGGAACATCTGGGTGGACGATAGTATCTGTCATCTTGAAAGACGATTTTTTATTCTTGTAGATTTAAACAAAACTTTACTCGAGAATCGCAAGAGTACGAACTGGATAAAGCAGCGGGTAACCAGTTAAGTTTAGAAGATAATGTCGTTGTGGTGGAAAGAGGGGCAGCTTTTTCTAACGCCGTGGTGGGGTCAAGAAAGTAAAGGGCAGGAGCACTAATTATCAACCAACTGACTAAGGGGCTTTGCAAGAAATCCGGAAATGTTTCCCTCTGAGTAATTATCTCTACGGTTGTAGTTATTTTGGTATGGGATCATTAGTCTATTTCAAGGTTGTGTGAACTTCATATCAACCGCCAAAGTATTTTTACAACCGTCGTATGACGCTGATGTCCTTTGAAGTCGCAGCGGAGTTATAACATCCGCGGACGCACTCACAACCATACACATAATTTATCCGCGCAGTTTTCTTCCACGGAAAGTTCCAGTTATTAGTGTAACTACCTAGTCGAAACTGGAAGAATGGTCGCGGAAAGGAAGTGATGTAATCGGGTAATAGAAAGTTACAGAAACAAGCTAACCAATGTCGGCTACCTAACATATGAAATTGTCCGTGAATAATATTCTCAGACTTTCACACATAATTTTTGGAACGACCAAATGATTATAAGTATGCAAAATCTATCGTTGTGATCTGGCACCCAGGGATGGGCATGCTAGCGGTAAAGAGCCTGCGAGGTTGCCAAGGGGAAACCCCCAGTGAGGCACGGGTAGGGCAATGGAGTTCAAGTTTCATATTTTCTATCAGAGAGTTACTTTTGGCGTAGACTCGGATGTCCCACATCTCGTGTCAACGATTTCATAACGATCATCCCAAATCTGATTATTTCCAGCGCGCCGGGTAACTGTCACATTGTTTCAGCCCCTTCAAGATCTTTATGATTCTCATCACTTTGTCAATATGACCGTTCAAAAAACAATCCTCATCGTTATTGCTGGTGGTCATGCGTCAGGAAAGAAATGTGTCCAGGTTGCCCTCAAAGAGGCCTTTCAAGTTCTTTCGCCAGATGGCCAGCCAATCCCTACCACTGCCCTCCTGCACCTTGTTGACTTTCTTTCCCCCAATGTTTCTGGGGATCTCGAGTGCCTTGGTTGGTCTCATTCCTTTCTTAAAAACGGGAATGACTGAGAAAAGTAGACGCATACGACCTGGACGCCCTTGTAGATGTGGTCCGCCGTGTGCGTGCTGGGGAGGATGCTGTCACTTGTCCTATTGTTGACGTGAAGAACATGCGTCACCTCGTTGGCCAGACACGCAAATTGCCCACTGCACCCGACGTGCTTATTGTTGAAGGCTGCTATGTTCTGGGCCATAAACCGCTGGTGGCCATGGCAGATGTAAAGGTCCCGCTATTCTGTTCCTGCCTTCAGTGTTGAGGAGTCCTAACAACGGGTTGAAGATATTTGTTGACTGCGACCCGGATGTGCGGCTAGCCCGCCGTGTGATGCGCGACTTGGAGGAGCGTCAGCTACCCCTAGACACTATTTTTGACCAGCATGTGCGATGTAACAAGGCTTCGTTTGAGATGGATGTATTACCTACAAAAACAATCAGTGACATCATCCTACCGAGTGATAGCATTACTGCCGGCGTTGAGCTAATTGCTCAAGGCGTGATGGATGATATTAGAAGAGGAAGGAAGACAGCGGGATTACAGACCCCGGTTGCATCTAGAGGTGCGTCGGCAACCGTCGCGGCCGTTACAAAACAGTTGCCGGTTACCCTTAGTGAGGCAGACTTGATATCGGGGACCCCTTCGTACTATGATACTGTATGAGGAAAATATCTGGCTGGTTGGTGTTTGGCATTGTTAAATAGGATACATAATTACCGGGCAAATATGTGATGTGTATAGAGCGGTCTCTAATGTTCATTTCTTATTCAAACCCGAGTGACAGATAATCGTTTTAGATGATGAAAATAGTTTTCAAACATCAAACAATTACAGGTGATTATTTAAATATACATTCCAGCAAACGATGAGTGTGCCCCGTCTATATTACACTTCAAGCTACAGCGACGAAAACTCTCCATCTTAAACTCCTGGATCGGCATTACTGTTATTTCTTGAACGTTTAATCTTCTCTCTAAGAAGCTTCTCACGGAGAAGATTCTCTCGCTGTTTGGGGTCCGGCTAGAAATCCCAACATTAGAAATCTATGGTGTTCGATACCGGAGATGCTGAACCCACCTCTTGCTGATGAGGGCCTTTTCCTTTGTCGCGGCCTTTTCCCTCTCTGTCAGTTGTCTTCCTTGTTGCTCTTTTATTACCCTCGCCTGCAGAGGGAGACCGGCGTCTTTTAATACCGTCTCTTCCGCTCCTCCTGTCTTCTCCGTCCATTGAGTTCCGACGGCGATGTTCATTACTGCGCTTTTCCCTATCAGCATACATTTTATGAGAGGATGAGCGCGATCGCTTATGACGTCGATCTTTAGAGTATCGATCGGTTGATACCGAGCGATCGTGGCGAGCCTTTCGTGTGGTTTGAGACTGCGACCTGGAAGATTCAACAGAGGATCTTGATCCTGTCCTTGAGGATGCAGAGCTCGATCCAGTGTAGGATGACGGTGTATAAGACCGGCGTCCTCGTCCATCTCGACCTGCATGACGATCATCGGCGTCCTTAGGTCGGTGGCCTTGTGTGCGTTCTAGTGATAAAGGCCTAGAATATAGCCTATTCTCACGGCAGTGCTCTGGTGAATTTGAGTAGTTGTGTTGTGATCGGTCGTAATGATAAGTTCTGTCATTTCTAGACCGAGGTGAACGTGCCCTGGAGCTGGATTCTCCATATCTCGAGCTCCTACCTTCACGGTCGTCAAAATCACGTCGATAAGATTCCCTACGTGACGGAATGTACGTGTCTGTTTCTCTACGACCACCGCCACTACCACCACCACGACCATCCCTTTCTCTCCGCCCTCCACGGAGCGGAGAGCGATAGCCCCTATCGTTATGATCAGAATAACGATCTGTTGAAGGTATCTCTTCGGTGCGAGGTCGGTATGCTCCTCGTTCGGATGGTGGCGATGCTCGGCGATGACGGTCTCCGTTACTACGTTCTTCACGTTCCCGACGACGCACTGCTTCAATCTCCCGGTCTTTTGCACTCTCTCGCTCACGTTTCTGGCGTTGTAACTCAGCAGCGTTCTCGGCGTCGGCCTAATAATGTTAGAATATTGGGTAAAATTAGGGGCTACATAAAAATATCAACCTTTTGTTGACGAAGTTCCTGCTTCTTGGCCTCTAGTAGCTCTGTTGGAACGCCCTGAGCGTTTGCTTGCGCACTAAGTAAAAGCACCCAAAGTTGTTTACAAAACGCGGGGGTTTCTTTTTCCAAGAATCCTGTGAGGTTTAATTGAATTCTCTTGGGATCAGGCTGGTGGTTGTAGGTCTTATATTAGTATGCATATGTAGATGCCGAATGTCGGATTAACGAACGTGTCTTTCACTCTCCAGCATTCCGAAAACGAAATCGATAACTACATCATCTTCAGAGCCTAGTATATTAACCACCTTTCGGGAAATCCATCTGACAGTCAAAGTTAATAAACGGTGTGGCAGAGAGCTCTGCTAAAGGAAACATACTGCTTCATAACCTCAAGATTGACTTTCTCGATATCAACCTTCTTCGAAAATTCCGGGGGAAATTTTGTGCTCTTAAGAAGCTTCGCATCGACTCCGCTAGCCATGATTGTTGATGGTGAGGTTGTCGAGGTCGTCAGTGTATTAGCAACTTTACAGGGTTACTACACCTTCTCCGGTCCAATCGGCTTGGCATCTGCATGCAGTAGGTTGCTTACTGAGGTAACTGGTGACAAATGTAATAAATACTAACCTGTCTTTATACAAATTCATCTCTAGCTGTCCATCATAATTGGATTGCTTGCTTGTTCGCTGATAGGCTTAATTGGCTAGAGATTCACATGATGAACGCGGATATCAAAACCATAGGCTGGATGGATCCTTTCGAATTCTGTTATATTCCGCAAAAGGCCAATCAGCCTGATTCTTAGCACTTGTGCTCACGTAACTTCATACTCGTGTGTAAGTACTTTGTAAATAGTCTTACACAAGTGCGCAATGCCCGTAAAATCTCATTAAGTAGATTTGTGGAACTACAGTACTGCACATATAGCAGCAACTTTTTCGCAATTTCATGAGTGCACATAAAATTCGATCGCAGCCGAGAAGTATATTACACAGCAGTAGTTGTTAAGCGTGTGCAATGGCTACACACTTAAAAGCTTCATCTTAGTACACGTACAGATTAGACTAACATGATTGACCGTTTTGCTACACCCATCTAACCGGGCCATATTACTTGTATATAGTTCATGTAATGTTGAATTTCTATTTCCTCTGTGTTAAATATTAGGCTGTGCGTGACCCAAAGTGCACCATGTCCTATCATCAGTATGTATCTACTTAATTACAGAACAACTCGTGTATGCAACCATCTGTGCATCCCGATTTACGTCTACTATGCTCTCTAGTTTTGTGCAAAGAAATCTGGAGCCCCCTTCCCCCGCCATGCGCAGATGAACAAGAAACTGAAACTGAAATGAAAATGGAACGGAGGGCCCGGATCTTGAATGCGCCCATACTTATTTTGAACGCCGCCTGATTCAACTCCCGTCCATGGAAAAGACAAAACGATCTTTAGATCATGGGGTTGGATTTATATTGTGGCGCAATACCGTTAGTCTGACTCTTTTCTGCCTCAACGCTAAAGACACAACCAAGCTAATATTAGAACTTTTTGCATACCTCAGGAAATCAGATACAGGCCCACTTACATAGGAACCGCCTCCTCTTCCTCTTCCTCTGCCAATAAGCGTTCGCACTCTAAGGCGGCGATGCATCCGGATCCTTAATATGTTATTGAGAGCCTCAGTAATAGTTTGCAGGCTCCACATACCAGCACTTGTGATCGCTTGTCTATACTTCTTATCTTGCACGTCGCCCGCGGCAAAGACACCCTTGATGTTTGTGTAAGAGGTTCCTGGCTCGGTAATAATGTAGCCCTCCGAGTCGCATTTAATCTGCTCCTTTACAAGTGAAGTAGCTGGCTCATGTCCAACGGCATAAAATAGACCGTTGGATGGGATATCTGTGACTTCGCCTGTAATGACATTTTTTATCGATAGTGTTTGCAGAAGGTTTCCGTCACCCTTGGCCTCCAAACAGATAGAATTGTATTTGATTTCAACCTTAGGGTGTGAGGATAATCTTTTGGCCATAATATTGGATGCCCGCAGCTTATCTTTCCGCACAAGAACTGTGACCTTGCTTCCATATTTCGTCAAGAAGATTGCCTCCTCCGCAGCCGAGTCACCGCCGCCAATAACGGATAAGGGCTTGTTCCTGAAGATCGGTACAGCACCATCACACACCGCACATGCACTTATTCCCTGTTGCCAATACACCTCCTCCCCAGGTATATTCAGCCTCTTTGCTGAAGCACCAGTGGCGATTATAATTGTGCTTGCAGTATGGGGTTCCCCATTTTCCTCACCCTCAAGCCAGTATCTAAATGGACGGTTTGAAAGATCAAGTTTACTGACAGTCTCGGTGATAATTTCAGTTCCAAATCGCTCACTTTGTTCCCTCATTTTGTCCATGAGCTCTTGGCCACCAATACCATCAGGAAATCCAGGGTAATTTTCGACATCGGTTGTCGTGGTCAGTTGTCCACCGGCAGCAATGCCGTTCGCAAGCATGCCTTCGTACATCACCGCTGGTCCAACTTTAGTAAAGATTGCACGAAAGGTATGTACTTTGCTTACGCTTTAACTCAGCACGCGCCAGATAGACTGCAGCAGTGTGGGCGGCGGGCCCAGACCTTCAAATTACATCAATGTGGGAAGTTTTCATGTGCGGGGTTTAATGAGATCATACCCAATGACTATGAGAAAATATTAGAACGGCGAAGAATAAGATATAGAACTTAGAGGGCCACATACTGACTACTTTACTATGCATTGCACGGCTCTGTGAGAAAAGAGGGTGATTCGGTGTTGAACGGTGAGTTGTTGGTGATAAAGTGGAAAAGGCAATTCCCAACAGGGGTCTGAGGGAAAGGGATCTGATAAAGCAGAAGGAGAACGTTTTTGCTGAGTTTCAGACAATCACAGAAGAATAAATATTTCGAGCCCGGACGTAGGAAGTGTTCTTATGCGAATGATTATAGGTAAAGAAAAACGATGGAAGGAAAGGAATGAGGGGGAATTCTAAGACCGAACAATTTGCTGATGTGATTATGGAGAGGGCTGGAACTCTGTGTCGTAGTTACCTAGGCAGTGATAAAGATTGACAACCCCGGGAAGGGTGGAGAGGGTACAACCGCTAAACTAGCACGGCCTAGTGGATCCAGAATTTGAGAAAAGTCCGAGCGCGAGCATGTGGATCTCGGCATTCGATGGTGGTCATGTAGTAACTGCCCACATCTTAGGAAGTAAGCACATCTTATGTAAAGTACGAGTGAAGATCAAATAAGTAGTGTTAGAATTAATACCACTCTAATATAGTTGGAATCAGACCTCGCTTCCTACTAAGTGTCTTCAACCGAAATTCTCATTTGTGCTCTCATGTTACGGGTTCCAGCATCAAGCAATATTTTAGCTCACCTGTATTAGCTAGTAGATTGATGGAAACACACAGAATGTGATGTCCCTGAAGTGGTACATTCAAATGAAGTAAGCAAGTACGTACCTTAGATACAATACGTGCAGATTACATCTTAGACTGAATATTTATACAACTATGTATGTAATATAAACTCTTTACACTTAGTATCGTAAGATGTAGTGTCAATGATCCAAGTATCTAAGATTATATAGAAGAAATTTTTCAATTGTTGCTAATTGTTTCTTTAAGGCCGTCCTTTCTTCAAGTCACCACGTTTCTGGAGACTGTATAATGAGATGTCACGATCTGAAGTCAATTTGAAAGGGTCAATAGACTAATCACTTAAACTACATTGGATCCACTCCACTGTAACACTACAGCATCCGGCATCTACCATCTAGTTTAGACCTCAGGATTACTGATCCTGACTTCTACAATGTTCGCGGTCTTCTGATTATGGAGCTGGTGGAATCCAGACCGCAACGAAATATTAGAGATGCTTATGTAAGTATGAGTGCACACTTGGATACTTCCTTGAGATGTACTCTACTTGGTGTCTGTGGTATGGCCTGTTACATGATTGCAAAAGCTAAACTTACCCTATCCTATACGCCTCTTGAGCTTTACGATACTCGTACTCTTATAATACCGTATTTATACCATTAGCAAGCACTAGTATATACACAAACCACCGTTCAGGCTCCAGAGCTGATGCAAGGTATCCAAATGCAACTTCACATTCTACCATCTACGCTCGCAATTTCGTCTGTATATACGGAGTAAATACGGAGTAAATACGGATAATGCCCAGAATGACCCTGCACAAGTACTCCACTAGCCACTCTATCACTAAATAGTGGCCGCCCTATTGCTATTGGACAACCTCCCTATTTCTAAAGTTTATTAGTGTTATATGACTGCTATCACTAATTTGTGGCCCCAGGTGTTGCAGGGCACCTTCACCACCACTCACGTGTGTTGTAATCCGTGAACTAAAGGGTCCCCTAGACGTCAAGGTGTCATGGGCGGCGGGCGGAAGGGTTCCCCGTGCGAGAGAATTAGAGGGTCATTCTGGGCATTCATTATTTATCGGGGTGTTCTGGGCATTAGTGCCATGTCAAGGAGTCATTCTGGGCATAACCCGATATAAATACACTACCACACTACTAGACTGACTCACATAGATGGCAATGGCGATTTGGGCAAGAGGTAACATTAAGAAGGTTGTCTTTCGAAACGTTATAGTAAGTGATGATCTTCAGAGTAGGCAATGTGGCAATATATATGCAGCCTCCACAGCAGGGATGCCGTTAGGGTTAGGTTTATATACCTATTATCACAGACTATCACTGATGATTTTGTTTCGCTTGTCATCTATCATTGTTTTTCACAACAAGAGTTAATCAATTTCCATCAAACAGCCCATTATCAAACAGCAACTATATTTGAAGAGATGGCTACAAATATGGCCAACCATCTAGGTATATGGATTAATTGCCAAAACCAGGGTACTGTGTGGTAGACTGGTCCCATAGTTTCAATATAGATTGAACTGTAATCGCCAGTGCATTAGTAAACAACCTCGATGATAAAATTACGTACACTCTATATATAGCTTACAGTCCATGGATACAAAACTTATGTAGACGTCAAGCCATAGTTCACATCCATAATAACGACTAGGCCTCTACGTTTTCTGTCAATAGACTGAGATGTCATACTTTTTGTTAGGAATTATTTTCATCTTGAGCATATCAAGAGACTGTGAATACTACAGTCCTTTATCTTGTATTGTATTTCTTCAACTTGCATCTAGGTCCCGACATCCCAGGTGATTCATGTGATGAGCCACATACTAAGCACGGCTTAATGTGAGTAGAAGAACTAGCTGCTGCAATTTAATATTTGGATATAGCACGGCAACGATAGAAAATTCTGAGTAACTTCAAATGAGAAAGATACACGATCCTTATCATCTGATTGCTTTTTAAAAAAACACGCAACCTGTAAAGTAAAAGTACACGTGACAATTCATTAAACATTGCGGATACTCCGGTAAAAAAAAAGCAAGCATATATCATTTGAGCTGGAAATTCATCCAAGGAACAGCTTCAATTATACCTATCTATTCTTCGTCCCCAATCTTGGGAGCGAGATAGAATCGTACATAACCACTCTCCATTTTATAGCTGCAATATATTGATTAGCGAGGATCCGAACAGTGTCATTGGGGCATATTTACTCAATCAGCAAAGGAATTTCGTTCGACAGCGACAGGGTTACTGTGTTGGACAAACCGGAAGCCTTGCAGAAGTTGACGAGGTATTTCAAAGAGAAAGTGAGTGCTACAGGCTCCTGTAACTCAATCGTAGTGGACAAATCAGGCTTCTCGACATTATTGTTCTGTCTAAGCGTAACTGATCCACTCCCAATATCACCAGCACAAGAGAACTTGATGCCCTCTTTTGTGGCCTCAATGGCAACTAAAAATGCCTTTAGAATATGTGTCTTTCAAAGGAAGAAGAGATACCACCTACCGGATTCCGAAAGCTGGGAGAGATCTCTACAAATTCTCTGGAATTCGGCACTTGGTAGTGTAACCGTGGCGGCATACTCTGTATCCGGGATACCCAAATGCTCCTGGTCAATATCCATCAACTTGATGTCGTACTCGCTGATACGGTCATTTTCGGAGTTCTCAAAAACCAAGTTGAGCACGTCGGGCGCATCCTCTGCCTTGAGGGTTAACAGATCCTCGTTCTGTGCAGCACGGAGAACTTTCTGGAGAGAATTCAAATTGATTCCAAGGGCAATGTTGCGATCGCAGCGGTAAGGTGAGAATCCCTCTGCCTTCAGGTGCATAGCTACAAGTGCGACATGAGAGTTGTCCATTGCCTGTAGAGCAATCCCTGAGTCATTGCAATCGAAATTGCAGTCCTGTACGAGATCCTTGATGGCATCGACGACCTAGGGACGCGTGAGTGTTCACTCTTTTCAAACTGCTAAAAAATATACCTTCTTCAGGATACTAGCTTGTTCAAGGCGTGCTTCCAACACTTTAAAGTTGTTACTATTAGTCTACTTTGATGTAGCGGGGGTTCAAACTTGAATGAATCGAAGGTTAAGATCGTGATTGTACTGTGTACAGGCATCAGAATTTACGGTTCACATATGTAGAAATAATTGTGAAATTAACATACTCTAACAGCGTTATGAAATGAAATGTTGATTGATGACCAGGACGTTGATGAAGGGTGGTTGTAAGATAGACTGTGCAGTTGTATAGGAGACGGGCAGACGCGAGAAATTCAATCAACGCGCGAATCAGCACGCGTCTACTCACCTTGGCGTTTCTATTTAGCGGGGTGGCGAGCTTTGTACGAGCTCGCACCCCTTGTTCAACTCTCAATAAGCGTAATCGTACACACACGTCAAGTGCAAGATATGTGTTCTATATATTATTTTCAATATTATGTTTATTTTTTTGTAGGGGCTACTGACAATAAATAGTTTTCTTGCTGTAAACTTATCAGATAGTTGATTTTTGTGTGTGTACTCTACACATGTATGAATACTAGACATTGGTAAACAATGACTTCAAGCGCCTACTCCAAGTAATCACCCATACTGCACGTATTTATTCCATCCTACATCACTTTTTGACACTTATGATTTTGATTATCAAATATGATAAGACGCTATATATCCGTGGCTGGAATTTTTTGAAGTAAAAATATACATAGTATGCAGATAGATCGTGTATGGAAAATAATCTACTCCTGCAGCTGCGACTCCGGAAAATATAATACAAGTTGAGAGGGCCACCAGATGTTTATCAGTTAACCAGAATCTGGATGGGAAATAGTATCTTTTAAAATGAAAGCAGTACTAAAATTCCCTAACAGTTTTCGCAAGCCTCACACGCCTCCCCAATTGAAAAATAAAATATAACAAAATAAAAGCAACAGCTCAAAAATTAATCAAATTGATAAAGGTAACGCTGACAGTCTGTAATCATCCAAACATGAGAATTGAATAAAATTCAAAGGGTATTCAGAAATTATTATAACTCAACTCCGAAGCGGGAAAGAGCGTAAAGGGAAAAGTGAGATTTTTGAAAGGGTAAGAAACCTTCACAGCTTTTGTGTGACAAATATGCATATTATGTTCTATTAGTTTCGCCCTCGGCGTTACCTGTCAACACAGCAACACGGGCACGGATACGTGCAACCCTCGATTCAAGACCTGCTGTAATTAGAAACCATTAATGAAAACCACACACTAGATTCACGTACTTTCTTCACCGCTGGTATCACCGTCCTCTAGGCTACCACGACCATCACCCTCCTCCGCAGCTTTAGGAGCGACCTTAGCTCTTTCAGCTGCGTTCTTTCTAATCTGAGCCCATCGATCCTGGACTGGGGCTGTCGGCGAACCCGGGGGAGAAGGCTCTGAGGGTGCGTCATCCTTAGCGGGTGGTGAAGGGGACGCTGTGCTGTTATCGATAGACTCCTGGGAGTCATCTGGGATAAAAGCCGGCACATCTTCTAGAGGGCCTTGGTCAAATGATACAAACGTTGTCTTGTTTTCTACAAGATCTAATGGCGAATCATCTCCGGAGGTTGCTACAAGATCGGGTTGTGCAACCGGCGGAGGCATATGAGGGGCCGAAGATACTTCAATTGGAGAATGCTTCCTCCGTACAGATAACTTCCGTGAAGCGACACCAAGAGGGATGCCAAGATGGCCTCCGGTTTCTGAAACTTCAGCTTTTTTTCCAAACAATGCCCTAAGCCTAGAAACCTTTGGTTTTATCTTGTCTTGAGACGACGCAACAGAATTGAGCGATTGCGGGCTTGAACTTCCAAGTGAAAGCCGCTTCTCAAGGACTGGAGAGGCCCGTCCATTGGAAGCTGGAGATGGCGGAAGCATCGATGCGTGCCTGTTGGCCTTTGGGGACGCGGGAGTCAGGGTGTGGGTATCTTTCTTCACAGGAGCCGGTGGTGTTGGGCTTTCCGACCGTAAGGGAAGTGGCTCTGGATCCTTTGGAGGTACTGGAAGCTCCCGTTCCGGCTCTGGGACGGGTAAAGGCCTCTTCTCAGGTAATGGAGTACCCTTTAGGTAAGCTTCTCTCAGCGTGTCTCGGTCGTAACGACTGGCCCATTTCATGGCTGGTGTGGCCTCAGACATAATGACCGGCTGTAAGGTGAACACGCTGTTGGTTCTTGTTGCTGGAGTGTCTTCCCGAGGGGATCTTCGTCTCAACTGGGAAAATTCCGAGTCAGTCTGTTGCTGGCGTAAAGCTGCTGCAGCTGCTTGTATCTTTGCCGTCTGGTCAGGACCAATGTTGGATCTATTCATCGATGGCATTGAAGGGTTAAACTGCTTCATCGGCTCCGGGGTTGGTGCATCGGGTCGGCCGACTGATTTCCTCCTTAGTTTGCTCTTTTTTGACTTCTTCTTGTCTTTTTTGCTGAGCATTGGACTCTCCTCTATCTTTGCCGCGCCTCTTACTTTTTCCTACATCTGTTTAGCAATCCCGAAATTACACCGAATGTATAGATACATACCTCAACTACAAGCCACTTGACACCCTTGATATTAGTTTCCACCAAAGCACAGCGTCCAAAGACAGCTTTTCTTGGACCAGTCTCCTCCCCAGCCAAACTGGACATCCAAACCCACCAAAAAGCGTCATCGATATCGATGGGTGCTACAGTGTCCAACTCGCCAGGGTCAAGATTGATGTCCATTACTCTCTTATTTGATTGGGAACTTTTGACTCGGCTAGTTTCAATCGGAGGCAAGACTTTATCGGGAGGTAAAAGTAGAGGCGCCGGAGCACTGCTTAGTTCCCGATCTCCAAATCCGGCGTCCATAAAATCGGCCCATGAGGGCGTGGTTGGTCTAGCAATCTCCATACCTATTTCACGAGAAGGAGTACTAGGAGACAATTCCGATGGCACTCGGCGTTTGAAGGACTGTGACTGGAGCTCATCTTCGTCAGATTCACATTCATCAGCCTCGACCAACCCCGAGAACCCCATATCCTGAAATCTAGACCATGATTGATCTTGCAGCCCGGCAGATGTTACGCCGCCACCACCTGATTGACCTGTTGATGAAATACATCTGAGTACCCGTTTGCATTCGTCACTGAGTGCGCGAACTGGGTCCTCATAATCAGTAAATATTCTCAAAGCCGAATTCCCAGACTGAAATTGATGATGTTTAGCTCGCCGTAAAAGCGCAAATGGTGACGGTGCTACTCTATCTACAGTCAAAGCAACTCTGATTGACCGTGTTTGAAATTGTGGTGGGGGCACAGGCGGGTAGTCGACAGAGGCTAAAAGGGCCCGCAATGAGGTCGGAAGCAGAGTAACACTTTGGCTAGGATCTGCAGGAGACAGTGATCTAAGGTAAGCAAAAAACAGATGGCAGGTAGCTTCTGCGGCACTCGTCCAAGAAGCATAACCCCCTTCAAATCCGAACCCCGTGTCGCTATGCTCAAATGCCCACCATCCTGCTAGTCTAGATAATTTTAACCCCCCCAACCCATTATGCTTTCCGTGGGCAGCAATGGCTGATAATAAATCAAAGTAATCGAAAATAATCTTAGATCGGGCTTCGGATTCGGCACTTATCGGGATGAAAGTTGCAAATGAATCGCGGGCCATGCTAGAGTCTAGGTGGAATTGTTGATTTAGTACATGCATAGTATTCTAGGGATCGGGTCAATGCATACCAACTTCACCTTGACGAAACAATTCGTAAACATCCCAGGTCACCACACCTCCAGGTAGACGACTCCAGCACCACTTGATAGCACTACATAGCACTTCTGGTTCTGTGAGACGAAGTTCTTGCTGAAGAAATGCACCTGTGAGTGGTTCTGACTGCGGGTTGAAGAATGAGCGGATTAAAGTTCTCGCGGCGCTTGTATCAGTATTTGGACGGTAAGGTAAAAGTAAAAATGGGGTTGATAAGCCTAAAGTCAATCGTTTAGTTTAGAGCCCATGCATTCTCCAACTGCTCTATTACACTCACCTCTTAACTTCACCTCATGGGTGCACCCCCGTAATAACTCTTGAACTTCCTCAGGGGCAACCTCCGTTCGCAACCACCCATCAACATACTTTGGTTGAGCTGGCTTCTCGTCGGCAGCGGGCTGATCAAGTGATTTTTTGGACGCGGCGTAGTCTCTTTTGAAGACTCTGTTCAGGAAAGCCGGCATTTTATTCAGCGGTGCGGCCAGTAACGACTGATTGGGGTCGGATATTCTGGTCAGCCCTTCCAAGTTTGTACTGTGAGCAAACGTGTGGCAATGGCAACCCGATAGGATTAGATTTGATAGTGGATGAGCTTATGAAATAGCTAGTCGAAGGACAATTGATTGAGATACAGAACAAAAATTCCAGAGAGGTCAGAGAGAGTAGATAGTTAGGTGACAAAAACCCTGCTGGTTGACAGGGACCGAAAAAAATGTGATTAGCAGCAGCGACAGCCCGTGTGTGCAGGAAGCTCGTGATGTACTGTATATCTACAGATATGATCAATGCATCAGTATTGAGATGGGATACAAGTAAAAATGGCAAAACACACAGACTCTCAAACACACAGATAATAAACCGATTAACCTACGCCTCAGCGTTGAGATGCTGATGAGCTGGCTGAATAAATAAAAGGAGTGTGGTATTGTAGGACGTGTCTACCAGCAAGCGGGACCCTGTAGAGATGCCTCAGTGATCTCGTTGCTTCCTGGAGCAGGGAGAGCTTCAGGGGTCATGTCACGCACGAAACAAAAACTGCGTGCGATAAGGAGAAGAGAAAGCAATTATCACCAAAGAGTGAAAGAAGGTTGGCAGACACGAGGACCTAATTCCAATGATGGATCAGCCGTCCTGTCCTAATTACGGCTCTAACCTCACCAGCCCATTTGTAAACTGCGACACTCCAACGAATCACCGTGCACATTTCCTTCGCCGCCCCATGTCAAGCGTCCAACCGACTTGGCACAGACGGCAGAGATCTGTGTGGAAGAACTCGCCCTCCACAGCTGCCAGCTCCATAATCGGCAACTGTAAATCTATGAATTGTCGACAGAGGTGTGTGAGTATACTGATCGCTACCTATGTATACACCTGGTATAGATTGGCCCTGGTGCGTTGATACAGGATTAAGACTTCGAATTCTGAGATACTTTATAGTATGCATGAGGGGCGCATCATCGGGTGAAACAGATGGCCATTTGAGTGAATCCCCAAAGTTCTGATACAACCGATCTATGTTTAGCAAGGTACAGTTGTAAGTTATTATGATGGTACAAGAAACGTTCGGCCTTCGGCCGCGATCTGACTTTGACTTTGACGGGTCAGTGATAAAGGGGTATAGGTCACAAGTTTGGCTGGTGTTCAATGTCCAGTGGCACAGCCACACTTCACCCAACGCGTACCAACGCGTGACATGACTCCTTTTCCACAGCACGACTCAAACCACCCTACAGAACCACCCTACAGACCACCCTACAGGACCATCTACAGAATCACCTGAAGAACCACCTTGCTGACCCGGCGTACGAACCACCCTACTGACCCCGTTCAAACCACCCTGCTGACCCCGTTCAAACCACCCTACAGAACCACCCTGCCGACCCCGACCGACCACCTTGCCGACCCCGACCGACCATCTGACCGACCCGTCAAACCACCCTGCAGAACCATCTACAGAACCACCTGAAGAACCACTCTACAGAACCACTATACAGAACCACTCTGCAGAACCACCCACAGAACCACCCTACAGAACCACCCTGCCGACCCCGACCGACCACCCTGCCGACCCCGACCGACCACCCGACCGACCCTGTTCAAACCACCCTACAGAACCACTCTACAGAACCACTCTACAGAACCACCCTACAGAACCACCCTGAATAACCACCCTACAGAACCACCCTGCCGACCCCGACCGACCACCCTGCTGACCCCGACCGACCACCCTGCCGACCCCGACCGACCACCCTGCCGACCCCGACCGACCACCCTACCGACCCCGACCAAACCACCTTGCCGACCCTGAACCACCTTGCTGAACTCAATCTTGGACAATCAATCAAGTTAAGGTACGGTTTATCCTACTCAGTCCTAGTTGTTGCTTTCATTTTGCGTGTTTTTTATCAAACCATCGCGTGACTTCAAAAACAAACTACGACACATATCTACAACAAACGGAGCTTTGTGGAGACACGTCCCTTTAGCCGCCGGGCTTTGTTGGACAGTCTTCGACAGAGGTCGCCGAGGCCTCTGGTGCGAAATGTGGAATAAGAGATTGGTTGGGTTCATTCTCAGCAGACATTCTCTAAGGTTACTGCGTGCTATCCAATTCACGCGTGGTGTTGCTCGGCTGAGCTCATCACTATGGCTTCGGCTTTGTTCGCAAGGAGGTTGCCCCCCTAGGGGGGGTAGGGAGGTGGCGGGTAGATAGATTCAGGGTTGTTGGGCGGACAATATTATTTCTTTTGTTTTGTTTTTGCTTTTTTTCAATTCAACTCTGGGAAGAGGACGCTTGGGCTGACTTTTTTTTTTAGAATACAGATTTTGCAGCCAAGCAATCAACAGTGGTACCATCTGGACCTGGACCTGGTGGACCTAAAAACAGGCATTTGTAAGCCAATATAGCAAGGGCAAGACCTGGGCCTGGCAATTGTTCAGCCACACTCTTAGCAACCCAGCCAAACCACCTGACCGGCCCTGTCTGACCACCTGACCGACCCGTCAAACCACCTCACAAAACCACCCTACAGAACCACTCTGCACAACCACCCTACAGAACCACCTTGCAGAACCACCCTGCCGACCCCGACCGAACCACCCTGCCGACCCCGACCGACCACCCTGCCAACCCCGACCGAACCACCCTGCCGACCCCGACCGACCACCCTGCCGACCCCGACCGACCACCCTACCGACCCTGTTCAAACCACCCTACAGAACCATCTACAGAACCACCTAAAGAACCACCCTACAGAACCACTCTACAGAACCACCCTACAGAACCACCCTACAGAACCACTCTACAGAACCACTCTACAGAACCACCCTGCAGAACCACCCTGCCGACCCCGACCGACCACCCTGCCGACCCCGACCGACCACCCGACCGACCCTGTTCAAACCACCCTACAGAACCATCCACAGAACCACCTGAAGAACCACCCTATAGAACCACTCTATAGAACCACCCTACAGAACCACCCTATAGAACCACTCTATAGAACCACCCTGCAGACCACCTTGCCGACCCCGACCGACCACCCCGCCGACCCCGACCGACCACCCGACCGACCCTGTTCAAACCACCCTACAGAACCACCCTACAGAACCACTCTACAGAACCACTCTACAGAACCACCCTACAGAACCACCCTGAATAACCACCCTACAGAACCACCCTGCCGACCCCGACCGACCACCCTGCCGACCCCGACCGACCACCCTGCCGACCCCGACCGACCACCCTGCCGACCCCGACCGACCACCCTGCCGACCCCAACCAAACCACCTTGCCGACCCCAAACCACCTTGCTGACCCTGAACCACCTATCTGACCCGAGCAAACCATTGAAGATGCCACCCAGAACCCCTGTTCAAGAACAAACTGGCGAGCAGTCCCAACAGCCGGCAGCCAACAAAGGCAAAGAAAAAAGCCAGCAACTTCCTGTTGTAATCAACCCACGTATCAGGAAGATTGACACCAGGCCACTACCATCTATTGCTGATAGGGTAAACCACATGATTGATATCAGAGCCTATACCATTGCAGGAACTGGTCATAAAAGCCGGAAGGATTTAAAGCATTTTGTTACCAAAAAAGAAAAATTATTCAGGAAGCTTACAGCTGATATGGAAACCTACCAAGTCAGAACGCTGGCAAAGACTTTGAAAGAAGTCAGCACGAGTTCTCAGTCAGATGCTTACAAAGCTATGGAGAGCCAGGCCAGCAACCTACCGGATTCAGTGAAAACGTTCACTAGAATATATTCAAATGGCAAACCAATTAGGATTGAAGACCTGAATGATTTCACTCTAGTTCATCGGCAGCCAGCAAGCATTGAGGCATTGAAGGCAATCGAAGATGCAGATGGTCTTATGGAGAAAAATACTCAGCCATTAGCTGCAGGAAAACGTGCAAACGTTGATTCAGCCCACCTCGGTATATGGGGTGACTATGATATTGGATTGTATCGCACCAAGGAAACTGAAAATTTGTGGTTCAAGGGAGGAGAACAGTGGGAAAAAGCCGCGCAGCCGGCACTCAAAGAGATTGCATTCTTTGGGAAGCATTTGAATCCGGAAGCAGCAGCAATGATTGGAAAGATGGACTTGACAGAAAATGTTCAGCGCAAGTTGGGTGGTTTGAATGAAAAAAAGCTTAAACCAATTGCAGAGATGTTCTTTGCAGTGGCACTGAACCGTGGGCAAGCAGACGAAGGAACAATGCATCAAGACTGGGCGGATACACAGCATATGTTCAATGCAGCCATTGCATATGGAAAGGATTATCAGTCAGGGTGGTTGGTGATTTGGCAATTAAAAGTATTGATTGAGATGCGTCGTGGAGACATCTTATACTTTTATGGTTCTTATCTTGCCCACAACGTTATAGAGATTGTGGGTGAAAGAAATAGTTTGGATTGTTTTACCCATCGCAGTGTTCTGGATTGGTGGAAACGTATAAACGTTGATTCACATACTAATGATTATCACAAACCACGAAAGCAGAGAGATGAAGATGAGACCGAAACAGCCTACAAACTAAGACATGCAGATAGTGAGGTGGTTAAACCTGTGAATAAGTTGAAACGCAAAGAGGTGAAGGAGAAAGGGTTATTGGTAAGCTGAAATGATTGTTCAAATTTTTAATTCTAATTGTGAATATACTAATATGGTATATAATAGAATCTAGGGGAAACGACTGCTATATTTGGACACTTGATGAAAAAACAAAAGTCAATGCAAATGCAAGAGCAAGCAGAACGTCAAGAGCGTATGAAAAGACAAACAGCTAAAGAAGAAGCTAAAAAGCAGGCTGGAGAGCAAGCTGAGGTAATTGATTTGTGTTGAAATTAATTTGATTTGTGTTGAAATTAATTTGAGTTGTTTGGTAATAATAAAGTATTATATACTATGTTTGTGGTATGACGGTCTTGGTTGTTTTCTTCAAATAATGCCCGGACGTGTTGTCTTTGTCGCACCCGTGATAGAGAAGTATAGAGTTGACCATGGGCAAATACAGGAGTTCGCAAATCCAAGACACAACGATCTAATGTGAGTCCTTGACAACTATTGAATGTTGTTGCATAAGCTAATCTTAGTGGTATCTGTCGACGCTGAATAGTCCAAGGTGCAAATTCAGGCTTGAATTCAAAGATTATGCGTGGAAGACAGTGTTCTTTGGATAATGCAGGATTTTCAGAAAGTAGCCGTACTTTGACGTATCTATTGGCTGTTGCAATAACAACGACTCTGGCATTCTTGACCAAACCTTCTTCGAGAGCGAGATTCCGCATCAATGAACAAACAGAGCCATTCTTCAAGATGACTTCGTGTGCAGGAACACCGGGTTGTCGTAATAGGGCCAAATAGTCAAGCATGTCAGTCGTATGCATGAATTGATTATTATCCTCGGTTTCTTTGATTGAATCAAAGCTGCGGTAAGTTTCTGCAAAGATTTAGTATGATTTTACTGATGGGATGATTTGATGAGATGACGTACTGGCTGGTGAACTTTGCAATCGATTCAGTATTCTTGAGTTGAAGTCGTCGACATTAACATTTATTGGGCTTAGAAATGAACGGCCGTGACATAATACAGGGTCTTGAAGTATATTTGGAGGAAACAGATAATCAGCAGCAACGTCCACGGATTGTACAACTTCTACCATTGGAAGGGGTACTTCATTTCCCACAATAACCCCATCGCCAATAGAATCAATCCATGCTGCATATTCGGGATCGCCTGCATTCCTGACTGGTAAAGTAAGCCTTAAAATATTGAAATAAGGCCACAGTCGGGAAGATCGGACAGAGGAATCAAAGGTTGATGCAGGTCCCGCGCTTTTCATAACCGGTGCTACTTGTCTAAAGTCGCCAAGGGCAAGAATTGGTTTGCCTCCAAAAGGGTTTCGATTGTTCATGAGACGTTGCAAGAGTATGTCAACGCATTCTATCGAGGCACGATTTGACATGGGCAATTCTTCCCAAACAATTAAACAACAGTTTTCAATCAGATTTGCCCTACCGGAGCCTTGACGTATGCTGGAAACTATTTCAGAATCACTCTGAGAGACGTGGATAATTGGCATGTCAGTATACGCATGCTTCAATACCGGATAATCTATTGCTAACCTGATCGATAGGTATTTTAAACAGACTATGAGCTGTGTAACCTTTGTCGTATAGGGTGACGCTCAATGCAGTTGAACCACATATCAATACAATGAAACCTTGTCCACGTAAACGATTGACAATACAATTGACAGTGTATGTTTTTCCCCTGCCGGCTTTGCCTTCTAGAAAGAACATGCAAGAGAGATTGAGGTCTAAATCTTGATTGTGGTCTGGCTGAAAGTCTACCTGTTGCATGCGAGCTGACACAGCAGCAGTAACTTTTTCAAAAGCGGTTTTTTGTTCCGCAGTTAGATTGATATACATTTCACAGGATTTCTGGTATAGATTTTGCTCTTGATGTTCAAAGTATATCCGTTCGTACATCAGTTCATCAATGTTACCGGCTACCTCTGGAAATCCAAAATCTTTGAGTGAAGAACCGGAAGCATGCAAGATACGGGACAAATCGGCAAATGTTTGTTGAAGAGCTGCTGCGGAGCAGTTTAATCTATCCATATAGTCGGCACTGAGCTGCTCTTGAAAACGCTCAAATAATTGAACACTTAAGGTAGGAGAATTTGTTATGAGATGTGCAAATATGAAACGAAGTTGTGCTGGACTGCAAAAATTATTCACAGCTTCTGTCATAGTATATTCGCTTTCAGATGTATCTTGAAATAATCCACATGCATGAGCAGCTTCCTGATAAGTAGCAAATAGCTGACCGTTAATAGTTCTTAGATCAACAAAGCTTCTAGCAGGACGATGATACAACAAAGCTCTGCAAAAGAATAAATCTCCTGCTCGTGGTGTCAAAGATCGTATCCTGGGAATTGGCGGTGTGCGTCTAAGATCTCTACGGATAACAATCATACGTGGGAAATGCGCCGAACGTTTTTCTAGCCACTGGCCTTCGGGAACAGCCTCTCCTGCTGTGTATTTTGTTGTTCTGTATCTTTTATAATATTGCTGATAGGTGAGTTGATCAAACTCTGCATTGATAGGACGGAAGAAATATCTTAATAGTAGAGTAGCAGAAGAAGAAGAGCCATCGGTTCTGTACATCTGGCTAAGATTTGTGCCTGGCAAGTGTACGGGAAGTGCCATGACAGGTGGACTTTTGTGAGTGACTTCATATTGAAAGATTCGCCAAGTTGCTTCAGATGCTGACAAATATCGTGCATTGATATAGTCATTGATCTCATCGATAGGTTGATTTGATATTGTAAAAAGAGTCTTGTCGGGACCTTTGAACAGGTATTTGTACAGATATCTAATAATATATAGGTTGGCATGTGTTATGATACTCATGGATCTTCAAGCAAGCATTGAATAAGGAGTGACTTACAAAAAAATATTGACAGTCGATGTAACATCTACATTGACGTGGCAATGTAAGAGTCTCGTCAGATATGGCATGTAAGCGGCAGTCCATTTGTCCTCCTCGCTACGACGACGATACTGCACTCGACCGTATTGGTTGAGTCCTGTATGAGTCTGTACCGGATGTGGAAAGTTCCAAACACAACGACCATCTTTATTACACCGACTGTTGGTATTATCAAGGTGATTCGAAGGATGTTGATTGAACTGAAGAACTAAATTTCGCAATTCAGGATCATCTGGGCCTGGTACTTCCGCTGATATAACATCGGTAATGTTGTGAAATGGTATTTCTCTAAGAAGCTAATTGGATCTTATTAGTTTTGGCTACAAAACGGAAGAGAATAAGAACATACTTTCACAATCATATGGCAATGCGGCAATCCCCGCTTTTGAAACTCAATTACTTTCACCAAATATACAATTCCACCCAGATGGATTTTCAAACGGTCGATTGCATATTTCAACCGAGAATGAAATACACGGCATACAACATCAGGTATATCTGATGCATTCTGGCCGGGTGCAAGTTGTGATACTATTTCCGGCCATTTGGGGTTGGTGGTTATGGTAATAAACAAAGATGGATTACCCAATTCCCTACATATAGCCAGTGAATCGGCCACTTGTTCAGAGGACCACGCACGTGAACCCATAAAGCTAGAAGGTAATATAAAACTATCCTCTGTGACGGTACAATTTGCCTCATTCAAATACTGACCACCATCTTGCTGATCTTCATTTTGATTAGCCATACGATCTCTTAGAGTTCTGAGATGATCTTTTCGGCCATTTCTTATATATTTTAGTCGTTCATCTTCGACTCTGGAATACATATCCACTAGATATTCATTAAAAAGACGGCCAAACCAATGAAACCGAGGCTCATGCAATATTCTACAACGATACCACCAGATTTGGCTCATAATTTTTTCATGATAACTCCAGCCGGCAGTTCCATTGGGAAAGAACACGGGGTATTGCAAGGGTTCATATTCTGCATTGAGAATATCCAATGGACGCGCCGCTGTACCGGAATTACTCCAGACAACAACGGATCGAGGCTCGATATGAGTAAGATTATTGGAATGAATCACAGCTGCTATTTCTCCATCGACGGGCCGGCTCCGAAGTTCAAGAGCAAATGGTGCATCCGGAACCGTTTGTAAAGCATGCCGCAGATAATGTACATACGGATTGACGTTGTTTAGCAATTCTCGGAAGAGATCCACCATGGAAGAATCAACATCTTGTCTCTGTGCTGATGCATCTCTTTCATTTTCATCATAAAGAAACCATCGCATGGAATGTTGTCCTTGGGACAGATCACGTATCTGATGGTACACACGTCCGGAAACCGCAACATTAGAAGGGCCACCCATATTATGAAACATGCCCGAAGCGCCTAAGCTTGAAAAAGCAAAAAGATTATTGAGACGCCGAGATTGTTCTGACAGAGTATTCATGTTCTGCATTAATGCTGCTTGGACATCAATTGGATAATTAGGTAACGCAGGTAACCTGTAAAGGCCTTTTGAGCAACACCATCCTTGTGATTCGCCTTGCAACAGCTGACAGTGACAATAGCTACAGTGCTGTATCCAGTGACGTACAGCTTGTTGTGGACGTAAACTTGGTAGAGTATTCCACCAAGGAATTGCGTTTGGTTGACGTCTAGTATGATGACGACGACCAAGAGTTCTTGGAGATGGTCTTAATATCAGCAATAAGTAATGACCACAGTTAGTACTACTATCTCTGAGTGAATGTTTTTGATTGGCATACTCCAGATTATGGCCAGGTGATGAAAGATCATGGTGAAGCTCGTGGACATTGCTATTAGCATTGTTTTGAATTGCACGTAGGCGTGCTCTGCGGTTTTGCTGATAGATACGCTGACGGGCAAGTAAATCTTCACGCGTATGTGAAGGACGACCACTGCGCGGTGAAACAGACATTTTGACTATACCTACAGTATTTTGGTATACTACATATATCCGGTATGCCACTGTTCAAGTATACGTAAGAAAAGCATTAACCTTCATTCAGACCGACAATTCCAAAATACAGAAAGAGAACTCTGAACACTGATACTAAACATACAATAGAAAAAAAACCGAAATACCATATCCAAACTGTCCTGCAGAACAAATAAACTAAACACAGAAACGAAAAGATATCAGGAAATAATATTCATGAAGCTTGAAAAAAAAGAAAGGTCCGATTCAACTGTTGATATGACCATCAGTTACTGATTTTCAGAATCATTTCAATATGCTCTTGTTTCAGTCAAAAAGATACACTTACGTTTGTGCAACAGTTTAACCTTGAATGATGTTGGCTAAATGTGCTTGCCTGTATCCGCAGGGTCCAAGCCATCGTGAAGATCCCGAACTTGCTCTTTGGTCAAATACACCAACTCCGGGGACTCATCATCAGCAATCAGGTCTGTATATGACATGGTACGGGAAGACGGCCCTGCACGGCAAGGAGTTGTCACGTCATCCAAAAGCGGTTGTACGCGGCCAGAGCTGGAAGGAGTGAGGCCAGCCGGAAAAGCTATGTTATCGCCAATTGGTGGTGGTGTATGGACAACTCTAGGGCGTTTCCCTTTCCGGTCACTGGAGTCAACCTTGCTTTTCTGACGTTTCCTCCAGCTAGACTTGTCAACGGTAGAAGAACCTGACGTTCCAGGTTCTTTCTTGATGCTAGGACTGCCCGCAGAAGCTTGTGGTGGTCGGCCTATCCATTCGATGTTGTCAATGTAGCAGCCAAGTATTTGTTCCATTGGAAACGTGCTGTTTATCCGACCCAGTAGCTTTCCGGATACCTGGACTACCGTGCCTTGTTTTGGAATTTGGAAATTAGCAAACCGTTGCACATTAGGATAAATCCAACGCATGTTGAAGTTTTCTTTCTTTTTGCTTATAGAGTCATAAAATGCGGAGGATAGATCAAAAAACTTGTAACCCGGAGGAAGACGCATAGCCCCCTTGATTGTTGGTATGACTATACCAACAGAATTGACATATGCAGGTGCATCCGCTGGTGATTCAAAATCGTCATCACTAGGATTTCCTGGCAGTCTTTATGGAGACGTTAGAAATGAAACATGAAAGCTCGTTAGGAATACTGGATATTCAGTATGGGTTACAAACTCAAAAAATTGCGCAGGCACTACACGAGTCGCCGCTGCCTTTCCCTTTGTGGCCAGGCTGTCACAAAGTTGGCCAACACAAAAACCAACAGCGCCTTGTGAAGGCTCCGCAATAGTTCGGCTGAAATGCAGAAGATCGCACTCGATCTCCCAAGAAGAAAAACTTGCACTCAATTCAAAGGACTCCATGCCGAGCAATATCGATTTAAAGATGTTGAGATACGGTGTTCGGACCTCCTTTTCGGTAATCTCAAGCAAAGTTGAGATGTAGGTTTGGAAACAGTCATTGCTAATGATGACGGTTGACATGGCTTGGGCTGTAATAGTTGTATACTGAAAATATATTCGTGTTAAGTATGTTATGAAAGCGGATTGATAGCTTTCCAACTGAAAAGTTGAATTGTGAATGTGAGAGATGTTGCTGTGAGTGAAAAATGGTCGAGTAAGGGAAATATGGCCTGATTTTATACTGATGAAATGGCAGTTATTCACAGCTACACAAAGAAAAATCAGGATAACGCAAATACTACTAAGGATGAATCATGAAAGAAACATTGAATCGTACATTGTTATTACAATCGTTGTTGTTGTTTGAGAATATGTTTGTTCATCTAAACTCAACAAAGAAATTGAACAGCGTTGTTATACGCCGTTGACATCATTAGCTGAAAGTGAAACACTATCGTGACAAAGATGAATGAAAATGTTATACTAAAAGTTTGCTGGGGAACAGTGCGCAGCTATCATGTGGTGATACGCTTTGACCTCAAACTATGCTTTGGATAGCCAAAATGGCTATAACGTGATGCGATAGCCCGATCAAAGCTGAATCTGCAACAATGCGTCAAATCAGTCCATGTGAACTACTACGTCACATGGCATATCAATCACTGCCCAAAAATAATTATCAAAAATCGTAGTGCTTGGGCCTCTTTTTTTGCCCGGCTACAAAAGGTGTAAGTTGGCGTTTAGAGAGTCCAATTGCCATCCCTCAGAGTGGCGCTTAGACAACCCTGCCAGGCAATGAGTCACGAGCATGAAAGAACTAAGACAATGCAACTGAAAGTGAACAGGGTGACCATAATTGCTTTTTCCTCAGCCTTTGACTAAGAATGACATAATAAACCGTTACAACCCAACGTTCTTATACTTTTATAATAAGATTACCTGATACTTGTACGAACAATAACAAGACACCCAAAGGTGGATCTAGCTAGAAGATCCGATTGAATACTCACAATGTACTTATGTATTATCCTGTTTCAATCCAAGCCCTGGCCTTAGCACAAGTACTCACAAGAACTAACCGACGGCGTACATATGCACACACAGGTACCACACATGAGGAAAGTACGCATGAAGACGTAGGAAGCCCCTGTAAATACAGGTATGGTTTATTACGGAGCTATGTATGCTAACATAGGTATACAAAGTACATGGTAAGCAACATTCCTACCTGTTTCGCCGTGTAACTGAGCAAATAAATTCTTTGACTGCCGTCTGGTGATATATTGCCAAGATTTGAGCACGATACGTGAGTGGATGGTGTCGTAAAATTGGTATGTAGAGTACATTCGCTGGGATTCAGCCATCAGAGGGCATGAATTCTGCAGATGAACCATGCAAGGCCCGTACAATTACCGTGCTCGTGTTAGTCCGGCTACATGTAGCGAGTTTACCAAGTTGTTACAGTCGTTCAGCCCCACGTTAACCGTCATCACACACAAGGCCTGCACCTGCTTAAACGTTTATCGTATTTTTTTGTAATATTTTAGAATTGTTCAAAATTTCTATAATTATGACGGCCAAGTTGCTATGCTACCCAAGTGTAATTCAAACACCATGATCCATACAAATCTCGGGGTTGGTATCTGAATAATGGTAACATCGCAAAACCGTAGGAAACAACTTGAATAACGGATAATAGAGAAATTATTCTGATGAAACATGTATCAAACATATTAGATGATGGTTATTTGTAAACGATTTAACTAGTGCTTGTATAAAGTATGTTATACATACAAGAGGATATCAACAACAGATGGAAAAAATAAGTAACGTAGGATGGGGAGAAAAAAAAACAAATCAAACCAACTCCGCATTGCTCCCATATTTGTAATCCCCTAAATTCACATAACAAAAGGAAGACGACGACAACGACAACATTTATATCATAGGCGATCTTCCTGAGCCTGGCCTAATATTATGTGTGAATAGGTCTTGAGGACGTAGTATTTCTTGCATGGCAACAGATTTCTCTGTTCCTGCCATGGTAGGGGCAGGTACATAGCCTTCCCGCCGCCTTCGAATATAGGAGGCAGCAACGCCGATGACGACAATAAGGAATACGAGAGCCAATGCAATAGCTAAAGATATCAGAATCACAAAGCCCCTAGCCATTGGTGATTTTGAACCGGGGAATTGCATTTCAAATTGAGAGAATAATGTTGAGACCGATCCTGGCTGACCATCACCGGTAGTAGCTAGAATGAGTGGTTTCCACGTTGTTCCGTCATAGGTGACTGCTGAAGCATTGCCGAAATCTGCCAGATGCAACAAACCTGTGATAACTAGAATGTTCGCACCATCGAGAGTATCGGTACTAGCATGCGATGTTTTCAAGTTGAGCACTTGTAAATATTCAATCTTTGAGGACTTGTCGAATTTATCATCTATCACAGGTTAGTTTATGTTCGGCAGGTTGCGACGAAATCACAGTTGCAAGACCTACCTAACATTGTAAATTTTGAATCTTTGTAGTGCATCAAGAAAGGTGCTTCATCAGGTCGGGTACCGGAAATAAAAAGTGTTTCGCGGTCCTCTGATCCCATAGTCAAAGTTGTGACTGGGCCTGGTATATCTTCGGCACCAGGAATACTCTTGTATGTACTTGAAGAAGCATCAAAAAGAGCGAGATAAGTGGCTGTGTCATTCAAAGTCATGTCACCGCCAACGTAAAGCAAATCCTTCCCTTTCCAATGAGACACGTAAATTTTGCCCGCAGAATCTGTAGCAGCCTCTTCCCACTGCTTTTCATCATTCTTGTAGATGCAAAGTCCACCACAGGACAATGAACCAGCCTCTAAAAAGTCACCAGCAACATAAAGATCATTAGTCTTTGGTTTGTTGGTAATGGAATACACTATGCCCGTTCCATTTTCCATGGATAATCGTGGAGGTTGATCACTGGACAATCTCATCTCGTCCAAATTCCAAACTGCAAGTCCACCGATTTCATTCGTGCCTTCCAGCGAGCCTCCAACAAAAAGCTGGTTTTCCAGTACCTGCAATGCTAAAATTGTGCTGGCAGCAGTAAAGTCATTTGTTGTAGCCCCAGTGATATTACCATTATTTTCATCAATAAAAGCCAAGTTGGAGACTGTGCCGGAACTACTTTCGGCCACAAACTTTCCACCAAGAATAGTATAAGTCTTATCATTTTTAGTGTAAAAAATACCAGTAGAAACGCCAGATGTGCCCATGGAAGCTACATCTCTTTTGTGTTTAGATGATGTACTTTGGGATTCAGTGAAATGGAAATCCGATGGTTCAAGATTGACTTCAGCAGCGCCGACATCAGTTAAATAGACTACTCCTGAAGACGATAGTGTATTTGAAGAGATTGATCCTGAATACAAGGTTGTTTCGCCTGACTTCACAGCTGCAGACAACACACCGGACATCGAAACGGTGGTATCCATAGATGCCAGCCATTTTTTCTGTGACGGAACCCAGACGGCGAAACCCTTTGCTTCAATAGAGGATGCACTCTGCGACTCTGGCTGTATCCGAGTAAAGTCGCCGCTTACAGCAATGCCATCTTCTCTGTCACCAGCCAAGTTCAGACCGACAGTGACGACATTTGATACCGCTCCATTAACACCGCCACCCAGAGCTACCCAAGTGTTATTTTTGGTGTCGTAAGCACAAATTCTTCCAAGACCAGTGGTTTTATTCTGCTTTGTCTCTGAAAATGACCCACCAACATATATCAAATCGCCGACTTGCAGAAGGGCATCGACAGGTCCCTGCAAACCTCCTTCGGGGATATCTAATAGTTCTCCAGCCTTGTCAAGAGCGAGAAAATTCTGGTACGAATCGTCTTTCGCAGTGAAATTACCTGCGACATAGGTGATATCACCGTTAACAAGGATACTTGAAACTTCTGCACCGTTCTCTAAATTCAGACCAGCACTGCTTGTCTTAGAAAGTGCCGGGGCTGTTGTCTTCTTGTCAGTGAGCCTATATTCATAAAGACCATTCAATGTTGATGTTGAGTTATCATCCGAGCTCGATGTATCACCATCATTTGTTGAAGCGCCCTTCAACTTGAATTTGACGCTTTGCGCAACTAAAGTCACTGTTTGCTGAGGTTGAGATGCCGCTGGCTTTAAAACGATGTGTGGTTTGAAGTTTCCATCCGCGGCATCGACATGTACAGTGTAGAGTGGGTCCCACTTGTCGAAATTATTTGTTTGAGTAATAATAACAGGCGCCATCTCTTTTCCATCCTTGGTGACAACTCCTGAAACAACAACCAATCCCCGTTGGGCGCAACTACCGTCGTAAACACAGCCTGGAGTGTATATCACGACATCGTAAGTCCCTGACTGTTGAAGGTGAGGTACAAAATCAATTTCCCGCGAATCACCCGTACGGTATGTAGTTGAAAGATATGAGTCAGTCTGTGGCAGATTTATCTGTTCCCAGTCACCGTTTACAGTAGAATTGGATCTAACGCGTTCTGCAGCACATTTAGGTTCGTTCAAGTCAGATATAGCATAAGAATAGATATCTGTAGTTTTTTAGAATTTCCTCGTCTCGTCTATACATGATTATGAGGCTTACCGTCCTGGAAAAGTTGAACGCTAGATAATCCACCCCCCTGACCATAGTATTCTAGAATATCTAGGCGAAAATCTTTCATCCCGATATTATTCACGAACTCAAAGTCTTGGGGTTTGGATCCTTCCTGAAGAGGACACCATGCATCACAGTAATTACTTGTTCCGGTTTTAGGATCCACATAAGTGAGATTCATGATCGCGTTGAGTGAGACTGCAGTGAACCTAAAAATCTTGGTACCACGTCCTTCGTAGTCTGCATTGATTAAACGAAGTTTAGTTGGCTTGAATTCGAACTGGAATTTTGCACTCCAGGAGCCATCTTTTGATTGATCCTTGACCAGCCATTGCTTCTGTGTATCATTGGTACATGTAATAGCCTTTGGATCGTTGAATCCAGGCATATCTATAGTCTGCAAAGCCGTGATACTAGGAGATACCAAGTTGATTGTTTGGGCATTCTTAATCTTTGGACTTGAGAAGTTCTGTAGACTATCAAATGTTCCACCAAACAGAATCGAATCGTTATTGGATCGCGTGATTGTCCTGACGAGACTGTTGAACCCTTCAAACGGCAGATCTGTCCAGCTGTCATTTTGCCAAACAATTGCATTCTCGGATTTGTTGTGACTAAAAACTCCACCAACATAGACACTTTCTGTGTTTTTGTCACACAATAAGGTGAAAACTTTACCGTTGAAGTCACCCATTGCAGTTACCTCGTCCTTGTCGATATCGTAAAGAGCAATCCCCTTTGCTTCCACATTCTTCAAACTTGTAAAATTTCCACCAACCACAATTCCTTTTATACGATCCTTCGTTTCATACAAACACATAGCATTAATGCTGCTATCTGCGATACCTAACGACGTAAATAGGCCATTTGGTAGTTGTGTTAGCAGACTTTGGCTGCCGTTTGAAAATGGCGATGTTTGGGCCTGTCCTGTATATTCATAAAGAGAGACCCCATTGAAATCACCGGCAAGTCCGACTCTTCCCAAACCAATGATGTCAAAATCCGGCTGCGATATTGACTGAGGCTTTGCAATCGCGATCGCGCACATTGCACCCCCAACCAGCGTCCATATCCACCTTGAAACTGACGATGCTGTGCTCAGCAATGAGGGCTCCCTCATTCTGGCGTCGACTGAGGAATAAATTCCGGTTACCGAGAAACTTTGTGGTTCCTGTCGACAATCTGAGTAGAGTAATGCTACAATTTCAGATACATAAGCTGAGGATGTACGAAGCGTATTATTATGCGGTCTCAGGATAAACGGCGATCAATGGATAGAGGCGTTGGCTGTATTTCGGAACTTAACCGCACTTGTGCTCTTCGATGAACTGGCAGGTGACTTGATGCAGGTACACAAAACGTAGAGAGACGCAGAAAAAAAATGTGACGAATTATCAGATGCGAGAACGTTAAAGAGTGTTTGAGGTGGATAAGCGCACACAACCGTTTGCTCGGTGATGCTGGCCGAATGAATGATGTGTTTAAGGGTGTAGTACTACAACACCAGGCTGTCGAGTCAAGAAGGGGTTCCGTTGCCGTTAGCAACACCCTGCACTTAATTAATTCCCACCTGAGAAGTAACGAAGAAACAAAAATAAAACTGAACGAGAATAAAGGGAATGAATGAGTGATAATGTACCAGCTGATCAAAGAGCAAATATCGACCACTGGAAAACAACTAAGGGGTGACAAGCCGATTCAGGTTTGTAAAAGAGAGACGTTATGTGCGTGAGCACCATACACATGCATAGTACCTGGACGATGAGGGGTGGAAGAGGACGCGACACTGATGAGTAATAATAATGTAAAGCACAGTCAAAGGGGAAACCCCGAAGGGCAAAATCAACGAATACCCCTGATCATGAAACCTATCATGGAATTGCTTACACCCCGGCATCATGGAAATACCCTTCGCCTACCAAATTGGACCGAATGAATTGTTTACTGCTCAACTCCTTGACCGGTACGTCGGGGTATCGCCAACAAGATAGAGAAGCATAGTGTATTATAGTTCTGGTTTTTAGAGAGCTACGACCCATTCGCGAAATGATATTGGCGTTACATAAGTTACATAAGCTTGACACTGGTCGCTCTTACAGTACTCGTGCTTCTCAAGTTAGATAGAATCATGTGACTTCAAAAAACCTGTAAAACTGCGGGTTTTGTATGGCTGCGTATGATGGGTCCTTGGATCACATGATTCTATCTAACTTGAGAAGCACGAGTATTTCGGAGTTGAGCTACCAGCCACCCAGCCAACCGTCTAACGATGATCATGGAAATTTGCCAATACGGAGTAAATACACACCCCGTGGTCTCCAGTGGGCGCTTAACTGGGATAAATGGTTGGCTGGCCAGAAGATTGTACTCTAATATTAGAGGGATTTTGCACGGATTATTTGGTATCGACGACTTGAACTAAATGCTGACTGCAGCAACCAAATAATTCTTTAACAAAAATGAGGTTTTGCAGTTTTTTAGGAATTATTTGCTATCTCAGGGCGTTGCAACGCCGTAAGAGAATCCATTTGCTTAGCTTAGCAAATGCTATCTCTAACGTTGACCCAAAACATGGACTTGTGACCGGTTACTACAGCAACGACCCCTAAGCGCCAGAATTTTAACCAAATAATGCGTTGCAAAATCCCTCTATTAGGAATGCGTAAATTTTCGAATTGAACGCTTAGTCAGCGTTCGTGATAGCGAAAGTAGGTAATGGTTCAATTCAGAATTTCAAAATTAAGTTCAAGCTACTGCCTGTTATAGAGTAGCGAGGTATGAAGCAGGCACTGCTGCTGCTACTACCTCAACCTCAACCTGGATCTCCGGAATTTTGTTTGCTCGGGCCCGGACTTTCTTGCTCGGCGTTCAGGAGTATACAACCTTCACAGCTGGTGTGATTCATTCTCTGAAAATTGTATAAACATATAAGTGTGTAAATTTGTAATTTGGCTTGGAATATTGTCGAGCTTTGACTGGAGCTTCTTGTTAGTAATCCTGAAACCTTTCATGAATTGATAGAAAGCTTTCTTTTCATTTCTGAAATTTCGGTGTTTTTCGGTTCAATACGCGTCCCTACATAGTTCGTCATAAGGTAAGCTACCACGCCACACCAAACTCAACGGCTCAACTACAGAATGGGCCTGTTTATTAGGGGTCATCAAAGCTGTACGGTACTGGGGGGCGGGATTTCTCATCCCGGCCGGGTAACCGCGCGCTAGCTAGGATAAAGGGGCGAGCTCGTGTATTCTTAGAACCTCATCCAATACCATCGTTTAGAAAGTGCTCACGTTTCGTTTCATCAATTGGTGGCACACGGCAGGGATCAAAACACAAGGAACAAGGCAAGTGACCATTAACTGGACGACTGACGATAGACAGAATACGCTACACGTAACGGTGGCCGAGAAACCACGAGGTAAGCAATCCCCACTGAGAAGGGAAGGTAAGATAGGAGTGCACAGGACACCGAGACACTGGCAAGGTTCTCAGGGTATATACGAAGTGTCACCACCCCACTTCTATAGGACAATACTCGCACCACCTAGCCACGGCGGTGCAAGCGAGGACGACGAACTGGACGACGACATTAAGAGCACTTTCGGGAGGAGTACACGTGATCCTGCGAGGATTTACAGAACTCCCTCTCCTGACACGTTGAATTACGAGATACAGCTAATCACAGCATTGGAAGACGTAACCTTGACTGAAGGAACAACCACAACCGACGAACAAGAGAACACAGACGACGTACAAATTGACTACCAGACAGACGACGAGAATAGAGACATGAGCAACTCACAAGTCATCAACATTATCCCTTTCGCCGGGAAGCCGGGGGAGAACATCGAGTTATTCTTTAGAAGGTTTGACACCGCTTTGAGATGGACTAAAGAACCACAGTATGCCAAGGGACGAGACGGTGCAATGACAGCCGAGTCCATCCAGCAACGAAGCAGAGACCACGTGATGCTCCTGCAGAATTGCTTGACGGGTAAGGCTTTGGAGACAGCTAATTCGTTTAGTATGGCCAAATACGACGACTTAGAGGTGTTCAAGAGGGAGTTGATAGCTTTCTTCCCGAGACTCGAAGAGCAGTCAGTCTCGAAGGACGAAATCTGCAGGAACAAGGCCCTCAGATATTACACGGGCTTGAAGCAGGGGGATCTCAGCCCGGAGAAGTACTTGGAGAGAACACTCTGGTTCAAGAGATACCTACCGGAAGAGGTCCACGATCAATTGGCCCTACGGTTCCTGGAGGGTCTAAACGACGAGATGCGGGCGTTCTGCATCTCCCAGGCCATCCCTGTGGATGAATTCTCGCTGGACCAGGTTCTCAAACAGTACCGACAGGGGTACCAGAAGAGGTGGGGCGTGTCTCAAGGGGGATTCGAACCGGCGGAGGAGGACATCATCATAGGCCTCCGACCTGGACCGGACGAACAGGTCGCCAAGGATTCTCAGGAGGTGACTCGGCAGGACCAGACATCCAACCGAAACCTGATACCAGCTAACGCAGCTGGCGAATGGATGAAGGCACAATCCACGGCCACGACAGCAATGCTGGCGTTGATGAACAAGAACGCCACGACGAATGCATCAGCAAAAAACCCGGTCGCGCTCAGTGCGCTCACAGCCTGAGCGCACCGAGCGCAACCCATCACGCATCGAGCTCGCGCCATAATTTGGATTCTCGGTCCGCTGAGCGCCACCCCAAGCCGCGTCTGGCTTGACGGCATCCAGACTCGTCTTCCATTCGAGCGCAACCCACCACGCATCGATCTTGAGCGATAATTTTGGATTCTGCTTCTGTGAGCGCAACCTGTCACGGCCTGCGCTCGACGCCATCCAGAGTCGTCTTCCCATGGACGGCATTCAGACTCGTCTTCCATTCGATTGTCACACGAATGGCATCGCGCTCGACGGCCTTCAGAGTCGCCTTCCGATGGACGTCTTCCAGAGTCGTCTTCCATTCGACGGCATTCAGAGTCGCCTCTCGCTCGACGGCATCCAGAGTCGCCTCTCGCTCGACGGCATCCAGAGTCGCCTCTCGCTCGACGGCATTCAGAGTCGCCTTTCGCTCGACGGCATTCAGAGTCGCATTCCGATGGACCACATTCAGACCTGTTTCACGCTCTGTTTTGTCACATGGGATGATTCTCGTTCAGAGGATTGTAGAATTATCGCGAAACTACGGAAAAAACAAAACTCCCTATACTCCTTCTGGATAACCCTCCGAGATGATGTCTCCACACCCGGCCTTCTGTGCGTGCGCTAATTACAAAAATGTGCTACCAAGATCTACCAGCCGCGAAAAAAAATTTATCTACGCTAACACGCTCACATGAATACTCCTGGCGTCGGGCTAAGGAACGCCATCTGCGTAGCCAACCCACAGGACTCAGAACCTGCGCTTCTTAGCAGCACTGCCACGACCCCGCGCTGCTTGTCCGCGAATCGGCCTCTTGGACGGATTCTCCTGAGAAGCACCCCCAGTGGTGATCTCCGCAGAGGCGGCCCCTGAATCGACACTGGATTGGAGTGTCTGTGTCGACAGTCGTTCGTTCTCAAGTCGCTTGCGAGACGCCTCTTCGTCACTAAGCGGCTCGTCGTCCTCATCGGCATTTAATTCTGTTGGTGGGGGGTCTCTCAAGTCAGCCATTTGAATCGGATCGCTGGGAATTGGCCTTCTTATAGGCCTAGGTATAAGGTGGCCATTCGGAGTGAAGCAATTAGACTCCATCGTTTCGTGATCAGGGCCATCCGATCCTTGTGTTGAGCGGTCCCGGTGTCCGTAATTGGGTGATTGACCCCCGTATGGCCTGAGCACATCCCTCTGCGACTGCGACTGCGACTCCATGAACGCTTTCGTTGCCGGATTCCAAGGGAATCCCGGTGGCCAATTAGGTGGTGCGGGCTCAAGGTATTCAGTGTTCCGAGAGCCAGGATTCTGGGATTCGGTAAGTGAGTTCCCAAGACCGGTCTGCTGGGACGTCCCACCAAGTCTTTGCGCCCGTGCATCCGGGTCTCGCCCTGAAGGACCGTCGTCCAGGTCAACCTCGTTAACGGTCTGCTCGGACGTCCCACTATGTCTTTGCGCACGTGCCTCCGGTTCTCGCCCTGAAGGACCGTCGTCCAAGTCAACCTCGTTAAAGGTTTCGCTCTGCCGTGGCAATGCATGCTCGTCGTCTGGTTGGTTATCTTCTTCAGGTTGGTCTACATCCTCACCCTTCTCCCGGATCGTCTGTTCCATTAGAAACATGAATTCCTCGTCGTCGTCGTCCACCGGAGGAGGCCCTTGCAGGAGCAACACGTTAAGACTTGTATTATGCTTCTCCTGCAGGCTCTTGATGGAAGTCCGAATCGTCCTCATCAGAAGCTGGCGCTTTTTGTCTTTCATGGGGCTCCCTTCGAAATTCTGGTTCCAGCATTGCTGCAGCCACTGCCATGTCTCTTGTGGGAAGGGTCAGCAAAGCCAGTCCGGAAAGGGAGCAAACACTTACCTCTTATATTGGCAGCTTTCAAAGTGCCTCGGTTTCTATATCGGCCATCGCGAGTGTAGCAGTCAAGTTCCCATCGTAGACTCAAGGCTGCAAAGCATATAGTTGTTTTCGTGATATCGTTGATAAGAGTGACCGATTTGTGTCCTATCTGTCGACGACTGCTCCAGAATGCGTGATAAAGGAGGACGGGAATCTCTTCCGCGCCGAACCATCCGAAGCCTCGCTTTGAATAGTCAATACGAGAGCAGCTTTAGGAGAGGGGCAACCGGTAGCTACTTCTCGCCCTGAAGAGACGCATAGAAAGCGGTGCTTTTCCACCAACCAGTTCGTCTGATCCATGATGGTCTCCGCATCCTTGTCCGTGAATTTGTAGATGTCCAAAAACTTTTCTTTGGCCTTCTTCGACCAATTGGACTTCGTGCTGTGGCCTACGGACGTTAACTGCAGATGGTCCTTGTTAGCCGCTCTTCCAGACCGCTTCAACGGAGCACATACATAGGCGATGACCCTTGAACGCAAGGCCAAATTGCGGGTATCGAAGCCTGCTCTTGTGGCAGCGTCGTCCCAATGTCTGTGGATCTCGTCCAGCAGGCTGGACGGCCCCTTGACGGTCCCCGGAGAGGCCACCTTAGGGTCGGTGTCCGGCTTGCGGTCCACCGGAGCTCCGCACAGAGGATACTTGGTGACGACAAGATGCTGGATAATGTGGCCCACGCTGGTTATTGACCCCCGCCAACTCTCTGGGAATTGGTTGAGTCCTTTGGTGACATCGTCACTGTGCACATCGGAGGGAGCAACCGACGGTGACCTACCGCCAGGTGACGAATAATCATGGCTAAAGGATGTCCTTCTTCTACCGCGCGGTGTCGAATAAAGCATTTCTCGAGCCATGGTTGACGAGTGTGACTTGCTAGGTGGGCATAGGAACAGAGTGTTGTTACGATCCAGCGCGGACGACGGGGGGGCTCCGATTTTTATAATGCGCTGGGTGGGTGAACAGGCCGTTCCGCAGTACCTGTAGTGTGGCTGCCCTTGGAGACCTGACTTGGAACGCAGCACCCTAGAAGCGGTCCGTGAACCGGACCCACTCTGAACAGATGATGCGCACATTCGTTTGTGACATCACTCAAGGGCATATTCGTCTGTGACATCTAGTTCAGGTATAGCTCTTTGTTGGTGCCCCTTGCTGTGCCGCCTTGTAAAGCCGATCTTTTCATTCTCTCGTGTATAATATATGTCTATAGATTGTAATAAGCACTAATCTCTCTCTATCTATTGATGCGAATGACCCAAACCAATAATAACCAGAACGCCATACACATGATAATATACCGTATCCGCAACTCTATAGTACAACTGTATATACCGTATCCGCAACTCTATAGTACAACCGTAAGCACGATACCCATGACAGCCCTCCAGGACAAATTGTAAATGCCGGTGTCTCCGACACCGGTCCCATCTCCCATAGCCGACCGCAGAGCCAACAAATTGTAGATGCCAGTGTCTCCGACACCGGTCCCATCTCTCAGCACCGACCGCAGAGCCAATATCCATCGGCTTTTTAAAAGCCGGCCTTGGTGACTGGATCAGCCTCCCATCTCTCAGCACCGACCGCAGAGCCAATATCCATCGGCTTTTTGAAAGCCGGCCTTGGTGACTGGATCAGCCACGTTTGCTCCGCATCAGCGATGCCTCGCCCGCTTGATGGGTCTGTCCCTCAATGAAGCGTCCCTCTGCAAGCCAGGCATCGGAGCCGGATTAGCTGGCGGCCTTTCTTCGTCGGCCTCGGGGTATTCCATAATGACCCTTTGCAGCTCGGCCTCTGCATCCCTCCGAAGGTCTTCAGATACGCCGGGGGCCGCCATGACTGATCGCATGTCCACTATCGACCTCCTGGCGGCCTGGAGATGCGCCTCCCGATCTGCGGGATCGCTCAGTCGTCGGGGCCAATACGGGGCGTCTTGCGGGGGCGGGGTGTTTCTAGCTTCCGCCCGGTAAGGACGCACCAGGATCACCGGAGGGCGAACGCCGGCCGACCGTGTCATCTCCACCCAGGTTCGCACAGCCTGATCATTATTCAGAGCTATGTAGCTGTATCCTGCAGTAAGCATGTACTGCTTGGGATGCCAGCTGTCGTGCTCAGAATTGGTCAGGCCGACGACCTCCCTCGGAATCAGCCCTGCCAAGGCGGGGGTCTCCAAGACGACCTTGCGGACGCCCCAAAGAGAAGACTCAAACAAAGGCGTGTGATGCCACCGGACCACATCGGTGACGAACCAAAATCGTATATTCGGGTCGGGCATCAGTTCGGCGGCCGTAAGTGCAGCTCCGTGGGCGACGACGCCAATGCGGACCACGGGGGGGGGCACCAGTCTGCTGTGCGGTTGCGACCCCCCCGTATTCTGGTGCGCATACTTGAACATGGCACGTCTTGCGGCGTTGGTGAGCGAGCTTTGTGCACCTGGAGGGTACCACGTCACAACACCAGGGAGGAAATTCGGAAGCGCCTCGGGGGCGACACTCGGAAGGGGAAGGGTACCCGCGGGGATAGTGCCGCTGGCGGGCTGCCCACCGACAGGCTGCTGCGGCCTGGTGCCTCCGGGTGGGGTCCGCACGGTCCCGCTGCCACTGGGCTCCCCGAGAGGGAGAGGCTGCTGCGGCCTGGTGCCTGCGGGAGGGGTCCGCACAGTCCCGCTGCCACTGGGCTCCCCGAGTCGCCTTATCGGTGGCCCTCCCAGAGGCTGCTGCAGCCTGGTTCCTTCAGGAGGCGGCCTCACAGTCCCGCTGCCACTGGGCCCCCCGAGTGGCCTTATCGGTGTGCTACCTGTGGCACGTAGAACGGAGGGCACGCTCAAGGCTCTACCCTTGCCTTTGAAGAGGCGTCTGGTGGGGGAGGGGGTGGGATCACCGGCAGGGGTGGGACCAGGAGCAGGAGTCGGCGCGGGACCAGGAGCAGGAGTCGGGGTGGGAGCAGGAGCAGGAGTCGGGGTGGGAGCAGGAGCAGGAGTCGGGGCGGGACCAGGAGCAGGAGTCGGCGCGGGAGCAGGAGCAGGAGTCGGGGTGGGACCAGGAGCAGGAGTCGGGGCGGGACCAGGAGCAGGAGTCGGGCCGGGAGCAGGAGCAGGAGTCGGGCCGGGAGCAGGAGCAGGAGTCGGGCCGGGAGCAGGAGCAGGAGTCGGGCCGGGAGCAGGAGCAGGAGTCGGGCCGGGAGCAGGAGCAGGAGTCGGGCCGGGAGCAGGAGCAGGAGTCGGGCCGGGAGCAGGAGCAGGAGTCGGGGTGGGACCAGGAGCAGGAGTCGGGGTGGGACCAGGAGCAGGAGTCGGGCCGGGACCAGGAGCAGGAGACGAGGGCGGAGACGAGAGCGGACTCGACGTGTTAGATGAACTGGCTGGCCGGATTGGATTGTCGGCGACGGGGGGAGACGTGCTGGGAGTCCTACCAGGTGCGGGACCGGGGGCAGGTGCGGGGCCGGGGCCAGGTGCAGGACCGGGGGCAGCACCAGTGGAGGGAGGGGGACTGGGAGAGGGAATGCGAGGAGGAGGATTCCAACCCAATACAAGCGGCACTCCCGGATGTAGCGGCGTGGGGGGAGGCGGATGAGGTGTACCGGGCGGCGGTGGCAGAGGGAGTGCTTCCCTTCCGGGGTGTACTGTTTGGAACCCAGGCAATACGTGACCCGCCCCGGGAGGAAAGACCGTAGTGAGGGTCAAACGTGGACGTGGGGTCCCGCTCAGGGTGGCATCCACGGCTGCGACGGTTGTTATCTTTGGTCCGCAATCCAGAAAGATCCTCCGGATGCAGTGAGTGACCACTACATCCGCACTCTGATCGGGAATGTGTTTATTCCCGTTTCGGCAACCGGCGGCGAACAAAACGTCAAAGTCTGCCCGTCTGTAGACCCGCCTTATAGACGGCACTGCCCAAGCCAGATCGGTGATGTTGTCCACGCATTCAATCACCGATTCCCACCACAACGTCAGAGGGGCGTCCTGGCCCAAAGTAGGGAAGTCTCTCGCACACGCAGCCCGATATGGGATTGGCTCGTATTGACTTTCTGCCCAGTTGTGGGTGTCATGCATAAATTGGCCACACTGAGTCCGCCACCCAAGGTGCGCGTGGATAGGCGGGGTGTATCGGACGTATCTGCCGTCAGGTGCACCGGGTACAATGCCCAGCGCTTGTAAGCATGACGCTAATGGGATTTCGTGGGACCATGGTCCCTTAACCTTGGTGATGTTGCCCGCATGGTTAAGGGGAATCCTATACACCACCCCGAGGACGGCTTGCTGGTTCTCACCGTAGTCGGCAAATTGAAGAGGTCCTGCCGTGTAGTGTGGGATAGGGCATTGGCGGGCGTTGACAGGCATTGTAACTACACAGATTTAGTCTGTATCCAAGGGAATATAAGGCAGGACAATATTGGAGTTCTCTTACAGAGTAGCTGGGGATGAGTTCTGCGGAAACTGTCTGGTAGGTGTCTCAGGTGAAGGTATTCGGTGAAGCGAGGAGGAAGAGTGTTCAGAAGACAATTGGTGCAGAGGAATATCGACCACTGGCAGACATAAGGTCACATATTTATATATATTCGTCTATGGTGAGTTGCTTTTCCTGCCTTTGTTTGACCCTCACATGGCTGGACCCCCAACAAAGCCGGCTTCCAAGGGCAGTACCCAGGGTGTCGCCATACCATTGTTTGCTCCAGGAGGGCTGATTCTCTGAAGCCGCTTTTGTCTTCCTGAATCAACCCCAAGCTCGAGGCGCTGTTTGTTCTGGAGTGCGCGACTGGGGACCCCGTCCTGTGATGGCTGTCTGCAAGCCCTGTCCATTGTTTGCTTGCTGCGGCTGAACAGGCTTTGCGTGATAACTCGCCGGAATAGGCTCAACCTCGCATTCCGATGTTGCCTTTCGCATTCCGATCCGTTGTGAGGGTTTGTTGAAGACTTGAAGCATTGTTTTTCTTTGTGAGACCGATGCCGGGCTTGTCGAAGTGGCGTTGATTGAGGGAGCGTATGACGACAAGGACCTGGCACCCTTGCAAGCCCCGCCTCCTGATAAGGTTCCTGCGAACGATTGCGTAAGCAATCGATGCTTACCCGGCCGCAACTGGCTTGTTGGGCATCGCGGCCTGCCAGTCCCATTCAGATAGCCGATTACAAGACAATACACCCTAGCCACCAGGACTAAAGATGTTCACCTACGAGTTACCACCTGTGGAGCCTAATGAGTGCAAATGGCGCTGCGGCAAGTTCTACCAGGCGCGCAGCAATTGGTTATTCGTTCATGAGCAGTCGAAGTGTCCTCTGCGCCCTCGAAAGCGCCCACGCGGGGACCATTCGGAAGAGGCGCGCAGGCAACGACCGTTCCCACCTGACGAACACCCGGGGCCGCAACCCGAGTCATCGTGTTCCGACAGCGAGCCAGACGATCCTCAGGACGACCATGCGACCTTAGATGGCGACCCTGTGGAAGGCATCTTCGACGATGTCCCTGTAGATGCCATCTACGACGACCAGCCGGAAGACATCCCGATGAGCTCTCTCGCGAACCGTCGTTCCGACAACGCCGCCGAAGCAGGGACACCGTTGAGGCTACAGAAACCAGACCCGTGGATCAAGCTCCGCGAGCAACCTTTCGATCCGTTTTCAGGGGAACACGATTACAAGCTCGCGCGGTGGTTCGTTAAATCTAAGACCCCCAAGGGACAGATAGATGACTTCTTCAACGACGGGCTCCATGGGTCCGCATCTCGGGATGGACAGATGTGTTTCAGATCGGGTCACACCTTGTGGAAGCAGCTAGAAAAGATGGACGGTCAACTCCCGTCATACAAGATAGGCGCGGTCACGGTGGACGGCCGCACAATACCGTTCCTGACGAGAAACATCATCGATGCTGCGAAGTATCTCATAGGCCAACCTTGCTATAAGGACTACCTTCAGTACGCCCCATATACACAGGTGAACTCCGATGGAGAGCGCCAGTTCAACGAGATGAACACCGGGGACTGGTGGCACGACACGCAGAAGAAGCTACCAAGACAAGCCACCCTTGTGCCTTTGATATTCTCCTCAGATGAGACGCATCTCACGAACTTTTCCGGAGGCAAGAAAGCATGGCCGGTCTACATGACCATAGGAAATCTCGACGCCACCGTCCGAAGCAGGTGGTACTGGAGAGCGCAGGTCCTAGTTGCTCTGCTACCCATCAAGCCCAAGAAGAGCGGCATCCGAGGCGACGGAGACAACGAGATGTCGCAGCAGGCCAAGCAGGCGCTGTATACGGTCCTACGCGGTCTTCTGGAACCCCTCAATCGGTTTGCGAATCCGGAACACGAAGGCAGGCCTGTTGAGATGCTCTGCGCTGATGGGTCGGTCCGATCATGTTGGCCTGTCCTGGCAGCCTGGATTGCAGACCACCCTGAGCACGCGAATCTGCAAGGCACGAAAGGAAACGTGTGCCCTACCTGCACCGTACACAGAACCAATCTGGGGGAGCTGGGTCCGGAGGCACCTCTGCGAGACAGTGAGATGCACAAGCACATGCTAGACCAGCACCGGCTCGCCGAATCAGATAACAAGGCGCGGGCCAGTGCGCAAGCCGAGTCCTGGTACTACGAGCACGCTTACGAAGGCCGCCCTCCTGATGTGACATCGAGATTACCGGTCACCGCCAAGTTAGCTTCGGCCAAATGGTTTATGGCCGAATCCACTAGGACGGATGAGAATGTGTTCTGGGGAGTGCCTTTTGTGAATCCGAGCCTGTTGCCACGGCCAGACGTCCTGCATGTCATGCTACTTGGGATCTTCAAAACGGCCATGAACTGGGCAGAGGATTTTCTGAAGAAACATGACAGGGCGGATAAGTTCGATGACCTTTGGGCCAAAACGCCGGCATACGCCGACGACCGTTTCAAGCCACCCACCAAGAGGTACCGCGAAGTCGTACAATGGCAAGGCAAGGAGATGCGCAACCTGGCGCGGATCATCTTAATCCACTTTTCTGCTGCGTTGGCCAATCCAAGCCCAGCTCAGAAGTCCGACTTCCAAGAGGCAATACGATGCGTACGTGCCCTGGTCCAGTTCCATCTGATGACGGAGTACGAGTCGCATACGGAAGCGACCATCGGTTACCTGGAGCATTATCTCGCCGAATTTCATCGACATAAAGAGGTGTTCCGGTGGTGCCGTGCCGATGCCAGACTCAATACTCGCATAGCCGACCTCCGAACCGACTACAAGGGACGGATTGCAGAGGCGCAACGAGGAATGAATAATACGATGCAAAACAAGATAAAACGGGACATGCTGGCGGAGATGGAAACAGAGATAAAGGGGCTCGTCACCGAATTGGCACACTTCAACTTTCCGAAGATCCACCTTATGAGGCATTTTGGAAGGTAATCATGGTGCAGCCTTCCAGACACGCCTTGCAAGAATGCTCACCAGAACAGTTCCATCAAGCTCTTCGGTAATCTCAAGCAATATAGCACGGAGACCTCGGAGTCGGCCCACAAATACATCGTCAAGGACGCCTACAATAGGTCAAATAAGCAAGTCGACATAGCGGATCAGTTGATGGCTGCCAACGAACGTATGAACGCTTTCCATATCAGGGAGCTGAACCTCAAGCGGTTTGCGGCAGACGGTCACTATGACTACAACGACAAGATGATTCGGCTCCTGGGACTGCACAGCTCGGATCAGAGGCGTCATGTGAACCGTAACATGAAACTGCATGGGGAGGACAGGACACTGGACCTGACTGCGACACATGATCCAGAGTTCCGCCTTCGCGATGACGTTCCGAGACGCGTCCTCTCAAACTTTGACGACGCGGAGTACGCAGTCTACGCAGAGATCCCCCAGATAGCCCCGTGGACCATCTTGGGCCTTCTGGAACCGTTCTACAGGCGCGTCTACGGAATCGATATGGCAAAACTTGATCACGCTGAACTGCGCCGTTATGTCTTCCGCTTGGCTACAGAACTGAGAGTACCCTTTCCACTACATCAAGACTCCAATCACGGGCTGGGCTACGTGATGCATACTCTGAGGTGCACTGGCAGATCAAACTACCGAAAGGGCCCACCAAGAAACGACAACTGTTGGATTAGCGTGAAGGACGGGGATCCATTCTGGAGAGGAAAACATGTGGGGAACTTGGTCTTATGCCGTCTAGTCGCCATGGTGAAGGTATGGAGGAAAGGGGAAGACGACAACAAGGTGCACGCGATCGTGAGAGATTACACTCTTCAAAAGGACTACCCCGGGGTTAACGCTCATGGACTGAGCCGGTGGTTATACAATGAGCGGACGGCCCCTTGGGTGACGGCCCTACACGTGATCAAAGGGGGTGCCCATTGCATGTCGGACGGCAGTAGGGATCCAAATATGTACTATGCGAACACGCATATAGATGTGACTACGTGGAATCTTCTTCAGGAGGACATATAGGATTGGCGCCTGGAAAGAGAATTTCTATGTAGTTGTAGCAGAGCAGATTCAAAGACTAGTTATACAGCCCTTAGAAGGGGGCGCGCTTGCGAGGTCCATCTGGATACTCAGCGCGCAAGGCGTAATTATGAATTAATTCCTTAGCGAAAGCGGAACCAACGATGCGATTTAAAAAAGTTAAGCGTAGCACCTAAGGGAGAAGCCATGAGAAGACCTATCCATGGCCTACTATGGGTGGGTATCGTGAAGACGACGTTGCCAGTGCTTTGAGCGTGCGACCACGGAGGGGCCTTACAAGCCAGATCTCCAAGCGGCCCTGAGCGTAGCTGAGCGACGGGCCATACAAGCCAGATCTCCAAGCGGCCCTGAGCGTAGCTGAGCGACGGGCCTTGCAAGCCAGATCTCCAAGCGGCCCTGAGCGTAGCTGGGCGACGGGCCTTGCAAGCCAGATCTCCAAGCGGCCCTGAGCGTAGCTGGGCGAGCGACAGGGGACAGAGTTTGCTAGTCGGATCTCCTGAGCGCCCCGGAAAACCCCTGAGCGCGGCTGAGCGCTGTGAGCGGCTCGGTTGCACGGTGCAACGGCCGAGCGGTACTTGATTTTTTGCTGATGTGAGCTATTATTGTCCACCTTACGGGCTCAGCAGCAAGGATTCGAGAGAGTGGCAGTTGCCGTAGCCGCGGCGGCCGGTACAACTCGTCCATCGGGATATCCCGCGGGGAACAGAATTTTTCCGGTGCAGACCGAGTCCGACTCGGACGGACAACGAATGCGACAGTTGCCTCCACCAGAACGGGGCGGAACCGCCCAGCGAAACCAGAACGGGAACCCGAATCGGGAGAACTTCATGCGTGAATATCAGCCAATGAATGGACCGAGTCGAAACGTGTGCTTCAACTGCGGAGGCACCAATCATATCTCCACCCAGTGTGCCAATGCTCCACTTCCGTTCGACGAGCAGAAGAAACTGCGAGAAGACTGGCAGCGCAATCGACAAGCCGGGGCACGAGCGGCACCCACGGGCGCGAACGCTACTCAGATGGGCCCGTCGCGCGGACCCAACCCAGTGGTGGTAAACCGAGCGGCGGTCGAAGAGTCCGAGTTCGACGAGATCGAAGCGGACGCGCATATCCAAATGCACGAGGATTCAGTGGTTCGTATGGCCTATTGGATGGGCGAGGAGTCGTCCGATTCAGAGGGGGACGGGGCGACGCGCCACTGCTACGAATTGGCGATGAAGTCTTTGGAGAGGATGAAATTATCGGATGACGAAATATTTGACGTGAGGGTCAATCCAGGAGAGGAGACTGGGATGAAGAGGGCGAGGGTGGAATCCGACCCTGGTCAGGGGGCGGACGGGGAACGCAGGAGAGATTTGGGACGGGACTCGGCTCGTGTTCCGAGAAGTGGCGAACCGGCACGTGATCCGGTGGGACGGGACTCGGCTCGTGTTCCGAGAAGTGGCGAACCGGCACGTGATCCGGTGGGACGGGACTCGGCTCGTGTTCCGAGAAGTGGCGAACCGGCACGTGATCCGGTGGGACGGGACTCGGCTCGTGTTCCGAGTGAACCCGATACAGGAGACGAGTCAACGGGACGCGACGAGCGACGGAGGAGAAGAGCTCGACGACAGCGGAAGGCCGACGCACGCGCAGGTGTTCCAGACACGCTGGCTGACGACGAGTTGCGGGCACGACCCCGACCAAAGATGTTGGAACGGGTTCAAGGCATGCTGGACCAGGAACCGTTCGACTTCCACAAATGGTTGACAACCACACGCATCGACATGACGGTGTTACAGTACCTTCAGGAATCGCCATCCGCCCGACGGGCGTTGGGATGGGAGATGTCCCTAGCAAACCCCGCGAGGAGGGCGAGGAAGCGTAGACCAGACCTTTTCGACATTAGACACTGTGATATACAGGATATCCGGCCGAGCTCACACTTTGGTAGCTTTTACATCACCATAACCGTTCCGCTCGGAAGGAAACGATACACGTTCCGAAAAGTCGTCCTGGACCCGGGATCCGATCTGAACCTGGTGACAGAGGGAGCGGCCACTTCGTTGAATTTGGACCTGATCTCTACCAAGTCCACGACTATGACCGGCGTCGCGATGCGGACAGCTGACGGGGCACGTCACCGATTGCGTCACCTAGCCGAGGTGGACTTCGAGGTGGAGGGTGCAAGGTGGCGCCAGGAGTTTTTCCTTTTACCAAACGCAGGCGACTGCGGGTTCTCAATGTTGCTGGGACTCCCGTGGCTGTACGACGCGTGGGCCCAGTTCGACGTCAGAAACTTCATGTATACCATACAGTCCGAAGACGGCATGATCATCAAACTCCAAGGGAAATCATACAAGCCGAGGAGATATCTCGCCATCGAATATCCAGTTCAGGTGGAGAAGAGGATTGACAATCGATCGGGAGCTATACGCGAGAAATATGTGTATGATGAGTCGCCAAAGAACTTGGTGTATCTGGGAGGTGCGAAACCAGATGACAGCGCCACGTCAAGCGACGACGTGTCTCACGAATCCCAACGCGTGAGAATGATGCAACTGGCGGAGGTGGTGAGGGACGACGGGGAGGCGGGGGTTCAGCTGGGCAGGGTGCCGTACATCGACCCACTGAGCTACCTGGAGAACTATGGAGCGGCGGGTTCGGCGTCAGAAGAGGCGAGTGAGTGGGTCAGGCAGGCAGGCGGCGAGGGCCCTGCGCAAGCCGTGGTAGCGTCGTTCGCTCAAGCCATGGCGGATGCGCTGGCGGGAAACTAGTCGGAGATCCTGACGCCGAAAAGAAAGGAGCAAAATCCAGGAAGTCTCCGCTCCACGGACGCGCGGGGTCACATTGGGCAGAGAGATGGGACGCTGACGATGCTGACTCGGACTTGGGTATGCACCGACGGAAGTCGGGAGCCGTAGGAGCGAGGAGGAGAGGAGGAGCGGGGTTAAAGACGGGGATGGGAGCAGGCGACAGTAGAGATTGCGGCGGCGGGGCGCACGTACCAACGCCACACAGACGCACCGTGCGAGTAGAGGAAGTGGTCGACGAACAATACGGCGGCCTTCCAGGAGGCTCGCTCTGCACACCGTCAGACGATGCACCAGACGGTTCTTCGGGCGGTTCACCAAACAAATCACCAGACAAAGGGGCCACCTGGGGACAGGTCGACAACCGTGGTCACCAGGGGGCGCGGCGCGCGACGTGTAGACGATGGATAGTGAATGGGGAGGGCGTGGCCCGAGAGGGGGGAAGCTGTAGGCGACCGGATTGTGTTGGGTGCGAACGCAGGAGGCCGGTTCAGGCTAGCCAAGCGCAAAAGCCCATCGGGATGATTCTATTGAAGATGGATGACGCGGCGATCCAGAACAACGGGAAGGACATGACGTCACCCCGCTATGCGGACCAGGCGAGAGATTACCGAACCCGAGGAGTGCAGTTAGCACAGCAATTGAATAAAGGACCAAAGTTGAAGCCAAACTTCGACATGCCAGCGGAACCATTGCTTCCGATGGAATTCCCGACGGAGAGACGGGTGGTACGGCGAGAGGTCAATGCAGACGACCAGGACATACCGTCTACTCCAGAGTTGGAAGAGTGGGCAGCCTCCGTTGGATTGACCATAGGGAAAGCTGCGAAGACCGCCGAACAGAGACGAAAAGCACTGGCCTTGTGCTGGATATATCGGGATATAGACTCCGACGGGTTGAAAACTCTGAGGGTCACAGACCTTATACATCACAAGGTGCATCTCAAGCCGGGCGCAAAACCATACGCGGCCAAATACCGGAGACGCACAAATGCCGAGGAGGAGGCATTTATGGTAGATACCGTAGAAGCAGGGTTGCTGGTCGGATTCTACAAAAGGTGCATGTCGCCGTGGAACGCGCCGCCTAGGATAGCCGTCAAACCCAACGGGAAGTACCGTTTCTGTGTGAACTACAGGGGTATAAACGGTCTCGAGCTTCGGTCGGTATACGCGTTGGAAATGGTATCCACGATAGTTGACATGCTATCGAACCCTACGCACAAGACACTGTCGAAGTTCGACTTCTCCAACGCATACTTCTCCATTCCGTTGGAGGAAGAGTCGCAGGTATACCTGGCGTTCAGCTATCCGGGTGGGCAGGTGTGCCCTACGACTCTGCCCCAGGGATTGGGCGGATCAGGACAGTCGTGCGCAGCGGCAGCGAAGATAGCCTTCGGCCCAATACCGGAACCACACCCGGAACCGTCCCTGTTTGGACCGAACTTTAGTGTGTATCAAGACGACTTGTTTGCCGGCCACGACACCTTCGACGCTCAGTTTGAGTTTTTGAAGGACCACCTGTTCCCCAGACTATTGTGGTCCGGGTTTTCCATAAGCCTGAAGAAGGTGGAGTTGTTTGTCCAGAACATATCAGCGTTGGGCATCGGATTCAGGGTGGGCGGAAAGGTCGACATATTACCAGACAGAGTGAACCGAATAAGGGATTGGCAAATACCGACAAATCGCACCGAGGTGCGGTCGTTTTTGGGCGCAGTGGGCATATGCCGACGATGGATCAAGAACTTTGCCGAGCTGGCTAGGCCATTGGCCAGACTGACAAGCACAAAAGTCGAATGGAGATGGTCAGCTGTGGAACAATACGCCTTTGACCGCATAAGGGAGGCAGTCGTGAACCGGATGGAATTATATGGCCCGATCCCTGGACATCCATGTCACATGTATGTAAAAGCATGCGCCGAGGCGGGAGGTGTGGTCATATGTCAGAAGGTAGCCCGAAGAGGACAACCGGACGAGACGCGGCCCATATTGTACGACTCTATCCCTTTCTCCGGACCGACATCCCGATATTCGGCCAGAAAGAAGGAGTTGTACACGATCTGGCATTTCGTCAAGAAGTACAAGCGCTTGATGGATACTCGGGAGCGACCTTCGGTGGTGTGCACTGGAGACGGACAGGTGCGCAGTATGCTGCGAGACGGGGATGAGGCGATCTCGGCGTCATGGTCAATCCTGTTGGAGTCGGTCAACGTCGAGTACGCAAAGACATCGGCGACGGATGCCAAGATACGCGCCGCCCAAGGAGTAGCGGAAACGGTGTTCGAGGATGGAGAACTGGTGGGAGCGAAACCGGTGGGTGATGAGGAAGAAGTAGTTCATGTAAAGGCGGGAATATGTGAGGAGAAGTCGAAGGCGCAGGTTGGAGAGGTTGTGCATGTAAAGGCGGGAATATGTGAGGAGAAGTCGAAGACGCAGTTGGGAGATGTCGTACATGTAAAGGCGGGAAGGTTTGAAGAGAAGTCGAAGACGCAGTTGGGAGATGTCGTGCATGTAAAGGCGGGAAGGTTTGAAGAGAAGTTGGAGACGCAGGTCGGAGAAGTCAGGCATGTAAAGGCGAACGTGTTTGAGGAAGGGACGACGGCGCAAGATGGGAACGTCGGGCATGTGAAGGCGGGCGCGCGTCGAGTTGAGACTTTGGCCAGAGACAGGGAATACGAGCCGGCGGGAGAAAAGGTGAACCGGAACCAAACACACCAGGAAACGAGGCGACAGCTGTACGAGCACTGGCGAACCTGGGAATTGGGACCACACAAGAGCCAAACGAAGACTCTCCAAGGCCGACGAAACGGAATTCCAGGATGTGTATGCGAAAGACGATGTCTATGCTTCGGAGAGTGTATGTGTCGGGGGGATTGCATGTGTCAGAGGGAGCTGGAGATGGCGATCAGACTCGCATCTGGGGATGATACGGTGTCGGAGGAGCCAGGCGAGGAAGCATCCGGCTCAGACGACGGCGCCACGGATTTCGGCAGCGAGGCGGACGCGGAGGAGGGAATCCGGCGGAGGTACCAAGACTCGGAGTGGTTCTCTGCCATCGCCGAATATCTGACTCGTGGACGCCTTCCAGCTGATCACAAGGAGCAATTCACACACTCAGCGAACTTCAGACGGAAAGCAGCGAGGTTTAGGCTCGATTTGGACCGTCGGCGATTGGTATATATTTATGGGAACGGATCCGCGGCCCCGTGCGTCACAGAGAGCGAAGTTCCCAAGATACTATACCGAATACACGACAAGCATGGACATTACGCGGATCGAATAATGACCAAGCAGCTAGCGCTGAGAGCGTGGTGGCCTACGAGATCCGCGGACATACAGAGTTACGTGTCTACATGCACCGCATGCGCGCATTTTGGGCCCACCAAGCGATCTATAGCCATCAGACCGATCTTGACATATGGGCCATTCGACATGCTGGGGATAGACTTTATAGGCCCGATGGATCTCACCAGCAGGGGAAACGAATATATCCTACATTTGATCGATTACTTCACCAGATACTCTTGGGCCTACGCGACTCGCTCAGATACTCAGGCAGCGGTGATGGAGGTTATGGATCGACACTTTGAAAGTTACCCGATCCCACTGGTCATATACTCGGACCGGGGATCTCATTTCTGCGGCAAACAAGCAAAGAAATATTGGAAGGGCCAAGGCGCCTTCCACGTGGCGGCCCCAAACGGGCACCCCCAGTCGACAGGATTGATCGAGAAGCACAATCAAATACTGGAGGAGCGAATTCGGCGGATTGGAGCGGCGGTCAGGAAGGACTGGGATATGGTGCTGGCTGAGGCTACCCGGGCACTGAACACGCGCTTCATACAGACATACGGATACTCCCCGTTCCAAATACTATTCGGAGTGCCTCCGAGACTCAATTTACCTCTGGATAACCCCCTATTGGACGAGCTGCGAGGAAACGCCTCGCTGATGGCCCAATTGGACGGCATCCGCGGCATGTTCCGGGACGACGGCGAGGTGGATGATGGGATGTGGCAGCGGACGTGGTTGGAGGATGAGAGGGAAGAAATTCGGTCCGAGGCGCGGGAACGCAGGAGAATCGCCGCCGAGCGGATCGAGCGAGAGTCGGCAAAACGCCTGGTTGCTGCGGGGAGGTTCGAACCAGGCGACTTGGTCATGCTCCGCGATTTAAACGTGGCTAGAGAGAAGGGCATGAAGTTTAATTACAGATGGACAGGCCCTTTCCTGGTCCACACCCGCACCAAGGGGGACACATATGTGTTGCGTCACTTGCACGAACCGGAGAGGCTGTTGTACGGTCATCATCATCGGGACGACTTGAAACTGTGGACCAGCCGTCCTGAGCATCTCCGCTACGCACACCAGGATTGGTTTGAGCCCGAGCTACCGACCAATATGAGGCAGTACCGGCGGGGTTTAGTGGCGAAGCTGAAAGGGATGGTGTGAGGGGATCGATAACAGCAGTATGATAATAGGGGGGTAATGGAACGGTCAGGTAGAGGTCGGTGGATCATGGTTATGCTTGTTTCTATCACGGGTCAGATGGAGGGTTTTGCGATGTTTTAGCTTAAGGATGAGGGCATAATAAAGGTTTAGGCTGCGCGGGGCTGGCGGTGCGTTGGGTGCCCTGGGGGGCGGGATTTCTCATCCCGGCCGGGTAACCGCGCGCTAGCTAGGATAAAGGGGCGAGCTCGTGTATTCTTAGAACCTCATCCAATACCATCGTTTAGAAAGTGCTCACGTTTCGTTTCATCAGTACGGAACGAAACGGACTTTTTAGTTTTGTTGCACCTTCGTGAAAAGAGTAATCGCACACAGACATTGTAATTTTAGATGCTGTCTAGGCAGTGGCCCAGTGACTTAGCCACCGCACAAGCCGCTGGAGAACTGAACTTTTGGGATTGCTTAACTGCTTTCTAGCCAGATAGAACCATGCCAAGTGGCACTATAAACTCCGTTTCGTTCCCGTTCCGTACAGCTTTGATGACCCCTATTAAAACCCAAGTCGACCTACTGGGGATATTTAACCATGCTCCGTACGTACGAGTACTCTACTTTCCCAGGCTCGAACCGGGTCTATAAAATCGAATAGGCCTGTCTGCCACTGGGGCGCCGGACCGACCCAGCTTCCAAACATCAAATTGTAGGGGCGGTCACGGGTATTATGTAAGGCTGTGGGCCTCATGTGTGAAATTGTTGTCTTAAATTCTATTACGGATCCGTAGAATGACATTAAACCTGTGTGTGGCTCATGTGAGGGGCTGAACGTCCGCTCTTTGTCATCATTTTACCCTCAATCTTATCTGATTCTGAAACCTCAGAGTATAGTACACATCTTTTGAATGTCAGAATCAGCGATCATAGGCCATCTGCACCTCCAGATTTCATCAACACTTAAAAATGCGTATCATCGGCCATGGCTCTTCCTAGGCACACCTATCGCGTTGCGTTGTTACTGAAAGCTTAGAAATTCAATGCTATTCATGCACACGACTTCTATAGGGTTTCGTTTCAATAGAGAGATAGACGTCAATATAACCCATGCTATTGTATATATTTGCAGTATTTCTCCAGATCCTTGCCAGATACCGACTTTCATATTTAATCGAGAACGCTTACATTGGCCGAAACCTTTTTCCTCTAGCCATTGCGCTCACTCATCAGCTCTTGTAGGGCTCTACTGGAATTGTTTACTTCTGTAAAATTATTTGGAATCAATACAACATCCATGCCTCACAAAGAACGATTCGGTATGGATTCGAATCACTTATTCCAAATTCGATATGCAAGCGTTGACGATGATCAGACCTCGGATGCCGATTTCAGGACACGGGAGTTTGGAAGGATGCACCGGTTTTAATCGGCTCCACCAGGTTCGATCCTTTGAATGATACGAAAAACATTCTAGTAACAGGCGGTGAGGGATTTGTGTAAGTTTCCTTGTCTTTCTTCTAGGAGGCATCATAATGATTGATGTAGAGCATGCTGGCTGGTTCGGCATCTGACACTTACCTACTCGGATTGCTATAATATCGTATCCTTCGATAGATTAGATTATTGTTCGTCCCTTAATAACACAGCGCCTTTGGACCGGCTATCAAACTTTACGTTTGTGCATGGAGATATTACCCGCCCGGATGACGTCAAAGCCGTGCTGAAGAAATATGACATCGATACAATCTTTCATTTCGCTGCTCAATCACATGTTGATAACTCATTCGGAAACTCTTACGAGTTTACAGCAGTCAATACGCTTGGTACCCATGTACTACTGGAATGCGCGAGACACCACCCAAGTCTCAGAAGATTTATACATATATCAACTGATGAGGTATACGGCGAAGTCCCAGAGGGCTCATTGGACCTCATTGAAGAAACTCCATTAGCCCCTACAAATCCGTATTCTGCCAGCAAAGCAGCAGCTGAAATGATGATCCATGCATATTGGAAGAGCTTCAAATTGCCAATTATTGTTGTGAGGAGTAATAATATTTACGGTCCTCATCAATTCCCAGAAAGTATAAATCTCATGAAATTATTTGAATGCATGCTTAAATCACAATAGAAATTATACCTAAGTTTACTTGCTTGCTCGAAAGGGGAAAGAAGTTAACTCTACACGGGGATGGCAAACACCAAAGACGGTATTTGTTTGCTGGAGACTCCGTGGATGCATTTGACACTATTCTACATCGAGGATCCATAGGCGAGATCTATAATATGGGCTCTTCAGATGAATTATCTAATGCACAACTTTGTGATTTAATTTTGAAGGAGTTTGGAGTGGACCCTCCGCAAAATATATCAGCATTTGTAGATCACACTGTGGATAGACCCTTTAATGATAGGAGGTATGCTGTCGATGATAAAAAACTAAGACATTTAGGATGGGAACAGAAAACGAAATTCGAGGAAGGGTTAAAGATAACAGTTGAGTGGTATCGTCGGTTTGGAGAGACATGGTGGGGTAATATTGATAACGCTCTTCTTGCACACTCTTCGCAACGAAACTTGGAGACCATTGTATCTCTCAGAAATAATGGGAAACTTTAAACCGTTGCCCTAGAAATTAATACACACAATGTAAATAGCTGTGCTCTGTCTCTACTACCATCCATCTAACTCCAAAACATGGGGTTTGGGGATCGGGGCTCGCCATCACTTCCAGGACAGACATAATCCTCTTGGGCCTCTTTCCAGATAGTGGTTTGTCAACCATGTCAACCATGTTGACAGCAAGCTTGTTTCATTTCAACAACCAACAAGTTAGGCATTCTCCACAAAAAAAGTGTTTCATAATGTGTCTCGTACGTATTTCATGAGAATGCTTCGAAACATGATATGTAGTGTATACAGTCTTATTTTTCCTGCAATGAATGAATTCATTTTTGCCACCGCCTTCAAATATGTCGCTTTTTCTTATTTTTAGATATCGTTATTTTCGTCCTGTGTGTTGTTTAGAAATCTCCTGCCTACCAAGGACTGAGCTTTAAAACGTGCTTCGACCAGGTTAGATTCTAAATCCCCAGCCTCGGGACCAGTACCGATTTGATGATCGTCCTTTCTGGCATCTGTCAATCTTTGGTTTACTGGGCACTCAGATCTCCCCCATTCTACAGTAGTCAATCCCTCTTCAGCCATAGGGTTAGGGTTCCTTTCGCTCGGCAGTCTTGTAAGTCGAGAAGTACAATTGAAAACCGCACTCGGTTGGGAATATGCTGTGAAATTTCCCAACTTTCTGGATTGTGCAATATCAATTCCTTTCAACCTATGAGATCTTCTCGATAGCTGCCCTTCAAGTGGTTCTCTATTTATACTAGTCGGATTCTGGGAGACTAGCGAGACCCTGGTATTCTTCGAAGTTGTAAGATTCAGACGAGCCTCTGTATCAATCTCATGATTCCAGGTTGATTGTATATGTATATTACCTGCATCTTCACCTTTGGGAAGACTGCTAGAAGGAATGTTATACTGGTGTAGGCTGTTGCTAGAACGGTTTATACCAACAAACGGTGACTGATGGGCCTCATCGTTACTTTGGTCGAAAGTATTTTCCTTCCGTGTTGATATTAGCAACATTGTTTTAGGTTGATTATATACTCTATATATAGAAGTTTACAGTGATAAGTTTACCTTTTTTGAGACTTTGAGCTCTGTTGCTTCAAATTAGTACTCCTTTGTTCGCAATTTATCTGGATCATGAATATGTGTATCGTACCATCCAGCTGTTTATTTTTTTGGGCCTCATTCGACTGTAACATTGTAATTATCCTCTGGAACATAGACCTGTACTCATGTACGACATTGTCTACAGAATGTAGCATGGAGGCCAAAACGCGATCTTGCTGGTCTTGTTTTTCAGCCAACGAGTGAAGTATTTGGTTGACTTCATTGCAAGAATGCTCATTCTGGTTTCTAAAACGTATTACTGTATCTTCAAGGGTGCTGGTCTTTTGGATTAAATCTGACACTACATTTCTTGTCTCAGCCTTTGTAGAGTTTGAATTCAAAAAGCTAATAAGTAACTCACATCCCAGGTGCGTTTGTATCTGAGTCTCGGTCGTTCCTTTGATGACTCCCCGGAGACTTAATAGATCAGATTGTATCTGAGCAATCAAATGTTTTTGGCGTTCATCTTGACCTTCCTGGAGCTGTCTTACCACCCCAATAATCCCATGTATATCTGCAGCCTGTAGGGATAGTTTTCTTGACCATAATTCTAGGCTTTCAGAAGTTGAAACATTGTTTGTTTGGTCCATTTCAACCCATTCACGAGGACTGTTTTGCTTTTCTAAGTAGGATTTAGTGGCATTATGAGCTGCTGTTTTCCAGAGAAGTTGAGAGCTTTGTAGCTGTTCCGCTGCCATTGTGCCGTCTAGCGTGACTATGAATCGAGGATGAGTGAGATACAATGTATAGAGTGATAACCTGTGGAAGAATGTCAAGTTGTTACCCTACTGAGAAAAATGACAACACCTAGGGATGTGTGTTAGCATGCGCTTGATCAACATACTTCATGCTGCGTAATCGATTACGGGCTGACCAGCGAAAGCTACGTGGGTTGTTTGATAATCTCAAGCGTCTGAAGGGAGAGAGACAAACTTTAAATGATTCTACGACAATTACGTTCGATGAACTACCGCCGGGAGCGCCACAGTGGGCTGACATGCAGTCTACAACTCCTGGTGATACGGCTGAGGAGGAGTCCACCACAACGTTCCTGGAAGCTACAGCTCCCATGCTCAAAGCGTCCGCGCGAAAAACAGCACGGAAGGCATCCGTGCTAGATCAGGCCACGGGATTGGACAAAATTGTCGCTTCGACAGGGGATTTAACCGACCAGGACGTATACTTGTTGCGAAAATTAACCACAGCTATGGTATGGGTACACCAACCATCTCACGACGCTGTAAAGGAAGTTTTTTTCTGGCTACAGAAAATACAAGGAAAGCCTCCGATCCTCAAGGTCCTAACACCTTATGCGTGGAAGTTTTTATGGGCTCTGGAAACATCCCCTATACCTTCGTTCCGGACCCGATTAATAGGCGATCTTATGGTTGCAGCCGGGGCACCATTTAGTGAAGAGCAAGAAATTGCCTATATTGGAGGGCTATTTTGGAATGAAGCCCGTGAGCAGGCAATTGAGCGGTGGAGACGACTTGTGAAGGATAATACTTCCCCAGCTGTCTGGAATTTGGGTGTTCGAATGTTTGCCCTCGAACAGAAGCCTGAAATGGCACAAGAGATCATCAAGCAAATGATTAGGGAGTTGGGTTACACTGAACATAAAACTTGGATTCCTGTCGTGTTATCTTACAACCATATATACGAAAACGAAAAGGCCTGGGATGCATATTTGAAGCTACGATTTTGGGCTGAAAAAAACTCTATGACAGTCACGGCTGCACAGTTCGACGATCTTGCCATGTCGTTTTTAGATAGCAATCAGCCAAGCATGGGTTTAGAAGTTTACAAACACATGGTTTTCCTTGGCTTTGGGGCTTTGGATAGGCAACAGACAGAGACTTATCGTAATTTAGCAACTGCTGTTAAAGAGGCACAAAATTCTGCCAAAACTCCTGATTCTTTAAACAAACTCTCTCTCGATGCTCTTCAAACTTTACCAGCTCATGTAGCAGACAAGTATTTCTATGGTGGGTGGATGAGAAACCTTATGAAAATGGGGAGGACAGATCTGGCATATTTTCTCATCCGAGAAGTTATGTTTTCAAAAGGACATCCACCAGATTCTATTCATGTGAATTGGGTCATACAAGGCTTTCTAGAGGAAGGAAACGTAAAGGCCGCGGAGAAATTGGCCGACGAGATGATCAAGAGAAGACTTTATGCAATAGGCAAAGCAGAAAAAGACGAAACCATGGTTCATGATCCCGAAGGGAAGTTGTCTGGAATTAATATAACTGGAGATATCCGGCTACCGCCAGCAACTATTCAAACCTTCTCTATTTTAATAAACTACTTCTCTCGTCGTCAGAAGATGGATCAAATCGTCATCCTGTGTGCTCGGATGCGGCAATGTGAAATACCTGCAAATTCGTACATCATGAATCATATGCTGTATGCGTTGTTTCGGGTTCACGACATGCCCCGTCTAGCTTCAAGCTTTGATTCAATGACCCATGGTGATATTGTGCCGGACTGTGAGTCATTCTTGGTGATGTGGATGGCAATGTTCAAAAGTTACACGCATAATCGAAGGAGATATCCGGAGTTTCTTACACCAAGGGATTTATTCAAACGTACTTTTCAAGCACTTTCCAAATCCCAACGGTCTGAAAACCATGATAAGATGGTACGAATTTGGCATTATGTAATTAAAAGTTTCATGTTGGACCGTGATTTAGAGGGTGGACTCTTAGCATTACATGCTGGTAAGAAAGTTTGGGATCTGCCTATAGATGAGACTATCGTTCGAGAGATCGCCTTTGGAGTACTTAAAGCTCGGCCGTGGGACCCGCGAAAAACACAAGCAGAAAAACCGCGTATCACACCACATACTATGGCAGTTTCTGTGGACACTTTGAAACTTCTAGGCGAAAGTTTGATGCTAGCTCGGCGGCGAAAAAGAGGACCATTGCGAAGTAGAACCACGATTCCAAAGCTAGATCCGCACGATTCCAGTCTAGAAAGTTTGACTTTGTTACTGAGTAAAGAGCTTGGAAATAGTAATCTGACTTTGGACGACTTGAAGAGAGCAAGGGCTGATATGGGAGTAAACATGATCGACTTGGGCATATTATAGACATATGGGGATTGGCGTTTGTGGAAATAATACGATGGTTCTTTGATACTGTTATCGATAAATTAATCTGAATGGCGGGTTTCAAATGTTTGGGTTGCTACAAGTTCTGCAATTACTCCTTGAGAACTAAACCTTCCTGACATATTATTCCAGTTAATCGGCGGTTGGTAAGTACGAGGTGGTTCGTACAAAAACCGGGACATCTCCCAGTTTATACCACAAATAGGCCCATTCGGAGAGCCTAAAAAGAATATAACGGGGTCTAGACAGAATGACCATCCTTTTGGCCAAAATTGATAGGATGACCTTCTTTATTGAACAATTGACAGAATGATCCTCTTTATTGAATATATGGTAGAATGACCCTGTTTACCAGATAATTGACAGAAAGACCCCCTTTACTGAATAATCGATAGAATGATCACGTTATGCCCCCTATACACACCGCCCAGGACGTCCGATCCCATCACCAGGCATTTTTCTGCCGCCCGTGAAGGTCAATACTTCCGTGCAACCATGCACCCTCCGGCAAAATTATCCCCCTGCCATAACTTTAGTACATCCGCGCTGCAACCCTGCCCAGGGCATCCAAAGATCTGCGCCCCGGCCGGCGTCCAAACTTGCCCTAATAGATAGAGTTTTAATTATCAAGAATTTTAACTATCTATGAAGTAAAAACTACAACATAAAGCTGTGTAGTACGGCTGAAAAAACTCATACTATAACTTTACACGTGCTGTAAGACCCAAAATCAGGCGATTATTCAATAACACAATGTTATTTTTGTGATAGGAGGAATTAAAAGCTTGACATGACCCATTGCATAGTGACAAAGTCCATTATAAGTCTTTTTAAAACCTTTTGAAATGGGAAACAATCATTGAGTTAAATTGAGATGTTTGGTTGCAAAAGACAATCATTTTGACACAATAGCAAAATGACAGAGTTTAAACAGGCATTCCTGAAACTAGCCATCAATTGTAAAGTATATATCAGCTAGCTACTACCTATAGCAATTGTTCACAGGATTGTCTCTGGTATTGTAACCTATGGCCAAGGCATCAGGTAAGCTTAGTAGATGTGTACACCAATATACCTACATAAGTAGTCAACCAACAGTACCTGTTTATCTAGTAACTTATTTGAATAACTCATTGGTATCCTTTACTAACTCCGGTCGCTTATCAAGCAAAACCCACAGCCATGTACCACAATGTCTTTAACAACTTATCCATGCTTTATCAGACGGGTAGTGTGTCATACTACCAGAAGTATTAGGAGAGATTTTGTATCTGTGTCGAGTTAAGTGTAATAGTACATCCATCGGTACTTAGTAAGTCTTGCCTACCCTCATATGAGTTGCATCGTCATCCTGCTGTTCCATCGAGACATTATCTCGGGTTCGGGTAACCCTAACCCTGCCTCGAATGGGTGTGCGTGCTGTGCGGCTGGTTGTGCGTGGAAGGAAGACAGCATCCCGCTTGTGCGCAGGCTTGCTCATACTTACATAGGGCACCGCCCAACGCCGGCCGTTCAAGGTTGCTCGAGTACCTGCATATGGACCCTGTAAGTTACGTACCAAGCAGTGTTATTTGCAGGAGTGCGTGCCGAATGCATGGTTCAGGACGTCCTGCATTTTGGCATTTGGGTCGGGTGGATTGATGACTGTCCAGTGTCCACAGGTGAGTGCTACATCGCTTCCACATCCTGGTAGCGAAAGCCCTCGTTGAGTGGCAAAACGTGCCTGTGCTGCCACGCGGTCCCAAAAAAAAGGTGGACTCCTTATGAGCGGACAGCTACCGGCAGAGTTATTTTCATTGGAAATAAGGCACTAATAAGTAACATGAGTTGGATGGTTGTCTCAATAACACATAAATGAGAGAATCTCCAAATTTTCCTGATGGATTTAGTGCTTTTATCGAGTTAGAAAGCCAATCGACGGGGTATTGAACTTCATGATACTGAATTTTGGTGTTTTGTTTTGGGTGGCAATTGGGTGGCAACGGGGTAGCGGTTGGGTGGCTTGACCAATCAAAACCCAGAGTGTGGGTGACCGGTAGCTGTATGCTCATAAGGAGTCCACCTTTTTTTTGGGACCGCGTGGCTGCACTGGCAGGGTGATAATCTAGCGGTGCTGCACTGTCCACAGCCAACCATCCCTGATGTGCAGGCATCCACCCAGACTCTTGCTCTCTGCTACACACACGGTGATACGGATCCAATTGAGATTTGTTTGGGAATTCAGCTAGCGCCCAGACCCTTGCACTCCCCGCAGTGCCTTAGGGCCTATCGTGCACAGCTCCACCCGTTGCAGCGCAGACATCCCAAATGTTGCCTTGGTCCACTCATGCCCTCCAAACATGGATGTCTGGATAGGCTGGACTTCTGCGCTGCTTCACAGGCTCCAGCTATTTGCCCCACGCTTGCTCAGGGAGAGTATTTATCATGACAGCCGCCGCCGCGCGTGTGAGTCCTTTTCTTAAGAGCTTGAGCTCTTCACAGGATCCAGAAACCGAAAGTCTGCGAAATATTCCACCTTCAAGCACGCACATTCGTTCATTCTACCTGAATTCATCTATATTCCATCTCTACTGCCAACCTCCAACGTTTGTTTATCCGGGCCAAATTTAGTCTTTCGGATAGGTATCGTCACTATCTGCAGTTTTTTTTGAAAAATATGAGTGCGTAGTTCGATATATTTATTTAACAGCCAACATCATTGGAAAATCCTGAACAAATACGCAGCTATCCTGTGAAACTCAGGGTATTTATGCAATATCATTTACTCGTCTTGAACACGGTACATTTTCGGCTTGCCGATAAGCTTAAAACCTAGAACTATGTTTTCTGGAGGGACATGCCCTTATCCTTTTGTTGCAAAAAGCGACTACCCCGAACTTGGAGGTGGTATGTTGACTGTTTCGATTTTGCTGGCGGCTATGATGAGTTCTAATGTTTTCCGATTCTACAGACACAAATGCACGTTTCTGTGCACCGGTACCAACACAGTCCGGGTTTGCCGAGTGTTGCCTACCCTGTCCAAAACAAAATTATTTTTATCCAGACAGTATGTGACATCAATATCGAGTATTCCGTCGTACTGAACCTCTAGGTTTCCAAAGAATCATACATGGAACAACATATGTCAACTTGGCAAGCGTTGTGTGTTGTTGCTTCCTTCTTCTTAGCTTTGCCGTTCTACCCGTGGAATATACGCATCGCCACTACTTGAGTGTTTGCTTAACTATTGCCATCTTATTAATGCAGCTTTCATTTGTAATTCCAATGGGAAACCCGGACACACAGTGCTATGACAAGATTACTCCGCACGATATGTATTCCAGTATCAATTGCGCACTTTCCGGTGCATTGTTGCTAGGTGGCGGCTGGTCAACTGTGATGTGGGCGTTTTTGCGGACGCTATCTGTACATCTTCAGATATGCTGGCAAGTGGTTCCTGGCCGTCGTTTTTTTCTCACTGCCCTAGCTGCAGGGTGGTCAATTCCAATTGTATTCTTGGCTGTTGCCCTGTCGGTAACGGGTGTATCCTTTCGCTTTGGGGAATCTTGCCACATCAACTCTAGAAATGGTCTGCAGACATTCTGGGGTCCACTTTTGGCTGTTGCAGCTGGATCGATTGTTACCCACACAATAACATTTTGCTATTGTATACCGGTGTACCTTCGTAGCTTGTTTGAAGACAAGCAAGGAACATCCAATATTTCCAACGGGTCTGCACTACCTTACAGCAATAGTGTCAGGACTGTAACCGCTGCTCAAGCCTTTCGAAGAATCCGAAGGGTGATCGCGCTTCAGTGGAGGGGAATATTTGTAGTGATTATAATCATCACCGATGTCGTATTTTTTGCAACTGTTTTCTTACAATTTGATGGAACAACCCAGAAGACCCCGGAAAATGTAAGGCATGCCTATGAATGGCTTCTTTGCGTTGTTCATAACGACGGCGATAAGACTAAATGCCAATCGGAGGCCAATCGCCTGGTGGTATCGGAGGGAATAGCAATATCTGTACTTTTTCTCCTGTCGATGAATGGAATATGGGCATTATTGCTTCTTGGGAGGCCAAGCATCTTCCAAGGATGGTACGAATTAACGAAGAGCATATTTCCAATCAAAAGGAATCCTGGAGAATTTGTATCATACGATGCCCGACGTGTTTCGGACCTCCCAGAGTCCTCGTACGAGATGTTGGAGAGCAAACAACGAGACACAATGACAACAGATCATACTAGCACTTTGAAGGTTCCCGAACCGTCTCTAAACTCTGCACCCAGAGGAACACACTCAATTCGCGAATACAACCCATCGACCATTTCCGCGCAGTTGCGAGAGAGAGCAGATGCGACCACAAACATCTACGATCCAACATACACACCATACCAAAATTCATACTCGCTGCGGAGTCCGCCGCTCTCCTCACCATTTTCGCCATTCAGGGATCGGCCAAATTTCTCACCCGAAGAATCTAATATTAACATGGACGGTCGGAGGCGAGCCACACTGGGAAAATTGCGATCATCGTCGAATGCAGGAAGTGTTGCAAGTCCACAGTTTTCGCCATACGCCGATAGTCCATGCATAGAGGATCACGGGTCGCCGCGGTCACCCAATATAGGTCGGTTGGGTGGTATTGGTATTGCCAAGTAATACTATCACATGGGAGGAATTATTGTTAATATTTATGGGGCTGGCGTTAGGTAAATTTTGTACGTACATATTTCAAATATCTAGGTTTTCTTACATGCATTGCTGGTGTGCCTGAGTAGCCTAAAAGCCGTTTGCACTCACAAATATATTCGTTGAACGGTTTTCGTTTGTTTTTTCTTCATCACACATTTCATCGTGTATCGTTTGGGTCCTGAAGCTTGTTCTTGGTATTATATACTTGCTTGTTAGACATTGTACCTACATAAGGCATCGTTCATACGAGCATAGCATTGTCGGCACAAGTACTTTCCACGATGAAACTTCTAATTAAGGTGTTAGTTATAAATTGCACATGACAGCAAAGCCCCGATGTGTTTGCATTGCCCAGCAGCGGTTCGGATTTAAGCGCGCTATAGCACACTAGTTGTATTTTAGTAGTGCAGTGCGGAATTAACAGCTCAACCAAGTTTCCATTAACTGTTCAATTATTATCATTGCCATGTGACTCATGGAATTCTCTTGCCTCTAAGAGATTCATATTTTGTACTAAAAAAATCAAAGTATGTCAGCGGTCCGGCCAAAGACAGATATATACATTATATATAGGAAGGGCATTATAACCTTATATGTTTACGGAAAGATTGGGGCGTTCCACCCAGAAATGTATTGGTTTTGGAGACCGCAGTCAAACCATCTATGCCCAAACATAAAAATTTCTAGTGAAATACAACCATGAACTAGAGCTTCATATACATTTAACCATCTTATTTTAATACAAAATGTAACTAAACAATAACAAGCCAGTGAGGGGAGAGATTGGTTTGGATGTGGTACATAGCTGCAAGTGGGTTGAAACGTGACATAGTTGCATGCATCGACCACACTCAACAATAACAGCTCTATTACTTGCGGATTGTACCCTCTCAAACCCCAACCAGCATTCACCCTACAAACCCCGCCCCACCTCACCGCGATCATCAAATCATCCTCAAAATTCAAGATCTGGGGCAGCGCATTGAGGATGGCGTCCCGTCAGCCTCCCGGACCAACATCACCGATTCGCACTAATGTCGACATGGCCATGAACAATCTCATGAGTAGCCCGACCTCGACATCGGCCTACCCATTGCCACTACCACCACCACCACCACCACCGCCACTGCCACTACCGCAACCACTGCCCCCACAGCAACACTCCCCTCGGAGCCTGCCCTCGCCGCATCTTACCGCCCATGTTCATCAGTATTCGCCGCCGCCACAGCAGAAGCTGCACGGCCCATCGTACACTCCCGCAGATGCCTCGCCAACGCTCCCAAGCATCGGGCTGTTCCAGCAACGCTCTAGCAGCGGTAGCTACTCGCATCAATCTCCACCCCTGCAATGCCAATCCCCGGGCTCCGGACTCGACAACAGACTGCCGTCTCACTCCCCCCTGCCCGCCGTTGAACAATTCCAACAACACCATTCACCTACACACCGTCAAGGCTATCCGCTGCCCCCGCCCTCCGTAGACTCGGTCCAGCAACAACAACCATTCCCCGTCGCTAGGCTTCCAATACCAACCCGACCTACGTCTTCTCTGTCTGGCCCGCTGCCATCACCCATCCAAATGACATACAATCCGCAGCACCAGCAGAGCCCGCCTCAAGGCTATCAATACCAGCCCTCCCATCAACAGCCAACCCTGCCTGGCTACCCGCCTACGCAAACGCAACAGTCACCTTACGTTTCCCAACCGACTATTCTACAGCCAGCACGTTCTCCTTTGAATATCTCCTTGATATGCTTCTAACCACCCCGCAGACCTTCCAGCATCCTCTTCCCCAACACCCACACTCTCCGACTCTGGCTAAACCTACTACCGCCCCTCGGCCTGCGAGTAATCCACGTCCAGCGCAGTCAGTACCAAAACAACCGTCGCCTACGCCTGTGCCGGCAAACCAAATTCCACCTGGTGGAGCTCCAGCCCGAAAATATCTAAATGAAAAGGTAACACCGGCTCTATTAGAAGGGATGAAAATGCTTGTAAGAGAGCAACCGGATGATCCTTTGTTAGCTTTGGCAAAGTTTTTAGAAGAGAGACACAGGGAAATGTTAGACGATGTAAAAATGGAAGACGTGCATGGATCTAATTGATGGTTGGCCGTGCCGGGGTGTGAAAGAGCGTGCGCGGTAGGTAGAGTCTACTGTCTATGAGGCGTATTTTTGTGTAAGGAGCATTTCTTATGCCGTTATTATGGGACATGGAAAAGGCAGGCGTTTGTTGTGAATATTGCAGGCTGAAAGCAAAGCAGTGTTATTTTGAAGAAACCCACACCTTAAGTACGCCGATGGAATTAGATAGAAATAATGTGAAGCTGAATACAATCTTGTTTGCGCACACTACCTTTACCATGAGGATACATGTATATGCACTCATCGTGTACCAGTCTTATCAGATGAAAGACTCCCGATTGATCCGTGTGTGATGCCTAGCTGCACTTCAGTGTGGCTTGGTAATCGGCGGTGTCGCTGAACATACAAACTAAACGGTTGTTGCTTCAATTGTGGTCGATGCCCCATTTCAGAACAGATTTTTGTGACCAATTATCAATTATCAGCCTGATTTCATGGTTTTTTTCAACGCAAAATGATGAGAAAAGCCTTTAATATTCGAAATGAATCACAAAACTGTTTTCTGAAATGGGGCATCGACCATAAAGTATGTACTACTCCGTATGGATACATTCTGAGTTCTTCACGTGTGATCTTTGACTGACCAAGATAGTAGTTGAGGGTATCACGTGATACAATCAGGTACTCTATCGACTGGTTAGTACCACCAAGGCGGTTAGAGTTCGTTCCGCCTAGAATAGCCACAAATCGTCAATGCTGATCAGCGCTACAAACTGCTCATTCTGGTATTGGGAAGGTACTGATATTTATAATTTACATAAATAGAGCTGCACATAGAGGCCAAGCCGTGTTGTCCTCGGCCTTTTTGGGTGACGTTGGTCTTTCAAGCGCCTAGAGAATTGGTACATGGAGAAAAAATATCAGGTTTCAATGAAGCTACTGGCTATTGAGGACCTCATCACGATGCTTCGACATATACACAAGTTAGAAACTGACAGAATAGCTACATAGTCTGTCCGAACGTACTAATCGGTATTCTTATTGCAAGCAGTGTTCTAATATGGTGTGGATTTAAAGATATTTTTACATGATCTTTTCATTCAACTGATATTGGAATTTCGAATAATAAAAATTTCGGAGGTATCCCGTCCTGCACTCAATAATGAGAAGCATTACGGAAGGTTGTGTCTGGTTGTCAGTGTTACTATATGTTTGAAAAGGAACATCAAGCTGGTACTCAGTACGTACTGGCAACATTAGCAAGCTTTTGCCAGAATAACGCTACAAGATTCTCGTGCTATTGATGAGCTTTATGGCATTACTGAAGTGATCGCGACCATGATCTTACGAACGCAATTGCTAGTGAGCGATAGCGGGTGAACAGCACGGTTACGTGCTGTGTTTGATGAAGCAGGAAGAGAACATATAACTAGCTGGACACTGTATATCACTATTATCACCATTTCGCCATGATGCAATTATAGGCAGGGATTCACGATGTAACATGTATCAACTTAGTAGACTTCAAACAAAATGTGACAGATATCAGCAAGCCGAGTTGAACTATGTTGATTGAAGATTGAATTGTAGCAAGTGTGATAAAAAGCGTTTTCACAGTACACAATAGGAGATATTCATGTAAACAGCTTTACCCATGTGACCACGTATTAATATTGTTGTGCTGCTTTGGAACGAGTTCAAGATTCTTGCAAGGCTCAGTGATTTTATGGCCACGGTTGATCGAGCTGTCTAAGCCCCCCAACAGCTACGATGTTTAGAAAATTGCTTAGAAAATCAATTGAAGTCATGAGTCTTCAAGAAGTTTATTATTTGTAAGTACCAATTTCTAACACTTGGAATCTGACTCTTCCTTGATAAGGAATAATATCAGATCTTAACTTGTAAGTTTCATAAACGTAATGCTACTATTCTGTGAGACAATATTAATTAGTTATATTTCGAAATCAAATCCAATGAAGTTAAATAGAAGATAACAAGAGTGTCAGAAGTTCTGTTTGTTCAGCGTTCTTCCATAGGATTTCTCCATATTTGAAAGAAACTCTTACAAGAGGTGCCAAAAATAAGGTATATGCTCATCATTCGTGGTAGGACGGAGTTAGGGGGTTAAATAATGGAGGTTCTTACATTTTTGAAAGTTTCTTGACGAGCAAATGTTATGACAAGACTAGAGGGATACTGCGTGTACTTATTGTCTTTACTAAAGTCACAATCATGACACGCCCGGGTAAGTCAGAGTTGAAAGCTCTCCGATGTTTAGCCTGGGTGACGGCTTTACACGTAGGGCATAGCCCTCAATAGTCAGCACACAACCTCAGGTCTCGAACACCACAACGAACATTGACAATTCAACATCATCGCCAACCGGAAAACGTCAACAGACAACGCAACTTGACAAAAATGGGCCGTCTTCACTCCAACGGAAAGGGCATATCTGCCTCTGCCATTCCCTACAGCCGGACTCCTCCTAGCTGGCTCAAGACCACCCCCGACCAGGTTGTGGAGCAGATCGGAAAGTTGGCCCGTAAGGGTGCTGCCCCCTCGCAGATCGGTGTCATTCTCCGTGACTCTCACGGAATTGCCCAAGTGAAGGTCGTTACCGGTATGCAAGCCTTGAAAGAGTAATTTATGTGTATGTGCTGATACGATTCCGCACAGGTAACAAGATTCTCCGTATCTTGAAGTCAAATGGTACGCTTTGAAACGACTATGCCTCTGATTGGTTTGCAACAAAAACTGATAGAGTGATTTGTATAAAGGCCTTGCTCCCGAAATCCCAGAGGACCTTTACATGTTGATCAAGAAGGTATACAATTTTCCTGAGCTCTTTGATACCGAAAGAATTGTCTGAAGGGTTGTAAATTAACATGAAACATAGGCCGTCGCAGTTCGCAAGCATCTTGAGCGCAACCGCAAGGACAAGGACTCCAAGTTCCGTCTTATTCTGATCGAGTCGCGAATCCACCGTCTCTCTCGGTACTACAAGGCAGTTGGTGTATTACCACCCGTGTGGAAATAGTACGTCTCACGCATCATTTGTCGTTAAATATATCTCTAACAGCCATCAGCGAGTCTGGCACTGCATCCGCTCTTGTCGCATAAATATCATACAGCATTGGGTTGGGTTTCTTTCGGGTGTTCTGTTGATAAAAAAAATCAAGATCAAAAGACTAAAATCCACGTGCAACCGGTTCGCATTTATGATGAAGACAGAAGCTAAATCTTGCTTCGTCTAAGCCAACAATCTTCGCTCGTGCCATGCAGTCTACTCTCCAGTTCATATTCACCAAATTATGTGATTATCCGCTCTCTTCTGATGTCAGACGCTAAAATCCATTTTCAACGGCGGCGCCCAGATACTGCTGTATCTCAAATACTAGAAGCTGAGATTTTTCTTCTGCTTCTCATCCATTTCGGAAATACGTGTGACGTCATCCTTGCCTAGTGGGGTCTTCTTTTAGGTCGGATAGCATGTCGGGAGTTATGTACTAGTACATTTTAATCCGTGATATGATCATGTTCCTATAAATACGTACATCTTTCGAGTCAACAACAGACCCTGAAATATCTTTAAATTTCGTATTAGCAATCTGATGAACATGTATAGCATAATAAATTTGCAACTTTAGACGATATTGTATCGGCACCTGCACTCAAAATCTTTTGAGCATTTGTACTGGTGACTATTCGATAAGAAATAGCTCAGTCCAGTATCCTTACGGAACATATGTTGAGTGTAGCCTGTATGCAACATAAATGTTTTTCAAGTGCACGACGATTTTATAAAAATTGGCATTTAGCATGGCATTATTATTAGTGCCTCTTGTTGACAAACAGGATATTATTTAAACCCCAAAATACATGTTCATCGCCTTCGCCCTTTCACACGCTCTGCCAACGTGGTAAAAGACGGTTCTTGTCCTAGTGGAAGTTCCACCTTTAATACCTTAGAAGTCAAGTTCTCCTTGGACTCAATTAAATTAACTTTGATCAGGTCCAATTTCCTTTTTTTATTGGCTGCTGTAAACTTTGGTGCGCTCTCTGCTTTAACTTGAACTTTTGGGATTGTCGCAGTCTTCGGTATTACTTCCTTGAACGCTTTCAAGTCTGCTGCAAATAAAACCGAATGTGCCCATCCCGCTTCTTTGCCCCACAATTCTCTGAAATAATCCCCGACAGCATTATATGTGGCTTTTGTTAAAGTCTTATTCTTTACTTTTGCAAAATTATAGTCTCGTTGGGCAATTTGCCAGACATGAGTGTCCACAGGAACGGCCTCTGTCTTGTCAAGACTCATCAAGCATACACAATCAGCTACCTTTGGTCCCACTCCAGGAAGTTCAAGAAGTGCCTCGTGAGCTTCTCGGTATGACACTTCTCGCAAGCTGTCTAACCATCCCGGTGAACGCTCATTCGTAATTAAAAGTGCTGCGTTCGCAATGTACTTCGCGCGATACCCAAACCCCAACTCCCGTAGCTTCTGCTCAACATCAGGCCCCTGTAAAGCTACGGGCTCCGGAAAATCATAGTACGTTTCCCCATCGCCATCTATGCTTCCTAGATTTTTCCCCCAACAAACACACAAGTTGTTCACCATTTGAGAAATTCGTGCAATGTTATTATTGCTGGAACATATAAAGCTGACGACATTTTCCCAGGGATCCTGACGGAGCATGCGTACACCGGCAAAACTTGGTGCTTTTCTTGAAAAGTTCAGGTCACGCTGAGACCAGTCTTTATAAAGAGAAGAGAGGTTGATGGAGAGAGAAAGATAATCACGCACTAGGGCAAGCGTATCATCTTTCGGGGGTGCAGATGCCGGGAAGATGGCGCGATAGTGAAGATGAGTATGATCTTGTTTCAGTGACAATATTCGTCCGTTCAGGGCGCAGGACCATTCCTCCGTGCCTGAAGATTTCCACCTAGGAATGTCAACCATGGGATTTCTTGCTTCTCAACATGTAATACCTGAATGATTGGCCACAACGAAGAACAGTGGATAGACACAACTCTTCGCGAGATATGGGAAGTTTGTTCCAAGTTTGTACAGAGATGGTCATTGAGGCGGTATCTAGAAATATGGCTTAGAGATGGATTCCCAGGCTAGTAAGCCGGTTGATTTACGCGAAAATTTAACTAGTAGACAGGTCCTTACCTTCCATATATACAGGAATTTTGCTTTAGCAGCGGTTTAAGCTAGACCCCACGCGAACAGTCAGCAAGGTCTTTACCGGTGGCTGGAAACATAGAACGCGCTGTTTTAAAATAAATCGGCGTCAAATGCATACATAGCCAACAGTGAGGCACGGCAGATATGCACCATATCTATCATAATAGAGGACTTTCGACCCGAGTCAAAAGTAATACGTTAGAGTCGTACGAATACTTCAGAATCTAGGAAGACATCTAATACCTTGACCCGAGGCGGAAAGCCTGTAATGCTTCTCTACAAAGTGCACTATCTCTCGATGATGCCGCAAAATGCATTGTAGATGATTATGTACTACTTAGGACGGCCAGTTCTGCAGCGCTAGCCCATACATGCGAACATTTTGTTCCGGATATGTAGTGCCAGGAGTTTCCCATGCGAAACCCAGGTGAGTTAGCATCAAGCATTGGGCTTTTTACTAATGCGTGCATCCCATCACTGAGAAGCTTGAATTTCAAGATGCAGGCACTAGTATCATGCAGCTGTCCATCGAAGGAAATGAAACGAGGTTACATAATCGACCAGGTGGGTTGTCGATTCAAGCGTTTTGAAAATCTGGGATTTCACACTTGTTGCTCTAAACTGACAGAATGTGACCCTTACAATTTTTTTTCGGATGTACTTACTTACTCATCATACATCGTTTGTGTTCAACGATACCTAGCCTACAATGTGGATAACAGTAAAGAGCTGTACCCTGTGTAGCATGCAGAGGTGGAAACCATATTTTATTGCGCGCTATGATGGGGTACGTGCTAGCACGTTGGGTACTTCTGACATATACGAATACGGAGTAGAGTACAGGGAGTGATTGATCACCGGGAGTGGTTTAGAATCAAGTGATCGAAGATTCAGTAGATAGCTCTCAATTTAACCTATTACGAAAAACAAAATGAGCTTATGTATGTAACTTTGTCTGCTAGGAATCACCTATGTATTGATGCGAGTATTACATTGAAAACGTCTATGCAAATTGATTGCTTCAGATCAAGCCACAGCCTCCTGTAAGCATTCAATCAATACGGGGCACAGGCCGTATATATACATCAAATTGAGATAATATATGAAGCAAGGTTCAATGGTCAATTAGTTTGCAATTGAATGGTTTTATATAGTTTACTATCTGATCTTACTGGTCTTCTCAACTTGAAGATACGCTATGCTATGGGCAGTCTTGCAGCTGTTTGTTTTTCACAATATTAAAAGGTCACGCTACTTCACTGAGCAGGATATATATTAGTTCGGGTTATGCCCAAAATGACCCCCAAAAATGACCGTAATGCCCAGAATGACCCCCTAATCTAGTGCAAGCCCAATTGATTAACAAGTGCCGCTCTATTACTGTAGTGAATTAATGTTTATGACTGCTATCAATAAGTTGATATTACTATTGCCATCTGGCGCAATCTATCTTCACTGCCACCCTTCCAACCGGGTCGCTGTCCAGCCTAGGGCGCCTTCCGGCCCAGGGTGCCTTTCCGCCCGTAACTTGGCCCTGGGGGCTAGGATCGAGTTGTGAGTTGACTCCTAAGGTGCTTTGGGGCCCAAGCCCGTGTTGCGTGCACGGAGATGACCTGGCTGCCGGCAAGGCGCCCAAGCCGAAAAGTTGCACTGGTAATGGTGGTGGTGGCAGTGGTCAAATATCGTGTGCTCAGGCCGGACCGGCAGGAAGGTGCCATGGGCGGGAGGGCGGTGGTTGTGGTTAAATTCTGGGTGCACTGGCCGGACCGTTAGGAAGGTGCCTTGCGCGGGAGGTGGGTTAAGCCATATGGTAACATACCAACTTTATTATAGCAGTCATGTAGCATATATACACTTCAGTGATACGGAGGTTGTCAAACAGTGATAGAGCGGCACTTGTTAATTGATAGGGCTTGCACTAGATTAGGGGGTCATTCTGGGCATTATCAAAATTATGGGGGTCATTCTGGGCATAACCCGATATTAGTTTCATTTTGGCTGTGCATCGTGTTAACAATAAAGCAAGTTTTACAGAAGTCATCTTCTGAGTATACAAACAATTCAAAGTTGATTTGTTTGAGACAAAAAAACTAAGATTCATTGCACATCGAGGGTTTTTATGCGTGCAGCATCACAATCCGGAATGTGGTTCTGAGGTATTGTAGTCTGGGAATAACATACCCCCTACAAAATCTCAAAAACTATGATCGTTTACGGTCAAATACTATGTAGCTTTCAAACAGTATTGTCGTTTTACGGACAAATTTCATCGTTTTCAATGTACTGATAGTATTTTGATCTACCAAATGCACCCTGATTTGTAGGTTCTGGGTTGAAAATCTTTCAATCATCGGATTTATTAACTTGAACTTCGCCTAAGACGAGTGTTAGACTAGGTTGATTCGTTGGAAGCACATTCACTTCAGTTTCACGATCTCTCTTAGTTGTATTATATTTTTATTCGTGCCCTACTTCTTTTTTCCCGGCCCCTTTGGAGGGTCCTTCTTCCCATTGATGCTGCCGCCAGAGCTTGGTCGTATCTTTTGAGATACAGCACCACTTTCCGGCCCAATACGTAAAGTTTTATCATGCGAGCTTGGGTCGATCGCTATGATGCCTCCGTAAGAATTGCGGTCTGCGGTAGCAGAAAACTCCCTGTAGGCATATTTCCACTCATCTAGGAAGGTCCGTACGACGCGGGACAATTTATCCTTGCCTCCCTTCGAATGATGGCCTGTGCCTACAATTGCGTAGACTGGGCGAGACGAAGACTGATGGGTGAGTAGTATGTCTTCGAGATATTTGACTGCCTCATCAGGAAGAAGTCCTAAGCGCAAAAGATGAGTCACAGTGATAGGATTCGGGTCAGTATAATTAAAACGTACCATGCAAATCGATAAATAATTCTGCCCCATTGGCTGCCTGCTTGTTGCGTTCTTCGTAGATCGCCTTGGCTGCTTCTTTATGTGATTTGACCATAGCCATGTTTGCATTGTTGGCCTTACGGGAGTGTTCCTTCGCTGCTTTGGCATCATTCCGTTGCCATGCTGAACTCGCCATTTGAAGATATTTGGCCCGCAGAACACCATGGCTCAGTGCCTCTTTCCTAAATTTCAAATACATAGAATTGATAGCACTCCCCGTATCAAGCCACGGAATCTGTTGAGGTGCAGGTATTTGAGCGGCCGAAGACCGTGCACCCCTTTTGGAAGAAGGGGAACTATGGGCACCGGACCACCGATTAGATGGAGAAGCCGAGGTACGATTAGAATTGGAACTTGGTGTGGGGGCCATCCGAACAACTTCGGCAAGCGATGATGGACCGGTGGGTATGTCACTCTTTTGTCGACCTCCTCGCTTTTTATGGGGGTTTGATGTCACGCTACTCAAAGTTGGGAATGCGTCTGCATCATCAACAGGTGGTACAAGAGACGCATTGACATCACGCTCGCGGACTTGTTGTCGAGAGCTTGGACGAGATGGAGATATTCGGAACATCGGAGGACCGCTAGATGGCCCAGGGCCCCCACCTCCCCATTGATCGTGAGACAAGGACGGAAATGCAGTTGAATCCTGAAAGGAAAAATGCGGAGGAGGTGTCGAAGTTCTGCTATTCGAGTCCAAGGTCATTTTAGAAACCGACATTGTTGGGTCATGAGAAAAAATGCAGGTATCTCCTGCAAGACAAGAGCCCATAAGCCAATATTTGCAAATTGTAGTCCCAAGATCATGAGAGAAACGACAGTCAGCTCTCAAGCATTGCCCTGTAGATAAGAAGAATCGGCATACAACACCATTACGCGGTGTGAGAGGGCGCGATCTTTCAGGATTAGGCGTAGTTGACTTCCCAATCACGACTGCAGGCTCAGATGCCATCAACAGGTTGTTTGCTTGTTGTTGTTGGTCCATCAACATAGTCAGTGTTGCACCAAGGTCATAAGAGCAAGCATCTAGAGCTTGGTCGATTTCTTCATCGCTACGACCTTCGCCCAGCACTGACCGTAGCATGTCATGAGGTGACATATTTTCTGTAGCTCCTCGACTGTATATCATTGAATTGTCGTCCCCAATTAGCCAGGACACAGTATCACTGCCATAATCTCCATATGGTTCTGAAATATTATTTGTATCTTGTCCCACAGATGGCAAAGCAGGCTCATAATTATTCAAAGTTGGTGAATGGGGAATCAATGGAGAGGAGTAAGCTAGCCGTGGACTTGGGCGGGGAGAGGGGAAAGGTGAGCCTCTTAACGATGGGGGGAATCCAGGTGGTGCCATAGGTGGTGTAGTTCCCAGTGATGGGGATGGCGATCCAACTCGGGCAAACTGCCATGGTGCTGGAGAGGCCCGTCTAATGATCGTGTGATTATTACGAATCGGAGGAGAAGATGTCGGTGATGATTTATTGCGGTGTCTCCAAAGTACATCCAGCACTTCATTTTCAAGGGCATTGGACTCTAATGATGTTTTGCTTGATATCAACTGGGAGATACGATCTGCTTGATCTTCTTCTAGGACGCTGCTGTCTATGTTTGCCAGAGGTTAGCCGGGAGTTGAGACCACGATTAACTCACCAGCGCACCTTGAAGAATGACCAAGCATTCACCGAATAGTTCATCGGGTATCATAGCTGTAGTTTACTGTTCTTAGATTTCGCTGTCAATATATTAGGAGTTCAAGCCGAACGACAATTTCTCAGAAACGAATTAATGATGCGGATGTGGATGCTATTAGGGGATGGATAATCTGCAAATATAGTTTAGGGAGCTGACTGGCAGAGAGATTTAGATAGATTTCAGCTGAGTGAGGAAATAATCAGAACAGGGAAAGGACGGACCCGGGCTTAGGATGGTCGCATGCACGAATACGGTCACAATGCAAAATTTAGTCCAAACGTAGCTTTTGCAAAACGTTCAAATCATGTCCCCAGCTGGGGAGATCAATGAGCAATAGGAACTACTACCAAGTACCACTACTACATACTCAGTAACTGAGAACTCACTAGTGTACAGTCGCGATGCATGGTGGTAGCCCGCGGCAACTCCGCCCCCGCACCAACCACCACGCACAGTAAGTAGGAAGCATACGCGGCTATTGATATATGGGCCAGTGATACCTCTCAATCGATACTAGAAACGGATCTTTCTAAGTTGTTTGTAACATAAGGTTTCGCGGTCAAAAGATCTACGAATAATGTTGTTTGTTCGCCCTCCGGAGGAGCGATATACCAATGATAGCAAAGAACATGACAAGAGCAAAAGATTGTCCTTAGGAATATTTGAGTGTTTTTATGCATAGATTGACGGGGCCTTTAGTCTGAGAATTATCGAGGTTACAGCTCGCATTATGAGCCTTGTCCAAGGATTAATCAGTTGTGAAACTAGAGACTTACTTTGGTATAAGATTCTTTTCGGGAACAGTACATAAGGGTTGCCATGTGTGGCTCATTCACATTGTGGAGGTGTTACTAGTACTAGGTACCTGACTGACTAGATTTGTATCTAATTGAACTATGCATAGTTGTATCTGGCGTTGACCCGTGAAAACCCGTTGGTGATCTACCTGGCACTAGAAGCTGACTTATACCAATAGCATGCTTATGCTGTATTGTGGAGATTTTGACGAATACGAGTTGCCTCGGACTCAACAGGAAACATCAAAACTCGAAAAAAACTGCCCAAAAACCGATGCGCATCGTGACAAAAAGGTCGTTTATGAATTAAACTAAAAAAACTGACATTTTTGTTAACGTGTGCGGTAACTAATTGTGAGACCAGGGTTCAAGAAAGATTGAAGTATCGATTGAACGATAGTCACAGAAAGATATAAGGCTCAATCATATATTTGTCAACTAGAATATATTTTATTGGTCGTGTATGCCTGGTTGTTTTTTTTAAGGTTCTCCCTGGCGTCATTTAAGTACGCAGCTTTGGATCCACAGTCGGACGGCCTATTCACGCTATAGACGCTAGAGAATGCAGGAAGAGAAAGAAACAGAAATAAGAATAGTACAGGGTATTCGGCGGAGGCAGCCTGCACAAACTTACGCCCCGTCGTCCTGACTTGTCTTGAGTTAATAAGAAGGCCAACACTTTCAACACCCAAGGTGCAGCTGGCTAGATAACTATTCGGGCGGAAATACTCGGCCGTTGTTGGTAATGTGTCAACACAATGATAACACTCTCCACACAGTCAATCAGACTTTGGTTATACCACCAGATAAGGTCTGGGCCGCACAATGTGTAAAATTATCACAAAAAGCTAATTGAACGTAGAAGTTCAGAGACTTTGATCTTTTTCAGCTTTGACCGCCTCTTTATATATACCCACCAGGTACATTACGCTTTAACGATCGCCCACTATGATTCCTGAGTTATGTTCAGGGTCCAAAAACGTTGAATCTTTTGCTAGTATGAGATATGTAGCAGGAGCACACTTTTACCATGTGACTTACGAAGAATAATTCGCGGCCCAGTGTAGTACGTATGTTTATTTTCAAGAATAAATCTCAGTAACATATGTACCGCTTGGGTCTATCTCGTAAAAGTTGTTGCCGCGTTTTGTGTTTACATCCCATACTATAACCGTTTGTGGACAGGGTATATGAAATAGAAGCGGCTGTTCAGGCAGGGTAACAATGAATGAAGGGTTGATATAGTAAAAGACATGTACGTTGTGATGACACTATTAGGATACCAGACCCAAGGTATGAAACCAGTCAAAACGAACAGGGTTCAGAGTAGAAAACAAAGAGATCTTTCATAAGATACGCGTAGCATAGTTACATCAGGAAACAATCTTGCCTGTTTAAGACCGGCCTTCCTCGATACGGACTGTTCTACTTTCAATGTTGCCTGGGTCGCCTGTTTCGCGAGTCTCGTATGTACAGAGTGCAACGGCTACAATACTTAAGCGAATGCTCCTACACACCCCATGTTGCCCTTTATGGTTGCCACACATGACACATCGCCCACGATATAGCTAGCAGTGCGTGGTACGCCTGTAAAGTGGCGATCTTATGTCAGGCCGTATGTACGGTCATATTCACCGGTTTTATGGTTGAAGAGATGGTTCAACAGTCGCCGGTCTATTCATTCAATATCGACAGTTTATTCATTCATCGTACATATTGAGAGTTCCCTTTTTTTAATCGAATGTTTTGGTATGCCATGTAGGACTAAATACACTATATACGCGGTATATACCGATTGACGTTGCTAATGACCGTCAGATTGGCTGGCCATCGACGACTCTTCAGGTTTTGGACCTTTTCTCATGGAAAGCCGCTTTGTCAATGAATCGTCGAATCTTGAAGGATCCGACCATTTCTTGTGGAATGCTGCTTTGACAGAGGACTGGCCGATAGTTCAAGGCATCGTCAGATCTTATAGGATTCGATCTTTTCCCATGGAAAGTCGCTTCGTTGCAATATTCACCGGATCGATGATGCTAATGACAGTCACATCGGCTGGCCAGCAACGGTGCTAATGGCTGTCAAATCTGCTAACCAGTGACGGATCTAGAAAAATTTGACCTTTTCCTATGTAAAGCTACTTTGTCGACGGATCGTGAAATTGCAAAGCATTAGACTATTTCTTATGGAATGCTGCCTTGACAGAAGATTCGCCGATAATTCATTTGGCTAAGCAGCTTTCCATAAGAATGATTCGAATTCTATAAATTCCACCTACTAAGCAGCATTTCATGAGAATGGGTTGAATCCTATAAGGATCCGACAATTCCTTTGACTGAGCAGCTTTCCATTTGAACAGGTTGAATTGTTTAATATCCGGCAACTAAGCAGCATTCCATGGAATCCGTCTTTGTATATAGTTTGGATCGCATAATAAAACCAGTGAATAAGCGCACAAGTTGCACTGAATTAAAGATTCTGTAAACGGTTGCGAGATCCAAAACTATCGCATGATCCAAAACCATCGCAAGATCCAAAACCACCGAGATAGTGCTAAAGAATGCTATGGAACTTTATTATGAAGTGCTATGGAATGCTGAAAAATTATATTGCTTCTACGGACTTATTGCAAGAAATTTAAGTCGTTAAGCTGGCCTACGGACCAGTATACAATGCTAGGGGTTGCTATGGAACGCTGATACGGCTAGGCGTGCTAATCAGAAAATCGATCTTTCTGTAACGTTTGATTATAGCAATTGATAGTACGCAGATCACGTTTGAAAACTTAATGGCACCAGATGCCCGCCAGACTCTAAATCATGCTTCATGAATCATAGAACGGGCTGACACAGAATAAAAAGAATACCTTTTTGGCTATTGATACAATTCACTAGATCATACAATCACTGGCGAAAGACATTCAATGTGTGCATTCAAAACACAATAGCCGGAAGAGAAACAGTGAAAGGCGAAACCGTAATTAATTTTTTGCTGTCAGAGTATTGCGGGACAGATGCTATCATGAATTCAGGAATAGTAGGGGTGGAATCAAGAATTGATAGCGGATATAAACAACAAAGTTGTGCAAGATCATTCAGCTCTGATTTTTCTTACCTCATGCTTGTATTTGAGAACATCACCAGCCTAGTATATGCTGGTATCGGACTTTTCTTATGCAATTGCCGAACGCTAGTATATCATAAATCTTTGCGATAAAGTCCAACTCAATGTTGCTAATTGATCGTAGCTGAGAGCTGCCACCTGAAAACTTGCAGTCAGGCAAGAGACACCTATAGACAATCAATCAGATTAGATATGACCTTGTTTTCAGACGCCAGATCATGCTGTCATCTCTATTCTCATGGTGTTTGAAAAAAGGTGAAGGTTCGATGTGGGTGGTATGGGTAGTAGCAAAGTTTAAAGGCGCCAGTTTTCAAATCTCCATCAATCATCATCTTCACCGCAATTTTCCACTTCCCTTATAAAAACCAGACTGCCTACACAAAATTCCCCTTCCTAATACGCCAATCTACACCACTATCCAACTCAAGCCCAAGCACTAGACCTAAAATCACCATGCCACCTGAATTTCAATTTCTCGTGGAAACCAGAATCAAACAAAGGAATCTGAGGTTAGGGACACCAAGGTTCTGAATCATCATGCAACTATCTGGAAATCATAAATCACAAGTTCAGGATCTGGAGTTACCAGTAGCTCTCCAACACCCCACCGTAGGCAAGCAAACTGGGCAAATTGTAAGCAAATGATAGCAAAAAAGGTATACCGAGAGCTTCTGGCGTGTTACAAAGGGAAAACAATAGTCCTCTGAAAATGCAAGAACTTTTGACCCTTCCAAATCGTCGGCTCTGGTGGCAACAAAAGTTATAATCTGGATTCTGGACGCAAGGTTTCTATTGTGAAACTTTACATTAGAGTCGTTCAGCCCCGGGTGTAAAGTTAATCTGTTCAGTAAAAAGATTAATGCAGGGAGCAGGTATATTGGCGGTGGCTGCATGCCAAGTTTTACAAGTAAACAGACAATCTTTACAGCCGGGGCCGAACGACTCTATTCTAACCGCCTATCTGCCTGCTGGCCCAATGAGCTTTTTACCTATCTGAGTAGCTGCCATGAAGCCGCCTCTACAGATTCCTGTCGTGAGCCCTGTGAGTTCCTATTCAATTCTCTTGCTATTTTCTTTCGGTGCTAACAAGACACATGCCGATTTGAATGCTTTCCGTCATAAACACTTTGAGTCTGGTCACTTAAACTCCTGCGATGATGAAAACTCAAGTTCATGTATCATCAATACATATCCTCATGAGCTTGGATACTACGATGATGGTGTCAAACGAAATTTAACGGATGAACAAATTAAGATATTTCGATTTTCCGAGGTGCAGCGGCTGTTGAGTATGCACATATTTCCCCTGACGTATGACGGGCTAATTTCGATGACAGCAGTGAAAAGGCATGAAATAGCAGAAAGGACAAAGCGTCAAACCGATAATCTACCTCTTGAGGATGAATTCGAAGCGCGTGACGATACAACGATTCAACCCACGACGTTGGAAGAAACTAGAAAATTTCGACTCGAAGCTGCCCTCTGGGCATCACATCAAGATTGGAATAAAACTTCTAAGAATCCGGATCAATCATCTAGCAAGAACTTCAGTTGGCCCAAAATTGAGCATTCTTAACTATGCCCATGTAAAAACAATCCTGAACAACTCTATAATAGTACCATCGAAAAATATAATGACGGATCTGCGCATGGGCTAGATTGAAGTGTTTTTCTTTTGATTTTTTGGTGTCTACTCGGTGATGATCATAACGCAAAGTCATCCTTAGACGGAGCTTGAGGCCGGCCTAGTGTCCTAACATGACGCTGTGCGCTCGTGCAAAGACGAATACTTGCGAAAAATATCTGAGAGTGGAGGTAATACCAGAAGCATCTATGTAAAGTCGTGGGCTACCATCTTCCCAGGATAGTTCCAATAAGTGTTGTGTTCATTGGTGGCATGTCACTCACTTGATGTAATTAATTAAACTGATTGTGCACAATATATTCATTTAGACGATGTAAAATCTTGGATAATTGGGCAGAATTTTGTTCAGTGGTAAAGTTACTTCGCCTGAGGTTCGGAGGGACCCGAGAGGTAGTTCAGTCTTTGGCTGCCTACCAATTGCGCCAGTTTCTATCAGTAGGGTATATGTTGTCTTGATTTCAGGACCACAAATGCTGCTGGAAGTCTGTATACATAATTTACGATGGGAAAACATTAGTCTTCTACAAAATCATACAACCGGAGGATAAAAGGTCGTGTTGGAAGTAAAAGGTAGATACTGATAAAAAGAAGGTATTGTAAAAGTTGCACGGAGGTTATGTAGGTTGGTTCCGTAGTATTGTAAAATTCCAGCTGTGATGTGTAGCACATCTACCACTTGGCGCTTATTCACGGTCATAATCTGTGACCGAGCCTCGATATGGATAACTTCTAGTAGCCACGGCGTGCCCAGGCCTAGGTTAAGATCCAATACGTAGTCCAAGATCTTATGTAGCCATCAATGAAATGCAAAACTTCAACCCTTCCACAGAACTTCTATGTACAGTCCCCCTCAGAAATAATCGGAAAACAGGGAGTTTGAGGCACGCATGTGCAGGCTACAACTTTACCTGTTGAGGTCGTGATGTTGAACTTCAACTGTGGCTGCGACGATTGCTTTTCCAGTGACAGTCGAGGTATCTAGAAACCTCTACTCTCTTGGCCAATCAACGAGCTTTCTTTTCTCGCCAACGTCTGTGCCACGTCACGAAAAGGTCGATTTTCCGATTAGCACGCGTAGCCGAATCAGCGTCCCGTAGCAGCCCTTAGCACTATGTACTGGTCCGTAGGCCGACTTAGCGACTGAGGTTTTTTACAATAAGTCTGTGGAAGCAATACCATTCTTTAGCACTCCATAGCACTCCATAATAAAGTTCCAAAGCATTCTTTAGCACTGTTTCGGTGGTTTTGGATCTCGCGATGGTTTTGGGAAGCACCTCGCGATGGTGTTGGGAAGCATCTCGCGATGGTTTTGGATCTCGCGATGGTTTTGGGAGGCATCTCGCAATGGTTTACAGATTCTTTGATTCAGTGCAACTTGCGCGCTTATTCGGCGGATATATTATGCTAACTATGCTATGCTATCTATACTATATACGGTATATTCACAAGATTCAACGGATCTTAAAAGATTCGGCCTTTTCTTATGGAATGCTGCTGTGACAGAGGATTGGCCCATAATCTAAGGATTCGACGGATCTTATAGGATTTAGCCTATTGTTAGACCAGGGTTCAAGAAAGATGAAGTATCGATTGAACGGTAGTCACCGAAAGATATAAGGCACAATCTTAGGTTTGTAAACTAGAATATATTTTATGGCTCGTGTATGCCTTGTTGTCTTTTCTGAGGTCCTCCCTGGCGTCACTTAAGTACACAGCTTCGGATCAACAGTCGGACGGCCTGTCTACGCTATAAACACTAGAGAATGCAAGAAGAGAATGATAAAAAGATAAGAACAGTAAAGGGTACTCGGCGGAGACAGCCTGCACAAACTTACGCCCCGTCGTCTTGACGTGTCTTGAGTTAATTGGAAGACCAACACTTTCAACACCCAAGGTGCAGCCGACTAGATAACTATTCGGGCGCTAATACTCGGCTATTGTCGGTAATGTGTCAACACAATCATAACACTCTCCACACAGTCAATCGGACTCTGGATATACCACCAGGTAAGGCCTGGGCCGCACAATGTGTAAAATGATCACAAAAAGCTAAAACGTCGAAGTTCTGAGACTTTGATCTTTTTCAGCTTTGACTGCCTCCTTACATATACCCACCGGGTACATTGCGCTTTAACGATCGCCCATTACGACTCCAGGGTTATTTTTAGGTCCGAAAAAAACTTTTTTACTATATGATTGTAGCAAGTGCACACTTTTACCATACAACTCACGGAGAAGAACCTGCGGCGCAGTGCAGTACTTGTGTTTATTCTCAAGGATAAATCTCAGTAACATATGCACCGCTAAGGTCTCTCTCGTAAGCGTGGTTGCCGCGTTGCGTTGCTACCTCCCATACTAAAACCGTTCTTGGACCGGGTAGCATATGAAATGGAGGGTACTGTTCAGGCAGAGTAACAATGAATGAAGGGTAAATATGAAAGATGTGTACATATGTATAACACGTCCCCCTCCTCAAGGTTGGCGTCCACGACAATAAAACAACTTAATGAAATACACGAAATAAAATGAAATAAAATCAAATAACTGTAAGATGAGTTGACCGTTAAAAAACCTTTCTTCAATGCAAACAAAACTTTAGAATAAGCAAAAAATAAATCATTGAAGTAAAAGGAAAAAGGTAACAACTCAACCAGAAGGAACCCTTGGATCGCGAGGCTTCTTGGGGTAACGACCGTGAAAATTCCAAAGACTTTCCTTTGCATCCAGCATGTATTCCGCCGGCTCCTCTGTCCAATCCTTCTCTCCGGGATAACCCTTCCACTTAACCATATAGAAAACCTTTCCATCACGCTTGGTTGAATCCAGTATTTCATCTACCTCGAATTCTTCCGTAACTTCTTCCGCATCGCCGTGTTGTTCTTCTTCCATGTCGACGTCGTCCGCTCCGGCATCAGGTTCTGGTCGTCCAGAGAGTTGAGATTTGTTGTAACGTTCTAGTAGGGATACGTGGAATACATCGTGAATATTCCAGCTGGCGGGTAGATCGAGTTGGAAGGCGGTGTCCTTGATGTTGCGTGATATTTTGAAAGGTCCCCAAAATTTATGGTCCAGTTTCTTTTTGGGTCGTCGGGTCTTGAGATTCTCACCATTCAACATAACGAGATCCGCCACCTTGAACGTATATTTGTCCTATCGCTTCTTGTCCGCTTGCTTGGCCATACGTTCCTGAGCCTTTTTCATATTCTCAATGAGATTCTCATGGACGTTGTTGAGCCAGTGGGCATAGAGACGGCTTGTCGGATTCTTGACCTGTTTTTTGGTAGGCCAATTCGTTCGTGGATGAAAACCGTAGTTGGCGTAGAAAGGGGAAACACCTGTGGCCGAATGAACAGCATTGTTGTACGCATGTTCTGCCCGGGCAGAAGCTTGGACCAATTGTCTTGTTCATAATTGCTGAACGCTCTAATGTAGGCTTCTAGGACCTGATTGAGTCGCTCGGTTTGACCGTCGGTTTGAGGATGGAATGACGTGCTCATCTTAAGTTTCACGTTAAGATTTTCCATCATTGAGCCCCATTCTTTTGCCGTGAATCGCGAATCTCTGTCGGACACAATTGACGAAGGTAGCCCGTGTAGCCGCCAGATTTCTTTTAAGAACAGCATAACCAACTGCTTATTCTTCATGCCTTTCTTGATGGGGATAAAATGAGCCATCTTGGTGAAGCGGTCAATAATTACCCATATAGAAGTGAACCTATTCGAGTTCGGCAATGTAGTAATGAAATCCATGGCAATGCTATCCCAGGGGGCGTGTGGTAGCTCCAGCGGTTGTAGTAACCCATACTGAGCATGACGTGGAGACTTGTTGCGTTGGCATTCTGGACACGAGCGCACATAATCAATGATCCATAAATCCATCTTTGGCCAGTAGAAATTCCGCCTGATAAGCTCAGTGGTTTTTTCCTGTCCAAAGTGACCTGCGATCTTAGAGTCATGTTCGGCTTCAGCAATCCAAATTCGCAACTCATTGTCATCCGGAATCCAAAGACGGTTTTGACATCAGGAAAAAATCCGTCTCCTTATTAGTCGTCCGGACGACTTGGGCGACTTGGGCGACTTGGGCGACTGCGGAGCATATCGAACAAAAATGCCCGCGTAGCGAAGTGGCCTGCAGGGGCAATGCTCCCGTGAACTGGCCTGCAGGCCGGACTCGTCGGCAAACCCATGTTGAGTTAACAACTCGCCCCTGAACTAGCCTGCGCCCGGACCTTGTCAGCGACAACACTCGCTTGCCGACTAATTACAGGGAGAGGTTCCAACACCAGCATCTATCCGTCAAGTTCACGGTCTGTGCAGCGTAATTACCGGAGATGCTCGCACTGCGGGCTGCTTTATGGAAGATGACTGCACGCAGGCTGCTTCATGGAAGACGAGTGCACGCAGGCTGCTTTATGGGAGATATCCGCAGTTTGGATGGTATAATTCACAGCGGCTATTCGCGCTTGCGCGGCAAGGAGAAATAATAGTAGGTTTAATCGAGGGTTTTATTATGCTATCTATGACTATATGCTATCTATGACTATATGCTATCTATGACTATATACGCGATATTCACGGTATTCACGGTGCTAATGACCGTCAGATCGGCTGGCGATTAGCAGATAATCTAAGGATTCGACGGATATCTATAGAACGCTGCTTTGTCGACGGATCGTCGGATCGTATAGGATTCGGCCTTTTTTTATGGATTGCTGCTTTGTCGACGGATCGTCGAATCTTCAAGGATTCGACGCTTTTATGGAATGCTGCTATGACAGAGGATTAGCAGATAATCTGACGATTCGACGGATATCTATAGAACGCTGCTTTGTCGACGGATCGTCGACTCAATCTTTAAGGATTCGACGCTTTTTTATGGAACGCTGCTGTGACAGAGGATTAGCAGATAATCTGACGATTCGACGGATATCTATAGAACGCTGCTTTGTCGACGGATCGTCGACTCAATCTTTGATAATCTGACGATTCGACGGATATCTATAGAACGCTGCTTTGTCTACGGATCGTCGACTCAATCTTTAAGGATTTGACGCTTTTTTATGGAACGCTGCTTTGTCGACGGATCGTCGAATCTTTGAGGATTCGACGCTTTTTTATGGAATGCTGCTGTGACAGAGGATTAGCAGATAATCTGACGATTCGACGGATATCTATAGAACGCTGCTTTGTCGACGGATCGTCGACTCAATCTTTAAGGATTCGACGCTTTTTTATGGAACGCTGCTTTGTCGACGGATCGTCGAATCTTCAAGGATTCGACGCTTTTTTATGGAATGCTGCTGTGACAGAGGATTGGCCGATAATCTAAGGATTCGGCCTTTTATTATGGATTCGCTGCTTTGACAGAGGATTAGCAGATAATCTAAGGATTTGACGAATATCTATAGAACGCTGCTTTGTCGACGGATCGTCGAATCTTTAAGGATTCGACGCTTTTATGGACTGCTGCTGTGACAGAGGATTGGCCGATGATCTAAGGATTCGACGGATCTTAAAGGATTCGGCCTATTCAGTAGAACGCTGCTTGGTCGCGATATTCACCGGATTGACGGTGCTGATGAACGTCAGATCGGCTGGCCGGCGACGGAAACCTATACAATGCCGGTATAACCTGTATTCATAGTCAGTATATATGGTCATGATAAGGTGGCTTTAGCAGAGAATACTGGTGTTTATGGCGAGTTGTCAGTCGCGATCGTGCTGGCGAGCGTCGGTGTGCAGGTCGGCATTTGTGGTGTTCACCTCAGCAGAGTTGTCGAACTTAAAGCGAAAAAACTCGAACAAAGCAATGGGGGCATTGAACTACCCTCCAAAACTCAGGGGCAGACGGCTCGGGCGGTGTGACTATTAGCGTGCAGAGTTTTCACCGCAATTTCCTTTGCTCATTTCCACTGTGTGCGGCCCCTGCAATGGGGTCAAAGCAGCGCCAAGAACGCCGCCGAGTCATGTTTTGTGTCACGGAGGTCGCCGCGCAGGAGTGGTTTGCTGCGTAGATTGCAGCTAAACCAGTGTATTTGTGAGAACATGTCAGTTTTCGCAAACTTTACAATGTTTGTCTTTGCAGTTTTGAACTTTGGTCGAAATACAGCTGCCAACCACACAACACCACCCGAACATTGTGTCCAAACTTTTCGAAGGTGAGTTCAACACCCTCAGATTACTGTTTAATAATTGATCTTTACAGTTCTAGACCTGGATACAATCAAACAACGCGAATTCGAACCTTCACAATGAAGCTCCCCAGCACGATCGCGACCGACATCTGGCTGCAAATACCGGTATTCTCTGCTGCAGCCCCCTCATCATGACCATATATACTGACTATGAATACAGCTCATACTGCTGGAATCAAGCACATTCGCGATGAATCCGTCGACAAAGCAGCGTTCCATAAAAAAGCGTCGAATCCTTAAAGATTCGACGATCCGATGACAAAGCAGCGTTCCACAAAAAAGCGTCGAATCCTTAAAGATTCGACGATCTACGACAAAGCAGCAATCCATAAAAGTGTCGAATCCTTAGATTATCGGCCAATCCTCTGTCACAGCAGCGGTCCATAAAAGGTCGAATCCTTAGATTATCGGCCAATCCTCTGTCACAGCAGCATGCTATAAAACCGTCGAATCCTTAAAGATTCGACGATCTGTCGAATCCTTAGATTATCTGCTAATCCTCTGTCAAAGCAGCGAATCTATAATAAAAGGCCAGATCCTTACATTATCGGCCAATCCTCTGTCACAGCAGCATTCCAGAAAGCGTCGAATCCTTAGATTATCTGCCAATCCTCTGTCACAGCAGCATTCCATAATAAAAGGCCGAATCCTTAGATTATCGGCCAATCCTCTGTCACAGCAGCATTCCATAATAAAAGGCCGAATCCTTAGATTATCGGCCAATCCTCTGTCACAGCAGCATTCCATAATAAAAGGCCGAATCCTTAGATTATCGGCCAATCCTCTGTCACAGCAGCATTTCATAAAAAAAGGCCGAATCCTATAAGATCCGGCGACAAAGCAGCGTTCATCTGACGCACCGTCGCTGGCCAGCCATCTGACGGTCATTAGCACCGTCAATCCGGTGAATATCGCGACCAAGCAGCGTTCTACTGAATAGGCCGAATCCTTTAAGATCCGTCGAATCCTTAGATTATCGGCCAATCCTCTGTCACAGCAGCAGTCCATAAAAGCGTCGAATCCTTAAAGATCCGACGATCCGTCGACAAAGCAGCATTCCATAAAACAGCGTCGAATCCTATAAGATCCGGCGACAAAGCAGCGTTCATCCGACGCACCGTCGCTGGCCAGCTGATCTGACGGTCATTAGCACCGTCAATCCGGTGAATATCGCGTATGTAGTGTATATAGTCATAGATAGCATAATAAAACCCTCGATTAAAGAAACTTTCTCCATATGTGCTGTGCGATGAATGAACAAACCGGCGATGAATGAATAAACCTGCGATGCATGACTAAACCGGCGATGAATGACCAAACCGGCGAAAAACCATAAAACCAGTGAATATGACCGTACATACGGCCTGACATAGGATCGCCACTTCACAGGCGTACCATGCACTGCTGCTGTATCGAGGGCGACCTGTCATGTGTGGCAACCTTACGCTGCGACACGGGGAGTGTAGGAGCCTTCGCTAAAGCGTCGCAACCGTTGCACCCTTATATTAGATCCTGGCAACGGTTGCTCCCGTACAGAAGACCCTGGCGACACAGGCGACTCAGGCGACAAATAAAGTGGAACGGTCCGTACCTAAGACGGCCGATCTTAAATAGGGCAAGATTTTTTCCTGATGGTAACGTCACTGAAGGACCACAAGTTGCTGCCTTGTCCAGTCGGATGCCTGTTTCGTACCATGAAGCGGTGACACCGAGTGAGGGGACTCCTCGTGTTGCCGGTTTCCGTAGGCCTGCTGCATATTACGCTGCAGTGGCTGAAAGAGACGATGTTGCTTCTCTGTACGAAACAGACGAAGAATAACAATTAAGGCCTATTGCCAAAATTGCCGTTGCTAGTACGAAGAGGTCGAGATCGGATGCTGCTGGACAGCCTCCGACTAAAAAAGTTATGTTTTCTTCTCCTTTTTCCGGGTCACGGCCCATTTTTTCTTTTAAGTTGATGAAAATCGGAAAAGACCAAAAAGATGTACTTGCGCGTGTTTTGTTAGATTCTGGCGCTTCTGTTCCTAGTATGTTATCGCAATCTTTTGTTTCTGATGTTCACATCCCCAAGGTGCAACGAGATGTTCCACTCCAGATTTATGATTACGGTGGTAATCCTGTTCCTGAAGTGGGCAAAGCCTTTGCTCTTCCTTGTTTACTCAATTTTGGAAGTCATTTTTCGACGGAGACCATTGAGATTGCTACTCTTGACAGTGAATTCGACATGATCCTGCCTTGGTGGTGGATTGTCAAACACAGACCAGGCAACTGGTATCTGGGAGACGTCCAATTCACTAGCGATCATTGTTTACAGAATTGCACTCACGAAGCAACTCAAACTACATCAATCGATTACGATGAGACGGTTCTCGAATGGGGCGACCAGATGTATTCTTGCGGAGCGGTTCGGTTTACTCCCGAAAACAACGATTCGGTTTTGTCGGACGTCAAATCTAAGATCCCAAGCATCTACTGGGAATACGCAGAGGCGTTTACTGAACGACAATCCGAAAAACTCCCTCCACATCGCCCCTACGACCATAAAATCGATTTACTTCCAGGTCAACAACCACCCTGGGGCCCAATATACGCTCTTTCCGAAGTAGAGTTAAAGACTCTACATGAGTATATTGAGGAAATGCTGCGGACTGGCAAGATTCGCAGAAGCAACTCCCCAGCCGGTGCACCAATTTTCTTTGTTCCCAAACCACACGGTCGTGGCCTTCGACTAGTTGTCGACTATCGAGGTCTCAACAGAGTTACGGTTATGGATCGTTGCCCACTGCCTCTCATGAATGAGCTCAGAGATAGAGTCCATCCGCTAAGATTTTCTCCAAGATTGATCTTAAATCGGGCTATAATCTCCTGAGACTCAGAGAGGGTGATGAATGGAAAACTGCTTTCCGCAGTCGTTATAGACACTTTGAGTACTTGGTTATGCGTTTTGGATTGGCCAATGCTCCAGCTACGTTTCAAGCTGCGATGAATGATATCTTCAGAGATCTGTTGGATGACTAGGTAGTAGTTGTCTATATTGACGATATCCCAGTGATTTACTCCGAGACCGAGCAAGATCACGTTTGTATCGTAAAGGAAGTCTTACGACGCATCACACAACACGGCTTAGCTGCCGCGTTGGAGAAATGTGAATTTCATGTCAAGTCTGTTGAATTTTCAAGCTATATTATCTCCGATCATGGTATATCCATGACAACTGATAAGGTCGACAGCATTCTTGCATGGAAATCGCCCAAGTCCGTCCGAGACGTACAAGTTTTCATGGGGTTTTGCAATTTCTATCGAAGGTTTATCCATAATTATGCATACTTTGCCAGCCCTATATATAATACAATCAAAGGAGACGCTAAAAAGTTTGTTTGCACATAAGACGCCGAAGATTGGTTTCAGAAGCTTAAGAAATTATTTACTGAAGCACCGATCCTACGTCACTTTGATCCAAACTTACCTATCATCATTGAGACCGATGCCTCCGACTATGCGATTGGAGCGGTCTTATCTCAGAAACATGATGGAAAATTGCATCCAGTGGCATTTATGTCGAGAAAAATGAATATTCATGAAATCAATTATGATATTCACGATAAGGAAATGTTAGCGATTGTCACTGCTTTTAAAGATTGGAGACGTTACCTCAAAGGCTCTCTACACCCTGTTACCGTCTTTTCAGATCACAAAAACCTTGAGTATTTCGAGAAAAAGGATCTTCTGCTGAATCGACGGCAAGCAAGATTGGCTTTATTCCTGGCAGACTATGACTTTACCATTCATTATCGCAAAGGCACTGAAAACGGCAAGCCTGACGCTCTTTCTCGCCGGTAGGAATACCGACCTGAGGAGGGGGACAGCGCTCAGAATCAGCCGATCATGCGCCTTCTTAAGCCTGGACAATTACTTCCAACAGAGGATACGGAGATGTCAAGTTCAAAGATTTCTTCCGTACGCTTAGCTGCCTTGTCAACTCCAAAATGGTCGGATGATTTTGTTGCACGTATTAAGCAAAGCTGTCAAGCCGATGCCATATACCAAGCAGAATGTGACAAGGTGAAAGCCAATAATCCTCCGAAGGATGTTTCTCTCGATGATGATGATCACCTGTATTATCAAAACCGTCTTTGGATTCCGGATGACAATGAGTTGCGAATTTGGATTGCTGAAGCCGAACATGACTCTAAGATCGCAGGTCACTTTGGACAGGAAAAAACCACTGAGCTTATCAGGCGGAATTTCTACTGGCCAAAGATGGATTTATGGATCATTGATTATGTGCGCTCGTGTCCAGAATGCCAACGCAACAAGTCTCCACGTCATGCTCAGTATGGGTTACTACAACCGCTGGAGCTACCACACGCCCCCTGGGATAGCATTGCCATGGATTTCATTACTACATTGCCGAACTCGAATAGGTTCACTTCTATATGGGTAATTATTGACCGCTTCACCAAGATGGCTCATTTTATCCCCATCAAGAAAGGCATGAAGAATAAGCAGTTGGTTATGCTGTTCTTAAAAGAAATCTGGCGGCTACACGGGCTACCTTCGTCAATTGTGTCCGACAGAGATTCGCGATTCACGGCAAAAGAATGGGGCTCAATGATGGAAAATCTTAACGTGAAACTTAAGATGAGCACGTCATTCCATCCTCAAACCGACGGTCAAACCGAGCGACTCAATCAGGTCCTAGAAGCCTACATTAGAGCGTTCAGCAATTATGAACAAGACAATTGGTCCAAGCTTCTGCCCGGGCAGAACATGCGTACAACAATGCTGTTCATTCGGCCACAGGTGTTTCCCCTTTCTACGCCAACTACGGTTTTCATCCACGAACGAATTGGCCTACCAAAAAACAGGTCAAGAATCCGACAAGCCGTCTCTATGCCCACTGGCTCAACAACGTCCATGAGAATCTCATTGAGAATATGAGAAAGGCTCAGGAACGTATGGCCAAGCAAGCGGACAAGAAGCGATCGGACAAATATACGTTCAAGGTGGCGGATCTCGTTATGTTGAATGGGGAGAATCTCAAGACCCGACGACCCAAAAAGAAACTGGACCATAAATTTTGGGGACCTTTCAAAATATCACGCAACATCAAGAACACCGCCTTCCAACTGGTTCTACCCGCCAGCTGGAATATTCATGATGTATTCCACGTATCCCTACTCAAACGTTACAACAAATCTCAACTCTCCGGACGACCAGAACCTGATGCCGGAGCGGACGACGTCGACATGGAAGAAGAACAATACGACGATGCGGAAGAAGTTACGGAAGAATTCGAGGTGGATGAAATACTGGATTCGACAAAGCGTGATGGAAAGGTTTTCTATATGGTTAAGTGGAAGGGTTATCCCGAAGAGAAGGATTGGACAGCGGAGCCGGCGGAACACATGCTGGATGCAAAGGAAAGTCTTTGGAATTTTCACGGTCGTTACCCCAAGAAGCCTCGCGATCCAAGGGTTCCTTCTGGTTGAGTTGTTATCTTTTTCCTTTTACTTCAATGATTTATTTTTCGCTTATCCTAAGTTTTGTTTGCATTGAAGAAAGGTTTTTTAACGGTCAACTCATCTTACAGTTATTTGATTTTATTTCATTTTATCTCGTGTATTTCATTAAGTTGTTTTATTGTCGTGGACGCCAACCTTGAGGAGGGGGACGTGTTATACATATGTACACATCTTTCATATTTACCCATCATTCATTGTTACCCTGCCTGAACAGTACCCTCCATTTCATATACCACCTGGTCCAAGAACGGTTTTAGTATGGGAGGTAGCAACGCAACGCGGCAACCACGCTTACGAGAGAGACCTTAGCGGTGCATATGTTACTGAGATTTATCCTTGAGAATAAACACAAGTACTGCACTGCGCCGCAGGTTCTTCTCCGTGAGTTGTATGGTAAAAGTGTGCACTTGCTACAATCTCATAGTAAAAAAGTTTTTTTCGGACCCAAAAATAACCCTGGAGTCGTAATGGGCGATCGTTAAAGCGCAATGTACCCGGTGGGTATATGTAAGGAGGCAGTCAAAGCTGAAAAAGATCAAAGTCTCAGAACTTCGACGTTTTAGCTTTTTGTGATCATTTTACACATTGTGCGGCCCAGGCCTTACCTGGTGGTATATCCAGAGTCGGATGGACTGTGTGGAGAGTGTTATCATTGTGTTGACACATTACCGACAATAGCCGAGTATTAGCGCCCGAATAGTTATCTAGTCGGCTGCACCTTGGGTGTTGAAAGTGTTGGTCTTCCAATTAACTCAAGACACGTCAAGACGACGGGGCGTAAGTTTGTGCAGGCTGTCTCCGCCGAGTACCCCGGTTTACTGTTCTTATCTCTTTATCATTCTCTTCTTGCATTCTCTAGCGTCTATAGCGTAGATAGGCCGTCCGACTGTTGATCCGAAGCTGCGTACTTAAGTGACGCCGGGGAGAACCTCAGAAAAGACAACAAGGCATACACGAGCCATAAAATATATTCTAGTTTACAAACCTAAGATTGTGCCTTATATCTTTCGGTGACTACCGTTCAATCGATACTTCATCTTTCTTGAACCCTGGTCTAACAATTGGCCGATACTCTAAGCATTCGACGGATCTTATAGGATTCGGTCTTTTATTATGAATTCGCTGCTTTGACAGAGGATTGGCCGATAAGCAAAGGATTTGACACATCTTATAGGTTTCGGCCTATTCTATGGATTGCTGCTGTGACAGAGGATTGGCCGATAATCTAAGGATTCGACGAATCTTATAGGATTCGGCCTTGTATTGTGGATTCCCTGCTTTGACAGAGGATTGGCCGATAATCTAAGGATTCGACGGATCTTATAGGATTCGGCCTTTTATTATGGAATGCTGCTGTTACAGAGAATTGGCCGATAATCTAAGGATTCGGCCTTTTATGATGGATTCGCTGCTTTGTCGAAGGAATCGTCCCAAGAATACAGGTGTTTCACGGCGAGATGACGGTCGCGATCGTGCTAGGGAGCGTCATTGTAAAGGTTCGAATTCGCGTTGTTTGATTGTATCCAGGTCTAGAACTGCAAAGATCAATAATTAAACGGTAATCTGAGGTTGTTGAATTCACCTTCGAAAAGTTTGGAACATGTTCGGGTGGTGTTGTGTGGTTGGCAGCTGTATTTCGACCAAAGCCAAAAACTGCAAAGACAAACATCGTAAAGTTTGCGAAAACCGACATGTTCTCACATATATACTAGTTTAGCCGCAATCTACACAGCAAACCACTCCTGCGCGGCAAGTTCCGTGTAACAAAACATAACTCGGTGGAGGTCTTGGCGCTGCTTTGACCCCATTGCAGGGGCTGCACACACCGGAAATGAGCAAAAGAAATCACCGTGAAAACTCTGCACGCGGATAGTCACACCGCCCAAGCCGTCTGCGCCTGAGTCTTCGAGCGTAGTACAATGCACCCATTGCTTGGTTCAAGTAATTTCGCTCTAAGTTCGACAACTCTGCTGAGGTGAACAGCACAAATGCCGATCTGCACACCGACGCTCACCAGCACGATCGCGACCGACAACTCGCCATAAACACCAGTATTCTCTGCTCAAGCCATCTTATCATGACCATATTCACTGACTATGAATACAGGTCATACCGGCATTGTATGAGGTTTGTCGCTGGCCAGCCGATCTGACGGACGGACATTGGCACCGTCGATTCAGTGAATATCGCGACCAAGCAGCATTCTATAGAATAGGCGGAATCCTTAGATTAGTATAGCGTATATATTGTAGATAGTCATAGATAGCATAATAAAACCCTCGATCAAACCTATTATTTCTCCTTGCCGCGCAAGCGCGAATAGTCGCAGTGAACTATATCAGAAATCTATTTAAACTGCGGATATCTCCCATAAAGCAGCCCGCGTGCAGTCATTTTCCAGAAGGCAGCCCGCAGTGCAGTCAACCTTCCATAAAGCAGCCCGCGTGCAGTCATCTTCCATAAAGCAGCCCGCAGTGCGAGCATCTCCGGTAATTACGCTGCAGACCGGCGTGAACTTGGCCGATGGATGCTGATACTAAAATCTCTGACTGTAATTAGTCGGCAGGCGAGTGTTGTCGCTAACAAGGTCCGGCCTACACGTTAGTTCAGGGGCGGGTTGTCAACCCAACAGGGTTTGCTCACGAGTCCGGCACTGCAGGCTATTTCACCAGAGCGTTTCACCTGCAGACCAGTACACGGGAGCGTTGCCGACACACAGCCACTTCGCTATGCCGGCATTTTTGTTTGATATACTCCGCAGTCGCCCAGGTCGCTCAGGTCGCCTAAGTCGTCCGGACGACTAATAAGGATACAATTTTTGTTCCTAATGGCCCACGGTGTACGAAGTCGTTTATCACCAAGAATTGCAATTGTACTAATAGAGGGGTTTTAGCACTATAACTCCTTGAGGTATAAAGCAGCCGATTTATTCTTTGTAACAAAAGATATATTTACTAGATGGGACTTCACTTGGTGTCTGGTGCGTGTGATGATACTATACTTTGTAACCCCGTATCATCACGCCCCTATATATATAACACGGCGGGGCTCTAGCCTCTATCCTAAAACCATACAGAGGGGTTCACAGTCACCATCGCTCAGTCTCTTTCAACTATGCATCAGGAAAAAATCCGTCTCCTTATTAGTCGTCCGGACCACCTGAGCGACGTGGGCGACCTGGGCAACTGCGGAGCATATCGAACAGAAATGCCGCCGTAGCAAAGTGGCTTGCAGTTGGCAACGCTCCTGTAAACTGGCCTGCAGGTGAAACGCTCTGGTGAAGTAGCCTGCAGTGCCGGACTCGTAAGCAAACCCTGTTGGGTTGACAACCCGCCCCTGAATCAATGTGCAGGCCGGACCTTGTCAGCGACAACACTCGCTTGCCGACTGATTACAGGGAGAGGTTCCAACACCAGCATCTATCAGTCAAGTTCACGGTCTGTGCAGTGTAATTACCAAAGATGCTTGCACTGCGGGCTGCTTAATGGAAAATGACTGCACGGGGGCTGCTTTATGGGAGATATCCGCAGTTTAAATAGATTTCTGATATAGTTCACTGCGACTATTCGCGCTTGCGCGGCGAGGAGACATAATAGGTTTGATCGAGAGTTTTCTTATGCTATCTATGACTATATACACTATATACGCGATGATCGAAGGATTCGGCCTATTATATAGAATGCTGTTTGGTCGCGATATTCACCGGATTGACGGCGCTGATGACCGTCAGATCGGCAAGCCAGCGACGGATTGTCGAATCTTTGAGGATTCGGCCTATTCTATGAGAAGCTGCTGTGTCGACGGATCTTCGAATCTTAAGGATACGGCCCTTTTATGGAATGCTGTTTTGACATAGAATTAGCCGATAGTCTAAGGATTCGTCAGATCTTATAGGATTCGTACCTTTCTTATGCAATGCTGCTTCGTCATAGGATTAGCCGATAGTCTAAGGACGTCGGATCTTGTAGGATTCAAACCTTTCTGATGGTATGCTGCTTTGTTGTAGATCGCCAGATCTCAAAGGATTCGGCCTATTCTATAGAATGCTGCTTGGTTGCGATATTCACCGGATTGACGGTGCTAATGATTGTCAGATCGGGTGGCCAGCGACGGATCTCATACAATGCCGGTATGACCTGTATTCATAGTCAGTGAATATGGTCATGATAAGATGGCTTGAGCAGAGAATACTGGTGTTTATGGCGAGTTGACGGTCGCGGTCGTGCTGGTGAGCGTCGGTGTGCAGGTCGGCATGTGTGCTGTTCACCTTAGCAGAGTTTTAGAACTTAGAGCGAAAAAACTTGAACCAAGCAATAGGGGCATAGAACTACGCTCGAAGACTCAGGCGCAGACGGCTTGGGCGGTGTGACTATTAGCGTGCAGAGTTTTCACAGTGATTTCTTTTGCTCATTTCCGGTGTGTGCAGCCCCTGCAATGGGGTCAAAGCAGCGCCAACAACGCCGCCGAGTCATGTTTTGTGTCACGGAAATCGCTCCGCAGCAGTTGTTTGCTGCGTAGATTGCACCTAAACCAGTGTATTTGTGAGAACATGTCAGTTTTTGCAAACTTTGCCATGTTTGTCTTTGCAGTTTCGAACTTTCGTCGAAATACAGCTGCCAACCACACAACAGCACCCGAACATTGTGTTTAAACTATTCGAAGGTGAGTTCAACACCCTCAGATTAATGTTTAACTGTTGATATTTGCAGTTTAGACCTCGATACAATCGAAGAACGCGAATTCAAACCTTTACAATGACGTTCCACAGCACAATCGCAACCGACAGCAGCTTTCCATTGGGGAAGGCCGAATCCTATACGATCGGACGATTTACGACAAAGCAGCAATCCATAAGACAACGCCGAATTCTGTACGATCCGACAATGTACGACAAAGCAGCAATTCATAAGAAAAGGCCGCATTTTACACGATCCGACGATACTATAAGATCCGTCGAATCCTTAGATTATCGGCCAATTCTCTGTCACAGCAGCAATCCATACTAAGAAAGGGCCGAATCCTATAAGATCCGACGATTCTATAAGATCCGACGACTGTGCAGCTTTCCATACGAAAGGGCCGAATCCTTAAAGATTCGACTGTCAGATCCGTCGCTGGCCAGCCGATATGGCGGTCATTAGCACCGTGAATACCGTGAATATCGCGTATATAGTCATAGATTGCATATAGTCATAGACGGCATAATACAACCCTCGATTAAAGAAACTCTGTCCATATGTGCGATGAATGAATAAAATGGCAATTCAACCATAAAACCGATGAATATGCCCGTACATACGGCCTGACAAAGGATCGCCAGTTTACAGGCGTACAATACACTTTTGATGTATCGAGGGCCACCTGTCATGTGTGGCAACCTTAGGTTGCAACACGGGGTGTGTAGAAGCATTCGCTGAAGAGTCGCAACCGTTGCACTCTTATATTAGATTCTGGCAACGGTTGCACCTGTACATAAGACCCTGGCGACACAGGCGACTCAGGCGACAAATGAAGTGGAACGGTCCTTACTTAAGAAGGCCGGCCTTAGATACAGTAAATTATATTCCTGATGTGTCAGCGAGATCTCATAATACTACCGGTATACCTTAAACATTAGTCGATAAAATTCACCGTGTTTGCCGTGAATATCACCGGAAGACGGTTCATCTCACAATGTCCCGCATGAGATCACCGGAAGACGGTTCATTTCGCGATGGCCCGTATGTCAGACGAAAGCACTAGAATACCCGTATATAACACGGTAAAAGTGGTGGTATTCACAGTGCGACGCGTGGTGTGTGGCAACCTTGCATTGCGACATGTGGTGTGTGGCAACCGCCGCTCAGGCGTCGCAACCGTTGCACCTTTATATTAGAACCTGGCAGCGGTTGCACCCGTACAGAAGACCCTGGCGACACAGGCGACTCAGGCGACAAAAACAGTGGAGCGGTCCGTATCTAAGGAGGCCGATCTTAAATAAGGTAATATTTTTTCCTGATGTCACGTGTACTCCTAACAGCCAATACTGTGTACCCCGCATCGCATCTAATGCCTTCAAGTGGTACACACTTCCTAGCTGTGCAAACGGCCTTGGGTGTAGAACTCTCGGCCCACGTACCTACGCTCGGTGTGTCCTATGAACGACTGTATCGCTATCTATGCTTCTTATATTTTCTGAGCAACATATTCTGTGTCTAGCAACGCTGCTAGTTACCGCCCGCGGTAAGTGAACCCTCCTTCTCCAATAGGTTTGTCCCGAACATAACAAGGTAAAAAAATATAATGAATCAATGTAATTTTCAAACAAAGGGAAGTATACTTACTCTTTCCTCCTCTTGCTGGCACTGGACCGCTCAGTATTCTCCTGCATTTGCTTGGAACTTGCGTAATCAATCTACTCGTTACGATGATGTTTGACTTTTTTGTCGCGGCAATACAAGGTTGCCAATACCTTTGCGGCTCTGGGTACCAAAGATCAGTACGGTCTCAGGTTATTTCCTCGATTGAATAACTCTTCCATACCATGAGTAACGTGTCATTGTCATCATCGTCCAGTCTATGTTCGATGATTTGTTCCGGTGTGAAGTAGCAGCACCATCGGGAAGAGGCGGCAGAGTAACCTCTGGCGGTACGGTTCGCCACGGTGATATGGTTCTAGAAGAGATACGTGAAACACAGGGTGTTCTCACTCTGGAATACCTTTCAGTTTGCAAGGCGATTTCCCTACCTAGGAAATCTTAAACGGTCCAGCTTTTTGGTTGTCAAGCTTACCCCATAAAATGTTGCGAGTATCCAGTAATACTTCTTGTCCGATAGTAAACTCAGGCTGCTGCATCCCGTACAGCTTTACTCCTGTTGATTTTCTGTTCTTGTTGACTTTGGCGGTATCGTGTCTTCGTAGAGTCATAGCTTTTCTAGCGGCTTCCAGGTTTTCTTTCAATTGCTTATGGGTCTCTTTCAGATAGTGCACAAAGTGCTCGCTAGCCGGGTTGCGAACTTGTTTCTGTCCTATCGGCCATATAGATCTGGGGTGCTGACCGTAGTTGGCATAAAAGGGCAACATCCCAGCGCTCAAATGATGACTGTTGTTGTATTTGTATTCCGCTAGTGGGGTAGTTCATCCCAGTCTTTTCTGTTCATGATAAAGATGCGTAAAACTTGTTCGAGAACCTGGTTAACTCCCTCTGTTTGACCATTGGTCTCTGGATGGAAGGCTGTAGACAGATTGTCTTTTATCGATAGTAATTCAAGAGTCGTTTGCCACAAGTTGCCGGTGAAGCGACTATCTCTGTTGTTACAATGTCGTTTGGTGGTCCGTGGAGGCGCCACATTTCTTCAACGAAAAGTTTTGTTAAGCCGGAGGCCTGGGTATGGGGGATAGGTACAAAGAGCGCTATCTTTGTGAAGTGACCTACTATGACCCATATGTGTTCGTTGCCGTTTTGTGTTTGTGGAAGTTACACAATAAAGTCCATCCAGATAGAGGACCAAGGTCGCGGAGGTAAGTTCAAAGGGTTGAGTAGTCCGTAGCGGTTATGCCGTTTGTGTTTGGCGCGTTGACAACTATCGCAGTGTTTGACCACTTCTTTGACCATGATACAAACTCCTGGGATGTCAAAGTTCCGTTTGATCACTTCTATTGTCTTGTCTCTTCCCCAGTGTGCGCCCGTGTGTTTGGAAGTAACGATTTCTTTCCACAATGCTTGGGGTCGTTGCAATAGCTATTCCTTGTACCAGAGACCGCTTAGGTTGATCCATTCTTTGGATAACTCCACGTTTTCGTCTGTTGTGTAGGTTTTCTGGCATTTATCCGCAAACGTTGAGGTTGGTTTGTTGATCTCAGAGTCGGCGAGGTTCACTGTTGTCATTCCAAGCTTGAGTTGATTTGGTCCAGTAGCCACGTCCTGCCCTGTTGGTAGTGCCCCAAACTTGAATTGATAGCCAATGTTGTTCGGATCATTAGTACCCTCCTTCTGCACGCAATGCTCCGGATTGCGAGGTAGCACGGCCGCCTTACCATTCTTGGCTCCACTGCAAAAGATTATCTCGTAACTAAAAGGCATCAATGTTTCTGCCCATCTTGCTTGTCCTCCGTACAACATTCGAGGTCTTTCAACTTGGTACTTCAAACTTTGATGGTCCGAGTAGACTAATATCTGGTGTTTGGCGCCGTGAAGCCATGAGCGCCATATAATCATACCCTGAACTATACAGAGCATTTCCTTGTCATGAATGTCGTAGTTTCTTTTGGCAGAAATCATCTTTTTACAGTGAAACGCTACAGGATGAAGACGTTTGTCATGTTGTTGGCTTAATATTGCTCCCGTAGCGTAGGCGGAGGCATCTGTTTCCAGGATTCCCAGAAGTTCTGGATCGAGATGTGTGACCATAAGCGCAGTAGTGAATGCCTTTTTGAGATAGTCAAATGTCTTTTGCTCACAATCCCCCCAATAGAACTTTGGTGAGCTGATGACATCTGATATGGGTGCATTTATTTGTGCATAACCTTGCACGAACTGGCGATAGAAATTAGCAAATCCATTGAATTGCTGGGCTTGCTTGATTGACCACGGTGTTGGCCAGTGCAATACGGCTTCTATTATTTCGGGGTCCATTCGTACTCCAGTTCCACAGAGGATGTGTCCTAGGTAACATAGTTCTGTAACTGAAAACTTGCATTTCTCTGTCGCTATACACAAATCATACTTGATCAAGCGTTTGAGAATCTTGCACACAAGCGTTTTGTGATCTTCTCGACTTCCTTCAGTGTAGATTAGGATGTCGTCAATGAAGCAAACAATTCCGACGCCCAGAATGTCGTGAGATATTTCGTTCATCATCCTCTGAAAAGTGGCCGGTGCGTTGCAGAGACTGAATGACACCTCGAGGTATTCATATTGTCTGTATCTTGTGCTGAAAGCGGTTTTCAATTCATCGCCATCGTTGATTCGTATCAGGTTGAAGCCGTTTTTCAAGTCGAACTTGATGAACCGCAAAGCTTCACAAACGCGTTCCATCAATTCGTTCATTGGTGCTGTTACTTTTCCGTCTTTGACTGTTATTTTGTTGAGTTCTTGATAATCCACGCATACCCGTAACTTTCAGTTTTTCTTGGGGTCAAATAGTATTGAGGCCGAGCAGGGCAAGTTTGATAGCCTCATCTTTCTTTTGGCTAGGATCTTTTGAATGTATTCTTTCAAGGCTTCCAGATCTCTAGCAAAGAGTTTATAGATTCGACCCTTCTTCGGTTCTGCTGTAAGTTCGATTTTTTGTTCGAAGATAGTTCTGGTGGGTAGTTTATCGGCTTCGGCTGTGTCGAACAGCATTATGAATGGGTGATACTTGCTGGCAAGATTCCTTTCAATTCTGGGTTCGTGGTTGTTGCCGTGGAGCCAATTTAAATTGCATCAGGATCTTCTAACACGGATTCATCACATTCCAGGCTGATGGTGATAGTGGAAAATTGTACCCCGGAATGTGTTACGTCTTTGCAATTGGAGGTGAACACCATAGTTGAGCCGTCGTAAACTCAATTATGTGTTTGCAAGTAGTACAGAGGTATTAGCACATCTTTGTCTGAGGGGATGACGACTGCGATTTCTCGAGTAAAGTGACCGTTGTATACCATTTCGAATTCTTTGCAAATCACCAAGCAATCTCCGATGGGTCGGTTCGATATGTCGCGTGGTGCTGAGTATTTGGTAATGAATGTTTTTATGTTGTTCGTCATGCAATATTCTTTGCTTAGGACTATAGCATCACATCCCAAATCCAGCATTGCAGTAGCAGGTTTTTAGTTCACTAAAAATTTATAGTGAGGTCTGTTCCCAATTACGGGGTCGCTCCAGGGGATGCTATCTCCGTTGGTGTGGAATTAACCGTACAACCATCAACAGCCCCTATCCTAACCACGCTACCTTGACCTGGTACAGCTAGGCAGCGTAATGAAAATACTCATCCTCGGCTTGGTCAATCTGTTCCGAATCCTACGTAATCGTGGTCTTGATTTGTCGACTTTCCCTGTAATCCTGTTCTTGTTCATCCCTGAAGTCCTCTGTCTCTATAGCTGCAATTTTGATGTTTCCCAAACATGTCCTTGCTGCGTGGCCAGCAGTATCGCAACCTGCGCAATTTCCGTTCTCGATACGTTCCCTGATAACCGGCCCCGGATGTCCTGCTGTTAGCTCCGCAAAAGTCTTACCTGTCTTATACGTTTTTGATGTCTTTGGCGTAAACGATGACTCCCGGCTCGGATACGTTACCCTATCCGCTAATTGCTTCCGATCCATGTCTTTGGAACCCCAGCACTCTTTCAGGGTCTTAATTCTACTTCTCTGAGCTGTAATATCCGCTTTTCCGTATCTTCCACTCGAACCGTCTGCTGCATCTCCTGACAAGACCGATGAAAGCGTCGTCGACATTTGGAGTTTCAACATCGGCTATCTTGTCCCGGAAGTGTCATTAAGGCCTTTCTCAATCATATCCCTCCATAGAGCTTCTCGCAAACCGACAATCTGGTTGAGATCCACAAGTTTAGTGAGGTACTCTTCAATATATTCGTTATATTGAATTTTGTTCATCTTGCGTAGATTGTTTGTAGTCTCGGTTTCCGATATTAAACGCTTCTTGCAAGCTTGTTTGAATGTTTAAAAATGGGCCGGCCAACACCTCCTTGGATTTCCCGGGTGTGGTTGTCGTACCAGTTGTGTGCTTTGTCTTGCAGCCAATTCCTTACCTATAAGATAAATTGGTCATCTCCCTGACCCTGGTCATGCTACTTGTACAGCCTGATGTGATTTTCCGAGATTTTCCAAAATTGTCGCTAATTCTGTTTAACCTTATACTTAGGCAAGACAGTTGGTTCCAGAGGCTTAGTATTGCCTGGGCCTAGATTGAATATTATGGTGGAAGACACTTTCTTCGCGGTGGTATCTATTTGGGGAAGGTGGGGGCGTCATTGACTGGAAGTCTGTTTGTCGTCTAACCGAGTGGCATGATGTGCTGGCGTTACTGACGTGGCTGCTGTCATCCGGGTTTCCGTCGGTTGGTCAGCCATGTCTCAATCTTGCTCCATACATTGTTACCCTGCCAGTTAAGGTTTCCCCATTGTTTTGTGCCTCCAGCGTTTTACCCAACTGGTCATCCTTCAACTAGATGTCTTGTGCTGTGTACTTGTTGTTTACCGAATCCGACTCCTGTGCTTCTTCGGGTTTTTGTAGCCGCGTCATCAACCTATCCATGCAAGTGTTTGCATATCAAACTTGGTTATCAAGATCATGGATCTCTCCTTGATTCTTTTGATTCGTAGCTTTCAGTAACACTATCTTGCGCTGGGTTGCTTCGGGTGACTCCGCTACTTGTTGAGCTGCACTCTGAATGTTGGCTAAATCCGCTAGCATTGCGTTGCAATATTGTGCGTGTTCCGCAAATTACATTTGCCAGCGGCCCTGTAGGTCTGTAATCGTCCGATCCAATTTGGCTCCTCACACAGTGTCATACTCCTGGAAATGTCTCGTGATCATTGGAGTCATATGCATGACAACCGTTGACAAGTCATTTACTGCATTGTTAAGATCTGCTGGCACGGTCGTTTCCACTCCCAACATACTTGCCTTGAGCAGTGCTTCAGCGCTGCGGCACTATCCCAACAACAGGTCGATATTGTCGTCTGTCACTTTTTCTACTTTGGCTATTGCACTCTGCTATTTTTTCATCTCCTTGCCTAGTGATCAAATAGTTTGGTGTATTCCGTCGGTGCCCATAGTGTCATTTTTCTTATTCTTTGGACCGTTCCATAATGCCTGTAGCGTAACTCATCTTGCAGGTGCCGGTGTGCCTGTCTTGACGGCAACCAGTTCCTTCGTCTCCCTGGTTGGTAAGGTGCCAACCTAGTACTGTCCAGTTTTTCCTTCCTGCTTCTGGGGACGTTTATCCTGATGCGGGTGCCCCCGGATTGAAACACTGGTGCATTGGGTAGGTCTTCCCCTGAATATTCGTCATCACCTTGAACGAGGGATACAAATTTAGGAGGGCGTTGATTTTGGGGTGGGGGACCCATATACCATGTGACTCGTTGAGCTCTCCAACCACTGTCAAAATAGTCTTGGTCGGTTGGAGCTTCAAAGGAAAATGATGGTTCCCGATGCGGTTGCCCCGATTTTGCCGAAATCTCGACCAGGGCTTTAGCCATTTGTTCATCGTTGTTTGAGCTGGTCATTTTCGGGTAGATTGTTGCTCCAACGCCGTAATGACTGTAATAGTCTTGTATTACAAGAACTCTGGTTCTTTTAAGGGGCTCCGATGTGGAGTGCGGTCGCAGGTTTTGCGTTTTGGTATTGCACCAATTCCGTATCGCTCGAAGTGAGCCATGGTTGCAATTGGTAGTGTAGTCTAGTAAAAATGTACTGTTACGGGGGACGTCCAGAGTAGTCATTGACGATAGACATTGGCCCACGATGTATGTTGTCTTTTATCACCAAGAATTGCAATTGTACTAATACAGGGGTTTTAGCAGTATAACTGCTTGAGGTATAAAGCAGCCGGTTTATTCTTTGTAACAAAAGATATATTTACTAGAGGGGACTTCGCTTGGTGTCTGGTGCGTGTGATGATACTATACTTTGTAACCCTGTATCATCACGCCCCTATATATACAATGCGGCAGGGCTTCAGCCCTCTACCCTAAAACTATATATAGCGGTGCACAATCACCATCGCCCAGTCTCTTTCAACTATGTCTCGGGTGACGTGTACTCCTAACAGTCAATACTGTTTACCTCACATCGCATTTAATGCCTTCAAGTGGTACACACTTCCTAGCTATGCAAACGGCCTTGGGTCTGGAACCCTTGGCCAACGTACCTACGCTATGTGTATTCTATAAACGACCGTATCGTTATCTATGCTTCCTATGTGTTCCGAACAATATATTCTGCGTCTAGCAACTCTACTAGTTACCGCCAGCGGTAACACAGCACCCAAGAACTCCAAACCCCCTGTTTTCCGATTATTTCTGAGGGGGGCTGTAACATATTTGAAGAGCCTACAGCCCCGCTCAGAAATATTCGGACAACAGGGGGTATGGAGTTCTCAGGTGCTGGCACAGACGTTGGCGAAAAAAGAAAGCTCGTTGATTGGCCAAGAGAGTAGAGGTTTTCTAGTTACCTTGACTGTAACTGGAAAAGCAATCGTCGCAGCCACAGTTGAAGTTCAACATCACGACCTCAACAGGTAAAGTTGTAGCGCGCACAGGCCTACCTCAAACCCCCTGTCATCCGATTTTTTCTGAGGGAGGCTGTAGAGACCTTGCGTTTAGGATTCAGATCATAACCTGTTTCGCCACCGGAGCCGATGATCTGGATGGGTCAAAAGTTTTTGCAGTTCTAGGGGCTCATTTTTGTCCCTTCGCAACACGCCAGAAACCCTCAATTTTGCTACTACCACAGCATACTATGCTTTCTTGCCTATGGTTTGCTTTACATACAGTTTGCCCAACAGAGACCTTGCGTTTACGATCCAGATCATGACTTTTTTTGCCACCGGAGCCGATGATATCGATGGGTCAAAAGTTCTTGCGTTCCCAGAGGCCTATTTTTGTCTCATCGGAACACCCCAGAAGCCCTCATTTTTGCTACTACAGTGTAGTATGCCTTCTCTGCTATCATTTTCTTGAAATTTTACCAGTGTACTTGCTCTTGGTTGGGTGTTGGAGAGCTACCAACTCTAGATCCTAAACTCTCAATTTATGATTTCCAGATGGTTGCATGCTGACTCAGAATCTCGGAGTCCCCCACCTCGGATGATCTGGATCCTAAACGCAAGGTCTCTAGGATTAACATATCACACATGTTGCTTTGTTTTCGATTTAAGATGTTTTTTGCTTTTTAGTCAGTGGCTGCTTATGCTAAGACCTCGATGTTATGGTACACCAAATACATAACCAGTACCATTCACTCCTCTTCAAATACACGGAACACCACTGATATATCTGTGGAACCTACACTTTCGCGATACTCCAGCCTTGGTAGATCGCACGACTGAATTACATTGGAAATGTCTCCTATACTGCGGTTGTTGCGTGTTCAGCCCTTTGACCCTGATTCGCGTTATCAAACCTCTTGGCTACTTTCACCGTTTATCCTCGCAGTTTATCGTTTAGTTATTGCAAGTTATATTTTTGCCGCACTTATATATAACTTGGTTTGGGGCTCTTTGAACAACCCACAGCGTGTACAGAGGCATTGGTCGTATTTCACCAATATTACATATTGGAGCTTGGGGTTCTATTTCTTGTTTGCTGGAGTTCATGGTATGATATATGCCAGTAAAGGTTATGCGCCATTGAAACGATGGCCAAAGTTATTGCAGGTCGCACACGGCGTACTGTACTCAACGGTGATAACATTCCCGTTTCTGGTGACAGTAGTCTATTGGGTGATACTTGCGCCGGATGAAAGTCCTTTCACAAGTAGATTCAACACATGGTCAAACATTTCCGTTCACGCTATGAACAGCATCTGGGCATTTTCAGAAATTGTGATCCCAAGTACAGAACAACCGTCATGGGGGTGAGCGTTACTCAAACTCCCCAGATTTCCATATCACTAAACTACGCAAGATATCTTCCATTCTTGATCATCTTTCTGGCCCTTTACCTTGCGCTCGCCTATGTCACTCATGCTACGCAAGGATTCTACACATACGGGTTTCTCGATCCCAATAACGGTAGCGCTACATTATGTGCGTATGTTTTTGGAATTATGGCTGCCATTATAGTACTTTTCATCGCTGTTTGGCTGTTGATCTGGCTGCGCAAATGGGTGTGCGAGAGCGTTTTCAACATGCCTGGCAAGACCTACAACTCAAAAAACAGTCGTGAGGAAAGCACTTAGTTTAACTTTTGTCTTTTGTTACATGGATATGTATTTGATTTATTATACGCCCTTATGAGGCATTCGTTCTGCATAATTACGTAAGAAATCAGGAGTGGCTGTTCGATATATCCATGTTGACCTGCAGCGTGTCGTTGATAATGACCTGGCGCGAGATGATTATCCAAATCGTTCGGAACCAACTAGTCAAATTCACCGTTCTTTAGAAACCGTTTAGACACGAGAAGATTTAAGTTCGAGCATTACCGTTTGAATATGGCCCGTTTATCAATATCTAACGGGTTACATGTAGCATGATAAATGCTTACATAAGTTCGTAGTATGTTTGAAATGATAACGAATCTAGTTTAAAGACATAGATTTTTAAATGTGGCGATGTTTGACAAGAGAGAGAAATTCGTCCCAAGCACACTCTTTCAATCAGTGTGCAATGCACTAAAGCTGGCTTCAATTAAGCTCCTAGAACCCTTCACATCGGCTGTTCCAGTCCAAAAGAAAACACCGCCTAGTTGTTGCTCCTTCGCAAACGCAGCCTTCATTGTTACAGTTTGGGCATTATCATAAGTCACAAAGCCGCCATCGCCGCCACAGCAGTAAGCGGCCCCTAACTTCATATCAACATACTCGTTTGCGCCTGGGCGAGGGAGATCCCTGTATTCAAATGTTCCGTCTTCACCAGCATGGCCATTGTACAACTGGCCGACGTCACCCGCACCCAAAAAAGAACGCCCATACGCGGGTATTCCAAGAATAATCTTGTGAGAAGGAACCCCTCGTCTGATAAGATACTTCACAGATGAATCGCACGACAGTGATGCGGCATCACAGTGTGGCCTACGAGGGGAGTAAAGCTGGGCGTGGTGGCCCGAGGCCGGTACCCATGGTCCAGAAAAGTCGTAAGTCATCAGGTTAATAAAGTCGAGGTATTGGCAGGCCTTCGATAAGGGTATGTGTTGCAAGGCCCATTCTCCAGCTGGAAGAGCAGATGTCAACAAATATGGCTCTGGTAGGTAACGCCGAATAGTCTCTAGAAGAAGGATGTAGTTGTTTCCTTGGATATTGTCTGAAGGATGTTCCCAGTCAACTATAACATACAAAATGTTAGAGATTGTATTCGACTAGCCTAGGTGGTACAGACTGTCAATTCCGTCTAGTCCATATTGCATCACTAATTCTCTTGCGGAGCGACCAAACTGCTCACGAGCATCTGGATCGGCGGCAACAGCGGCAAAGGGTTCACTGCCTTTCCCTCCGCCGCCAACTGAAAATATGACTTTGAGATGTGGGTGTTGAATCTTGAGTTGTTGAAAGGACCTCAGACAACCAAGAGTGCCATCGACCTCGATTTTGTCGTCTGCCCAATCATCACTCAACTGTAACGTTATTTGTAAGTTTCTGGCCAATGTGGTGTTTGATCAGTCTTTCAGACGCCTGTATTCATGAACCGAATGGCATCTAAGGCGGCTGAATAGACTATCATGTAACTTGGACATATTCGTACATGTACAACGCCTTCTGGTCGCACCCAGCCAAATGCGTAGAATGCATGAGATACAATATTCAACTGCATAGAGCTAGGCGCTTCATTTTTATAAATTTTCCAATTGGGAAAGTAGACGCCATTCACACTTTGAATATGAGATCTCCGGTCTGATGAACATGACGAGAATATTGACTCACAGCATACGGGGCGGCAGTGGCTCGGACGATGGCTTGTTTAGTTGCTCAATACTACCAAAAAGGTGTTTACGAAGACTTTGGCGGGGGTGAGAATACCATGGCACCGGCGGTGGAGTGCCGGAAAATTGAGACATGTTACTGTTCAATATCAAGGAGACCAAGCGCTGATTCGTGACGGCAGTAAATAATTTAAAAACGCGCGAGAATGATGTTTGTTTGCAAAACACAGTATACGTAATGTTACTCACCGGTAATTCTTAGCCGCGACAACCTCATCCAACAAGGAATAATCGTGCCGTCGCCTGCGTTGCCACCTTATTGTGGCACAGCAACCTCGCAAGTTGCCTCCACATCAGTACAGATCTCAACGCTGCAACGAGTGCCATTAGAGGCGTTCCGTCCCGGGTCAAAAGTAGTACTTTAGAGTCGTACTATTGAGTCTGGGCATATGCAGCCATGTCTTACCTGCATGAAGTTGTGGCTGAGGAGTTGAAGGGGCATCTGAGCGGAAGGTGATAGACCTCGCCTACTACCTACCCCACCACATAACCATCATGACGGACGGAGCAATGTTTTTTTTGCTTGCAGGCAGTTCTACCGATGTCGTGTGTCCACCTCCTGTAAAAAAGCGAAATCTGAACGAATTTACAGACTTGGAACTCTCAAGCATGTGCAGATTTACCTCTATTGATATTGTAGAGGAATCTGCAGCGTTGGGATTACCTCGTGAATTCAGAACAACTTCCCGATATATGTTCACGCGTGAGGAAGGGTTTTTTCTTGCTACCACTTTTTTTGCGTCACCTACACCACTAAATATTCTACATCTTCTCCTCAGATATACGCCTAGTCAAATTTCCGAGTGTGTGAACTGGATGGTAGATTATATCTGCAAAAATTGGGATTTTTTGTTACACGACTTTGATTCTGATCAGGAAGAATTTTTGCCGTATTTAAGATCGGCCCCCTTAGATACGGACCATTTTACTTCAAATGTCGCCTGGGTCGCTTGTGTTGCCAGGGTCTTATGTACGGGTGCAACCGTTGCCAGGATCTAATATAAGGTTGCAACAGTTGCGAAGCCTGAGCGGCGGTTGCCACACACCACATGTCGCAACGTGAGGTTGCCACACAACACACGTCGCACTGTGAATACCACCAGTTTTACGGTGGTATATACGGGAAATCTAGTGCTTTCGTCTGACATGCGGCCAATCGTGAAATGAACCCTCTTCCGGTGATATCATGCGTGACATTATGAGAAGACACGTCTTCCTGTGATATTGACGGCATACACGGTGAATTCTATCTACTGATGTTTACGGTAGGTAGTATTATGAGATCTCGCTTGAAGCTTCGTTGATTACTAGGTCACCGAATTGATGTATTGCCTAATCACAAAGCGTGCGCATCTCACGGAAAACGGTGAATTTCACAGGAAAAACGTTTCATTCTGCGGTAAACTAGTTAGTTTCAAGATATACCCTGTTCCAAGTCTCGAGATCAGTGTGGCTATTGACAACCCAAGTAGTCTCGGAATCTTGGATAAGATGCGCGGCGCCGTAGATCAACGACGCCTCAATTACCGTGATTTTCCCGGTTGCTGGTGTTTGCACACGAGTCATCGAGGAGTCTTTATCCGGTTTACCTGCATTCACCGGTGTACTCATCTCTAACAAAGCAAGGTAATAGTCATCTTTTAATGGTGTACACACACTGAAATAACTACGTACGCGTGTAGGCAATTGCCCCTTGCATCAGGAAAAAATCCGTTTACTTATTCGTCGTCTGGACAACCTGGGCGACCTGAGCGACCTGGGCGACCTGGGCGACAGCGGAGCATATCGAACAAAAATGCCGGCGTAGGGAAGCGGCCTGCAGGGGCATCGCTTCGGTGAACTACCCTGCAGGCCGGACTCGTCAGCAAACCCATGTTGAGTTGACAACTCGCCCCTGAACTAACCCGCAGCCCGGACCTTGTCAGCGACAACACTCGCTTGCCGACTAATTACAGGGAGAGGTTCCAACACGCGGGCTGCTTTATGGAAGATGACTGCACGCGGGCTGCTTTATGGAAGATATCCGCAGTTTGGATAAATTTCTGATTTAATTCACAGCGGCTATTCGCGCTTGCGCGGCAAGAGAGAGAAGGTTATTTAAACGAGGTTTTTTTATGCTATCTATGACTATATATGCTATCTATGACTATATGCTATCTATGACTATATACGCAATATTCACGGTATTCACGGTGCTAATGACCGTCAGATGGGCTGGCCAGCAACAGATCGTCGACTCTTTAAGGATTCGACGCTTTATTATGGAATGCTGCTTTGACATAGGATTAGCAGATAATCTGAGGATTCAACGGATATCTATAGAACGCTGCTTTGTCGACGGAACGTCGAATCTTTGAGGGTTCGACGCTTTTTTATGGCACGCTGCTTTGTCGACGGATCGTCGAATCTTTAAGAATTCGATGCTTCATTATGGATTCGCTGATTTGACAGAGGATTGGCCGAGAATCTAAGGATTTGGCCTTGTATTATGGATTCGCTGCTTTGACAGAGGATTGGCCGATAATCTAAGGATTCGGCCTTTTATTATGGATTCGCTGCTTTGACAGAGGATTGGCCGATAATCTAAGGATTCGGCCTTTTATTATGGATTCGCTGCTTTGACAGAGGATTGGCCGATAATCTAAGGATTCGGCCTGTTATTATGGATTTGCTGCTTTGACAGAGGATTGGCCGATAATCTAAGGATTCGCTGCTTTGACAGAGGATTGGCCGATAATCTAAGGATTCGGCCTTTTATTATGGATTTGCTGCTTTGTCGACAGATCGTCGAATCTTTAAGAATTCGACGGTTTTATGGAACGCTGCTGTAACAGAGGATTGGCCGATAATCTAAGGATTCGACGCTTTTATGGATTCGACGCTTCCTTATGGAATGCTGCTTTGTCGACGGATCGTCGAATCTTTAAGGATTCGGCCTATTCTATGGAAAGCTGCTTTGTCGCGATATTCACCGGATTGACGGTGCCAATGACCGTCAGATCGGCTGGCAGTGACGAATCTTTAAGGATTCGACGCTTTTTTATGGAATGCTGCTTTGGCGACGGATCGTTGAATCTTCAAGGATTCGACGCTTTTTTATGGAATGCTGCTTAGTCGTCGATCGTCCAAAGAATACAGGTGTTTGACGGCGAGATGTCGGTCGCGATCGTGCTAGGGAGCGTCATTGTGAAGGTTCGCATTCGCGTTGTTTGATTGTATCCAGGTCTAGAACTGCAAAGATCGATAATTAAACAGTAATCTGAGGGTGTTGAACTCACCTTCGAAAAGTTTGGACACAATGTTCGGGTGTTGTCGTGTGGTTGGCAGCGGTATTTCGACCAAAGTTCAAAACTGCAAAGACAAACATTGTAAAGTTTGCGAAAACTGACATGTTCTCACAAATATCCTGGTTTAGCTGCAATCTACGCAGAAAACCACTCCTTCGCGGCGACTTCCGTGACACAAAACATGACTCGGCGGCGTTCTTGGCGCTGCTTTGACCCCATTGCAGGGGCTGCACACACCGAAAATGTGCAAAGGAAATTGCGGTGAAAACTCTGCACGCTAATAGTCACACCTCCCGAGCCGTCTGCCCCTGAGTTTTGAAGCGTAGTTCAATGCCCCCATTACTGTGTTCAAGTTTTTTCGCTCTAAGTTCGACAACTCTGCTGAGGTGAACACCACAAATGCCGACCTGCACACCGACGCTCATCAGCACGATTGCAACTGACAACTCGCCGTCAAACACCAGTATTCTCTGCCAAAGCCACCTTATCATGACCATATATACTGACTATGAATACAGGTCATACCGGCATTGTATGAGGTCCGTCGCTGGCCAGCCGATCTGACGGACGGTGATTAGCACCGTCAATCCGGTGAATATTGCGACCAAGCAGCATTCTATAGATATCCGTCGAATCGTCAGATTATCTGCTAATCCTATGTCAAAGCAGCATTCCATAATAAAGCGTCGAATCCTTAAAGATTCGACGATCCACGACAACGCAGCAATCCATGAGAAAAGGCCGAATGCTATACGATTCGACGATCCGTCGACAAAGCAGCGTTCCATAAAAAAGCGTCGAATCCTTAAAGATTTGACGATCCGTCGACAAAGCAGCTTTCCATAGAATAGGCCGAATCCTTCAAGATTCGTCGAATCCTTAGATTATCGGCTAATCCTATGTCAAAGCAGCATTCCATAATAAAGCGTCGAATCCTTAAAGATTCGACGATCAACGACAAAGCAGCAATCCATGATAAAAGGCCGAATGCTATACGATCCGACGATCCGTCGACAAAGCAGCGTTCCATAAAAAAGCGTCGAATCCTTAAAGATTCGACGATCCTTCGACAAAGCAGCTTTCCATAAAAAAGCGTCGGATCCTTAAAGATTGAGTCGACGATCCGTCGACAAAGCAGCGTTCTATAGATATCCGTCGAATCCTTAGATTATCTGCTAATCCTATGTCAAAGCAGCATTCCATAATAAAGCGTCGAATCCTTAAAGATTCGACGATCCGTCGACAAAGCAGCAATCCATGAGAAAAGGCCGAATGCTATACGATCCGACTATCCGTCGACAAAGCAGCGTTCTATAGATATCCGTCGAATCCTTAGATTATCTGCTGATCCTATGTCAAAGCAGCGTTCCATAATAAAGCGTCGAATCCTCAAAGGTTCGACGATCCGTCGACAAAGCAGCGTTCCATAATAAAGCGTCGAATCCTTAAAGAGTCGACGATCTTTCGCTGGCCAGCCGATCTGACGGTCATTAGCACCGTGAATACCGTGAATATCGCGTATATAGTCATAGATAGCATATAGTCATAGATAGCATATAGTCATAGATAGCATAATAAAACCCTCGATTAAACCTATTATTTCTTGCCGCGCAAGCGCGAATAGCCGCTGTGATCCATCTGCTGGTTTGTCCATAAATCCATCCGAACTGCGGATATCTCCCATAAAGCAGCCTGCGTGCAGTCATCTTCCACAAAGCAGCCTGCGTGCAGTCATCTTCCATAAAGCAGCTCCGCAGTCGGGCATCTTCCATAAAACAGCTCCGCGGTCGGGCATCTTCCATAAAGCAGCCTGGAGGGCGAGCATCTCCGGTAATTACGCTGCACCGACCGTGAACTTGACGGATAGATGCTGGTGTTGGAACCTCTCCCTGTAATTAGTCGGCAAGCGAGTGTTGTCGCTGACAAGGTCCGGGCGCAGGCTAGTACAGGGGCGAGTTGTTAACTCAACATGGGTTTGCTGACGAGTCCGGCCTGCACGCCAGTTCACGGGAGCATTGCCCCTGCAGGCCAACTCGCTACGCTGGCATTTTTGTTCGATATGCTCCGCAGTCGCCCAAGTCGCCCAAGTCGCCCAAGTCGTCCGGACGACTAATAAGGAGACGGATTTTTTCCTGATGAATGTGACGTAAAGAGTAGCCACAATATAGTGCGCCATTTCCCGTCGTTCTTTGCCACTGCATTGGGATAATTCTTCGTATGCACTCTTGTGTGCTCTTCTCGTGAGGTATGCTGGTATGGCCATCCAGACCTCGTTGAATACAGTCAGGAGACCCAGACTGTCAACCATAGCGATGATCTGCTCCCAAAACGAAACAAACCAACAATAACTTGCCCAAATCTTCTCCAAATCAATTTATAATTACTGCAATCGATTCCTGGCGCCAGAGAGCATCCATACGCCCACTTCTTTTATCCTCTTTCTTATTGCTCTCTGTTGTGGTGGAAAACTCGCAAATTTTCACCTTTACCCCACCCCAAATCTAGGGGTGACCACACCAGTTTTTCGGCTACTCCATCACCAAATCATCGAATAACGGATCGATAACTTCAGCGTACGGTCTACCGGCCATTGCGGTTCCAGCCGTGGCATCAGCGTAGCGATCGCATCATTTTTCGTTGAGATACTCTGCAATTCGGATTTCTCAAACATCTGAACTTGAAACACAACTTCACCCATCAAACTACATCCCCTACAGCGCAGCGAACGGCGCCAAACTCACAGACCCGGCTAAACAGACCGCTGCGGTTCCAGCCGTGGTATCCACGAGCCGAACGGACGCCTCGTTCCCGAGATACGGCCCGAAACCCGAACACAAAAAATCCCCGAACTGAGTTTGCACCAACTTCAGTCAACAACCACACATCCTACAGTGCTTCAAACAGCGTCAAACTTTCGCCCCACCCTTATCAACCCCTCCTCTACCTCCTCCTACGATTTCGAGAGCTTCAGCCCCCTGGTTGTTGCCCAACAAAGCGCCAAACCCCTACCAAAAACCTCCGAATTTCCGCCAGAAGCCTGCCACAGCAGCCTCTACTCTCCCCCATTTTCACTCCAGGCAATCTTTAGCCTACAACAGGGATATCAGCCGGTATTTGCCTGACCTGCCCAAGTAAGAGTATCAAAAGGTGCCCTCTTGTTCTACAGAGATAAGCAGACCATTGAGAATAGTACTGTTTTGGTTGAGAGTTTGCAAGGCAAGAGCCCACGTAAACGCTTCCATACTGCAGGAACTCTTGGGTAGTGAGTAATAGGCTCCTGCTACTGTGAACTTCCCGAGCCCCCCGAAGCCCACATATAACTACGTTACACGAACTTTTGTTCAAAACATAAAAAATCACTCTGAAGTTTCCAAACATTCTGAATGTTTGGAACAGACTCTCAGCCCAGCCGTGGCCGCAGGGACACGCCTGCAAGACCTCTCCGTCCACGTTCTACTACAAAACGCGGACATGAAAACAGTTCTCAACATGATTCAGATTCCGATATAGACATGAATGAAGAACAAAGCATTCCTGACCCCGTTTCACTTGTCTCATCAGTACCCCAACCCGAATTCAGTCTTGTACCCTTTGGCAGGGTGCCCGAACTCCCTGTTACTCCCACCCCCAACAGAAGCCGAAATCCCTCTACCTCTGATGCACCACCTACTCGTCACCAATCGAAAAGACGAAACAACCCCACCAGTCACCATTCAAGCCGCCACCCCTCCCCTGAGAAACATGATACCACGCCAGCTGCCACAGGCAAAATCTGGCATCTTGAACACCTCAACAACCCAAACACTGTCAACATTCCTGCACCTGTCCCCTTTGACCAAGGCATCCCTATGAAACGCAACATGAACACCTATTTTGACCCCGACTGCAACCTCAGCGCATCACCTACTGAAGAGTACATGATGTGGTGGCAGAATACCATGTTTTTCAGGATGCAAGAAGAGACCCGCGTATCCCACAGCTCCCTGACTACCCAGCTTCTGAACCTACAACATCAGCTGGCTCAAACCCAAACCACACTGAAATCCTCTGAGGCGGAAATGAAACGTCTGAATGCTCAGGTTAACAACCTGAAAAACACATCAACCGGTCAACCAACCAAAGCAAAACCTGCCCACCCAGGCCAACGCAAAAAATCAACAAGTAAACAACAATCCACCACCACCAATTCCCGCCCGCCCACAACCTGCACCCAAGGCCCCAACACTGTACTCACAAGCGGTCCAAAAGAACCAACATAAAACCACCACTGAAGTACAAGAAAGCCGCAACAGGTCCAGATCTCGGAAAGCGCAACAACAACAGCAACCGCAGCAACAAAACCGACAACAACATAACCCCTGACCCTGCACCGGCACCAAAACTTCTCACCTCCTCCTTTACTGCCAAAGAACGCCGTGTAAACTTTGAAGTGAAGAACACCGACTACACGAACACCACCCTCCGCATGGACAGCGAAAACATTCTCCTCACTGCCAACAAGTGCCTGAGAGATTCCCGGGCGAAACGTCAGCTTGAGTTCACTAGAGTGTACCTTACCCGGCGCAACAACATTTGCTTCGAAACATCCTTTTCCACCAACGGCATGATGTACTCCCAGTACTTCCCAGCCCTGAAATCCTACTTCCCCGAATGGGAGATCACCAATATCGCAGCTGACTGTGAACAATCATCATTCATGGTCCATAACATTCCTATTGAAGCGGACTTGGAAGAAGTAGCTTCTGAACTGACTACCCATTACTCACAAATGGTCCTGCTTGAGCCGCCAAGATGGCTGCTCAGCGAACAGACCAGACTCCAAATCGACCCCACACGCGGCAGACGCCGCGCCGCCTCCTCTATCATCATCAAAATCCAGGGCTCGCACACCATGGCTACCCTGGGCATCCAACAATTCACGCTCCGAGGCAGACTCTGCAGGATCGATGACTTCTTTTCTGCCACCCCTAGAACCCTATGCCGCAACTGTTTCACTTTAGGCCACGCAACTGAACGTTGCGCCAACACCACCAGATGTGGTGTCTGTTCGAAAGCACATCATGTTGACCAACACAATTGCACAGTGATTGGCTGCCGTCAAGGCAGGTCATGCAACCACGGCGCAATCAAGTGCACTTTATGCAATTCCACCAACCACCGCGCGCTCGACCCCACCTGCCCCACAAGAGTCAAGGCAGCTGAGACAGCGCGCTCCACCACTGCACCTCCCCCACCACCTCAAGGCCCGATTGAAATGCCTGAACCTGCTGCTGCACAGCCCCTGACCGACCCCATGAATACCAATGAATAGTACAACTACTACTCATCTTCAGGTGGTATCATTGAACTGCAACAGAAGGCCGCAGTCCACCAAAGCCTTTATCCACGAAAACACCACTGCAAAAAATCGAATTTTGTGCTTACAAGAGCCCAATCTTAATCAACACAACCAATCATACTCAGCAATCCAAGGCATGGATATCTTTACCCCATGCGACCAACACCCCAAAGTTGCAATTTACATTCCTCAACACCTCAACCTCCGGCCAAAACAGACTTTCCAGTCAGGAAACTCCTTCATTGGCGTTACTATCCACCCCTCGAACGCCCACCCAATCCTCATCCTCTGCCTCTACTCGCCAGGCAGACCTGACAAGATCTGGGAAATGGCCCCCCATCTCCCGATACACCCAAACACAATCCTAGTTGGCGATCTCAACTGCAGACACCCTCTGTGGTATGGGAACCAACCACTTCTGCCTGCGCATACAGGCAATACCGCATACGCTACTGCCTCAAACAACCTTGTGGATGAGCTTACCCTGCGTGGGTTCCAACTACTCAACAAACCAGGCGAATTCACTCACATCCCGCATGATCCAGACAAGAACCCTTCCATTATTGACGTTGCCTTTGCCAACGGTACCCTCTCCCAACACTGCCGCATGCAGCTTGGCCCCCAATACACATCCGATCACACCTCACTCATAGTGTATGTTGAGATCGCACACAAACACAATCCCAAATCTTCAAAGCCTGGAACAAGCTTGACATTGACGAGTTCACAAAACACTTTGAAAATGTCAAGGTCCCCAAAACCCCATCCAACGCCCAAGAAGTTGATGAACTGGCCGAGTGGCTCACCTCACTCTACCACGAATACATCAACAGATTTGTGCCAACAGTCAAGCCAGGCTACAAACGATACAAAGCCTGGTGGACCCCGGAACTGACAGAAGAATTACAACAAGTCAACGCACTGGAAAAGCTGGCTAAACAAACCAGAGAATCCAATGCCCCTGACTTGTCTATCATCACAACCTACAAAAAAGCCAGCAACCGCTGGCGCAACACTGTCCGCACTGCTCAACATACCTTTCAACAACAAGCACTGCAACTTACCACCAGCAACAAGGTATGGAAAGTAGCAAAGGGCAGCCTCCCCGCACAGTCTCGCCACATCCCTACCATCAACAACAAAACACTCTTTCATGAACAGTGTGCGGAATTCCGAAATGTCCTATTCCCCACGCCTGCCCTTGGAAATACCCTCCCGCCACTCAATCCCTCCCACCAACATCCTGTCTGATCAGGAACACCTGATTGACCCCGACGAAATCTCCAATGCCCTAGACTCATGCAGCCAATCGTGTGCTGGGGCAGATGAAATCCCATACAAATTCATCAAAATCGCACACAATATCAACCCCGCCCCCATGAGAATCCTGTTTCAGAGCTCACTTCTTTATGGCCACTTCCCCACCATATGGAAAACTGCCAAATGCGTTCTGATTCCCAAACGCGGCAAAGATCCAAACACCCCAAAGGGCCACAGGCCCATCAGTCTCCTGCCATGCATGGGCAAATTACTTGAGAAGATTTTATCCAATAAACTTTTCACAGCTGGAACCGCATGTGGTGCACTCACAAGCACCCAATATGGTGGCATCCCAAACAGATCAGCCCCAGACGCACTGCTCGAAATCATTGACGAATCCACCACAGTTCGCAACCTCCCCCGCTTACGCCCATTCATCAACAAGAAACAAGTCACTATTCGCCAACACTTCTCTCTCCTCACACAGGACATCAAAAGCGCATTCAACAGCACAGATCCCAAGCGCCTCATCCAACTGATGCATGCCCGCAAGTTCCCTCTGACCCTGATTAGATGGGCAGAAAGCTTTCTGTCAGATCGAAAGCTTTTCTTTGCCTTCTCGGAACAATCAGAAGAACCACAACCATTCGACTCAGGACTACCGCAAGGATCCCCCGTCTCCCCTGTCCTCTTTCTCATCTATGCGCAAGCAATGATGGAAGAGCCATCCCCCCCTCCAAGAGGCACAGTTTCATATGTTGATGACGATGCACTTGGAGAGAAATCAACTAGCCGCCAAACCAACATTGACAAACTCAGCAAACGAATTGAAACCCGCCTGGATAGGGGTAACAAGCTGAACCTGTCAATCGAACATCAGAAGTCATGTTTGATGCACTTCTATCAGAAACACCCTGACCACTACGACAAACCCTCATTCACCTACCCAAACTCCTCCATCACAATCGAAGCTACCTTGACCGTCAAACACCTGGGAGTGTACCTGGACCCCACCGGATCCTTCACAGCCCACGCTGAGAGAGCTGCAACAAAAGGCAGACAAACGCTTGCAATGTTCTCCTCCCTTAAACAAGGAAAAAGAGGACTACACCCAAGCGTAGCCCGCAACCTTGTCATAGGCCAACTGATCCCTAGGTTGACCTGGGCCTCTCAATCCTGGTGGAACAACAAAGAAGCCACAACAGTCCGCCTGAGTCCTGTCTACTATGCTGGACTACGGTGGATGTCTGGACTACCCTCATACACCCCCATCAGGATTCTCACGCGCATATGCGCTATCCCTCCCCTGGAACTTCTTCTTGACTTCATGACAAGAAGATATGCCCTATCATTCTTTGACCGTCACACTGACAGGTCAATAGGCCCATCAGTCCACACAATTACACAAGACATCAAATCATACCCCGCAACCAACACCCCTTCAATAGCCAATGTGGTACATGCATTAAAGAAGATGCTTCCTCCTGACCACCCGCGTTTTGAAAACTGTCACACACCATACTCCTCGCCCTCCCCCCCCCAGGAACAAACCCCTTCTTGGAAGCAAGGAAGACCCCAAACAACAACATCTCGACTTCCTCAACAACAATCCACGGCCACCCAACCACGTCTACATATATACAGATGGATCAAAAAGCCAAGATGGACACGTTGGCTCAGGCTGGTCTGTTCAATCTTCTCAACAACCTAACCACCTCTCCCTTCCTCACAAAGTGGTTGGCCCACTCATCGAATACGCAAAAGGCCACTGCTACCTCGGAACCACCTCCACTGTCTACGATGCTGAAACCCACAGCATTGAAGAAGCACTGCGCTGGTGTGTTAAAGACCCACCTTTCAACATATCCTCCATTACCTTCTTTGTAGACAACAGCTCCGCCCTCCACAACCTCACAATCAACAACCCCAACAACTTTGAACATGCCCGTACATGCCTTCAACTTATCGACCAACTTCACTCCCAAGGAACCACCACTTTCATGACATGGACCAAAGCCCACGTTGGGATTCCCGGTAACGAAAGAGCTGACGTCCTGGCCAAGAAGGGTTCCAACTCCCGCAACACACTATGCCCTCACGCAATCACCACCATCCTCTACATGAAGCAACGCAACACAGAATATCTTCACGAGTCATGGGCACATGACCCTAAAAGAAAATTTGCCCCAGGCACTTTCCCTGTCAGCCGCAAAATGGATACCAACTACACCTCGCTTGGCTCTGCCGCCGCCTCTGCCCTCATGGCCATACGCGCCAATCGAACACCTTCAGACACTCAAGAATGGATGGAAACCCTACGCTGCTACTGCGATACAGCTGACATCTCTTCTGAACACTTCTATCAAGACTGCCCCGCACTAGCAACTGCCAGACGGGAATGCTTCGACCTCACCACCAACAACAAACCCAACCCCCATACAAGAGACGAAGACGAAATCTTGCAATGGGGCAAATTTATCAGGCGCACTGGGCTTGGTCTAACCAAATTTCCCAAAGATCACGCAACCCCTGAAGACACCCCCATCGATATGGAGATCGGACCTGTACCTGATCGGATAGAAGAGATTCGTGACCTAGTCATTGACCCTACTTTCCGGCCCTTCCCTCCACCCCAACCTCCACCCGATGGGTAACCCAACTGTCCGTTCCTGATCCTTCAGATCACGAACTGACTTCCCGAAACAAATTGCCAACAAACTTTCCTACTGTCTACATTTTTATCTGTCTTACCTCATGTTCTGTTACTTATGTTATGAATTTCCTTTGTTATATATTACGTTTTTGATTTACTGACTTTGTTTGTTGTACGTGTTTGGTATGTTGCGGAGGATTTTCTTTATGGCCTTACGGGGGAAAGACGATTGGTCACACGCACCAGAAATGTCACTTAATAAATAGAAATGATCTGCTCCCAAAACGAAACAAACCAACAATAACTTGCCCAGATCTTCTCCAAATCAATTTATAATTACTGCAATCGATTCCTGGCGTCAAGAGCATCTATACGCCCACTTCTTTTATCCTCTTTCTTATTGCTCTCTGTTGTGGTGGAAAACTCGCAAATTGTCACCTTTACCCCACCCCAAATCTAGGGGTGACCACACCAGTTTTTCGGCCACTCCATCACCAAATCATCGAATAACGAATCGATAACTTTCGCGTACGGTCTACTGGCCATTGCGGCTCCAGCCGTGGCATCAGCGTAGCGATCGCATCATTTTTCGTTGAGATAATCTGCAATTCGGATTTCTCAAACATCTGAACTTGAAACACAACTTCCCCCATCGAACTACATCCCCTACAGCGCAGCGAACAGCGCCAAACTCACACACCCGGCTAAACAGACCGCTGCGGTTCCAGCCGTGGTATCCACGAGCCGAACGGACGCCTCGTTCCCGAGATACGGCCCGAAACCCGAACACAAAAAATCCCCGAACTGAGTTTGCACCAACTTCAGTCAACAACCACACATCCTACAGTGCTTCAAACAGCGTCAAACTTTCGCCCCACCCTTATCAACCCCTCTTCTACCTCCTCCCACGATTTCGAGAGCTTCAGCCCCCTGGTTGTTGCCCAACAAAGCGCCAAACCCCTACCAAAAACCTCCGAATTTCCGCCAAAAGCCTGCCACAGCAGCCTCTACTCTCCCCCATTTTCACTCCAGGCAATCTTTAGCCTACAACAGGGATATCAGCCGGTATTTGCCTGACCTGCCCAAGTAAGAGTATCAAAAGGTGCCCTCTTGTTCTACAGAGATAAGCAGACCATTGAGAATAGTACTGTTTTGGTTGAGAGTTTGCAAGGCAAGAGCCCACGTAAACGCTTCCATACTGCAGGAACTCTTGGGTAGTGAGTAATAGGCTCCTGCTACTGTGAACTTCCCGAGCCCCCCGAAGCCCACATATAACTACGTTACACGAACTTTTGTTCAAAACATAAAAAATCACTCTGAAGTTTCCAAACATTTTGAATGTTTGGAACAGACTCTCAGCCCAGCCGTGGCCGCAGGGACACGCCAGCAAGACCTCTCCGTCCACGTTCTACTACAAAACGCGGACATGAAAACAGTTCTCAACATGATTCAGATTCCGATATAGACATGAATGAAGAACAAGGCATTCCTGACCCCGTTTCACTTGTCTCATCAGTACCCCAACCCGAATTCAGCCTTGTACCCTTTGGCAGGGTACCTGAACTCCCTGTTACTCCAACCCCCAACAGAAGCCGAAATCCCTCTACCTCTGATGCACCACCTACTCGTCACCAATCGAAAAGACGAAACAACCCCATCAGTCACCATTCAAGCCGCCACCCCTCCCCTGAGAAACAAGATACCACGCCAGCTGCCACAGGCAAAATCTGGCATCTTGAACACCTCAACAACCCAAACACTGTCAGCATTCCTGCACCTGTCCCCTTTGACCAAGGCATCCCTATGAAGCGCAACATGAACACCTATTTTGACCCCGACTGCAACCTCAGCGCATCACCTACTGAAGAGTACATGATGTGGTGGCAGAATACCATGTTTTTCAGGATGCAAGAAGAGACCCGCGTATCCCACAGCTCCCTGACTACCCAGCTTCTGAACCTACAGCATCAGCTGGCTCAAACCCAAACCACACTGAAATCCTCTGAGGCGGAAATGAAACGTCTGAACGCTCAGGTTAACAACCTGAAAACAGATCAACCGGTCAACCAACCAAAGCAAAACCTGTCCACCCAGGCCAACGCAAAGAATCAACAAGTAAACAACAACCCACCACCCCCAATCCCCGCCCGCCCACAACCTGCACCCAAGGCCCCAACACTGTACTCACAAGCGGTCCAAAAGAACCAACATAAAACCACCACTGAAGTACAAGAAAGCCGCAACAGGTCCAGATCTCGAAAGCGCAACAACAACAGCAACCGCAGCAACAAAACCGACAACAACATAACCCCCGACCCTGCACCGGCACCAAAACTTCTCACCTCCTCCTTTACTGCCAAAGAACGTCGTGTAAACTTTGAAGTGAAGAACACTGACTACACGAACACCACTCTCCGCATCGACAGCGAAAACATTCTGCTCACTGCCAACAAGTGCCTGAGAGATTCCCGGGCGAAACGTCAGCTTGAGTTCACTAGAGTATACCTTACCCGGCGCAACAACATTTGCTTCGAAACGTCCTTTTCCACCAACGGCATGATGTACTCCCAGTACTTCCCAGCCCTGAAATCCTACTTCCCCGAATGGGACATCACCAATATCGCAGCTGACTGTGAACAATCATCATTCATGGTCCATAACATTCCTATCGAAGCGGACTTGGAAGAAGTAGCTTCTGAACTGACTACCCACTATTCACAAATGGTCCTGCTTGAGCCCCCAAGATGGCTGCTCAGCGAACAGACCAGACTCCAAATCGACCCCACACGCGGCAGACGCCGCGCCGCCTCCTCTATCATCATCAAAATCCAGGGCTCGCACACCATGGCTACCCTGGGCATCCAACAATTCACGCTCCGAGGCAGACTCTGCAGGATCGATGACTTCTTTTCTGCCACCCCTAGAACCCTATGCCGCAACTGTTTCACTTTAGGCCACGCAACTGAACGTTGCGCCAACACCACCAGATGTGGTGTCTGCTTGAAAGCACACCATGTTGACCTACATATTTGCACAGTGATTGGCTGCCGTCAAGGCAGGTCATGTAACCACGGCGCGATCAAGTGCACCTTATGTAATTCCACCAACCACCGCGCGCTTGACCCCACCTGCCCCACAAGAGTCAAGGCAGCTGAAACAGCGCGCTTCACCACTGCACCTCCCCCACCACCTCAAGGCCCGATTGAAATGCCTGAACCTGCTGCTGCAGAGCCCCTGACCGACCCCATGAATACCAATGAATAGTACAACTACTACTCATCTTCAGGTGGTATCATTGAACTGCAACAGAAGGCCGCAGTCCACCAAAGCCTTTATCCACGAAAACACCACTGCAAAAAATCGAATTTTGTGCTTACAAGAGCCCAATCTTAATCAACACAACCAATCATACTCAGCAATCCAAGGCATGGATATCTTTACCTCATGCGACCAACACCCCAAAGTTGCAAATCTACATTCCTCAACACCTCAACCTCCGGCCACTGAAACAGACTTTCCAGTCAGGAAACTCCTTCATTGGCGTTACTATCCACCCCTCGAACGCCCACCCAATCCTCATCCTCTGCCTCTATTTATTTATTTATTTATTTATGGTTCATACAAGCATGCAGCCCCAAGGCTATGGCTAACTAAAACGAAAAGAAAAACATATGAAAAAGAAAACCATATGAAAGATAGTATGCGGCTGAACACCCCTTAACCTGTTCGGCCGCGGCCTTAGTGTGACGCAGTTCTTTTCAATCTGCCCGGTTGGTGTTGTATTTCCAGGTTGCATTCAACCATGTGTGTGCCTTGAGTCTTTAAATGCCCTCCTCCTCTTCTGCCCCAGCTTTTGCTTCCGCGTCTCCGTTATCACCTTCATCACCTGCTTCATCTTCCTCAACTTCCTCCACTTCATTCAATATGCCCCAACCCATGACCGCCCGGCCTTGCCAGTACAAGTCTGTTGGAGAGTTGTCAGATGTAGCTTGTTGTCCGGATGTATACCAGTTGTGGCTGCCGATACCAGTTGTCTTCAAGAACTCCAAAGTTTGTTCAAGATTCTTGTCGTTGTACAGCAGGTCCCACCTTTTTGGCCTCCGGTTGTCGATTTCTTTGAGTAGTTTGCGTCTTTGTGTTCTGTAAAGTGAACACTGGAGCAGGACGTGTTCGCCAGCTTGTTTGGGGCTTCCACAGTTGCATTTGCCATTTGTGACGTCTTTGGCTTGAATCTTCTTCAGGTAGTCTTTGAAGAAGCCATGTCCCGTCTTGAAGAAGAGTAGTTGGAATGTTGCGTGCCTGGTCAAGGTGTTGTAGCACTCTGCCATGTGCATCTTGGGCCAGTGGGTGTTGTTGTTTTGGACATGGTACTTGCCGTGTTTGGATGTGGTCCACTGTTTTCTCCAGTCAAGCAGCTGTTGTGCTTTGACCTGTCGTCTCAGGATGGAGAGAGTGATGGTGGTGTGGTGTGGTTGTTCTTTTTGTGTTGCTTTGTTGGCCAGTTCGTCAGACTTTTCGTTCCCAGGTACCCCCGTGTGGCCTGGTACCCAGCAAATCTTCAAACCAACTTCCATCTCTTCTAGTTTTGTAGTCAGTTCGTCCACTGCCAGTGCTATTGCCTGCCCAGGTCCTGGTGCAGTGTGTGCCATTCTTGCGATTGCAGCCTGATTGTCAAGCAATACATACACATCTTTTGGTTTGTGCATGTTTCCTTCCACCAGCCGCGTACATCTCGTAATTGCTAGAAGCGCACCTTCGAGCTCTGCATCATACACTTCTGCCTCTGTTCCAAGAGGCAGTACCAACGAATCCTCTGCCTCTACTCGCCAGGCAGACCTGACAAGATCTGGGAAATGGCCCCCCATCTCCCGATACACCCAAACACAATCCTAGTTGGCGACCTCAACTGCAGACACCCTCTGTGGTATGGGAATCAACCACTTCTGCCTGCGCACACAGGCAATACCGCATACGCGAATGCATCAAACAACCTTGTGGACGAACTTACCCTGCGTGGGTTCCAACTACTCAACAAACCAGGCGAATTCACCCACATCCCGCATGATCCAGACAAGAACCCTTCCATTATTGACGTTGCCTTTGCCAACGGTACCCTCTCCCAACACTGCCGCATGCAGCTTGGCCCTCAATACACATCTGATCACACCTCACTCATAGTGTATGTTGAGATCGCACACAAACACAATCCCAAATCCTTTAAAGCCTGGAACAAGCTTGACATTGAAGAGTTCACAAAACACTTTGAAAATGTCAAGGTCCCCAAAACCCCATCCAACGCCCAAGAAGTTGATGAACTGGCCGAGTGGCTCACCTCACTCTACCACGAATACATCAACAGATTTGTGCCAACAGTCAAACCAGGCTACAAACGGTACAAAGCTTGGTGGACCCCGGAATTGACAGAAGAATTACAACAAGTCGACGCACTGGAAAAGCTGCCTAAACAAACCAGAGAATCCAATGCCCCTGACTTGTCTATCATTACAACCTACAAAAAAGCCAGCAACCGCTGGCGCAACACTGTCCGCACTGCTCAACATACCTTTCAACAACAAGCACTGCAACTTACCACCAGCAACAAGGTATGGAAAGTAGCAAAGGGCAGCCTCCCCGCACAGTCTCGCCACATCCCTACCATCAACAACAAAACACTCTTTCATGAACAGTGTGCGGAATTCCGAAATGTCCTATTCCCCACGCCCGCCCTTGGAAATACCCTCCTGCCACTCAATCCCCCCACCAACATCCTGTCTGATCAGGAACACCTGATTGACCCCGACGAAATCTCCAATGCCCTAGACTCATGCAGCCAATCGTGTGCTGGGGCAGATGAAATCCCAAACAACTTCATCAAAATCGCACACAACATCAACCCCGCCCCCATGAGAATCCTGTTTCAGAGCTCACTTCTTTATGGCCACTTCCCCACCATATGGAAAACTGCCAAATGCGTTCTGATTCCCAAACGCGGCAAAGATCCAAACACCCCGAAGGGCCACAGGCCCATCAGTCTCCTGCCATGCATGGGCAAATTACTTGAGAAGATTTTATCCAATAAACTTTTCACAGCTGGAACCGCATGTGGTGCACTCATAAGCACCCAATATGGTGGCATCCCAAACAGATCAGCCCCAGACGCACTGCTCGAAATCATTGACGAATCCACCACAGTTCGCAACCTCCCCCGCTTACGCCCATTCATCAACAAGAAACAAGTCACTATTCGCCAACACTTCTTTCTCCTCACACAGGACATCAAAAGCGCATTCAACAGCACAGATCCCAAGCGCCTCATCCAACTGATGCATGCCCGCAAGTTACCTCTGACCCTGATTAGATGGGCAGAAAGCTTTCTGTTAGATCGAAAGCTTTTCTTTGCCTTCTCGGAACAATCACATCAGGAAAAAATCTTGCCCTATTTAAGATGGGCCGTCTGAGGTACGGACCGTTCCACTTTATTTGTCGCCTGAGTCGCCTGTGTCGCCAGGGTCTTTTGTACGGGAGCAACCGTTGCCAGGATCTAATATAATGGTGCAACGGTTGCGACGCCTCAGCGAAGGCTCCTACACACCTCGTGTCGCAGCGTAAGGTTGCCACACATGACAGGTCGCACTCGATACAGCAGCAGTGCATTGTACGCCTGTAAAGTGGCGATCCTATTTCAGGCCGTATGTACGGGCATATTCACCGGTTTTATGGTTGAATCGCCGGTGTATTCATTCATCGCACATATGGAGAAAGTTTCTTTAATCGAGGGTTATATTATGCTATCTATGACTATATACACTACATACGCGATATTCACCGGATTGACGGTGCTAATGACCGTCAGATCGGCTGGCCAGCGGCGGTGCGTCAGATGAACGCTGCTTTGTCGCCGGATCTTATAGGATTTGGCCTTTTATTATGGAATGCTGCTGTGACAGAGGATTGGCCGATAATCTAAGGATTCGGCCTTATATTATGGATTCGCTGCTTTGACAGAGGATTGGCCGATAATCTAAGGATTCGGCCTTTTATTATGGATTCGCTGCTTTGACAGAGGATTGGCCGATAATCTAAGGATTTGGCCTTTTATTATGGATTCGCTGCTTTGACAGAGGATTGGCCGATAATCTAAGGATTCGACGCTTTTATGGATTGCTGCTTTGTCGTAGATCGTCGAATCTTTAAGGATTCGACGCTTTTTTGTGGAACGCTGCTTTGTCGACGGATCGTCGAATCTTTAAGGATTCGACGCTTTTTTGTGGAACGCTGCTTTGTTGACGGATCGTCGAGTCTTTAAGGATTCGACGCTTTTTTATGGAACGCTGCTTTGTCGACGAATCGTCGAATCTTGAAGGATTCGACACTTTTTTATGGAACGCTGCTTTGTCGACGGATTCATCGCGAATGTGCTTGATTCCAGCAGTATGAGCTGTATTCATAGTCAGTATATATGGTCATGATAAGGGGGCTGCAGCAGAGAATACCGGTATTTGCAGCCAGATGTCGGTCGCGATCGTGCTGGGGAGCTTCATTGTGAAGGTTCGAATTCGCGTTGTTTGATTGTATCCAGGTCTAGAACTGTAAAGATCAATTATTAAACAGTAATCTGAGGGTGTTGAACTCACCTTCGAAAAGTTTGGACACAATGTTCGGGTGGTGTTGTGTGGTTGGCAGCTGTATTTCGACCAAAGTTCAAAACTGCAAAGACAAACATTGTAAAGTTTGCGAAAACTGACATATTCTCACAAATACACTGGTTTAGCTGCAATCTACGCAGCAAACCACTCTTGCGCGGCGACTTCCGTGACACAAAACATGACTCGGCGGCGTGGTTGGCGCTGCTTTGACCCCATTGCAGGGGCCGCACACACAGGAAATGAGCAAAGGAAATTGCGGTGAAAACTCTGCACGCTAATAGTCACAACGCCCGAGCCGTCTGCCCCTGAGTTTTGGAGGGTAGTTCAATGCCCCCATTGCTTTGTTCAAGTTTTTTTGCTCTAAGTTCGACAACTCTGCTGAGGTGAACACCACAAATGCCGACCTGCACACCGACGCTCGCCAGCACGATCGCGACTGACAACTCGCCATAAACACCAGTATTCTCTGCTAAAGCCACCTTATCATGACCATATATACTGACTATGAATACAGGTTATACCGGCATTGTATAGGTTTCCGTCGCCGGCCAGCCGATCTGACGTTCATCAGCACCGTCAATCCGGTGAATATCGCGACCAAGCAGCGTTCTACTGAATAGGCCGAATCCTTTAAGATCCGTCGAATCCTTAGATCATCGGCCAATCCTCTGTCACAGCAGCAGTCCATAAAAGCGTCGAATCCTTAAAGATTCGACGATCCGTCGACAAAGCAGCGTTCTATAGATATTCGTCGAATCCTTAGATTATCTGCTAATCCTCTGTCAAAGCAGCGAATCCATAATAAAAGGCCGAATCCTTAGATTATCGGCCAATCCTCTGTCACAGCAGCATTCCATAAAAAAGCGTCGAATCCTTGAAGATTCGACGATCCGTCGACAAAGCAGCGTTCCATAAAAAAGCGTCGAATCCTTAAAGATTGAGTCGACGATCCGTCGACAAAGCAGCGTTCTATAGATAATAGGCGATGACCCTTGAACGCAAGGCCAAATTGCGGGTATCGAAGCCTGCTCTTGTGGCAGCGTCGTCCCAATGTCTGTGGATCTCGTCCAGCAGGCTGGACGGCCCCTTGACGGTCCCCGGAGAGGCCACCTTAGGGTCGGTGTCCGGCTTGCGGTCCACCGGAGCTCCGCACAGAGGATACTTGGTGACGACAAGATGCTGGATAATGTGGCCCACGCTGGTTATTGACCCCCGCCAACTCTCTGGGAATTGGTTGAGTCCTTTGGTGACATCGTCACTGTGCACATCGGAGGGAGCAACCGACGGTGACCTACCGCCAGGTGACGAATAATCATGGCTAAAGGATGTCCTTCTTCTACTGCGCGGTGTCGAATAAAGCATTTCTCGAGCCATGGTTGACGAGTGTGACTTGCTAGGTGGGCATAGGAACAGAGTGTTGTTACGATCCAGCGCGGACGACGGGGGGGCTCCGTTTTTTATAATGCGCTGGGTGGGTGAACAGGCCGTTCCGCAGTACCTGTAGTGTGGCTGCCCTTGGAGACCTGACTTGGAACGCAGCACCCTAGAAGCGGTCCGTGAACCGGACCCACTCTGAACAGATGATGCGCACATTCGTTTGTGACATCACTCAAGGGCATATTCGTCTGTGACATCTAGTTCAGGTATAGCTCTTTGTTGGTGCCCCTTGCTGTGCCGCCTTGTAAAGCCGATCTTTTCATTCTCTCGTGTTTAATATATGTCTATAGATTGTAATAAGCACTAATCTCTCTCTATCTATTGATGCGAATGACCCAAACCAATAATAACCAGAACGCCATACACATGATAATATACCGTATCCGCAACTCTATAGTACAACTGTATATACCGTATCCGCAACTCTATAGTACAACCGTAAGCACGATACCCATGACAGCCCTCCAGGACAAATTGTAAATGCCGGTGTCTCCGACACCGGTCCCATCTCCCATAGCCGACCGCAGAGCCAACAAATTGTAGATGCCAGTGTCTCCGACACCGGTCCCATCTCTCAGCACCGACCGCAGAGCCAATATCCATCGGCTTTTTAAAAGCCGGCCTTGGTGACTGGATCAGCCACGTTTGCTCCGCATCAGCGATGCCTCGCCCGCTTGATGGGTCTGTCCCTCAATGAAGCGTCCCTCTGCAAGCCAGGCATCGGAGCCGGATTAGCTGGCGGCCTTTCTTCGTCGGCCTCGGGGTATTCCATAATGACCCTTTGCAGCTCGGCCTCTGCATCCCTCCGAAGGTCTTCAGATACGCCGGGGGCCGCCATGACTGATCGCATGTCCACTATCGACCTCCTGGCGGCCTGGAGACGCGCCTCCCGATCTGCGGGATCGCTCAGTCGTCGGGGCCAATACGGGGCGTCTTGCGGGGGCGGGGTGTTTCTAGCTTCCGCCCGGTAAGGACGCACCAGGATCACCGGAGGGCGAACGCCGGCCGACCGTGTCATCTCCACCCAGGTTCGCACAGCCCGATCATTATTCAGAGCTATGTAGCTGTATCCTGCAGTAAGCATGTACTGCTTGGGATGCCAGCTGTCGTGCTCAGAATTGGTCAGGCCGACGACCTCCCTCGGAATCAGCCCTGCCAAGGCGGGGGTCTCCAAGACGACCTTGCGGACGCCCCAAAGAGAAGACTCAAACAAAGGCGTGTGATGCCACCGGACCACATCGGTGACGAACCAAAATCGTATATTCGAGTCGGGCATCAATTCGGCGGCCGTAAGTGCAGCTCCGTGGGCGACGACGCCAATGCGGACCACGGGGGGGGGCACCAGTCTGCTGTGCGGTTGCGACCCCCCCGTATTCTGGTGCGCATACTTGAACATGGCACGTCTTGCGGCGTTGGTGAGCGAGCTTTGTGCACCTGGAGGGTACCACGTCACAACACCAGGGAGGAAATTCGGAAGCGCCTCGGGGGCGACACTCGGAAGGGGAAGGGTACCCGCGGGGATAGTGCCGCTGGCGGGCTGCCCACCGACAGGCTGCTGCGGCCTGGTGCCTCCGGGAGGGGTCCGCACAGTCCCGCTGCCACTGGGCTCCCCGAGAGGGAGAGGCTGCTGCGGCCTGGTGCCTGCGGGAGGGGTCCGCACAGTCCCGCTGCCACTGGGCTCCCCGAGTCGCCTTATCGGTGGCCCTCCCAGAGGCTGCTGCAGCCTGGTTCCTTCAGGAGGCGGCCTCACAGTCCCGCTGCCACTGGGCCCCCCGAGTGGCCTTATCGGTGTGCTACCTGTGGCACGTAGAACGGAGGGCACGCTCAAGGCTCTACCCTTGCCTTTGAAGAGGCGTCTGGTGGGGGAGGGGGTGGGATCACCGGCAGGGGTGGGACCAGGAGTAGGAGTCGGCGCGGGACCAGGAGCAGGAGTCGGGGTGGGACCAGGAGCAGGAGTGGGGGTGGGAGCAGGAGCAGGAGTGGGGGCGGGAGCAGGAGCAGGAGTCGGGCCGGGAGCAGGAGCAGGAGTCGGGGTGGGACCAGGAGCAGGAGTGGGGGCGGGAGCAGGAGCAGGAGTCGGGCCGGGAGCAGGAGCAGGAGTCGGGGTGGGACCAGGAGCAGGAGTGGGGGCGGGAGCAGGAGCAGGAGTCGGGCCGGGAGCAGGAGCAGGAGTCGGGCCGGGAGCAGGAGCAGGAGTCGGCGCGGGACCAGGAGCAGGAGTGGGGGCGGGAGCAGGAGCAGGAGTCGGGCCGGGACCAGGAGCAGGAGACGAGGGCGGAGACGAGAGCGGAGACGACGTGTTAGATGAACTGGCTGGCCGGATTGGATTGTCGGCGACGGGGGGAGACGTGCTGGGAGTCCTACCAGGTGCGGGACCGGGGGCAGGTGCGGGGCCGGGGCCAGGTGCGGGACCGGGGGCAGCACCAGTGGAGGGAGGGGGACTGGGAGAGGGAATGCGAGGAGGAGGATTCCAACCCAATACAAGCGGCACTCCCGGATGTAGCGGCGTGGGGGGAGGCGGATGAGGTGTACCGGGCGGCGGTGGCAGAGGGAGTGCTTCCCTTCCGGGGTGTACTGTTTGGAACCCAGGCAATACGTGACCCGCCCCGGGAGGAAAGACCGTAGTGAGGGTCAAACGTGGACGTGGGGTCCCGCTCAGGGTGGCATCCACGGCTGCGACGGTTGTTATCTTTGGTCCGCAATCCAGAAAGATCCTCCGGATGCAGTGAGTGACCACTACATCCGCACTCTGATCGGGAATGTGTTTATTCCCGTTTCGGCAACCGGCGGCGAACAAAACGTCAAAGTCTGCCCGTCTGTAGACCCGCCTTATAGACGGCACCGCCCAAGCCAGATCGGTGATGCTGTCCACGCATTCAATCACCGATTCCCACCACAACGTCAGAGGGGCGTCCTGGCCCAAAGTAGGGAAGTCTCTCGCACACGCAGCCCGATATGGGATTGGCTCGTATTGACTTTCTGCCCAGTTGTGGGTGTCATGCATAAATTGGCCACACTGAGTCCGCCACCCAAGGTGCGCGTGGATAGGCGGGGTGTATCGGACGTATCTGCCGTCAGGTGCACCGGGTACAATGCCCAGCGCTTGTAAGCATGACGCTAATGGGATTTCGTGGGACCATGGTCCCTTAACCTTGGTGATGTTGTTCGCATGGTTTTGGGGAATCCTATACACCACCCCGAGGACGGCTTGCTGGTTCTCACCGTAGTCGGCAAATTGAAGTGGTCCTGCCGTGTAGTGTGGGATAGGGCATTGGCGGGCGTTGACAGGCATTGTAACTACACAGATTTAGTCTGTATCCAAGGGAATATAAGGCAGGACAATATTGGAGTTCTCTTACAGAGTAGCTGGGGATGAGTTCTGCGGAAACTGTCTGGTAGGTGTCTCAGGTGAAGGTATTCGGTGAAGCGAGGAGGAAGAGTGTTCAGAAGGCAATTGGTGCAGAGGAATATCGACCACTGGCAGACATAAGGTCACATATTTATATATATTCGTCTATGGTGAGTTGCTTTTCCTGCCTTTGTTTGACCCTCACATGGCTGAACCCCCAACAAAGCCGGCTTCCAAGGGCAGTACCCAGGGCGTTGCCATACCATTGTTTGCTCCAGGAGGGCTGATTCTCTGAGGCCGCTTTTGTCCTCCTGAATCAACCCCAAGCTCGAGGCGCTGTTTGTTCTGGAGTGCGCGACTGGGGACCCCGTCCTGTGATGGCTGTCTGCAAGCCCTGTCCATTGTTTGCTTGCTGCGGCTGAACAGGCTTTGCGTGATAACTCGCCGGAATAGGCTCAACCTCGCATTCCGATGTTGCCTTTCGCATTCCGATCCGTTGTGAGTGTTTGTTGAAGACTTGAAGCATTGTTTTTCTTTGTGAGACCGATGCCGGGCTTGTCGAAGTGGCGTTGATTGAGGGAGCGTATGACGACAAGGACCTGGCACCCTTGCAAGCCCCGCCTCCTGATAAGGTTCCTGCGAACGATTGCGTAAGCAATCGATGCTTACCCGGCCGCAACTGGCTTGTTGGGCATCGCGGCCTGCCAGTCCCATTCAGATAGCCGATTACAAGACAATACACCCTAGCCACCAGGACTAAAGATGTTCACCTACGAGTTACCACCTGTGGAGCCTAATGAGTGCAAATGGCGCTGCGGCAAGTTCTACCAGGCGCGCAGCAATTGGTTATTCGTTCATGAGCAGTCGAAGTGTCCTCTGCGCCCTCGAAAGCGCCCACGCGGGGACCATTCGGAAGAGGCGCGCAGGCAACGACCGTTCCCACCTGACGAACACCCGGGGCCGCAACCCGAGTCATCGTGTTCCGACAGCGAGCCAGACGATCCTCAGGACGACCATGCGACCTTAGATGGCGACCCTGTGGAAGGCATCTTCGACGATGTCCCTGTAGATGCCATCTACGACGACCAGCCGGAAGACATCCCGATGAGCTCTCTCGCGAACCGTCGTTCCGACAACGCCGCCGAAGCAGGGACACCGTTGAGGCTACAGAAACCAGACCCGTGGATCAAGCTCCGCGAGCAACCTTTCGATCCGTTTTCAGGGGAACACGATTACAAGCTCGCGCGGTGGTTCGTTAAATCTAAGACCCCCAAGGGACAGATAGATGACTTCTTCAACGACGGGCTCCATGGGTCCGCATCTCGGGATGGACAGATGTGTTTCAGATCGGGTCACACCTTGTGGAAGCAGCTAGAAAAGATGGACGGTCAACTCCCGTCATACAAGATAGGCGCGGTCACGGTGGACGGCCGCACAATACCGTTCCTGACGAGAAACATTATCGATGCTGCAAAGTATCTCATAGGCCAACCTTGCTATAAAGACTACCTTCAGTACGCCCCATATACACAGTTGAACTCCGATGGAGAGCGCCAGTTCAACGAGATGAACACCGGGGACTGGTGGCACGACACGCAGAAGAAGCTACCAAGACAAGCCACCCTTGTGCCTTTGATATTCTCCTCAGATGAGACGCATCTCACGAACTTTTCCGGAGGCAAGAAAGCATGGCCGGTCTACATGACCATAGGAAATCTCGACGCCACCGTCCGAAGCAGGTGGTACTGGAGAGCGCAGGTCCTAGTTGCTCTGCTACCCATCAAGCCCAAGAAGAGCGGCATCCGAGGCGACGGAGACAACGAGATGTCGCAGCAGGCCAAGCAGGCGCTGTATACGGTCCTACGCGGTCTTCTGGAACCCCTCAATCGGTTTGCGAATCCGGAACACGAAGGCAGGCCTGTTGAGATGCTCTGCGCTGATGGGTCGGTCCGATCATGTTGGCCTGTCCTGGCAGCCTGGATTGCAGACCACCCTGAGCACGCGAATCTGCAAGGCACGAAAGGAAACGTGTGCCCTACCTGCACCGTACACAGAACCAATCTGGGGGAGCTGGGTCCGGAGGCACCTCTGCGAGACAGTGAGATGCACAAGCACATGCTAGACCAGCACCGGCTCGCCGAATCAGATAACAAGGCGCGGGCCAGTGCGCAAGCCGAGTCCTGGTACTACGAGCACGCTTACGAAGGCCGCCCTCCAGATGTGACATCGAGATTACCGGTCACCGCCAAGTTAGCTTCGGCCAAATGGTTTATGGCCGAATCCACTAGGACGGATGAGAATGTGTTCTGGGGAGTGCCTTTTGTGAATCCGAGCCTGTTGCCACGGCCAGACGTCCTGCATGTCATGCTACTTGGGATCTTCAAAACGGCCATGAACTGGGCAGAGGATTTTCTGAAGAAACATGACAGGGCGGATAAGTTCGATGACCTTTGGGCCAAAACGCCGGCATACGCCGACGACCGTTTCAAGCCACCCACCAAGAGGTACCGCGAAGTCGTACAATGGCAAGGCAAGGAGATGCGCAACCTGGCGCGGATCATCTTAATCCACTTTTCTGCTGCGTTGGCCAATCCAAGCCCAGCTCAGAAGTCCGACTTCCAAGAGGCAATACGATGCGTACGTGCCCTGGTCCAATTCCATCTGATGACGGAGTACGAGTCGCATACGGAAGCGACCATCGGTTACCTGGAGCATTATCTCGCCGAATTTCATCGACATAAAGAGGTGTTCCGGTGGTGCCGTGCCGATGCCAGACTCAATACTCGCATAGCCGACCTCCGAACCGACTACAAGGGACGGATTGCAGAGGCGCAACGAGGAATGAATAATACGATGCAAAACAAGATAAAACGGGACATGCTGGCGGAGATGGAAACAGAGATAAAGGGGCTCGTCACCGAATTGGCACACTTCAACTTTCCGAAGATCCACCTTATGAGGCATTTTGGAAGGTAATCATGGTGCAGCCTTCCAGACACGCCTTGCAAGAATGCTCACCAGAACAGTTCCATCAAGCTCTTCGGTAATCTCAAGCAATATAGCACGGAGACCTCGGAGTCGGCCCACAAATACATCGTCAAGGACGCCTACAATAGGTCAAATAAGCAAGTCGACATAGCGGATCAGTTGATGGCAGCCAACGAACGCATGAACGCTTTCCATATCAGGGAGCTGAACCTCAAGCGGTTTGCGGCAGACGGTCACTATGACTACAACGACAAGATGATTCGGCTCCTGGGACTGCACAGCTCGGATCAGAGGCGTCATGTGAACCGTAACATGAAACTGCATGGGGAGGACAGGACACTGGACCTGACTGCGACACATGATCCAGAGTTCCGCCTTCGCGATGACGTTCCGAGACGCGTCCTCTCAAACTTTGACGACGCGGAGTACGCAGTCTACGCAGAGATCCCCCAGATAGCCCCGTGGACCATCTTGGGCCTTCTGGAACCGTTCTACAGGCGCGTCTACGGAATCGATATGGCAAAACTTGATCACGCTGAACTGCGCCGTTATGTCTTCCGCTTGGCTACAGAACTGAGAGTACCCTTTCCACTACATCAAGACTCCAATCACGGGCTGGGCTACGTGATGCATACTCTGAGGTGCACTGGCAGATCAAACTACCGAAAGGGCCCACCAAGAAACGACAACTGTTGGATTAGCGTGAAGGACGGGGATCCATTCTGGAGAGGAAAACATGTGGGGAACTTGGTCTTATGCCGTCTAGTCGCCATGGTGAAGGTATGGAGGAAAGGGGAAGACGACAACAAGGTGCACGCGATCGTGAGAGATTACACTCTTCAAAAGGACTACCCCGGGGTTAACGCTCATGGACTGAGCCGGTGGTTATACAATGAGCGGACGGCCCCTTGGGTGACGGCCCTACACGTGATCAAAGGGGGTGCCCATTGCATGTAGGACGGCAGTAGGGATCCAAATATGTACTATGCGAACACGCATATAGATGTGACTACGTGGAATCTTCTTCAGGAGGACATATAGGACTGGCGCCTGGAAAGAGAATTTCTATGTAGTTGTAGCAGAGCAGATTCAAAGACTAGTTATACAGCCCTTAGAAGGGGGCGCGCTTGCGAGGTCCATCTGGATACTCAGCGCGCAAGGCGTAATTATGAATTAATTCCTTAGCGAAAGCGGAACCAACGATGCGATTTAAAAAAAGTTAAGCGTAGCACCTAAGGGAGAAGCCATGAGAAGACCTATCCATGGCCTACTATGGGTGGGTATCGTGAAGACGACGTTGCCAGTGCTTTGAGCGTGCGACCACGGAGGGGCCTTACAAGCCAGATCTCCAAGCGGCCCTGAGCGTAGCTGAGCGACGGGCCTTGCAAGCCAGATCTCCAAGCGGCCCTGAGCGTAGCTGGGCGACGGGCCTTGCAAGCCAGATCTCCAAGCGGCCCTGAGCGTAGCTGGGCGACGGGCCTTGCAAGCCAGATCTCCAAGCGGCCCTGAGCGTAGCTGGGCGAGCGACAGGGGACAGAGTTTGCTAGTCGGATCTCCTGAGCGCCCCGGAAAACCCCTGAGCGCGGCTGAGCGCTGTGAGCGGCTCGGTTGCACGGTGCAACGGCCGAGCGGTACTTGATTTTTTGCTGATGTGAACACCACAAATGCCGACCTGCACATTGACGCTCGCCAGCACATTCGCGACTGACAACACGCCATAAACACCAGTATTCTCTGCTAAAGCCACCTTATCATGACCATATATACTGACTATGAATACAGCTCATACTGCTTGAATCCCCAAGATCCGTCGCTGGCCAGCCGATCTGACGGTCATTAGCACCGTCAATCCGGTGAATATCGCGACCAAGCAGTATTCTATAGAATAGGTTGAATCCTTCAAGATCCGTCGAATCCTTAGATTATTGGCTAATCCTCTGTCAAAGCAGCTTTCCATAGAACAGGCCGAATCCTTGAAGATTCGACGATCCGTTGGCAAAGCAGCGTTCCATAAGAAAAGGCTGACTCCTACAAGATCTGACGGTCATTAGCACCGTCAATCCGGTGAATATCACGACAATGCAGCATTCTATAGAATAGGCCGAATCCTTTAAGATCCGTCGAATCCTTAGATGATCTGCTAATCCTCTGTCAAAGCAGCTTTCCATAAAAAAGCGTCGAATCCTTAAAGATCCGACGATCCGTCGACAAAGCAGCGTTCCATAAAAAAGCGTCGAATCCTTAAAGATTCGACGATCCGTCGACAAAGCAGCGTTCTATGAATATCCGTGGAATCCTTAGATTATCGGCCAATCCTCTGTCACAGCAGCGAACCCATAATAAAAGGCCGAATCCTTAGATTATCGGCCAATCCTCTGTCAAAGCAGCGAATCCATAATAAAAGGCCGAATCCTTAGATTATCGGCCAATCCTCTGTCAAAGCAGCGTTCCATAAAAAAGCGTCGAATCCTCAAAGATTCGACGATCCGTCGACAAAGCAGCGTTCTATAGATATCCGTGGAATCCTTAGATTATCGGCCAATCCTCTGTCACAGCAGCGAACCCATAATAAAAGGCCGAATCCTTAGATTATCGGCCAATCCTCTGTCAAAGCAGCGAATCCATAATAAAAGGCCGAATCCTTAGATTATCGGCTAATCCTATGTCAAAGCAGCACTACATAATAAAGCGTCGAATCCTTAAAGAGTCGACGATCTGTCGCTGGCCAGCCGATCTGACGGTCATTAGCACCGTGAATACCGTGAATATCGCGTATATAGTCATAGATAGCATATAGTCATAGATAGCATATATAGTCATAGATAGCATATAGCCATAGATAGCATATATAGTCATAGATAGCATAATAAAACCTCGTTTAAAGAACCTTCTCTCTCTTGCCGCGCAAGCGCGAATAGCCGCTGTGAATTAAATCAGAAATCTATCCAAACTGCGGATATCTACCATAAAGCAGCCCGCGTGCAGTCATCTTCCATAAAGCAGCTCCTCAGTCGGGAATCTTCCATAAAGCAGCCCGCGTGCAGTCGGTCTCCCATGAAGCGGCCCGCAGTGCGAGCATCTCCGGTAATTACGCTGCACAGACCGTGAACTTCACCAATAGATGCTGGTGTTGGAACCTCTCCCTGTAATTAGTCGGCAAGCGAGTGTTGTCGCTGACAAGGTCCGGGCGCAGGCTAGTTCAGGGGCGAGTTGTTAACTCAACATGGGTTTGCTGACGAGTCCGGCCTGCAGGCCAGTTCACGGGAGCATTGCCCCTGCAGGCCACTTCGCTACGCCGGCATTTTTGTTCGATATGCTCCGCAGTCGCCCAAGTCGCCCAAGTCGCCCAAGTCGCCCAAGTCGCCCAAGTCGCCCAAGTCGCCCAAGTCGCCCAAGTCGCCCAAGTCGTCCAGACGACTAATAAGTAAACGGATTTTTTCCTGATGTGTGTGACGCAGTCCTTTTCAATCTGCTCGGTTGGTGTTGTATTTCCAGGTTGCGTTCAACCATGTGTGTGCCTTGGGTCTTTAAATGCCCTCCTCCTCTTCTACCTCCGCTTCTGCTTCCGCGTCTCCGTCATCACCTTCATCACCTGCTTCATCTTCCTCAACTTCCTCAACTTCATTCAGTGTGCCCCAACCCATTACCGCCCGGCCTTGCCAGTACAAGTCTGTTGGAGAGTTGTCAGACGTAGCTTGTTGTCCGGATGTATACCAGTTGTGGCTGCCGATACCAGTTGTCTTCAAGAAATCCAAAGTTTGTTCAAGATTCTTGTCGTTATACAGCAGGTCCCACCTCTTTGGCCCCAGGTTGTCGATTTCTTTGAGTAGTTTGCGTCTTTGTATCCTGTAGAGTGAACAGTGGAGCAGGACGTGTTCGCCAGTTTGTTTTGGGCTTCCACAGTTGCATTTGCCATTGGTGACGTCTTTGGCTTGAATCTTCTTCAGGTAGTCTTTGAAGAAGCCATGCCCAGTCTTGAGGAACAGTATTTGGAATGTTGCGTGTCTGGTCGAGGTGTTGTAGCACTCTGCCATGTGCATCTTGGGCCAGTGGGTGTTGTTGTTTTGGGCGTAGTACTTGCCGTGTTTGGATGTGGTCCACTGTTTTCTCCAGTCAAGCAGCTGTTGTGCTTTGACCTGGCGTCTCAGGAAGGAAAGAGTGGTGGTGTGTTACGGGGGGACGTCCAGAGGCGTTATCGACGATAGACGTTGGCCCACGGTGTATGAAGTCTTTTATCACCAAGAATTGCAATTGTACTAATAGAGGGGTTTTAGCAGTATAACTCCTTGAGGTATAAAGCAGCCGATTTATTCTTTGTAACAAAAGATATTTTTACTAGAGGGGACTTCGCTTGGTGTCTGGTGCGTGTGATGATACTATACTTTGTAACCCCGTATCATCACGCCCCTATATATACAACACAGCAGGGCTCCAACCCTCTACCCTAAAACTATATAGAGCGGTGCACAATCACCATCGCCCAGTCTCTTTCAACTATGTCTCGGGTGACGTGTACTCCTAACAGCCAATACTGTTTACCCCGCATCGCATCTAATGCCTTCAAGTGGTACACACTTCCCTAGCTATGCAAACGGCGTTGGTCTAGAACCCTTGGCCCACGTACCTACGCTACGTGTATCCTATGAACGACCGTATCGTTATCTATGCTTCCTATATGTTCCGAACAACATATTATGCGTCTGGCAACGCTACTAGTTACCGCCCGCGGTAACATGGTGGTATGGTGTGGTTGTTCTTTTTGTGTTGCTTTGTTGGCCAGTTCGTCAGACTTTTCGTTTCCAGGTACCCCCGTGTGGCCTGGTACCCAGCAAATCTTCAATCCAACTTCCATCTCTTCCAGTTTTGTGGCCAGTTCGTCCACTGCCAGTGCTATCGCCTGCCCAGGTCCTGGTGCAGTGTGTGCCATTCTTGCGATTGCAGCCTGGTTGTCCAGGAATACATACACGTCTTTTGGTTTGTGCATGTTCCTTTCCATCAGGTGCGTACACCTCTTGACTGCCAGAAGCGCACCCTCTAGCTCAGCATCATACACTTCGGCCTCTGTTCCAAGAGGCAGTACCAACAAAATGTCTGGAATGTCTCCGCCTTGCATGATGTACACGCCAGCGCCTGTTATCCCATTGTCTTGTTTTCAGCCATCACTGTATGCAATCATGTAATGGCTGTCTTCTTTGATCCTGTCAAGCAGCAGAAAGTGCAACTCAGTCGCCTGGTCCTTGTCTGTTAGCTCAATAATCCATTGAACTTTGGATTCGTGCCATGGTGGTGTGTCTGTTGCATTGAAGGTTTCGATTTCAGTGGTTGGTTTGAGCCACGCCCTGACAGTGTGTAGTAGGGCATCTAGTCTGCTGAGGAACTTTGGTTTGTCTGAGTCGCAGTGCCACTGGTTTGTTGACTCCAGCTCTTCATCTCTTGTGGTGGTGTCAAAACAACGGGGAAAGGTTTCTGGGCATCTTGTTCTGATGGGGTGGGATTCAAGAAGTGTTGCGATTCTGAGTGCATATCTTCTGGCAATGTGGTTGAGTCTGACTGTGGTGGGAAGGATTGCTGCTTCCGCTTCAAGTGCAGCTGTTGGTGTTGTTCTGAACGCGCCATGATTCCTCTCAGGGCGCTATTCTGGACCATCTGTAGCTTTTTCGCCAGCTGTTTCTGGCCTTTCCACCATATTTCCACTCCAAAGTCCATTACTGGGAGAACTGTTGTGGTGAACAGTGTTCGCATGGTGCTTGGGGTGATGCCTGACTGGGTGTTTGCCATTCTGCTGAAGGCAAAGTATGCTCTTGTCGCAGCTGTGGTTTTGAGCTTGATGTGGTGGCTGAAGTTGAGCTTGCTGTCCAGCCATACTTCCAACCATCTGACAACCGGTGATGGCTCAATGATAGCGCCATCAGGGAGTGTGATTGCAGTCTGGTCTGGATTTCGTTTGGTTGAGAAGTGGAAGAGCTCAGACTTGGGGCCGTCGAATGTGAGAGCATTGTTGTCTGACCAGGTAAAGAGTGTTTGCACTATTTTCTGGATTTGCTTGCAATTGGCAGTGGTGCTCTTGCCAGATACCACGATTGCAACGTCATCAATGTATGAAGGGCAGTTGATGTTAGGATGCTTCTTCTCAAGCTCATCAAAGAGTGGTTTGAGGTAAACAGGAACAGGATTGGTGAGATTGGGGAACCGTGAGGGATTCCCGTCTGTACTGGTTGCAATGTCTCTTTGTCTCCGTCAAAGGCCAATGCTGTTGTTCTGCTGTTGAGGAAATCGGAAACCCAGGATAGCACGGGTGGTGGAAGTCCCATCTGAGCCAGTGTGTGTTTGAGACGGGTGGAGAAGACATTATCGAAAGGGCCCTTGACATCCAGAAGTACAGTTGAGACCACTTTCTGTGCCTTCTTGCCAACATCAATGTCGTGTGCTAAACACATCACTGCATCAATGGCATTTCTCTGTTTCCACCCCCCCATCTGTGCCTTGTGTATGAGATTGTACTTCTCAGACAAGAATCCCAATCTTGTCGCCATGATCTTTTCCAGCACCTTTCCCAAGCAGTTGAGCGGGGCGATAGGCCTGTATGACTTTGGTGTAGAGTAGTCCGGTTTGTTTGGCTTTCTGATGACAGCTGTTGTTGATTCCCGCCAGCATACAGGATGGTATCCACGTTTGGCTAGTTGTGCATATATGGTGTTGAACATATGTGGGATCGCTTGGTAGGCTTTCTGCAAGCAGAGGAATGGCAGTCCGTCTTGGCCCGGGGCTTTGTTGGGGTGAGATGTGAGGATTGCTTTCGCTACTTATCTTTTGGTGACAGGTTCCCAGGGCAGTTGCTGTCTGGGTGCGTCTTAAGCTTGTGGAGGGTAGTCAGGTGGTGGTGGGAACATAACAGTTCGAAAAAGGCTGCACTTTTCTTCAAACGTAATGTGCGCGTTGTTGTCAGAGTCCAGCAATACTGGAGTTCTTTCAGTAACTCTGGGTTTGGTGTATCGCGATAGGCTGAATGCATCCGTCCCTTTGACTTGTTCAAGGTACTCAACCCAGTTTTTCTGTTTCTGTACTCTGATGTGTCTGAAGTACAGGTTTCGCTTGGTTGTGAATCTCAGCCAGTTGGCCCTGGTCCTCTCCTCCTTAAAATCTCTTAACGCCTGCGCCATATTCTTTCTGTCCTGAGACAGTCCCTCACACCACCACCTCTTCGCCCTTGGTGAGTGCTTCATGACTGGTGTTGACTTTCTGGAGGCTGATACAATGATATCCCTAAGGTAACAGGCAGCCGCTTCCAGGTTGTCAGTGTTGTGTGAATTGTCCATCAGATCTTTCCATCTGCGCTTTGATTCTTCTTCAGATTCAATGAGTGCGTTGTTGAAGCATTCCCAGTCTGCTTGCTTCCAGTTGTAATGTTGTGCAAGTGGTGGACTCACTGTGTCTAGACTGTCCGAAATCAAGTCAAACTTGATCACCTCATGATCAGACCCAGTTGTATGGTTGTCGTCAATGGCCCAGTTGATGGTGTTGTTGTGGGGTGCTGCAGTGGAGAAGACAAGATCAAGGACGGAGCTGGTCGGGCCTGTCTTTGCATGGTAGGTGTGGACGTCAGGTTCATTAACTAGAGTGAAGTTGTTACTCTCCATCAGTTGAACAAGAACGTCTGCTCTGGCTGGCCGTTTGTGTTGGTTCCACCATGGGTGGTGTGCATTCATATCGCCAGCTAGAATGCTTCTTGGTGGAAATGTGATATTAGTGAGTGTTCGCTCAATCGTTCTTGTTGTGTCTGGTTCGCCTGGAACTTTCTCATTGTATATGTTGAACAGGCGAGTAATCGGAACGGTGGGTGTAGAGATATCAAGCACTTGCAAATCTGGATCAGTGCTGATATCTGGACGAGGGGTGACTTTAAGGAAAGGGTTGGTGGTGGAAACAAAGGCCATAGTCCTGGGCCTTCTATTTGATGGTGGTGGTAAGATCGCCTGAAAAGAGGGATGGGGACTAGTAGTGGCTGACCTTGAGAAAGATTCTTGCAGAAGCAGAATATCTGCTGTGCCGGCAGCTGATTGAAGGAGTGACTGCATTACATTGGTGCTTCTTGCACAATTGTGTACAAGAATTCGGATTTTGTGAGCTGTAGGTGGTGCACTATTCATTCATAATAGTGTCTACAGTGTTGCCTTTGTTTGCGTTGACTTTCAGTTGGAACCGGGAGTGGAGGAGAGTGATGCTGGGGCAGCTTGGGTCATTCGCCTTGTGTTTTCCTTTTGCAGTTGCAGCAGGAAGGCGTCTGGTTTGGGCAAAGTTCCCCTACTGCACTGCAACTCCCGCACTTGTGTTTTCCTTTGCAGTTGCAGCAGGAGCCTGCGTCTGCTGTGGGCAAAGTTTCCCTACTGCATTGCAACTCTCGCACTTGTGTTCTGAAGTGTGGTGCCCCTCACCACATACTCTACATCTTACATCTCTCCTGCATCTCTGCTGTGGGTAGCCAAAGTCCTGGCACTTAGTGCATTGGTCGTGTGGCCTGACCGAGTAGAATTCTTCCACCTTTTGAGTGTCTCCCAGAATCTGGAGGCCGTGTTTAACCATCATCTTCATGGTTTCTCTGTTTTCCACTGCCAGTACTACTGACGAGTGGACTTTGCCAGTGCGCTTCTCCGATTTAAGCAGGTATCTTGGTGTGTTTACCACCTTGATTCTGCTGTTAAATTCGTGGATTTCAGACTTCAACTTCTCCATTCCTTCAGGTGTGTCTGGAAAGTATTCTTGATGGATCCCGTGCACAAGCCCCTTGGCCCAGTCTTCACTGGTTCTGATCTCCTGAGTTTCCTTGTCCGCCTGATTGATAGCCTTTTGGATCTGGTCTTTGTATTGTGGCACATCTTGTGCAGTGCAGTCGCCTTTTGTCATCACTACAATATTGCCTCTGGGGTTGAAGGTAGTACTTGCGATTTTCAGTTGAGGAGGGGCTTGAGCCTGGTGTAATGCTGTGTTCATTGTGCCCCTCAGTTCTAGTGAGTTGATCGTCTTGTTTGTAGTTGAAGTGTTCCTCAGGATAGTGAAAGTTCTTGCCTTTTTGCTGGGTCCGGTTGGTGTTGGTGTAGTTTTTGAAGCGTTTATGGGGCCAGTGGGGGTTGAGCTTGCTACTTGGCTCCAGGTCTTCTTGCTGTTGGGATCCGCGGTAGTGGTAGGAGTGGTGTTTTTCAATAGAATGTCAATTTTGTCTTCAGGTGCCTTGATCTTTTTGTTTTGTTTTGCAATGACGCCTCTGAATAGTTGAGACACCTTGGCTACAATGTTGGTGACCAGCAGACTGTCTTCGAATGCGCCTTCTTCTTCTTCCTCTTCATCTTCTTCTCCAAGGCTTTCCATCAAGTCAGGTTCTGCATGTACCCTGGGTGGGCTGCTAGGGTGGTTCGGTTGTTCAATTGTAGAGAATCTTGAAATGTTCGCATACCCTTGGTTCCTGACGCTTTTGAGGTCGGGCTCCAGTGAATATATGCTTTCAGTTCCACTTCTCTTTCTATTGGTAGGGTTGTTGGAGCCGGAAGCGTTGTTGAGGGTGCTGTGAATAGTGTGATTTGTGCTGGTGATGGTCGGATCAGATGAGATAGCTACATCTGGAAGGGGTGGTTTGTTTTTGTCTTTGGTTTTTCGCAACATGTTTCTGTTGTTTGCGGTGGTTGTTTCTTGAATATCAGAGTGATATGTAGTGTAGGAAGTTGTGGTGGGGTGTTCTGACTAAGACTTTGGTGATGGTGTGTGTGGTGGTGCGCAGGGGGTGTGCTGAGTAACAATACCACACCAAAAATTCCGAAATTCAAAAATGCAAGAACAGCAAAAAATAATGATGCCTTGCAGAACAGAAATCCCTGTTTAAAGGGGGGGAGACTTGATGGGGGGGATAGCGTGGGAATTGAAAAATTCTCAAGGGTTCTGGTAGCAGGTGGTGAGACCTGTGTAGGGGGTGGTGTTGAGGCTCTGCTGGTAGAAAATGTCGAAAAATTCGCTCAGTAGAGGGGTAAAATTGCTGTATCTCCACAACCTAAAGTCGGACGCTTTTGAAAAGTGGTAGATACGCTCGATGACGTTCGTTTAGCCCAAGATAAAATTTTCGGAGCGTTTGGAATTGTTGTTGTGGAGTTCTGCCGAAATTCGGAGATTTTTACCCCTGAAAAAGGGGTAAAATCGCGATTTTTGCAACAACACCCACAAAAGGAGGTATTCTTTTTCGAAAATTGGAGGGTGTGGTATTTGAGGTGTGAGGAATTGATTTATCGACTTATTTTTCTCGTAGCTGTTGTGGTTGTTGACTTCAATTTTTGGTGGGGTAGTTCCTTTGCGCATAGTGTGTGTCGACGTGAAAGATTTAAGAACAGCGGGATGGACTGGGAAAACCGGAATGTCGGTGTTATTCGCCGGGTTTACGGTGCTCATGCCTTTCAAGAGTTTATTGACACCTTTGACCGTTGATCGTTCTTCCGTGAACCACTTGGCCAAAACGTAAGCTTCGTTGCTCTTGAACGGAGTTATTCCGCCATATTGTTGGCATTGGATATGCATGTATGTGGTCGATTCGGCGTGAACTATATCCAAAGACAGGCCAGCTGGGCCAGAAAAGGGCACGAATTGATCATCTGCTGTGGGTTTGATAAGTCCTTCAATCTGGGCGCGAATTTACTGTGCTTCCGGTGGTTCGTCTGGTGTATCCCACAAAGAACGCTGTATATCGGGCGAATTCAAAGGCAATGCGGATTCAATGTCTGAACGTTTCCGTTAGAGGGAGGCATTGGCGTTGTCATCGAGACGATTTGGATGCGTAGCTTTGATATGGTTCTGTAGCCGGCCCCAGGTTCTGTAGCCGGCCCCAGGTTCTTAGCCGGACCCAGGTTCTGTAGCCGGCCCCAGGTTCTGTAGCCGGCCCCAGGTTCTGTAGCCGGCCCCAGGTTCTGTAGCCGGCGCGGCACACTGGAAATTGTCGGATGCTTGCATTCATTTCAAGAACAAGCCGGTGAATTTCACTGGAAAATAGGTGTTGTATGTCGTAGAGAAAACCGGGAACGCGTTGCGATGGCTCAGTGTGACCACCGTAAGAATGGCTGTGAGGATACTGTGGGCGAGAATGCGCGCGTTCTGCGTCAGATTCCCCGGAATTCAGGCGAAATAGGGGTCATTAGCGGCACTGATGTTGATCGTGGCCCTACCAGGCAGATGCCATGTGGCGCTCATCGGTTACTATTAATACCCTGAATCCACGATGTCCCAAAAAGGCTGCATTGCCAAGCATCGCCAAGTTTGATGTACGAGTGTGTATACACAGGATGAGTGTGAATATGCAGTGAATAGGCAGAGATATATAGAGTTTGACGCCGGAATCGACCTAGCCTGAGAGGATGCTGGGTTCAAGGTTTTTAGCAAAACTTCCGGACAAACAAAAGTGTAGATAAAGGAAAAACGAAAATGAAGACAAAGGGAACTCAAAATGTCAAGATCGTTCATCTATATCTGTCAGTGGTAAACACCGTAAAGGCGGTGAAACGCACTGTAAACCCTATGGATTATGCTTAATTCTATACTTTAAATATTAAGTTTCACGAGTCCACCACGTGTTGATCCAGTTCTTTGCGAGTGAAAGTTTTAAGACAGACAAATATGAAACCGAAACTCTAAATGCAGAAGCTTGTAATTGCTGTATCAAACCTCGTCAACTGTGCAATTCACCGGATATCCGGTGAATTGTACGTTGTTTTCCTCAATCTTGAATAGTCGCTCTGACAATATATCACATTGACCGACTTTCCTTGTCTGTCGAGACAAACAATGACTACCTGGTCGAGACAAACAAACAGCATGGTCATGGGCTTGTCTGCATATGCGTTTCTTTTGCTGGGCGGAGTCCATATAAACCAGACATTCCTCCGTATATCAGGTTTCTGGTCATTCTCGTCAAACGATTCATCAACCATCCCGTACTTCTTCAACTTTACCGTAATCACCGTCAATGTCATGGTGTTTTGCCATCTGTTTTGGTCAGTCCCCACTATGTCTGTTTATGCATGCGGACTAATAGCGCATAAAACTCTAGCCCGAGCGTACTACTCTTATAACGTCAATACTCGTCTATAACATCTCGTTTCCGGTGTTTTTCGCCTACTAGTGCCACTATCTTCAGTACGCTTGGCTATATTCATCTCCCACTCCTTTTCTTTGCAGGTGCTAACCGTAATACAGCGCATCCGGTTTGATTCACCTCCTTTACCGTGATTATGTCGCCGTCCAAGCCTACTGCTACCGAATGGAACAAGTATTTCCGAATGACCAAAAAGGTGTCCTTCGCTCGCCGGCAAGAGCTCAAACCGTACATCTTCGTCTTGAATATCACTGGAATCCGCCAAGGTCAATGGAATGAGTTCCTGGACTTGTTTTTCTCCCTTTCGGAATTCGCCGGGACTAGACCGCTCTACCAGGAAGCGTCCCTACCTCGCCCGAGTGCGGCGGCCGTAGAGGCCAGACAAATGGTGCACGCCTACATCAGCGACGTTTTGTTGAACGTCAATAAGGCGAAGGCGCGCATCGCTCTCACAAAGACCTCCGCCGGCCCTGCTCTCAAGCGGCCAAGGATCGAGATGCCGGGCAAGGCAACTGGCACCGTCGAGGAGGTGAATTTCGCCGGTGAGGAACTGTCCGACGAGCCTGGGACGGTGACGATCCAACTGGTGTTCGTGGCTCCTGCCGCCCACGACGCCAAGGATGACAAGGGGAAAAGGCTCGAGCGCGACTGCCGGCCCGACGACAGGGGCCACTACCTGGAAGAGGGCATGACTGATGGTTACGACTGGAACCATCATTGGAATCACTGTATGACAGTGACTCTGGACCGGGTTGTCCACTTCCAGGGCCTTTACCTCCGCGCGGACGAATCCCGCGCACTGAATAGCGGCGAAATTCGCTGCTTTTATGGTGCGACGCAGGAGCCGCCGACCGACCGGAACCCGCACTTCCGGACGGTAATGCCAGTCACCGACAGCGACAGCCCGTCGATCTTGCTGCGCGCGGCCGACTACTGAGCCGGTGGCCATCATGTCCATTCTGTACCTGCAGTCGCCCGACAAGCGGGATAACTCGCCGACGCGCAGCGGCGCAGACCACCTGCGGCGGGCCGTCTACGTGCTGGAGGCGGGTGACTCCATGTCGGTGTACGAGGAGGAGCCGGAGATGCTCTTTGCGGAGCAGTTCCGGCGGGGAAAGAAGAGGTTCTGGGCGCCGTCCACGATCAAGTGGTTGGCAAAGTGGACGGAGATCATGGCGGAGCGGCTGGAAGATGATCTTCGCGTGGCGCGGGTATGCCGCACACAAGCCCAAAAGCACTGCATGACAAACATGCTCTGCTTGGCGGGAGAGTCGTGTTGGCAGGCGGGCATGTTGCTGTCGACGCGGCTTGGGGAGAAGCGGCTGTGGGTTGAGCTCGGCCGCAAAAACGGCGACTATAGGCTCCGCTATCGACGGGATCATCCGATCTCCGAAGAAGAGCGGCAGAGCGACCTCCCTTTGTGCTGGACGTGACGGCAGACAACCTCTTCAGAAGGATGCGAACGCCGGATACGAGTACGTGAAATTCACCGTCTTTCCGGTGAATTATACGCTGATATTGTACTTTAGAAGTGATCGCGGACAGGAAGCGGCCTCGCTTGGAGCCGGCGCCGCCCGCGCGGCGAGCCAGCACGCCGCCAAGCTCGCCTCCGCAGCAGAGGAGTGCCGCACTTGAACACGCAGGTTCAAGCCAGCCCCCGCCGGAGCCGGAGGCCGTCGAGAATGCCGCCGGTCCAAGCCAGCCCCCGCCGGAGATTGTCGTGAATGCCGCCGGTTCAAGCCTGTCCCCGCCGCAGTTGCCGCCGCAGTTCGAAGGTTTTCCCTCTGAGGATCCGTCGCCTGAGAATGATCGGACATCTGTAGGTACGTGAACCACACCACTTTTCCGGTGAAATTCACCAGTAGGTTGATGGTAAGTTCGGCTGGTGACGCCGATGCCTCTGGTGGTGCTGGTCGTGGCTCTGGTGAATCTACGTGGGTGGATACTACGAGAATTCATCATTCAAATGATTCTGGCGCCGGTCCAAGTTCGGGTTCTTGGTTGTTCGGCTGGTCCTGAGGAGAGGATATGTTGTCCTGTTTTGGTTGTTTGTCTTGGTTTATCTGGTCCTGAGGATATGGCGTTCTGTTTTGGTTGTTTGTCCTCAAGTTTTATATATTGTTGTTTTCGAATATTCATTTCTTTCTTTGCATCATATTAGATTCTTTGTTTTTTTTGAAGTAGTCATAGACAGTTCTGACACTGTACAATTGACGGAGTTTACGGTGAAATTCACCTCTTCAAACAAGCTGTACTGCCAAATATATCGTGGAGTTGCATATGTACGCCGTTGACATTCACACAATTTTGGATGCCAAGTTTGGTTTTCAAGCCTGGACATCAGTCCCAAGACACAGCTATGGTCGATTGGGAAGGTGGCAAGTTGTAACCACGCTAATGTGTCTGACCCGCTGGCAATTTGCTGTCAATGAGGGTCCGACCACTTTACGGCGAAATTCACTGTGAAGACGGTGTATTTCCCGTGAAAAGGGGTCATCTCCTGCTCATTCCCTGGACCCACAATCTCTCCCCGACATCTTCTGCTTATTCCAATTTTTGCTTTCAGAATGCCTCCCAAACTCAACAAGAAAAAATCCACAGCTGACGTTGCACGCAACGCGCAATACAAAGTATCAAAAAAGCGATCAACCGCTGAAACTCGCCGTAAATCAAGCAATCTGGGTACGCAGATCGCACAGGCAAGTAGCAGCAGCCAAGCCCAACCCGCTCTAACAACACAGGTGTCCACGCACACAAAGCCTCCTGAAGACTGGCAGCTTTCTCAGACTCACTTGAGGCCGGATACACAGCCCACGACACCAACATTCCGGTTCGATTCACTGACAACCCCTCAGATCCCATCGCAACCAACCCCAATGATGCAATCCTTTTCTTCTGCATCGCTTTTGTCTACTACATCTTCAGAAACCGCGATGCAATTTCATTCCGACCCTGTCACAATCGAAGATTCGAGCAGTGACAGTGACGGAAATATCACAGAAAAGCGAAAATCACGGTCAATACTGGTATTTGACGATAAACCGACAATCGACATCGTAGTCTCGCCCAAAAGCGGATATGGAAACATACTACGTTCGTTGATTCTTTTCCGGAACCCAATGAGTTTGACAACATCTGTAAAATCGTCTGGAACAAAGCTCAGAAAGATGACAATCGGCAGTCTGAATTGACCAAAGAGGTCATGAGAGCGGTATACTTCCCCGTGCTATTCACCACAAGTCCGGCGAACTGGAACTGACAATTGCAAACGCTCAGATGAAACAAACGCAGGCGAGTGCGCGCTCTCACGTGCTTCACAGAGCAAGGGCGAACCTTGATGATCTGTACAGATTACACGGTTTGGAGGTGGAACCTCTCCGAGCCAGGATCCAATACTTGTTGGAGAATGATCGTTTCACCTGTCATGAAACGAAGTACGAGGTGTGTACATTGCTAATTACCGTGTTTTTCACTGTGAATGTGGTTGTAATTACTGGTTTAGACGGCGACAATGCGGTTCACGAACTCCGCGATCACCAATCTCATTCACATTCATTTTTGCATGACAAGCCGCTCGAGGGGTTACAACGACCCCGATCTGATCTTGAAGAATATCAGCGGGAATTTTGTATGCTTCATCTCGAGTGCCTTATTTTGGGCGCTGTATACGAAGATTGAACCAACCGAGAGTGGCAAAGTCCCGAAGTTCACCCGCAAATCTATGATGCGTACGTATCATTCACCTATCTGACGGTCAATTTCACGGGAAATGTCTGATATTTGAGAAGCACACATGCACCGTTTCTGTGCAACCTATAGCGGTTTGCAGCAGTGGTACAAAGACAAGATCATCGAGAACGTCAGGGCACATCTTACCACAATGCTACAACCAAAGACCAAAGTGTTGAAGACTGCCGCGCCTTACAAAGCTACACCTGAGGATGAGGCCGACATGACGGCTCTCGTCATTCCGTCTACCAAGCATATGCGCGATCAGGATCAGCATTTGATAGTACAGGATGAGGTGAAGCGGGTTACGCGAGGCGTCAATGCGTTACAAGACGACGAGATCGACGATGAAGACGAAGAAGACAATGAATATGGCGGTGATTCCAACGGGGAAGACGGTGATGATCACGGTGAAAACCCTGAAGATGACCTACCACCACTTCCCGGCTTAGGTCTGAGTTTTGACGGTACTGCTACAGAGATTGACGATGACGATGACCCAGTTGTGCCCCCGAGTTGGCGACGAGGTCCCGGTGAAAATCGCCGGGACTCCAGTCTAATTGAAGACTCTGGCAGTCAAGACCAGAGCGAACCGAGCCAGGTGCAACTACTGTAGACGGTGTTTTGTTTTCTTTTCCTGTTTCTTTTTTGTTGAGGCGTTCTAGATTGTTTTAGATGACGGTTATTTAGATGGGTGGAAGTTTCATACGGGCGTTCTGGTGTTTTTTACGGTAGTTCCGGTGTTTTATACGGGAGTTCCAGTGTTTTATACAGGCGTTCTGGTGTTTTTTACAGGAATTACGGTGCTGTTCAGCCGCGATGTTGTCATATAGAAGTTAAATACGGTGGATAGTAATAGTAATACAGGATTTTACTACTGCAAATATGGAAATGCTTGATTAAGTGACAACAACGTGTATCGCAAGTTCAATGACAGAACCCGCATGTATCGCAAGTTCAATGACAGAACCCGCATGTATTGCGATTTCAATGACAGAACGTGCATGTATCGCAACTTCAACGATAGAACCCGCATGTATCGTAGCTTCAAAAATATACCCCGCACAAACCGATGTTCCGGTGATATTCGCCGTCTATCCGGTGAACTGCCACGAACTGTCGCGTCAGGCAGGCCAAAGAGGGGGAGTTGCCGAGCTGTGCAGCGCTGTCCGTGAAACTACAGGTATGGCGGTGAATCTCACGGTAATTACGGTGAGTGAAATTGGATTGACGGCACAGACCTGCGGGCGAAGCAGTCCGTGGAAGCTACTCGCATGCGGCGTTGTTCAGGGGAGCGCAAGGCCTGTGCGGCGCTATCCATGAAGCTACCGGTATTACGGGTTGTTCCCTGTAAGCGACCCAAATGCGGTGTATTTCACCGGCATTACGGTGAGTTAAAGGGGTTTGACGGCACACAACGGCGTGCAGGCCAGTTCACGAGAGCGTTTCCACTGCATCCCACTTCGCTACGCCGGCATTTTTGTTCGATATGCTCCGGAGTCGCCCAAGTCGCCCAAGTCGCCCAAGTCGCACAGACGACTAATAAGTAAACGGATTTTTTCCTGATGTATTTAGCCCACGTTAGGATAAGCGCAGTAGCTTAGATGTTGGACGGACTATTTTAGGAGAACAGCAGTAATTTAGGATCTCCGCATGATATGCTCAGGCTGCAGACTTGCTAAAGTAGCAACTCTGCATGCTATTTTGGCAACTTTGAATGCTAAGCGTAGCATCTCTATATGCTACGTCAGGCTATGGATATGCTACGCTAGACAGCAAGATCTCTAACTTAGACTCTGACATGCTACGTTGGACAGCAAGATCGCGACTTTGGACTCTGACAGTGCTACGTTGGGCTATATACTACAGTGGCGGTGGTTTTGGATCTCGCGATGGTTTTGGTGGTTTGGATCTCGCAATGGTTTTGGGAAGCATCTCGCGATGGTTTACAGATTCTTTGATTCAGTGCAACTGATCGCTTATTCAGCGGTTTTATTATGCTATCTAGACTATATACAGAGACAGATTCTATGAAACGCTGCTTTGTCGACGGATCTTGAAGAATTCGGCTTTTTCTTATGGATTGCTGCTTTGTCGACAGATCGTCGAATCTTTGAGGATTCAACACTTTTTTATGGAACGCTGCTTGGACATAGGATTAGCCGATAATCTAGGGATTGGACAGATCTTAAATTATTGGGCCTATTCTATGGAACGCCGCTTTGTCGCCGGATCTTAAAGCATTCGACACTTTCTTATGGAACGCTGCTTTGACAAAGAATTAGCCGATAATCTAAGGGTTTGACAGATCTTAAAGGATTCGGCCTTTTATTATGGATTGCTGCTTTGACAAAGGATTGGCCGATAATTTCAGGATTTGACGGATCTTAAAGAATTTGGCCTATTCTATGGAACGCTGCTTTGTCGACGGATTGTCAAATCTTCAAGGATTCGACGCTTCCTTATGGAAAGCTACTTTGACATAGGATTAGCTGATAATCCAAGGGCTCGACTGAGCTTAAAGGATTCGGCCTATTCTATGGATTGCTGCTGTGACAGAGGATTGGCCGATAATTTTAGGATTCAGCCTTGTATTGTGGAATGCTGCTGTGACAGAGGATTGGCCGATAATCCAAGGATTCGACGGATCTTATAGGATTCGGCCTTTTATCATGGATTTGCTGCTTTGACAGAGGATTGGCCCATACTCTAAGGTTTCGGCCTTTCATTATGGATTTGCTGCTTTGACAGAGGATTGGCCGATACTCTAAGAATTCTGCCTATTCTATGGTATGCTGCTTTGTTGTAGATCGTCGGATCGTATAGGATTCGACCCTTTCTTGTGGAACGCTGCTTTGACAAAGGATCTTATACAATGCCGGTATGACCTGTATTCATAGTCAGTATATATGGTCATGATAAGGTGGCTTCAGCAGAGAATACAGGTGTTTGACGGCGAGTTGTCAGTCGCGATCTTGCTGATGAGCGTCGGTGTGCAGGTCGGCATTTGTGGTGTTCACCTCAGCAGAGTTGTCGAACTTAGAGCGAAAAAACTTGAACAAAGTCATGGGGGCATTGAACTACCCTCCAAATCTCAGGGGCAGACGGCTGGGGCGGTGTGACTATTAGCATGCAGAGTGTTCACCGCAATTTCCTTTGCTCATTCCCGGCCCCTGCAATGGCGTCAAAGCAGCGCCAAGAACGCCGCCGAGTCATGTTTTGTGTCCCGGAAGTCGCCGGGCAGGAGTGGTTTGCTGCGTAGATTGCAGCTAAACCAGTGTATTTGTGAGAACATGTCAGTTTTCGCATACTTTACAATGTTTGTCTTTGTAGTTTTGAACTTTGGTTGAAAAACACCTGCAACCACATAACAGCACCCGAGCATTGTGTCCAAACTTTTCGAAGGTGAGTTCAACACCCTCAGATTACTGTTTAATTGTTCATCTTGGCAGTTCTAGACCTGGATACAATCAAACAACGCAAATTCCAAACTTTACAATGACGCTCCCTAGCACAATCGCGGCCGTCATCTCGCCGTCAAACACCTGTATTCTTTGGACGATAACTTCAACAAAGCAGCGATCCATAGACTAGGCCGAATCCTATAAGATCCGTGGAATCCTTAAATTATCGGCCAATCCTCTGTCAAAGCAGCAATCCATAAGAAAAGGCCAAAGATTGGACGATCGACGAACAAGCAGCAATCCATAATACAAGGCCGAATCCCATAAGATCCGTCGAATCCTTAGATTATCGGCCAATCCTCTGTCACAACAGCAATCCATAGAATAGGCTGAATCCTATAAGATCCGTCGAATCCTTAGATTATCAGCCAATCCTTCATCAAAGCAGCAATCCATAAGAAAAGGCCGACGATTCGACGTTCGACGACCAAGCAGCAATCCATAATACAAGGCCGAATCCTATAAGATCCGTCGAATCCTTAGATTATCGGCCAATCCTCTGTCACAACAGCAATCCATAGAATAGGCTGAATCCTATAAGATCCGTCGAATCCTTAGATTATCAGCCAATCCTTCATCAAAGCAGCGAATCCATAATAAAAAGCCGAATCCTTAGAGTAACGGCCAATCCGCTGTCAAAGCAGCGAATTCTAATAAACGGCCGAATCCTATAAGATCCGTCGAATCCTTAGATTATTGCCTAATCCTCTGTCACAGCAGCAATCCATAGAATAGGCCGAATCGTATAAGATCCGTCGAATCCTTAGATTATCGGCCAATCCTTCATCAAAGCAGCAATCCATAGGAAAAGGCCGACGATTCGACGTTCGACGACCAAGCAGCAATCCATATTAAAAGGCCGAATCCTATAAGATCCGTCGAATCCTGAAATTATCGGGCAATCCTCTGTCAAAGCAGCGAATCCATAATAAAAGGCCGAATCCTCAGAGTATCGGCCAATCCGCTGTCAAAGCAGCGAATCCATGATAAAAGGCCGAATCCTTAGAGTATCGGCCAATCCTCTGTCAAAGCAGCATTCCATAATAAAAGACCGAATCCTAAAATGATCGGCCAATCCTCTGTTAAAGCAGCGAATCCATAATGAAAGGCCGAATCCTATAAGACCTGTCGAATCCTTAGACTATCAGCTAATCCTATGTCAAAGCAGCATTCCATAGAATAGGCCGAATTCTTTAAGATCCGTCGAATCCTTAGATTATTGGCCAATCCTCTGTCACAGCAGCAATCCATAGAATAGGCCGAATCCTATAACATCTGTCGAATCCTGAAATTATCGGCCAATCCTCTGTCAAAGCAGCAAATCCATAATAAAAGGCCGAATCCTATGACGTCACGAAAAGGTCATTTTGTGCTAAAATTCCTAAAACTCCTACGTTAGCCTAAATTACCCGATATACGTCGATTCAACAACATCGCAAGGCCCCCGGTAACGTAGGGCGCAACGTTCCTACGTTACCGCCGTTCTCCCAAAATCGCACGCAAGGTTGCTACGTTACCTCCCTTTTTTCAATGCCCACTTTTTTCAGCCTACGTTGCCAAACAGGAGGTATTTTGGGGACCGAGCGGCCTACGTTGGGAAATTGCAAGTAATTTAGGAACTCCGCGTGCTAAGCGTAGCAACCTTGCGGCCTAATCGTAGCAACCTTGCAAGCTATTTTAGCGATCTTGCATGCTACGCTCAGGCTCACGACGCCCTACGTTGGCCATGTCAGAGTCTACGTTGGCCATGTCGGAGTCTACGTTGGCCATGTCGGAGTCTACGTTGGCGATGTCAGAGTCTACGTTGGCCATGTCGGAGTCCAAAATACCCGTCGTTCCATCTACGTTGGCCATGTCAGAGTCTACGTTGGCATCGTCGGAGTCTACGTTGGCGATGTCAGAGTCTACGTTGGCCATGTCAGAGTCTACGTTGGCGATGTCAGAGTCTACGTTGGCCATGTCAGAGTCCAAAATACCCGTCGTTCCATCTACGTTGGCGATGTCGAAGTCTACGTTGGCATCGTCGGAGTCTACGTTGGCATCGTCGGAGTCTACGTTGGCCATTTCGGAGTCTACGTTGGCGATGTCAGAGTCTACGTTGGCCATGTCAGAGTCCAAAATACCCGTCGTTCCATCTACGTTGGTGATGTCGGAGTCTACGTTGGCCATGTCGGAGTCCAAAATACCCGTCGTTCCATCTACGTTGGCGATGTCGAAGTCTACGTTGGCATCGTCGGAGTCTACGTTGGCATCGTCGGAGTCTACGTTGGCCATGTCAGAGTCTACGTTGGCGATGTCAGAGTCTACGTTGGCCATGTCAGAGTCCAAAATACCCGTCGTTCCATCTACGTTGGCGATGTCGAAGTCTACGTTGGCATCGTCGGAGTCTACGTTGGCATCGTCGGAGTCTACGTTGGCCATGTCAGAGTCTACGTTGGCGATGTCAGAGTCTACGTTGGCCATGTCAGAGTCCAAAATACCCGTCGTTCCATCTACGTTGGCGATGTCGAAGTCTACGTTGGCATCGTCGGAGTCTACGTTGGCGATGTCAGAGTCTACGTTGGCCATGTCAGAGTCTACGTTGGCGATGTCAGAGTCTACGTTGGCCATGTCAGAGTCCAAAATACCCGTCGTTCCATCTACGTTGGCGATGTCGAAGTCTACGTTGGCATCGTCGGAGTCTACGTTGGCATCGTCGGAGTCTACGTTGGCCATTTCGGAGTCTACGTTGGCGATGTCAGAGTCTACGTTGGCCATGTCAGAGTCCAAAATACCCGTCGTTCCATCTACGTTGGTGATGTCGGAGTCTACGTTGGCATCGTCGGAGTCTACGTTGGCCATTTCGGAGTCTACGTTGGCGATGTCAGAGTCTACGTTGGCCATGTCAGAGTCCAAAATACCCGTCGTTCCATCTACGTTGGTGATGTCGGAGTCTACGTTGGCCATGTCAGAGTCTACGTTGGCATCGTCGGAGTCTACGTTGGCGATGTCAGAGTCTACGTTGGCCATGTCAGAGTCCAAAATACCCGTCGTTCCATCTACGTTGGTGATGTCAGAGTCTACGTTGGCCATGTCGGAGTCCAAAATACCCGTCGTTCCATCTACGTTGGCCATGTCAGAGTCTACGTTGGCATCGTCGGAGTCTACGTTGGCGATGTCAGAGTCTACGTTGGCCATGTCAGAGTCTACGTTGGCGATGTCAGAGTCTACGTTGGCCATGTCAGAGTCCAAAATACCCGTCGTTCCATCTACGTTGGCGATGTCGAAGTCTACGTTGGCATCGTCGGAGTCTACGTTGGCATCGTCGGAGTCTACGTTGGCGATGTCAGAGTCTACGTTGGCCATGTCAGAGTCCAAAATACCCGTCGTTCCATCTACGTTGGTGATGTCGGAGTCTACGTTGGCATCGTCGGAGTCTACGTTGGCGATGTCAGAGTCTACGTTGGCCATGTCACAGTCCAAAATACCCGTCGTTTCCATCTACGTTGGCCATGTCGGAGTCTACGTTGGCCATGTCGGAGTCTACGTTGGCCATGTCGGAGTCTACGTTGGCGATGTCAGAGTCTACGTTGGCCATGTCGGAGTCCAAAATACCCGTCGTTCCATCTACGTTGGCCATGTCAGAGTCTACGTTGGCATCGTCGGAGTCTACGTTGGCGATGTCAGAGTCTACGTTGGCCATGTCAGAGTCTACGTTGGCGATGTCAGAGTCTACGTTGGCCATGTCAGAGTCCAAAATACCCGTCGTTCCATCTACGTTGGCGATGTCGAAGTCTACGTTGGCATCGTCGGAGTCTACGTTGGCATCGTCGGAGTCTACGTTGGCCATTTCGGAGTCTACGTTGGCGATGTCAGAGTCTACGTTGGCCATGTCAGAGTCCAAAATACCCGTCGTTCCATCTACGTTGGTGATGTCGGAGTCTACGTTGGCATCGTCGGAGTCTACGTTGGCGATGTCAGAGTCTACGTTGGCCATGTCGGAGTCCAAAATACCCGTCGTTCCATCTACGTTGGCCATGTCAGAGTCTACGTTGGCATCGTCGGAGTCTACGTTGGCGATGTCAGAGTCTACGTTGGCCATGTCAGAGTCTACGTTGGCGATGTCAGAGTCTACGTTGGCCATGTCAGAGTCCAAAATACCCGTCGTTCCATCTACGTTGGCGATGTCGAAGTCTACGTTGGCATCGTCGGAGTCTACGTTGGCATCGTCGGAGTCTACGTTGGCCATTTCGGAGTCTACGTTGGCGATGTCAGAGTCTACGTTGGCCATGTCAGAGTCCAAAATACCCGTCGTTCCATCTACGTTGGTGATGTCGGAGTCTACGTTGGCATCGTCGGAGTCTACGTTGGCGATGTCAGAGTCTACGTTGGCCATGTCACAGTCCAAAATACCCGTCGTTTCCATCTACGTTGGCCATGTCGGAGTCTACGTTGGCATCGTCGGAGTCTACGTTGGCCATTTCGGAGTCTACGTTGGCGATGTCAGAGTCTACGTTGGCCATGTCAGAGTCCAAAATACCCGTCGTTCCATCTACGTTGGCCATGTCGGAGTCTACGTTGGCATCGTCGGAGTCTACGTTGGCCATGTCAGAGTCTACGTTGGCCATGTCAGAGTCCAAAATACCCGTCGTTCCATCTACGTTGGCGATGTCAAAGTTTGGACCAAAATGGTGTTCTCACAAGAGTCACGGGCATTGTCTTGGCACATAATTGTGTTGCATTACGTCTCTACTTGCTAACGACATCGCATCTTCCTTTCAGCAACACCTTCAAAACGACGCCGTGAACTCCTTTAAACGACAACATAAATAACACCGTAAACTCCTTTAAACAACCGTACCGTAAACTCCAGGAAAAAACCACCCGAACAGCAATCCAAATCTATCATCTATATACTTCTATCGAATCTATTCTTCTCCCTCGGCCAAATCAAAGTTCTTATCCCACGAAACGACTGGCTTTTTCTCAACACAATGCCCGAGTCGATTCCACTGAATGTTCAGAATCTTTTCCTGCGGGCCGGCAGGGATGGTGTTCCATTGGTCCATGAGATCTTGGTATCGCCCTAGAGCGTATAAGCATAAACAACTACTCATGAAAGCCAAGTATGTACTTACTTCTCCAAATATCACCTTCAAAATTCTTATTTGTGCTGATGGTTGGCAGTATCATAGACAACGCAAACTGAACCGCGGTCGCTGCAAGTACAAGACTTACTGCAGTCAATTTACCCTCACTGTAGAATAATACGTATGCCCGCCGCTGCGCCATCTTCTTGCCCATATCGAACAAGCTTCCTCTCAAGGTTTCGGTCAATGCCGGGTGGAGAAACATCTTCCGAGGATTCTGATACACGGATTGAATTAGCAGCCGTTTGTGGCATGACAGGACTGTAATGATATACTACCTCGTCGTCAAAATCCTTGTGGTGGAAGATGCAGCGCTCCGGATCGATTAGCTTTTCTATCAACTGGACCCTCTGCGAGGATTCTGTGTTGTGAAGGTCGTATTGTGTCTCGACCACAATTTTCGCAACCTTGATCATCTTGCCCCGGTAGTTGCTTTGTCGGTCCGCCAACTATATTTGTCAGTGGAATTGTCAGAGCTGAACTGTCAGAGCTGAACTGTCAGAGTGCTTACAGCCTTCAGGTCATTACTATGATAGACGCCTTCCATGGACGCATCCTTCAGACAGCTCAGAGCCAGGTCTTCAGAGTCGTCCGGAAACGGGTTCTGAGTCAGGATTCGCAACCGGAAAAAGTCACGTGCCAGTGGCCAAACTTGTTCCGCATCCTTGGACAAGTTTCCGACAACACGATGCTTCTTGGAAATTAAGCGCCCATTGTCCAGTTCCAGCTCTGACTCAGAGCTTCTCTTCCGCGGAACCTAGAACATTTAGTTCAACAATCTGTCAAAATGTTCAAATAACCTAGGTGTACGCCATGAGAATACCGGAACCGATGGAGATAAGCTTCTCCTGTCGGTGCGTCTTGTGCTACGGCTTTTTCTGGGCGGTGACCGAGGCACTTCTAGTTATATGGATGGGGCCGGGGCCGGGGAGCTGCCAATGTCGATCGGCAACGGAGACTGGAGAGACTGTGTAGTGGTGCGCCGTTTGTCCATTCTGTCGTAATGGTCTTCGTCCGACTCGGTTTGATCACCCAAAGGATCCGGGAGGTTGTCACCATCGATGTCGTCCGACGACGGCACCGGCGCAGTCTGTGTCAGAATTGATAGGGAGCCGGTCCTTTCTTTGTCATTACCCTTTGCTTGGGAAGACTTACCGGAAGACCCCCAAGAGCGATGTGGTTCAGCCGCAGGTTTAGCCGCCGGTTTAGCCGCTGGTTTAGCCGCCGGTTTGGATTTATTTTTTACGGCTCGTTGCCGTTGACTGGGCGGCTCCTCATCAGTCCACAGATCGCGGGATCTTTGTCGTTGAACTTGACTGTTGTTTGCAGGCATTGTGAAAGTCGGATGGATAGCAGAAATAGAAAAAAAGTACGGGGATGCAAGATTTTTTGGAGAACTCAGGTCCTCAGGGCCTCAGGGGGTGGTTATATATCACACACACCACTTCATTAGCATGCTGTAGGCTCCGAGAGCCACGCTGGCACACTCTGACGTGGGAAATTGCAGGCGGAGTTCCAGCTCTGACAAGTGACTAGAGCCAACTCGGACATGGCGAGTCTCAACACACTGCACGGGCACTCTGACAGTAGGTAATCGCAGGCGGAGTTCCAGCTCTGACAAATGACTAGAGCCAACTCGGACATGGAGAGTCTCAACACACTGCACGGGCACTCTGACAGTAGGTAATTACAGGCGAAGTTCCAGCTCTGACAAATGACTAGAGCCAACTCGGACATGGTAAGCTTAACATGCACGGCTACGCTGACAATTGGAGCTAAGTGTGAAGTATGTATAGGCGGTCAAAGCTTGAAGAAAGTATATGATTATTAGACAGACGTATGCTAATAGAGTTGTGGCACAAACAGTGCGATCTACACATAGGATATAGTAGTTGACAAAATTTTTCGAAATAGAACCTCTCTGGACCAGTATTGTGGACTTTTAATCTTCTTAGGAGTCGCATTCAACAGATTCACCCGTGTCTGAACCCCCAAAATCACTGTACCAAGATCCGAAGTCCGGATCCTGCTCTGTGGCTGCTTCCCTCCCTACATCCAATCCTTCTGCTTCTCTGGTCCATTTCCACGTCCGCCATTGGTTATACTTATTCCTTTGCCATTGGATACGGGATCTCTCAATTTCCTTCTTCCGGGCCCAGATGCTACCTCGTGAATCATCTGATGATGTTGAGACACCCTGCCCCCAGCCACACTCCTCCTCTTTGACTTCGCTCTCCTTGCTGTCTATGGATTCCTGGCCCAGGCACCAGGCACGATCCGACTGGTTGAGCAAATCGAGAACGGCAACAAAGTTATGATGAACCCATGACTCTTCGGAATTGGGTTCAGAAGCTTCAGTGCAAGCGGCCTCTGAAGTAGGCGGCGAAGGACAAGTTCCATGGCCAAATGTTGCAACCTCTAGACAGTTTGTGGACAATTCTGTACGGAATTAGTTTCAGGTATATGCAATGATTCCCGGGTCACCTACGATTGTGGTTCATTGTGACGATTTCGGAGGGTGTGTACAGCTGTATGTTGTACAAATCTTGCAAGATTCCACTGTGCTTTTATCTCTTGAATAAACGTCGACAAGCGGCAGGATATTTCTGCTTTACAAACTCCCGACGTCAGTGAATGGCAGAGTCCGAGTGTCAGGTCGTGACCGACGCCTCAATTGGACTAGTGTCGGCAACCCCGAATCTTGTGGCCGAGCAACCACGCTTGAGGCGGTAGGTGCGAGCTGCATGTATGGCATGCTAAGCCACGCTGGGTAAAGTTCAACTGCGCAGTAATGTCACTGTTATCGAGGTTACCGCGGTAGGGGGGCCGTGCGTGTCAGAGGTGACACGTGGAATGTGGTGGTCGACTGTTGCTGCCTGTCAGAGTCGACTCTTGCTGCCTGTCAGAGTCGACTGTTGCTGCCTGTCAGAGTCGACTGTTGCTGCCTGTCAGAGTCGACTCTTGCTGCCTGTCAGAGTCGACTCTTGCTGCCTGTCAGAGTCGACTGTTGCTGCCTGTCAGAGTCGACTCTTGCTGCCCGTCAGAGTCGATTATTCCCGCTTGTCAGAGTCGATTATTCCTGTCTGTCAGAGTCAGAGTTGATTCTCAATATTTGTCAGAGCTGATTCGATATAATTGAAGTTTAAGGATGCGTGTGTCACGGCGCATGGATGTTTCATACTCCGATCATATAGCAACCTTGCTGCAAACATTAGTGCGTATGGACCAAATGAGCCGCTCCAATGTGTTTTAGAGACAATCTCTATTTGTATCTAACAATTACAGAATGACCGGTATATACACAACCTTTTACTTTATAATAAACAAAACTCCATATACGCAACCTTTTACTTTATAATAAACAAAACTCCATATACACAACCTTTTACTTTATAATAAACAAAACTCCTCAAAAGATGCATCCTAAATACTCCGCAGATGTTGCTACCCAACCCTCTAAAACGACCTTAAAACTCCAGGACAAAGACAAACAGCAGAATACAGACAAAGGAGACCGAAAACAAAACCGACAGAGAGACCGACAAGAAGACCGACAAGGAGACCGACAAGGAGACCGACAGCGAGACAGACAGGGAGACCGAAGAGGAGGAGACCGACAGCGAGACCGACAAGGAGGAGACCGACAGCGAGACCGACAAGGAGGAGACCGATAGCGAGACAGACGGGGAGACCGAAGAGGAGACCGACAGCGAGACCGACAGCGAGACCGACGGGGAGACGGACAGGAAGAGAACTGTTCCAGGAGACTGAGGGTTGCTGGCTTAATTCTTCTTGCCAACAAACCTGTTGTAAATGTCCTCCCCACTGAGACCTTTGCCGCTTTCACCAGCATCTTCCTGCATCTTTTTCAGAATGCCCAATGCAATGTGTGTGGGATTGGCCCGCTGTTTGAGGGTCTCCTCGTGTTTGGCATCCGAGGAGTCACTGTTGATAAGCCTCAGAGTCGTTTGAGACTTTGTTTGTCCGATTCGGCGGACACGAGACCATGCCTGGGTCTCCTGTGACGAGGAGTTTCCAAGCTCCATCAGAACTGTGTTGCAACAGTCCTCATGAAGGTTTAAACCTTCATTGCTCGTTCGATAGGAGAGATACAGCACCTGTGTCTGTCCACCGGGTCGGTTGAAGTCTTCCTGCAAAGCCTTTCGCTTTGCAGCCGTCATCGCTGCCGGCATTCTCTTAGCTTTGGAGCCAAGTAGCCGGAGGAACTGCTCTACAAACCACTGCGGTAGTGGCCAATAGGTCCAGAGGATCACCTTTTTGTAGGGTCTTCTCTGGTGCAACTTGGCCATGTGCCACATGAGCCATTTGAGTTTCGGCGATCCAATGGCCATGGAGACCGCCACCTCATTGTTTGTCATTGTCCGGACTCGTGAGGACGGGAAATGCCCTGCAAACTCAGGGTATGTCTCCAGGAAGATCTTCAGGCACTTCCGGACCTGATCCACATCAGGATCCCAGCTGGAGTACACAGTGTCCAACAAGACCTGATGGGTCTCGGGGTCCATCATTGACCAAGGTCCTAGAACTGGGGCCATGGCGACTATCCGGATGTACCGGTATGCCCGCTGTGGATTGTTGCCCATATGTCCCCGGAAGACAGTATCGTGGATGGGCTTGTCGGTCGCATCACACGGAAGGGCCTCTGTCCGGATTTCCATTGCCGGCACTTTCAAGATCGTCACGTCAGAGTCGAATGGGATCCTGGAATCCATGCTGCGCATAAGCATGACACTCTCCAGGAAGTGCCCCAATCGATCTGTGAGGATGGCCTGCAGACGGTCCAGATCCTCTTGCCACTCGACGAGGCCGTCATCGGAATCGGCATCCTGGTCGGGCCCATCAGGCTGCTGGATCTGGCGTTCCTTGATCCAGTCCTGCAAAGCGCTGCAAGTGTCGGCATCAGGTTGCAGATGTCTGTCCCATGCCTTCAGCGTACAGTGCACCAGAGATCCTTTGGCTATCACCTCTGGGTCGTACACGATGGTCTCCGAACCTTCAACGAATTCAAGTCTGTTGTCGGCAGCCGTCGGGTCGATCCAGACGTTGGCTGCATTGTCTCGCAGCATCTCCGGCCGTTCCAGGAACTTGCACACCCAGCGCAAGTCTTCAACCTTCGTCGTGATTGGCGTGGCTGACAAGAACCAATGCGTCTTTGCCTCAAAGGATTGAAGGTACCTCCAAAAGTCTTTGTGGCCAGAGGTAGCCTTTCTGGCACCGGCACCATTGTGTCGATGCGCCTCATCAATCACGATCCGGCTGAATTCGGGCCGGACACCTTTTTCCTCCCACCAAAGTCGAAAAGGAGGAGCTTTGCGTTTTCCTGGCTCCTTTGGTGGAAGGAACCGGCTTTTCTTCCAACGGGCTTTCAATGTCTCCACGGTTGTCACGACGACCCTCAGATGCTCGGGCGCTGAGCATTTCGACCAGGAAAGGCGCAAATCATAGTCTCCATGATGCTGCAGCACCGTGTGGCCTGGTGCATCCCTTCCGATCGCTGCCATCCATTCTATAACCATCTGTTTCGGACAGATGATCAACGTCGCATGCGGAAACTTCATGCGCCTCTCGCTGAGTGCGGCTTCTTCGTCGAATTGGGTGGCTTGAAAAGCTATCAGCCCAATTGTCTGTAGAGTCTGTTGGGAAAAATGTTAGCCGTGGTCTAATGAACAAGCAATAAGGAGCATATGTCAGAGCCCTCGTCAGAGTCAAAGTCAGAGGCAAAGTCAGAGCCCATGTCAGAGTCAAAGTCAGAGGCAAAGTCAGAGCCCATGTCAGAGTCAAAGTCAGAGGCAAAGTCAGAGCGCATGTCAGAGTCAAAGTCAGAGGCAAAGTCAGAGCCCTTGTCAGAGCTCTCCAAAGTCGAGGAGGGGACGACAAATATCAGGAAAATGTTAAACTTACTTTGCCTACACCGCAGTCGTCCGCCAACAAACCGCCGCGGACAGGTCCATCCTCCTGTTGCACCATCCAGTTGATGCCAACTACTTGGTGAGCCATGGGGGTTTTGGTTGCTATCCACGGCACCTTCCCATCGATGCCAACCCCCAGGTTGAGCATGGCTTCCTCGACATTCTCACGTTGGAAACGAATGTTCTCCATCATGCCGCTCACTGCGTTTGCAACAACTTCCTCCTCTTCCTCCTCCGTGACATCGTTCACCGGCCTCTCAGGTATGGCAGGAGCAAGGTCCTCAAGTTCTGGAGGTTGACCGGACTCGTCATCTGTGTTCCTATGGGAGCCGTTGTCGCCTGGATTTTTATCGGCGTCCCCCATGACCGTATCACCGTCACCATCCTTGTTGACCTGGGGGTGCTCTGTCTGCCTGACATCGATGGACGCAAACAGATTTCGACAGATTCCGGTGCTCCACATAGCATATCGCCATGTTTCTTGGTCCCGGAGCTCAATTGGCCGAGAGAACTTGTATTGAGGAAAGAGCAGGCTCTCTTGTTCAGAACCATGACTTGTCACCATGAGTCTCTCAATCTCCCAGTTCCAGTCATCGAGATGGAAGTATTCGTGAATAAACTGGCACAATTTGGCCAGGGACCATTCTTCTTCGCGGCGTTCCACGTGGGCATGAAAATACGTTATCAGAGTCTTTCCGTATATATGTCTGTAGGCCTCTGGTTCCGGTTGATCTCCCAACGTCAGCAACACGCTGTGTATCACCTTCCGATCTGGTTGACCCGAGCGCTTTGCAGCGGGCTGGTTCTCAGCATCCGGAGACGTACGAGGCCGCTTGTCAGAGGTGGTCGGAGGATTTGGCCGGTTGACCGGTGTCCAACTAGGTATCTGCATGTCTTTTTTGTTAATCTCACTAGTAGGTGCTTTCACGTTGCTGGTAAACTTACTGCCAGATGTATTCACGGCCTGCCCAGTGGTAGGCCCTGCTGTAGTAGTTCCACTTGGCCGGGGGTGTGGCGGTGTATGTGTCGGCACCACAGTGGGAGTGGTCACCACAGTGGGCGTGGGCACTACAGTGGGAGTGGGCACTACAGTGGGGGGCACAGTGGGCGCCCCATGTGTGGTCGTACGGTTATCCTGTGTCCTGCGTTTTGCACAGGATAGGGAGCGTTGAGCCCATATTATGTCGCTTGATATTAGGTCGTTTGGATCTGGTATTCTCATAAATACACGCTCCGCTGCGCACAAACGAACTAATATCCGCACGTATTCCTATTGATATCAGTTAGCACAGTTCAATGACATTGAATAGGAGATATATACTTCGTTTACACTATCTGGCCGCGGGGGGTTTGAGGTGTACCAGTATTGCCCTCTATCGAAAGTTCTGACCGCTATCGTTTGGGCTATGATATTCTTCGGTTTGTTCGCAATAGCAGCATGTGTCGTTGCCCATACAGTCAATTCTTGAAGGGCAGTTGTCATTCCCGGGGATCTTAAGTATGCCAGGGTTTCTGGTTTAGACCTCTCGTAACCCTTCTCGATTTGCTCAATGGTCCAGTTGGCGACTGGATTGGCTGGTTCTCTCCGGTTGCGCCGGTGGATCGCCATTGTATGTGTATGTGCAAAGTGACTACGAAATTCAGAGTCAGCAAATGTCAGAGGTGGTAGTAGACAGTCAGAGCGGGCACCCTGTCAGAGTGGGCACCTTGTCAGAGTCAGAGTGAATAGAGTCTCTCCTAGGAGTGAACAGTTTTGTCAGTGCAGTTGATCAAAGTCGTGAGAGTAGATTCGAAATGTGTCAAAGTAAACTCGGATGTAAATGTTGCAGTGTAAGATCGAAGCTGGAGTAATGACGTCCGACTCACCGAGGGAAACCTCCAGATTTATACATTTCGATATATCCTCAAAATGAGGCTACGTCTATACTAGCAAACCCAAGTTGCGTCGAAATGGCTGGCCAAGCCACTAAGTTGAGCAGGCAACTAGAATCAAACTTACTCACTGACATGGCATCCCCTGTCAATACCTGTCAATTTACGATACAACCATCAAACAAACAATGCTCGGAATGTCAGACTTCCACATCAAACATTGAAACCACAATGGCGAGTGGCTATAAACACTGCGATTACTGCTTCCGGCGGTTTGCTAATCAAAAAGACCTCTCATGTCACCTGCGGTCGAAACATCTGAGCAGACTACAAACCAGTTTGACTCACAAAAGAAACTCCCCCAGAACGATCACCTACATAGAACCTGATCACGAACCGGACAACGAACCTATTCTTGACGCGACTAGTCCTATTGTACCTGTGACTCGAATATATCCCGGTGCGGCTCTACCAATCGACGACAGTGTTCTCACGCCCCTGGATGAAAGGCCAGAATGGAACCCACTTGCTACATTCGAAACTGTGGAGCAGTGGCATCTTGCACGAGCAAGCGTCGAGCGGAATTTGACCAAAACTTCAATAGATTCATTGATACAGGTTCACCTCATCAACGAACAAGCTCAGACCCCATCAGTAGACTTCCTCCGTGGCGTCATAAGGCGGATGCCAGAACGCGACACGATGCCAGTAGAGTGGCAACAGTCTACGATTGAACTGAATGGAGAATCCCGCACTTATTGGTATCGTTGTCCAATGGCCGCAGTACGATATATTATTGGCCATGAACCGTTTGCCAAACACATGCGATACGCGCCGGAAATCTCAAGAGATTCTCAGGGGTGTAGAGCTTATTCGGAGATGTGGACAGGGAAATGGTGGAATCCCGCACAGGTGGGTACAAAACTTGCTCTCTGTTTGTTTAAGGTCAGGTCTCCCCTGTAATGCACTCTATGTCAACAGACCTCAATAGCCTCTGCAGGAGGCCTGTCATTCAATGGCCTCTGACAAGCTTGAGCTCTGACTTTGCCTCTGACTCTGACTTTGACTCTGACATGGGCTCTGACTTTGCCTCTGACTTTGACTCTGACTTTGACTCTGACAAGGGCTCTGACAAGGGATCTGACGAGGGCTCTGACTTTGCCTCTTATGCACACACATTCAAGCGGTTGAGACCCGAGCTGATCTACGTTGACAGAGACATGTTCCAGAAGGAGCGATGATTGTACCAATCATACTTAGCAGCGACAAAACAGAGTTGTCAGCGGGTAGTGGTGACCAGACAGCTTACCCACTATATTTGACAATAGGAAACTTGGCCAAAGCCCAACGGCGGGCTGTTAGCACTAACAGCATTGTCTTGATAGGCCTACTGCCAAATCCTGCTGGACATGATGCTGGAGATCATTGGACCAAGCGACAATACCATGCCGCAATGACAATAATACTCCGGAGCCTGCAGGAGCCGTCCCACAATGGAACAAACATAGTCTGTGCAGACGGACGCACCCGGCTTGGTTATCCTAGAATAGCTTCATTTGTGTCCGATTTTCCTGAACAGACACTTTTCACCTTGACTGTCTACATGTGGTGCCCACGTTGCGAGCTGGACCCGGAAAAGTTCCCAGGCTTGGACCAAACGGCTATACCTAGAACGACAGAACGATATGCTGGCCTTAGTATAGATCAATGCCACAGAAGAGGGAAATGGAAATTTGAACCGGATTTCAGCTTAGCCGCAGGGCACAAAGGGTTCGAGCCTTACAAGTGCATTCACCCTGACCGGTTACATCAACTTTTAACTGGTACATTCAAACGGCACGCATGGAATTGAGCGATACGATTTCTCAGTGATAAGCTAGGCAAAGAAGAAGCCCTTCGGCAGATCGATGAGAGGTTCCACGCAATACCCCATTTCACAGGTCTGCGTGCCTTTGGTAAAGGCTGCATAACCAAGGTCAAGCAATTCACCGGCGCTGAGTATAAAGATATGTTGAGGGTTTGGATTCCGGCTCTGGCACCACTATTTACAGGATACCCCCAACATATAACCTTCATGCGTCATCTCACGGATTTCATACTTATAAGTGGCTATCATCAGCATACCGAGGATACCTTAGGTTATTTAAAAGAGGCATTGGATGTGATGGCAGCCGGTATGCATCTATGAGCCCCTTATCGCAACAGTACAAATACTACTGGAGATGACAGCAACGTTAAGGTTCCCACTATGCATGCCATGAGCCACTATATTGTATGTATACAAGATATGGGCTCATGCGACAACACCGACACAGAAGCTTTCGAGGGTGCACACCACTGGATGTGTAAGCTGGCGTATAGAGCCAGCAATAAAGTCAACTATGTCGTACAGATGTTAGCGTGGGAACAGAGACTTTTCTACACCAAATCCCGACTGTCCGTTCTACGACATATTCTGAAAGAGAAACCTACCAGTCGTCATGCGGACTTGTGCTTGCGCATGCTTATCAACGAACCTATGCTCCCTAAAGCCATTGCGGTGACGGCTTTGATTGAAATCAGCCACGGTCGACGTCTCAAAATAAGCACTCTGACATTTCATAAGCTCAGCTTGGACGTATTCACAGAAGGTCTAGCCAATCATTTCAAATATCTGGCTGACAAACATCCGGAACATTTGGGGCCACTGTTACGTCGCAAGAGAGCGGACGCCAGATGGTGGAAGACTCAGAAAGTCCGTCGGGGCACTGGCCTATGTTGTGTGTCGGAGAGTGTCAACGAGGATACTGGAATTCGACAGGAGTTTGCTAGATGCACATCGTCGTGGCGCAATAGCAATAAACGATACGATTATGTGATGTACTCAGGGACGGTAGGCAAGGCAGACTCAAGAATCAGTGCAGAAGGACTCCGATTTGGCCAAATAATATCAGTATTTCGCATTGCTGATCAAGTGTCTGCTATTCATCAAGGTTTTTCCACAAGGATCGTCCATCATGATATTGTTTTCTTAAGACGTCTTGAGTTGGTCAATAGTGGGCATGTCAACAAGGCGCATAGGATGGCATCCGTCCAAAGGGTTGCCAGAATAGACCGTGGAACATCCAACGAATATATCGTTTTGCCTGTTGCTGTCATACTCCGTCCCGCCCATCTTGTTCCTACTGGCACTCCAGGCAAATATTTTATCAACAACTATATCTCGCTAGAGTTTTACAACACGGTATATTAAGTTTTACCGTGTATGCTCGGCAGGACACGCGGAGACCACGGCCGGCATCGGAGTTGCTGTCAGAGTGGGCGTCAGAGTCGTTGCTGGAATAGATGTCACAGGCGTTGGCAGGGTCGACTCTGAATCAGAGTTGCTGTCAGAGTTGCTGTCAGAGTGGGCGTCAGAGTCGCTGCTGGAATAGATGTCACAGGCGTTGGCAGGGTCGACTCTGAATCAGAGTTGCTGTCAGAGTTGCTGTCAGAGTGGGCGTCAGAGTCGCTGCTGGAATAGATGTCACAGGCGCTGGCAGGGTCGACTCTGAATCAGAGTTGCTGTCAGAGTTGCTGTCAGAGTGGGCGTCAGAGTCGCTGCTGGAATAGATGTCACAGGCGCTGGCAGGGTCGACTCTGAACCAGAGTTGCTGTCAGAGTTGCTGTCAGAGTGGGCGTCAGAGTCGCTGCTGAAATAGATGTCACAGGCGTTGGCAGGGTCGACTCTGAATCAGAGTTGCTGTCAGAGTGGGCGTCAGAGCTGATGTTATACAGCAATCCGTCGAATCACTAAGTGCTGTATACAATCCACCAGTCTTTGGCTATATACGTGATATAGCCAAAGACGCGATAATTGATGTTGGATCGAACGCCGTGTACGACGGCGGCGAGGTGGTTTCTGTATATATAGTCTCTAATAGCATAGTTAGCATAATAAACCGCTGAATAAGCGCTCAAGTTCCACTGAATCAAAGAATCTGTAAACCATCGCGAGATCGAAAACCATCGCGAGATGCTTCCCAAAACCATCTCGAGATCGAAAACCATCGCGAGATCCAAAACCATCGCGAGATCCAAAACCACCGAAACAGTGCTAAAGAATGCTATAGAACTTTATTATGGAGTGCTATGGAGTGCTGAAGAATGGTATTGCTTCTACGGACTTATTGTAAAAAACCTCAGTCGCTAAGTTGGCCTACGGACCAGTATAGAGTGCTAAGGGCTGCTACGGGACGCTAATGCGGCTACGCGTGCTAATCGGAAAATCGACCTTTTGGTGACGGAGATCAGTCGAATCCTTAGATTATCGCCTAATCCTCTGTCACAGCAGCAATCCATAGATTGGCCGAATCCTGAAATTATCGGCCAATTCTCTGTCAAAGCAGCGACCCGTAATACAAGGCCGAATCCTATAAGATCTGTCGAATCCTTAGATTATGGGCCAATCCTCTGTCACAGCAGCATTCCATAATAAAAGGCCGAACCCTATAAGATCCGTCGAATCCTGTGAATATCCCGTATATAGTATAGATAGCATGGCATAGTTAGCATAATACATCCGCCAAATAAGCGCGCAAGTTGCACTGAATCAAAGAATCTGTCAACCATCGCGAGATGCTTCCCAAAACCATCGCGAGATCCAAAACCATCGCGAGATGCTTCCCAAAACCATCGCCAGGTGCTTCCCAAAACCATCAGGAGGTGCTTCCCAAAACCATCGCGAGATTCAATACCACCGAAACAGTGCTAAAGAATGCTATGGAACTTTATTATGGAGTGCTATGGAGTTCTATAGAATGGTATTGCTTCTACGGACTTATTGTAAAAAACCTCAGTCGCTAAGTTGGCCTACGGACCAGTATATAGTGCTAAGGGCTGCTACGGGACGGTGATTCGGCTACGCGTGCTAATCGGAAAATCGACCTTTACGTGACGCAACAATCTACCAGAAAATGACCAGCCCAAACAACGATCAGCAAATGGCTGAAGCCTTGGAGGAGATGTTGGTAAAATCTGAGCAACCGCATTGGGAACCATCATTTTCTTTCGAACTGCCAACCGACCCAGACGATTTCGACAGTGGATGGAGAGCTTAACAAGTCACGTATTATACGGGTCCTCCACCCCAAAAATACCAACCTCCTAAATTGGTATGCCTCGTTAGTGTTGACGAAGGTTCAGGGGAAGACCTACCTGATGCACCTGTATTCTCGCATCAGGAAAAACGTCCTCAGAAACAGGAAAGAAAAACTGGACCGTACTAGGTTGGCACCTTACCAACCAGGAAGACGAAGAAGCCGGTTGCCATCAAGACAGGCATACCAGGCGCCAGCAGGATGGGTTACGGTACAGGCATTATGGAACGGCCTAAAGAATAGGAAAAATGACCCTATGGCCACCGACGGAATGCACCAAATCATTCGATCACTAGGCAACATCAGGAAGAAATCCGTTTAATTATTAGTCGTCTGGACGACTTGGGCGACTTAGGCGACTTGGGCGACTGCGGAGCATATCGAACAAAAATGCCCGCGTAGCGAAGTGGGTTGCGATGGAAACGCTCCCGTGAACTGGCCTGCACGCCGTTGTGTGCCGTCAAACCCCTTTAACTCACCGTAGTGCCGGTGAAATACACCGCATGTGGGTCGCTTACAGGGCGCAACCCGTAATACCGGTAGCTTCATGGATAGCGCCGCACAGGCCTTGCGCTCCCCTGAACAACGCCGCATGCGAGTAGCTTCCACGGACTACCTCGCCTGCAGGTCTGTGCCGTCAATCCAATTTAACTCACCGTAATTTCCGTGAGATTCACCGCCATACCTGTAGTTTCACGGACAGCGCTGCACAGCTCGGCAACTCCCCCTCTTTGGCCTGCCTGACGCGACAGTTCATGGCAGTTAACCGGAAAGACGGCGAATATCACCGGAACATCGGTTCGTGCGGGTTATATCGTTGAAGCTACGATACATGAGGGTTCTATCGTTGATGTTGCGATACATGCGGGTTCTATCGTTGGAGTTGCAATACATGCGGGTTCTATCGTTGAAATTGCGATACATGCGGGTTCTATCGTTGAAATCGCAATACATGCGGGTTCTGTCATTGAACTTGCGATACACGTCGCTGTCACTTAACCAAGCATTTCCACATTTGCAGTAGTAAAATCCTGTATTACTATTACCATTCACCAAATTTAACTTCTATATGACAACATCGCGGCTGAACAGCGCCGTAATTCGCGTAAAAAACACCAGAACGCCCGTATGAAACTTCCACCCATCTAAATAACCGTCATCTAAAACAATCTAGAACGCCTCAACAAAAAATAAACAGGAAAAGAAAACAAAACACCGTCTACAGTAGTTGCACCTGGCTCGGTTCACTCGGGTCTTGACTGCCAGAGTCTTCAATTAGACTGGAGTCCCGGCGATTTTCACCGGGACCTCGTCGCCGACTCGGGGGCACAACTGGGTCATCGTCATTGTCAATCTCTGTAGCAGTACCGTCGAAACTCAGACCTAAGTCGGGAAGTGGTGGTAGGTCATCTTCAGGGTTTTCACCGTGATCATCACCGTCTTCACCGTTGGAATCACCGCCATATTCATTGTCTTCTTCGTCTTCATCGTCGATCTCGTCATCTTGTAACGCATTGACGCCTCGCGTAACCCGCTTCACCTCATCTTGTACTATCAAATGCTGATCCTGATCGCGCATATGCTTGGTAGACGGAATGACGAGAGCCGTCATGTCGGCCTCATCCTCAGGTGTAGCTTTGTAAGGCGCGGCAGTCTTCAACACTTTGGTCTTTGGTTGTAGCATTGTGGTAAGATGTGCCCTGACGTTCTCGATGATCTTGTCTTTGTACCACTGCTGCAAACCGCTATAGGTTGCACAGAAACGGTGCATGTGTGCTTCTCAAATATCAGACATTTCCCGTGAAATTGACCGTCAGATAGGTGAATAATACGTACGCGTGATAGATTTGCGGGTGAACTTCGGGACTTTGCCACTCTCGGTTGTTTCAATCTTTGTATACAGCGCCCAAAATAAGGCACTTGAGATGAAGCATACAAAATTCCCGCTGATATTCTTCAAGATCAGATCGGGGTCGTTGTAACCCCTCGAGCGGCTTGTCATGCAAAAATGAATGTGAATGAGATTGGTGATCGCGGAGATCGTGAACCGCATTGTCGCCGTCTAAACCAGTAATTACAACCACATTCAAAGTGAAAAACACGGTAATTAGCAATGTACACACCTCGTACTTCGTTTCATGACAGGTGAAACGATCATTCTCCAACAAGTATTGGATCCTGGCTCGGAGAGGTTCCACCTCCAAACCGTGTAATCTGTACAAATCATCAAGGTTCGCCCTTGCTCTGTGAAGCACGTGAGAGCGCGCACTCGCCTGCGTTTGTTTCATCTGAGCGTTTGCAATTGTCAGTTCCAGTTCGCCGGACTTGTGGTGAATAGCACGGGGAAGTATACCGCTCTCATGACCTCTTTGGTCAATTCAGACTGCCGATTGGCATCTGCCCGAGCTTTGTTCCAGACGGTTTTACAGATGTTGTCGAACTTATTGGGTTCCGGAAAAGAATCAACGAACGTAGTATGTTTCCATATCCGCTTTTGGGCGAGACTCACGATGTCCATTGTCGGTTTATCGTCAGATACCATTATTGACCGTGATTTTCGCTTGTTTTCTGTGATATTACTGTCACTGTCACTGCTCGAATCTTCCATTGTGACAGGGTCGGAATGAAATTGCATCGCGGTTTCTGAAGATGTAGTAGACAAAAGCGATGCAGAAGAAAAGGATTGCATCATTGGGGTTGGTTGCGATGGGATCTGAGGGGTTGTTGGTGAATCGAACCGGAATGTTGGTGTCGTGGGCTGTGTATCCGGCCTTAAGTGAGTCTGAGAAAGCTGCCAGTCTTCAGGAGGCTTTGTGTGCGTGGACACCTGTGTTGTTAGAGCGGGTTGGGCTTGGCTGCTGCTACTTGCCTGTGCGATCTGCGTACCCAGATTGCTTGATTTACAGCGAATTTCAGCGGTTGATCCCTTTTTTGATACCTTGTGTTGCGCGTTGCGTGCAACGTTAGCTGTGGATTTTTTCTTGTTGAGTTTGGGAGGCATTCTGAAAGCAAAAATTGGAATAAGCAGAAGATGTCGGGGGAAGATTGTGGGTCCAGGGAATGAGCAGGAGATGACCCCTTTTCACGGGAAATTCACCGTCTTTACGGTGAATTTCGCCGTAAAGTGGTCGGACCCTCATTGACAGCAAATTGCCAGCGGGTCAGACACATCAGCGTGGTTGCAACTTGCCACCTTCCCGGTCGACCATAGCTGTATCTTGGGACTGATGTCAAGGCTTGAAAACCGAACTTGGCATCCAAAATTGTGTGAATGTCAACGGCGTACATATGCAACTTCACGATATATTTGGTAGTACAGCTTGTTTGAAGAGGTGAATGTCACCGTAAACTCCGTCAATTGTACGGTGTCAGAACTGTCTATGACTACTTCAAAAAAACAAAGAATACAATATGATGCAATGAAAGAAATGAATATTCGAAACAAAGAATATACTATAAAACTTGAAGACAAACAACCAAAACAGAACGCCATATCCTCAGGACCAGATAAAACAAGACAAACAACCAAAACAGAACGCCATATCCTCTCCTCAGGACCAGCCGAACAACCAAGAACCCGAACTTGGACCGGCACCAGAATCACCGGAATGATGAATTCTCGTAGTATCTACCCACGTAGATTCACCAGAGCCACGACCAGCACCACCAGAGGCATCGGCGTCACCAGCTGAACTTACCATCAACCTACTGGTGAATTTCACCGGAAAAGTGGTGTGGTTCACGTACCTACAGATGTCCGATCATTCTCAGGCGACGGATCCTCAGAGGGAAAATCTTCGAACTGCGGCGGCAACTGCGGCGGGAAAAAGACTTGAACCGGCGGCATTCAAAGATCTCTGCCGGGGGCTGGCTTGGACCGGCGGCATTCTCGACGACCTCCGGCTCCGGCAGGGGCTGGCTTGAACCTGCGTGTTCAAGTGAGGCACTCCTCTGCTGCGGAGGCGAGCTTGGCGGCGTGCTGTCTCGTCGCGCGGAAGGCGCCGGCTCAGGGCGAGACCGCTTCCTGTCCGCGATCACTTCTAAAGTACAATATCAGCGTATAATTCACCGGAAAGACAGTGAATCTCACGTACTCGTATCCGGCGTTCGCATCCTTCTGAAGAGGTTGTCTGCCGTCACGTCCAGCACAAAGGGGAGGTCGCTCTGCCGCTCTTCTTCGGAGATCGGATGATCCCGTCGATGGCGGAGATAGTCGCCGTTTTTGCGGCCGAGCTCAACCCACAGCCGCTTCTCCCTAAGCTGCGTCGACAGCGGCATGCCCGCCTGCCAACACGACTCGCCCGCCAAGCAGGGCATGTTCGTCATGCCGTGCTTTTGGGCTTGGGCGCGGCATACCCGCGCCACGCGAAGATCATCTTCCAGCCGCTCCGCCATGATCTCCTTCCACTTTGCCAACGACTTGATCGTGGACGGCGCCCGGAACCTCTTCTCTCCCCGCCGGAACTGCTCCGCAAAGAGCATCTCCGGCTCCTCCTCATACACCGACATGGTGTTATCCGCCTCCAGCACGTAGTCGGCCCGCCGCAGGTGGTCCGCGACGCTGCGCGTCGGCGAGTTATCCCGCTTGTCGGGCGACTGCCGGTACAGAATGGCCATGATGGCCACCGGCTCATAGTCGGCCGCGCGCAGCAAGGTCGACAGGCTGTCGCGGTCGGTGACCGGCATGACCGTCCGGAAGTGCGGGTTCTGGTCGGTCGGCGGCTCCCGCGTCGCACCGTAAAAGCGGCGAATTTCGCCGCTATTCAGTGCGCGGGATGCGTCCGCGCGGAGGTAGAGGCCCTGGAAGTGGACAGGGCGGTCCAGAGTCACTGTCGTACAGTGATTCGAATAATGATTCCAGTCGTAACCATCATTCATGCCCTCTTCCAGGTAGTGGCCCCTGTCGTCGGGCCGGCAGTCGCGCTCGAGCCTTTTCCGCTTGTCATCCTTGGCGTTGTGGGCGGCAGGAGCCACGAACACCAGTTGGATCGTCACCGTCCCAGGCTCGTCGGACGGTTCCTCACCGGCGAAATTCACCTCCTAGACGGTGCCAGTTGCCTTGCTCGGCATCTCGATCCTTGGCCGCTTGAGAGCAGGGCCGGCTGAGGAATTTGTCAGAGCGATGCGCGCCTTCGCCTTGTTGACGTTCAACAAAACGTCGCTGATGTAGGCGTCCACCATTTGCCAGGCCTCTACGGCCGCTGCACTTGCGCGAGGTAGGGACAGCGCTTCCTGGTAGAGCGGTCTAGTCCCGGCGAATTCCGAAAGGGAGAAAAACAAGTCCAGGAACTCATTCCTTTGACCTTGGCGGATTCCAGTGATATTCAAGACGAAGATGTACGGTTCGAGCTCTTGCCGGCGAGCTAAGGACACCTTTTTGGTCATTCGAAAATACTTGTTCCTTTCGGTAGCGGTAGGCTTGGACGGCGACATAATCACGGTAAAGGAGGTGAATTAAACCGGATGCGCTGTATTACGGTTAGCAGCTGCAAAGAAAAGGAATGGGAGATGAATATAGCTAAGCTTACTGAAGATAGTGGCACTAGTAGGCGAAAAACACCGGAAACGTGGTGTTATAGACGAGTATTGACGTTATAAGAGTAGTACGCTCGGGCTAGAGTTGTTATACATATGTACACATCTTTTATATCTACCCTTCATTCATTGTTACCCTGCCTGAACAGTACCCTCCATTTCATATACCACCCATTCCAAGAACGGTTTTAGTATGGGAGGTAGCAACGCAACGCGGCAACCACGCTTACGAGAGAGACCTTAGCGGTGCATATGTTACTGAGATTTATCCTTGAGAATAAACACAAGTACTGCACTGCGCCGCAGGTTCTTCTCCGTGAGTTGTATGGTAAAAGTGTGCACTTGCTACAATCCCATAGTAAAAAAGTTTTTTTCAGACCCAAAAAATAACCCTGGAGTCGTAATGGGCGATCGTTAAAGCGCAATGTACCCGGTGGTATATGTAAGGAGGCAGTCAAAGCTGAAAAAGATCAAAGTCTCAGAACTTCGACGTTTTAGCTTTTTGTGATCATTTTACACATTGTTCGGCCCAGGCCTTATCTGGTGGTATATCCAGAGTCCGATTGACTGTGTGGAGAGTGTTATCATTGTGTTGACACATTACCGACAATAGCCGAGTATTAGCGCCCGAATAGTTATCTAGTCGGCTGCACCTCGGGGGTTGAAAGTGTTGGTCTTCCAATTAACTCAAGACACGTCAAGACGACGGGGCGTAAGTTTGTGCAGGCTGTCTCCGCCGAGTACCTTTTACTGTTCTTATCTCTTTATCATTCTCTTCTTGCATTCTCTAGCGTCTATAGCGTCAATAGGCCGTCCGACTGTTGATCCGAAGCTGCGTACTTAAGTGACGCCGGGGAGGACCTCAGAAAAGACAACAAGGCATACACGAGCCATAAAATATATTCTAGTTTACAAACCTAAGATTGTGCCTTATATCTTTCGGTGACTACCGTTCAATCGATACTTCAGCTTTCTTGAACCCTGGTCTAACACTATATATTTTATCCTCATCTTACCTTAGTTAAACTCCTATTTTGCACCTATACGCCTATCCTATACGAATACGCACAACCACGATGGCCGATAGCATGTCAGTCGATCCTCGTGCTTCGAGCGCTGGCCCCGAGCTACCAACCGCGTCTCAGTCCGGCGAAGCTTCTTCCTCACAAGCTCTCGTTCCGATGACTCTTATCGACGATACGGGTGACCAACATGAACGAATGGTTCTCCCCATCGTCAAGATGCTGGTGAAAGATCGCCAACAGCTTCAAGAACTTGTTCACACATATCCGAGTCTGAGCGACGATCAACAAGCCATTGTGCCATACCGCAACCAGATTGCGCCAACGGTCAATGAGTTGTCCGTCGAGATCAGCCATGTTATGAATAAACTCATTCATAAACAATCGGTCAATGAGAATTCCCTTCACGAATTGTCTCTCTACGCTCGACAAATCAAGGATGTGCTGCTGCAGCAATCCTTTGCCATGCAGCGCAGTAGCCAGCAAAACGAAGAACAGTTCCAACAGCAGCAACACAGTCTTCAGGAATTGTGGGTCAATTCTATTGATATGGCTCAACGCTTGAACGATCGCTTCGCCCGACAAGACGCACACAATGAACTTATGTTGTCCGGCCAAAGCCAGTTGGTCCAGAGGATTCTATCCACAGAATCCACTTTGAACGACCAAATCAAGCAATACTGCGATGGGATGAAGGCAGAGCTTCAGTCCCAGACTGATCAGGCTCTGAAGGAAACCATTGCCAATGTCGGTCTTGCCTTTGCGGGCAAGAACGACGAAAACACCAAGGCTGTTAAACGCCTTGAACAGTCATTGCGAGAGGTCAAACTCGCCGGTAACGAAAAATGGAACCACATCGAAAGCCAGCTTAAGACTTTGGCCTTGGAATCTGGCGCCTATTGTCCCAGTGAGTGGATGAAGACGAAGATTCAAGAGGCCTTGATCGAAAATAATCGACAAGTGGAAAAACAGCTGCGGGAGAAAGTTGCGCCAGTTGACCAAGCGATTTACTCCGCACTTCCACACGACAACGGCACTGATTACTCCGGTGACAGTGTCCGCATTTTCGATTTTGGTTTGCCTCCGGTGGATGTTCCCTCCGCAAAGAGACCACGGATGCGCGGTGCACTTCCGCCTCCACCGCCGCCACCATTCAATTACGAATGGTATGGACCCCGATGATTCTGATCACAGTTCTTCCAGTTCCGACTCAAGCAACTCTGGGTACTCGACCGATTCTTCCGAAGAACGACGACGCAGACTGCGCCGTCGTCCTACAAGGGAGGACAAAAGAGCCAAAGAGCGCAAGAGAGAGGAACGCCGCAGAAAAAAGCTGGAGAAACGCAAACGAGATGCAGTCCCTCTCCCGACTGTAGTCTACGTCCAACAACCCAAGATGGCCGAACCACCAAAATGGTACGGCAAGATTGGGGAAGACTGCGAAACGTGGAAGGATGCCATGGAGAACGCCATGGGTTATACTGAAGCGAGTTTCCAGTCGGAGTGGCACAAGATCCAGTGGACCGGTACCTTCTTCCACGACGCTGGACGTCGTTGGTATGAAGCATACCGTAAGGATCAGCAGGCCAATGGTTGGTATGATGACTGGAAGTCCTTTATGGACAGAGCAGACAAATACTACCGTTCTAAATTGGCTGCTGAGGATCATCTGGCGAAGTTGCACCAACTTCGCTATGAGGGTGACATTGCGGACCTTATGCAGCGTGCGAAGCTGATCAACCTTAAGGTCAACCAGACGAAGATTACCTGGCGTCATACTATGCTTGACAAAGTTTCGTCTGAAGTTCGTCGGAGGTTCCATGCGAAGGAACCACCCAAGGATGACGACGACTTCAATGAACTCTTGGTCATGGCTGGTAAAGAAGTGGAAGAAGACGCCAGGCGAGACAGGTTTTACGGACACAAGTCGGTCAATGTCGAAGTCCGTAAATCGAACAACAAACAGGAGCGATCCCTGGCCGACCGGATCACCTCCAAACCACACCAACCTCAGCACCAGAAGCATCAATCGGCCGGTGGTGGTATGCAGACCCATAAAAACAGCAAAGGACAAACTTGGAAGGAGGCCCATATCGGAATTCCTGACCATTTAATTACCGAAAGGAAAAAGTCCAAACATTGCACCCTATGCGACTATGGGCCGACTGCCGACGGCAACTTCCACCATAAATGGTTCGATTGCTACCGCCAAAAGAACACGCCTGGAGGCAACCCCAACAAGACCAAGGTTGCAGCTGGACGGGTGTTCAGGAAGGGCAAGAACAAGGTGGCCGCACTCAGTACTCGAATCACTTCGGAGATTCGCAACGTCACTGAAGGACCACAAGTTGCTGCCTTCTCCAGCCGGATGCCTGTTTCGTACCATGAAGCGGTGACACCAAGTGAGGGGACTCCTCGTGTTGCTGGTTTCCGTAGGCCTGCTGCATATTACGCTGCAGTGGCTGAAAGAGACGATGTTGCTTCTCTGTACGAACCAGACGAAGAATAGCAATTAAGGCCTATTGCCAAAATTGCTGTTGCTGGTACGAAGAGGTCGGGATCGGATGCTGCTGGACAGCCTCCGACTAAAAAAGTTATGTTTTCTTCTCCTTTTTCCGGGTCACGGCCCATTTTTTCTTTTAAGTTGATGAAAATCGGAAAAGACCAAAAAGATGTACTTGCGCGTGTTTTGTTAGATTCTGGCGCTTCTGTTCCTATGTTATCGCAATCTTTTGTTTCTGATTTTCACATCCCTAAGGTGCAACGAGATGTTCCACTCCAGATTTATGATTACGGTGGTAATCCTGTTCCTGAAGTGGGCAAAGCCTTTACTTTTCCTTGTTTACTCAATTTTGGAAGTCATTTCTCGATGGAGACCTTTGAGATTGCTACTCTTGACAGTGAATTCGACATGATCCTGCCTTGGTGGTGGATTGTCAAACACAGACCAGGCAACTGGTATCTTGGAGACGTCCAATTCACTAGCGATCATTGTTTACAGAATTGCACTCACGAAGCGACTCAAACTACATCAATCGATTACGATGAGACGGTTCTCGAATGGGGCGACCAGATGTATTCTTGCGGAGCGGTTCGGTTTACTCCCGAAAACAACGATTCGGTTTTGTCAGACGTCAAATCTAAGATCCCGAGCATCTACTGGGAATACGCAGAGGCGTTTACTGAACGACAATCCGAAAAACTCCCTCCACATCGCCCCTACGACCATAAAATCGATTTACTTCCAGGTCAACAACCACCCTGGGGCCCAATATACGCTCTTTCCGAAGTAGAGTTAAAGACTCTACATGAGTATATTGAGGAAATGCTGCGGACTGGCAAGATTCGCAGAAGCAACTCCCCAGCCGGTGCACCAATTTTCTTTGTTCCCAAACCACACGGTCGTGGCCTTCGACTAGTTGTCGACTATCGAGGTCTCAACAGAGTTACGGTTATGGATCGTTGCCCACTGCCTCTCATGAATGAGCTCAGAGATAGAGTCCGATCCGCTAAGATTTTCTCCAAGATTGATCTTAAATCGGGCTATAATCTCCTGAGACTCAGAGAGGGTGATGAATGGAAAACTGCTTTCCGCAGTCGTTATAGACACTTTGAGTACTTGGTTATGCGTTTTGGATTGGCCAATGCTCCAGCTACGTTTCAAGCTGCGATGAATGATATCTTCAGAGATCTGTTGGATGACTAGGTAGTAGTTGTCTATATTGACGATATCCCAGTGATTTACTCCGAGACCGAGCAAGATCACGTTTGTATCGTAAAGGAAGTCTTACGACGCATCACACAACACGGCTTAGCTGCCGCGTTGGAGAAATGTGAATTTCATGTCAAGTCTGTTGAATTTTCAAGCTATATTATCTCCGATCATGGTATATCCATGACAACTGATAAGGTCGACAGCATTCTTGCATGGAAATCGCCCAAGTCCGTCCGAGACGTACAAGTTTTCATGGGGTTTTGCAATTTCTATCGAAGGTTTATCGATAATTATGCATACTTTGCCAGCCCTATATATAATACAATCAAAGGAGACGCTAAAAAGTTTGTTTGCACATAAGACGCCGAAGATTGGTTTCAGAAGCTTAAGAAATTATTTACTGAAGCACCGATCCTACGTCACTTTGATCCAAACTTACCTATCATCATTGAGACCGATGCCTCCGACTATGCGATTGGAGCGGTCTTATCTCAGAAACATGATGGAAAATTGCATCCAGTGGCATTTATGTCGAGAAAAATGAATATTCATGAAATCAATTATGATATTCACGATAAGGAAATGTTAGCGATTGTCACTGCTTTTAAAGATTGGAGACGTTACCTCAAAGGCTCTCTACACCCTGTTACCGTCTTTTCAGATCACAAAAACCTTGAGTATTTCGAGAAAAAGGATCTTTTGCTGAATCGACGGCAAGCAAGATGGGCTTTATTCCTGGCAGACTATGACTTTACCATTCATTATCGCAAAGGCACTGAAAACGGCAAGCCTGACGCTCTTTCTCGCCGGTCGGAATACCGACCTGAGGAGGGGGACAGCGCTCAGAATCAGCCGATCATGCGCCTTCTCAAGCCTGGACAATTACTTCCAACAGAGGATACGGAGATGTCAAGTTCAAAGATTTCTTCCGTACGCTTAGCTGCCTTGTCAACTCCGAAATGGTCGGATGACTTTGTTGCACGTATTAAGCAAAGCTGTCAAGCCGATGCCATATACCAAGCAGAATGTGACAAGGTGAAAGCCAATAATCCTCCGAAGGATGTTTCTCTCGATGATGATCTCCTGTATTATCAAAACCGTCTTTGGATTCCGGATGACAATGAGTTGCGAATTTGGATTGCTGAAGCCGAACATGACTCGAAGATCGCAGGTCACTTTGGACAGGAAAAAACCACTGAGCTTATCAGGCGGAATTTCTACTGGCCAAAGATGGATTTATGGATCATTGATTATGTGCGCTCGTGTCCAGAATGCCAACGCAACAAGTCTCCACGTCATGCTCAGTATGGGTTACTACAACCGTTGGAGCTACCACACGCCCCCTGGGATAGCATTGCCATGGATTTCATTACTACATTGCCGAACTCGAATGGGTTCACTTCTATATGGGTAATTATTGACCGCTTCACCAAGATGGCTCATTTTATCCCCATCAAGAAAGGCATGAAGAATAAGCAGTTAGTTATGCTGTTCTTAAAAGAAATCTGGCGGCTACACGGGCTACCTTCGTCAATTGTGTCTGACAGAGATTCACGATTCACGGCAAAAGAATGGGACTCACTGATGGAAAACCTTAACGTGAAACTTAAGATGAGCACGTCATTCCATCCTCAAACCGACGGTCAAACTGAGCGACTCAATCAGGTCCTAGAAGCCTACATTAGAGCGTTCAGCAATTATGAACAAGACAATTGGTCCGAGCTTCTGCCCATGGCAGAACATGCGTACAACAATGCTGTTCATTCGGCCACAGGTGTTTCCCCTTTCTACGCCAACTACGGTTTTCACCCACGAACGAATTGGCCTACCAAAAAACAGGTCAAGAATCCGACAAGCCGTCTCTATGCCCACTGGCTCAACAACGTCCATGAGAATCTCATTGAGAATATGAGAAAGGCTCAGGAACGTATGGCCAAGCAAGCGGACAAGAAGCGATCGGACAAATATACGTTCAAGGTAGGGGATCTCGTTATGTTAAATGGTAAGAATCTCAAGACCCGACGACCCAAAAAGAAACTGGACCATAAATTTTGGGGACCTTTCAAAATATCACGCAACATCAAGGACACCGCCTTCCAACTCGACTTACCCGCCAGCTGGAATATTCACGATGTATTCCACGTATCCCTACTCGAACGTTACAACAAATCTCAACTCTCCGGTCGACCAGAACCTGATGCCGGAGCGGACGACGTCGACATGGAAGAAGAACAATACGGCGATGCGGAAGAAGTTACGGAAGAATTCGAGGTGGATGAAATACTGGATTCAACAAAGCGTGATGGAAAGGTTTTCTATATGGTTAAGTGGAAGGGTTATCCCGAAGAGAAGGATTGGACAGAGGAGCCGGCGGAACACATGCTGGATGCAAAGGAAAGTCTTTGGAATTTTCACGGTCGTTATCCCAAGAAGCCTCGCGATCCAAGGGTTCCTTCTGGTTGAGTTGTTACCTTTTTCCTTTTACTTCAATGATTTATTTTTCGCTTATTCTAAGTTTTGTTTGCATTGAAGAAAGGTTTTTTAACGGTCAACTCATCTTACAGTTATTTGATTTTATTTCATTTTATTTCGTGTATTTCTTTAAAATTGTTTTATTGTCGTGGACGCCAACCTTGAGGAGGGGGACATGTTATACATATGTACACATCTTTTATATCTACCCTTCATTCATTGTTACCCTGCCTGAACAGTACCCTCCATTTCATATACCACCCATTCCAAGAACGGTTTTAGTATGGGAGGTAGCAACGCAACGCGGCAACCACGCTTACGAGAGAGACCTTAGCGGTGCATATGTTACTGAAATTTATCCTTGAGAATAAAAACAAGTACTGCACTGCGCCGCAGGTTCTTCTCCGTGAGTTGTATGGTAAAAGTGTGCACTTGCTACAATCCCATAGTAAAAAAGTTTTTTTCAGACCCAAAAATAACCCTGGAGTCGTAATGGGCGATCGTTAAAGCGCAATGTACTCGGTGGTATATGTAAGGAGGCAGTCAAAGCTGAAAAAGATCAAAGTCTCAGAACTTCGACGTTTTAGCTTTTTGTGATCATTTTACACATTGTTCGGCCCAGGCCTTATCTGGTGGTATATCCAGAGTCCGATTGACTGTGTGGAGAGTGTTATCATTGTGTTGACACATTACCGACAATAGCCGAGTATTAGCGCCCGAATAGTTATCTAGTCGGCTGCACCTCGGGGGTTGAAAGTGTTGGTCTTCCAATTAACACAAGACACGTCAAGACGACGGGGCGTAAGTTTGTGCAGGCTGTCTCCGCCGAGTACCCTTTACTGTTCTTATCTCTTTATCATTCTCTTCTTGCATTCTCTAGCGTCTATAGCGTAGATAGGCCGTCCGACTGTTGATCCGAAGCTGCGTACTTAAGTGACGCCGGGGAGGACCTCAGAAAAGACAACAAGGCATACACGAGCCATAAAATATATTCTAGTTTACAAACCTAAGATTGTGCCTTATATCTTTCGGTGACTACCGTTCAATCGATACTTCAGCTTTCTTGAACCCTGGTCTAACAAGAGTTCAATCCGCTATTCGTCGGCATGCATAAACAGACATAGTGGGGACTGACCAAAACTGATGGCAAAACACCACGATATTCACGGTGATTACGGTGAAGTTGAAGAAGAACGAGATGGTTGATGAATCGTTTGACGAGAATGACCGGAAACCTGATATACGGAGGAATGTCTGGTTTATATGGACTCCGCCCAGCAAAATAAACTCATATGCAGACAAGCCCATGCGTTTTTCCTTCATCTACATTTTTGTTTGTCCGGAAGTTTTGCTAAAAACCTTGAACCCAGCATCCCCTCAGGCTAGGTCGATTCCGGCGTCAAACTCTATATATCTCTGCCTATTCACTGCATATTTACACTCATGCTGTGTATACACACTCGTACATCAAACTTGGCGATGCTTGGCAATGCAGCTTTTTCGGGACATCGTGGATGCAGGGTATTAATAGTATCTGATGAGCGCCACATGGCATCTGCCTGGTAGCGCCACGACCAACATTGGTGCTGCTAATGACCCCTATATCGCCTGAATTCCGGCGAATCCGACGCAGAACGCGCGTATTCTCGCCCACAGTATCCTCACAGCCATTCTTGTGGTCACACTGAGCCATCGCAACGCGTCTCCGGTTTTCTCTACGACATACAACACCTATTTTCCAGTGAAATACCATGGCACATACCACCGGGTAAGCACATACCCCACCAAAAATAAAAGTCAACAACCACAACAGCTACGAGAAAAATAAGTCGATAAATCAATTCCTTACACCTCAAATACCACACCCTCCAATTTTCGAAAAAGAATAACTCCTTTTGTGGGTGTTGTTGCAAAAATCGCGATTTTACCCCTTTTTCAGGGGTAAAAATCTCCGAATTTCGGCAGAACTCCACAACAACAACTCCAAACGCTCCGAAAATTTTACCCCGGGCTAAGCGAACGTTCTCGAGCGTATCTACCACTTTTCGAAAGCGTCCGACTTTTGGTTGTGGAGATACAGCAATTTTACCCCTCTTCTGAGCGAATTTTTCGAAAATTTTCTACCAGCAGAGCCTCAACACCACCCCCTACACAGGTCTCACCACCTGCTACCAGAACCCTTGAGAATTTTTCAATTCCCACGCTATCCCCCCCTCATCAAGTCTCCCCCCCTTTAAACAGGGATTTCTGTTCTGCAAGGCATCATTATTTTTTGCTGTTCTTGCATTTTTGAATTTCGGAATTTTTGGTGTGGTATTGTTACTCAGCACACCCCCTGCGCACCACAACACACACTATCACCAAAGTCTTAGTCAGAACACCCCACCACAATTTCCTACACCACATATCACTCTGATATTTAACAAACAACCACCGCAAACAACAGAAACATGTTGCGCAAAACCAAAGACAAAAACAAACCACCCCTTCCAGATGTAGCTATCTCATCTGATCCAATCACCAGCACCAACCACGCTATTCACAGCACCCTCAACAACCCTTCCGGCTCCAACAACCCTACTAATAGAAAGAGAAGTGGAACTGAAAGCATATATTCACAGGAGCCCGACCTCAAAAGCGTCAGAAACCAAGGGTATGCGAACATTTCAAGATTCTCAACAATTGAACAACCGAACCACCCTAGCAGCCCACCTAGGGTACATGCAGAACCTGACTTGATGGAAAGCCTTGGAGCTGAAGATGAAGAGGAAGAAGAAGAAGGCGCATTCGAAGACAGTCTGCTGGTCACCAACATTGTAGCAAAGGTGTCTCAACTATTCAGAGGCGTCATTGCAAAACAGAACAAAAAGATCAAGGCACTTGAAGACAAAATTGACATTCTACTGAAAAACACCACTCCTACCACCACCGCGGATCCCAACAGCAAGAAGACCTGGAGCCAAGTAGCAAGCTCAACCCCCACTGGCCCCAAAAACGCTTCAAAAACTACACCAACACCAACCGGACCCAGCAAAAAGGCAAGAACTTTCACTATCCTGAGGAACACTTCAACTACAAACAAGACGATCAACTCACTAGAAATGAGGGACACAATGAACACGGCATTACATCAGGCTCAAGCTCCTCCTCAACTCAAAATCGCAAGTGCTACTCTGAATCCCAGAGGCAACATTGTAGTGATGACCAAAGACGATTGCACCGCACAAGATGTGCTACAATACAAAGACCAGATTCAAAAGGCTATCAATCAGGCGGACAAGGAAACTCAGGAGATCAGAACCAGTGAAGACTGGGCCAAGGTGCTTGTGCACGGGATCCACCAAGAATACTTTCCAGACACACCTGAAGGAATGGAGAAGCTAAAGTCGGAAATCCACGAATTCAACAGCCGAGTCAAGGTGGTAAACAAACCAAGATACCTGCTCAAATCAGAGAAACGCACTGGCAAAGTCCACTCGTCAGTAGTACTGGCGGTGGAAAACAGAGAAACCATGAAGATGATGGTTAAACACGGCCTCCAGATCCTTGGAGACACTCAAAAGGTGGAAGAGTTTTATTCGGTCAGGCCACATGACCAATGCACTAAGTGCCAGGACTTTGGCCACCCACAGCAGAGATGCAGGAGAGATGTAAGATGCAGAGTATGTGGCGAGGGACACCACACTTCAGAACACAAGTGCGAGAGTTGCAATGCAGTAGGGAAACTTTGCCCACACCAGACGCCCTCCTGCTGCAACTGCAAAGGAAAACACAAGGCGAATGACCCCAGCTGCCCCACCATCACTCTCCTCCACTCCTGTTTCCAACTGAGAGTCAACGCAAACAAAGGCAACACTGTAGACACTATTATGAATGAATAGTGCACCACCTACAGCTCACAAAATCCGAATTCTTGTACACAATTGTGCAAGAAGCACCAATGTAATGCAGTCACTCCTTCAATCAGCTGCCGGCACAGCAGATATTCTACTTCTGCAAGAACCTTTTTCAAGATCAGCCACTACTATTCCCCATCCTTCTTTTCAGGCGATCTTACCACCACCATCAAATAGAAGGCCCAGGACCATGGCCTTTGTCTCCACCACCAACCCTTTCCTTAAAGTCACCCCTCGCCCAGATATCAGCACTGATCCAGATTTGCAAGTGCTTGATATCTCCACACCCACCATTCCAATTACTCGCCTGTTCAACATATACAATGAGAAAGTTCCAGGCGAACCAGACACAACAAGAACGATTGAGCGAACACTCACTAATATAACATTTCCACCAAGAAGCATTCTAGCTGGCGATATGAATGCTCACCACCCATGGTGGAACCAACACAAGCGACCAGCCAGAGCAGACGTTCTTGTTCAACTGATGGAGAGTAACAACTTCACTCTAGTCAATGAACCTGACGTCCACACCTACCATGCAAAGACAGGCCTGACCAGCTCCGTCCTTGATCTTGTCTTTTCTTCTGCAGCACTCCACAACAACACCATCAACTGGGCCATTGACGACAGCCATACAACTGGGTCTGATCATGAGGTGATCAAGTTTGACTTGATTTCGGACAGTCTAGACACAATGACTCCACCACTTGCACAACATTACAACTGGAAGCAAGCAGACTGGGAATGCTTCAACAACGCACTCATTGAATCTGAAGAAGAATCAAAGCGCAGATGGAAAGAGCTGATGGACAATTCACACAACACTGACAACCTGGAAGCGGCTGCCTGTTACCTCAGGGATATCATTGTATCAGCCACCAGAAAGTCAACACCAGTCATGAAGCACTCACCAAGGGCAAAGAGGTGGTAGTGTGAGGAACTGTCTCAGGACAGAAAGAATATGGCCCAGGCGTTAAGAGATTTCAAGGAGGAGAGGACCAGGGCCAACTGGCTGAGATTCACAACCAAGCGAAACCTGTACTTCAGACACATCAGAGTACAGAAACAGAAAAACTGGGTTGAGTACCTTGAACAAGTCAAAGGGACGGATGCATTCAGCCTATTGCGATACACCAAACCCAGAGTTACTGAAAGAACTCCAGTATTGCTGGACTCTGACAACAACGCGCACATTACGTTTGAAGAAAAGTGCAGCCTTTTTCGAACTGTTATGTTCCCACCACCACCTGACTACCCCCCACAAGCTCAAGACGCACCCAGACTTCAACTGCCTTGGGAACCAGTCACCAAAAGAGAAGTTGAGAAAGCAATTCTCACATCTCACCCCAACAAAGCCCCAGGCCCAGACGGACTCCCATTCCTCTGCTTGCAGAAAGCCTACCAAGCGATCCCACACATGTTCCACACCATATATGCACAACTAGCCAAACGTGGATACCATCCTGTATGCTGGCGGGAATCAACAACAGCTGTCATCAGAAAGCCAAACAAACCTGACTACTCCACACCAAAGTCATACAGGCCCATCGCCCTGCTCAACTGCTTGGGAAAGGTGCTTGAAAAGATCATGGCAACAAGATTGGGATTCTTGTCTGAGAAGTACAATCTCTTACACAAGGCACAGATGGGGGGGAGGAAACAGAGAAATGCAATTGATGCAGTGATGTGTTTAGCACACGACATTGATGTTGGCAAGAAGGAAAAGAAAGTGGTCTCAACTGTACTTCTGGATGTCAAGGGCGCTTTCGACAATGTCTCCTCCACCCGTCTCAAACACACACTGGCTCAGATGGGACTTCCACCACCCGTGCTATCCTGGGTTTCCGATTTCCTCAACAACAGAACAACAGCATTGGCCTTTGACGGAGACAAAGAAACATTGCAACCAGTACAGACGGGAATCCCTCAAGGTTCCCCAATCTCACCAATCCTGTTCCTGCTTTGCCTCAAACCACTCTTTGATGAACTTGAGAAGAAGCATCCAAACATCAACTGCCCTTCATACATTGATGACGTTGCAATCGTGGTATCAGGCAAGAGCACCACTGCCAATTGCAAGCAAATTCAGAAAATAGTGCGAACACTCTTCAACTGGTCAGACAACAATGCTCTCACATTCGACGGCCCCAAGTCTGAGCTCATCCACTTCTCAACCAAACGAAATCCAGACCAGACTGCAATCACACTCCCTAATGGCGCTATCATTGAGCCATCACCGGTTGTCAGATGGTTGGGAGTATGGCTAGACAGCAAACTCAACTTCAGCCACCACATCAAGCTGAAAACCACAGCTGCGACAAGAGCATACTTTGCCTTTAGCAGAATGGCAAACACCCAGTCAGGCATCACTCCAAGCACCATGCGAACACTGTTCACCACAACCGTTCTCCCAGTGATGGACTTTGGAGTGGAAATCTGGTGGAAAGGCCAGAAACAGCTGGCGAAAAAGCTACAGATGGTCCAGAATAGCGCATTGAGAGGAATCATGGGCGCGTTCAGAACAACACCAACAGCTGCACTTGAAGCGGAAGCAGCAATCCCTCCCACCACAGTCAGACTCAACCACATTGCCAGAAGATATGCCCTCAGAATCGCAACACTTCCTGAATCCCACCCCATCAGAATAAGATGCCCGGAAACCTTCCCCCCTTGTTTTGACACCACCACAAGAGACGAAGAGCTGGAGTCAACAGCTCAGTGGCACTGCGACTCAGATAAACCAAAGTTCCTCAGCAGGCTAGATGCCCTTCTACACACTGTCAGGGCGTGGCTCAAACCAACCACTGAAATCGAAACCTTCAATGCAACAGACACACCTCCATGGCACGAATCGAAAGTTCAATGGATTATTGAGCAAGCAGACAAGGAGCAGGCGACTGAGCTACACTTTCTGCTGCTTGACAAGATTAAAGATGACAGCCATTACATGATTGCATACAGTGATGGCTCAAAACAAGACAATGGGGTAACAGGCGCTGGTCTGTACATCATGCAGGGCAGTGGTACTCCAGACATTTCGGTGGTACTGCCTCTTGGAACAGAGGCAGAAGTGTATGATGCAGAGCTAGAGGGGGCGCTTCTAGCAGTTAAGAGATGTACGCGGCTGGTGGAAAGAAACATGCACAAACCAAAAGACGTGTATGTGTTTCTTGACAACCAGGCTGCAATCGCAAGAATGGCACACACTGCACCAGGACCTGGGCAGGCGATAGCACTGGCAGTGGACGAACTGGCCACAAAACTAGAAGAGATGGAAGTTGGTTTGAAGATTTGCTGGGTACCAGGCCACACGGGGGTACCTGGAAACGAAAAGTCTGACGAACTGGCCAACAAAGCAACACAAAAAGAACAACCACACCACACCACCACCACTCTCTCCTTCCTGAGACGTCAGGTCAAAGCACAACAGCTGCTTGACTGGAGGAAACAGTGGACCACATCCAAACACGGCAAGTACTACGTCCAAAACAACAACACCCACTGGCCCAAGATGCACATGGCAGAGTGCTACAACACCTTGACCAGACACGCAACATTCCAACTACTCTCCTTCAAGACGGGGCATGGCTTCTTCAAAGATTACCTGAAGAAGATTCAAGCCAAAGACGTCACCAATGGCAAATGCAACTGTGGAAGCCCAAAACAAACTGGCGAACATGTCCTGCTCCAGTGTTCACTTTACAGAACACACAGACGCAGACTGCTCAAAGAAATCGACAACCTGAGGCCAAAGAGGTGGGACCTGCTGTTTAACGACAAGAATCTTGAACAAACATTGGAGTTCCTGAAGACAACTGGAATCGGCAGCCACAACTGGTATACATCTGGACAACAAGCTACGTCTGACAATTCCCCAACTGACCTGTACTGGCAAGGCCGGGCAGTCATGGGCTGGGGCACACTGAATGAGGTGGAGGAAGTTGAGGAAGTTGAAGCAGGTGATGAAGGCGATGACGGAGACGCGGAAGCAGAAGCGGAGGCAGAAGAGGAGGAGGGCACTTAAAGACCCAAGGCACACACATGGTTGAACGCAACCTGGAAATACAACACCAACCGGGCAGATTGAAAAGGACTGCATCACACAAAGGCCGCGGCCGAACAGGTTGAGGAGTGTTCGGCCGCATACTATCTTTCATATGTTTATCTTTTCATATGTTTTTCCTATTCGTTTTAGTTAGCCATAGCCTTAGGGCTGCATGCTTGTATGAACTATAAATAAATAAATAAATAAATAAATTTCCAGTGAAATTCACCGGCTTTTTCTTGAAATGAATGCAAGCATCCGACAATGTCCAGTGTGCCGCGCGGGCTACAGAACCTGGGGCCGGCTACAGAACCATATCAAAGCGACGCATCCAAATCGTCTCGATGACAACGCCAAAGCCCCCCTCAAACGGAAACATTCAGACATTGAAACCGCATTGCCGTTGAATTTGCCGGCTATACAGCGTTCTTTGTGGGATACACCAGACGAACCACCGGAAGCACAGCAACTTCGCGCCGAGATTGAAGGACTTATCGAACCCACAGCAGATGATCAATTCGTGCCCTTTTCTGGCCCAGCTGGCCTGCCTTTCGATATCGTTCACGCCGAATCAACCACATACATGCATATCCAATGCCAACAATATGGCGGAATAAATCCGTTCAAGAGCAACGAAGCTTACGTTTTGGCCAAGTGGTTCACGGAAGAACGATCAACGGTCAAAGGTGTCAATAAACTCTTAAAAGGCATGAGCACCGTAAACCCGGCGAATAACACCGACATTCCGGTTTTCCCGGTCCATCCCGCTGTTCTTAAATCTTTCACGTCGACACAGACTATGCGCAACCTCATTGATGAGATGCCAGAGACTCAAAACTGGACACTCGTCAAGACCAGCTTTCGCTGGAACTTTGATGATCAAGAACCAATCTCGTATTGGAAGAGCCGTAGTCTCCGCACCGTGATCGAGTGGTTTCTATGTCAAAGACGTTTCAGAGATGACATTTATTTATTTATTTATTTATAGTTCATACAAGCATGCAGCCCTAAGGCTATGGCTAACTAAAACGAAAAGAAAAACATATGAAAGATAGTATGCGGCTGAACACTCCTTAACCTGTTCGGACGCGGCCTTAGTGCGTCGCAGTCCTTTTCAATCTGCCCGGTTGGGGTTGTATTTCCAGGTTGCGTTCAACCATGTGTGTGCCTTGGGTCTTCAAGTGCCCTTCTCCTCTCCTGCCCCCGCCTCTGCTTCCGCGTCTCCGTCATCACCTGCATCACCATCATCACCTTCCCAACCTTCCTCAACTTACTCAACTTCCTCAACTTCATTCAGTGTTCCCCAACCCATAACTGCCCGGCCTTGCCAGTACAAGTCGGTTGGGGAGTTGTCAGATGTAGCTTGTTGTCCAGATGTATACCAGTTGTGGCTGCCGATTCCAGTTGTCTTCAGGAACTCCAAGGTTTGTTCAAGATTCTTTTCGTTGTACAGCAGGTCCCACCTCTTTGGCCTTAGGTTGTCGATTTCTTTGAGTAGTCTGCGTCTGTGTGTTTTGTAGAGTGAACACTGGAGCAGGACATGTTCGCCAGTTTGTTTTGGGCTTCCACAGTTGCATTTGCCATTGGTGACGTCTTTGGCTTGAATCTTCTTCAGGTAATCTTTGAAGAAGCCATGCCCCGTCTTGAAGGAGAGTAGTTGGAATGTTGCGTGTCTGGTCAAGGTGTTGTAGCACTCTGCCATGTGCATCTTGGGCCAGTGGGTGTTGTTGTTTTGGACGTAGTACTTGCCGTGTTTGGATGTGGTCCACTGTTTCCTCCAGTCAAGCAGCTGTTGTGCTTTGACCTGACGTCTCAGGAAGGAGAGAGTGGTGGTGGTGTGGTGTGGTTGTTCTTTTTGTGTTGCTTTGTTGGCCAGTTCGTCAGACTTTTCGTTTCCAGGTACCCCCGTGTGGCCTGGTACCCAGCACATCTTCAAACCAACTTCCATCTCTTCTAGTTTTGTGGCCAGTTCGTCCACTGCCAGTGCTATCGCCTGCCCAGGTCCTGGTGCAGTGTGTGCCATTCTTGCGATTGCAGCCTGGTTGTCAAGAAACACATACACGTCTTTTGGTTTGTGCATGTTTCTTTCCACCAGCCGCGTACATCTCTTAATTGCTAGAAGCGCCCCCTCTAGCTCTGCATCATACACTTCTGCCTCTGTTCCAAGAGGCAGTACCAACGAAATGTCTGGAGTACCACTGCCCTGATTGATGTACACACCAGCGCCTGTTACCCCATTGTCTTGTTTTGAGCCATCACTGTATGCAATCATGTAATGGCTGTCTTCTTTAATCTTGTCAAGCAGCAGAAAGTGTAGCTCAGTTGCCTGCTCCTTGTCTGCTTGCTCAATAATCCATTGAACTTTCGATTCGTGCCATGGAGGTGTGTCTGTTGCATTGAAGGTTTCGATTTCAGTGGTTGGTTTGAGCCACGCCCTGACAGTGTGTAGTAGGGCATCTAGTCTGCTGAGGAACTTTGGTTTGTCTGAGTCGCAGTGCCACTGAGTTGTTGACTCCAGCTCTTCGTCTCTTGTGGTAGTGTCAAAACAAGGAGGAAAGGTTTCCGGGCATCTTCTTCTGATGGGGTGGGATTCAGGAAGTGTTGCGATTCTGAGGGCATATCTTCTGGCAATGTGGTTGAGTCTGACAGTGGTGGGGGGGATTGCTGCTTCCGCTTCAAGTGCAGCTGTTGGTGTTGTTCTGAACGCGCCCATGATTCCTCTCAATGCGCTATTCTGGACCATCTGTAGCTTTTCGCCAGCTGTTTCTGGCCTTTCCACCATATTTCCACTCCAAAGTCCATCACTGGGAGAACGGTTGTGGTGAACAGTGTTCGCATGGTGCTTGGAGTGATGCCTGACTGGTTGTTTGCCATTCTGCTAAAGGCAAAGTATGCTCTTGTCGCAGCTGTGGTTTTGAGCTTGATGTGGTGGCTGAAGTTGAGTTTGCTGTCTAGCCATACTCCCAACCATCTGACAACCGGTGATGGCTCAATGATAGCGCCATTAGGGAGTGTGATTGCAGCCTGGTCTGGATTTCGTTTGGTTGAAAAGTGGATAAGCTCAGACTTGGGGCCGTCGAATGTGAGAGCATTGTTGTCTGACCAGGTGAAGAGTGTTCGCACTATTTTCTGAATTTGCTTGCAATTGGCAGTGGTGCTCTTGCCTGATACCACGATTGCAACGTCATCAATGTATGAAGGGCAGTTGATGTTTGGATGCTTCTTCTCAAGTTCATCAAAGAGTGGTTTGAGGCAAAGCAGGAACAGGATTGGTGAGATTGGGGAACCTTGAGGGATCCCCGTCTGTACTGGTTGCAATGTTTCTTTGTCTCCGTCAAAGGCCAATGCTGTTGTTCTGTTGTTGAGGAAATCGGAAACCCAGGATAGCACAGGTGGTGGAAGTCCCATCTGAGCCAGTGTGTGTTTGAGACGGGTGGAGGAGACATTGTCGAAAGCGCCCTTGACGTCCAGAAGTACAGTTGAGACCACTTTCTTTTCCTTCTTGCCAACATCAATGTCGTGTGCTAAACACATCACTGCATCAATTGCATTTCTCTGTTTCCTCCCCCCCATCTGTGCCTTGTGTAAGAGATTGTACTTCTCAGACAAGAATCCCAATCTTGTTGCCATGATCTTTTCAAGCACCTTTCCCAAGCAGTTGAGCAGGGCGATGGGCCTGTATGACTTTGGTGTGGAGTAGTCAGGTTTGTTTGGCTTTCTGATGACAGCTGTTGTTGATTCCAGCCAGCATACAGGATGGTATCCACGTTTGGCTAGTTGTGCATATATGGTGTTGAACATGTGTGGGATCGCTTGGTAGGCTTTCTGCAAGCAGAGGAATGGGAGTCCGTCTGGGCCTGGGGCTTTGTTGGGGTGAGATGTGAGGATTGCTTTCTCAACTTCTCTTTTGGTGACCGGTTCCCAAGGCAGTTGCAGTCTGGGTGCGTCTTGAGCTTGTAGGGGGTAGTCAGGTGGTGGTGGGAACATAACAGTTCGAAAAAGGCTGCACTTTTCTTCAAACGTAATGTGCGCGGTGTTGTCAGAGTCCAGCAATACTGGAGTTCTTTCAGTAACTCTGGGTTTGGTGTATCGCAATAGGCTGAATGCATCCGTCCCTTTGACTTGTTCAAGGTACTCAACCCAGTTTTTCTGTTTCTGTACTCTGATGTGTCTGAAGTATAGGTTTCGCTTGGTTGTGAATCTCAGCCAGTTGGCCCTGGTCCTCTCCTCCTTAAAATCTCTCAACGCCTGGGCCATATTCTTTCTGTCCTGAGACAGTTCCTCACACCACCACCTCTTCGCCCTTGGTGAGTGCTTCATGACTGGTGTTGACTTTCTGGAGGCTGATACAATGATATCCCTAAGGTAACAGGCAGCCGCTTCCAGGTTGTCAGTGTTGTGTGAATTGTCCATCAGCTCTTTCCATCTGCGCTTTGATTCTTCTTCAGATTCAATGAGTGCGTTGTTGAAGCATTCCCAGTCTGCTTGCTTCCAGTTGTAATGTTGTGCAAGTGGTGGAGTTACTGTGTCTAGACTGTCCGAAATCAAGTCAAACTTGATCACCTCATGATCAGACCCAGTTGTATGGCTGTCGTCAATGGCCCAGTTGATGGTGTTGTTGTGGAGTGCTGCAGAAGAGAAGATAAGATCAAGGACGGAGCTGGTCAGGCCTGTCTTTGCATGGTAGGTGTGGACGTCAGGTTCATTGACTAGAGTGAAGTTGTTACTCTCCATCAGTTGAACAAGAACGTCTGCTCTGGCTGGCCGCTTGTGTTGGTTCCACCATGGGTGGTGTGCATTCATATCGCCAGCTAGAATGCTTCTTGGTGGAAATGTGATATTAGTGAGTGTTCGCTCAATCGTTCTTGTTGTGTCTGGTTCGCCTGGAACTTTCTCATTGTATATGTTGAACAGGCGGGTAATTGGAATGGTGGGTGTGGAGATATCAAGCACTTGCAAATCTGGATCAGTGCTGATATCTGGGCAAGGGGTGACTTTAAGAAAAGGGTTGGTGGTGGAGACAAAGGCCATAGTCCTGGGCCTTCTATTTGATGGTGGTGGTAAGATCGCCTGAAAAGAAGGATGGGGAATAGTAGTGGCTGATCTTGAAAAAGGTTCTTGCAGAAGTAGAATATCTGCTGTGCCGGCAGCTGATTGAAGGAGTGACTGCATTACATTGGTGCTTCTTGCACAATTGTGTACAAGAATTCGGATTTTGTGAGCTGTAGGTGGTGCACTATTCATTCATAATAGTGTCTACAGTGTTGCCTTTGTTTGCGTTGACTCTCAGTTGGAAACAGGAGTGGAGGAGAGTGATGGTGGGGCAGCTTGGGTCATTCGCCTTGTGTTTCCCTTTGCAGTTGCAGCAGGAGGGCGTCTGGTGTGGGCAAAGTTTCCCTACTGCATTGCAACTCTCGCACTTGTGTTCTGAAGTGTGGTGCCCTTCACCACATACTCTGCATCTTACATCTCTCCTGCATCTCTGCTGTGGGTGGCCAAAGTCCTGGCACTTAGTGCATTGGTCATGTGGCCTGACCGAATAAAACTCTTCCACCTTTTGAGTGTCTCCAAGGATCTGGAGGGAGTGTTTAACCATCATCTTCATGGTTTCTCTGTTTTCCACCGCCAGTACTACTGACGAGTGGACTTTGCCAGTGCGTTTCTCTGATTTGAGCAGGTATCTTGGTGTGTTTACCACCTTGACTCTGCTGTTGAATTCGTGGATTTCAGACTTCAGCTTCTCCATTCCTTCAGGTGTGTCTGGAAAGTATTCTTGGTGGATCCCGTGCACAAGCACCTTGGCCCAGTCTTCACTGGTTCTGATCTCCTGAGTTTCCTTGTCCGCCTGATTGATAGCCTTTTGAATCTGGTCTTTGTATTGTAGCACATCTTGTGCGGTGCAATCGTCTTTGGTCATCACTACAATGTTGCCTCTGGGATTCAGAGTAGCACTTGCGATTTTGAGTTGAGGAGGAGCTTGAGCCTGATGTAATGCCGTGTTCATTGTGTCCCTCATTTCTAGTGAGTTGATCGTCTTGTTTGTAGTTGAAGTGTTCCTCAGGATAGTGAAAGTTCTTGCCTTTTTGCTGGGTCCGGTTGGTGTTTGTGTAGTTTTTGAAGCGTTTTTGGGGCCAGTGGGGGTTGAGCTTGCTACTTGGCTCCAGGTCTTCTTGCTGTTGGGATCCGCGGTGGTGGTAGGTATGGTGTTTTTCAGTAGAATGTCGATTTTGTCTTCAAGTGCCTTGATCTTTTTGTTCTGTTTTGCAATGACGCCTCTGAATAGTTGAGACACCTTTGCTACAATGTTGGTAACCAGCAGACTGTCTTTGAATGCGCCTTCTTCTTCTTCCTCTTCATCTTCTTCTCCAAGGCTTTCCATCAAGTCAGGTTCTGCATGTACCCTAGGTGGGCTGCTAGGGTGGTTCGGTTGTTCAATTGTTGAGAATCTTGAAATGTTCGCGTACCCTTGGTTCCTGACGCTTTTGAGGTCGGGCTCCTGTGAATATATGCTTTCAGTTCCACTTCTCTTTCTATTAGTAGGGTTGTTGGAGCCGGAAGGGTTGTTGAGGGTGCTGTGAATAGTGTGGTTTGTGCTGGTAATGGGATCAGATGAGATAGCTACATCTGGAAGGGGTGGTTTGTTTTTGTCTTTGGTTTTGCGCAACATGTTTCTGTTGTTTGCGGTGGTTGTTTGTTAAATATCAGAGTGATATGTGGTGTAGGAAATTGTGAGATGACGCATGAAGGTTATGTGTTGGGGGTATCCTGTAAATAGTGGTGCCAGAGCCGGAATCCAAACCCTCAACATATCTTTATACTCAGCGCCGGTGAATTGCTTGACCTTGGTTATGCGGCCTTTACCAAAGGCACGCAAACCTGTGAAATGGGGTATTGCGTGGAACCTCTCATCGATCTGCCGAAGGGCTTCTTCTTTGCCTAGCTTATCACTGAGAAATCGTATCGCCCAATTCCATGCGTGCCGTTTGAATGTACCAGTTAAAAGTTGATTTAACCGGTCGGGGTGAATGCACTTGTAAGGCTCGAACCCTTTGTGCCCTGCGGCTAAGCTGAAATCCGGTTCAAATTTCCATTTCCCTCTCCTGTGGCATTGATCTATACTAAGGCCAGCATATCGTTCTGTCGTTCTAGGTATAGCCGTTTGGTCCAAGCCTGGGAACTTTTCCGGGTCCAGCTCGCAACGTGGGCACCACATGTAGACGGTCAAGGTGAAAAGTGTCTGTTCAGGAAAATCGGACACAAATGAAGCTATTCTAGGATAACCAAGCCGGGTGCGTCCGTCTGCACAGACTATGTTTGTTCCATTGTGGGACGGCTCCTGCAGGCTCCGGAGTATTATTGTCATTGCGGCATGGTATTGTCGCTTGGTCCAATGATCTCCAGCATCATGTCCAGCAGGATTTGGCAGTAGGCCTATCAAGACAATTTTATTTATTTATTTATTTATAGTTCATACAAGCATGCAGCCCTAAGGCTATGGCTAACTAAAACGAAAAAGAAAAAACATGTGAAAGATCGTATGCGGCTGAACACTCCTTAACCTGTTCGGCCGCGGCCTTAGTGTGTCGCAGTCCTTTTCAATCTGCCCGGTTGGTGTTGTATTTCCAGGTTGCGTTCAACCATGTGTGTGCCTCAGGTCTTCAAATGCCCTCCTCCTCTCCTGCCCCCGCCTCTGTTTCCGCATTTCCGTCATCGCCTGCATCACTATCATCATCTTCCTCACCTTCCTCAACTTCCTCAACTTCTTCAACTTTATTCAGTGTTCCCCAACCCATGACTGCCCGGCCTTGCCAGTACAAGTCGGTTGGGGAGTTGTCAGACGTAGCTTGTTGTCCAGATGTATACCAGTTGTGGCTGCCGATACCAGTTGTCTTCAAGGACTCCAAGGTTTGTTCAAGATTCTTTTCGTTGTACAGCAGGTCCCACCTCTTTGGCCTTAGGTTGTCGATTTCTTTGAGTAGTCTGCGTCTGTGTGTTCTGTAAAGTGAACACTGGAGCAGGACATGTTCGCCAGTTTGTTTTGGGCATCCACAGTTGCATTTGCCATTGGTGACGTCTTTGGCTTGAATCTTCTTCAGGTCATCTTTGAAGAAGCCATGCCCCGTCTTGAAGGAGAGTAGTTGGAATGTTGCGTGCCTGGTCAAGGTGTTGTAGCACTCTGCCATGTGCATCTTGGGCCAGTGGGTGTTGTTGTTTTGGACATAGTACTTGCCGTGTTTGGATGTGGTCCACTGTTTCCTCCAGTCAAGGAGCTGTTGTGCTTTGACCTGACGTCTCAGGAAGGAGAGAGTGGTGGTGGTGTGGTGTGGTTGTTCTTTTTGTGTTGCTTTGTTGGCCAGTTCGTCAGACTTTTCGTTTCCAGGTACTCCCGTGTGGCCTGGTACCCAGCACATCTTCAAACCAACTTCCATCTCTTCTAGTTTTGTGGCCAGTTCGTCCACTGCCAGTGCTATCGCCTGCCCAGGTCCTGGTGCAGTGTGTGCCATTCTTGCGATTGCAGCCTGGTCGTCAAGAAACACATACACGTCTTTTGGTTTGTGCATGTTTCTTTCCACCAGCCGCGTACATCTCTCAACTGCTAGAAGCGCCCCCTCTAGCTCTGCATCATACACTTCTGCCTCTGTTCCAAGAGGCAGTACCACCGAAATGTCTGGAGTACCACTGCCCTGATTGATGTACACACCAGCGCCTGTTACCCCATTGTCTTGTTTTGAGCCATCACTGTATGCAATCATGTAATGGCTGTCTTCTTTAATCTTGTCAAGCAGCAGAAAGTGTAGCTCAGTCGCCTGCTCCTTGTCTGCTTGCTCAATAATCCATTGAACTTTCGATTCGTGCCATGATGTGTGTCTGTTGCATTGAAGGTTTCGATTTCAGTGGTTGGTTTGAGCCACGCCCTGACAGTGTGTAGAAGGGCATCTAGCCTGCTGAGGAACTTTGGTTTATCTGAGTCGCAGTGCCACTGAGCTGTTGACTCCAGCTCTTCGTCTCTTGTGGTGGTGTCAAAACAAGGGGGAAAGGTTTCCGGGCATCTTATTCTGATGGGGTGGGATTCAGGAAGTGTTGCGATTCTGAGGGCATATCTTCTGGCAATGTGGTTGAGTCTGACTGTGGTGGGAGGGATTGCTGCTTCCGCTTCAAGTGCAGCTGTTGGTGTTGTTCTGAACGCGCCCATGATTCCTCTCAATGCGCTATTCTGGACCATCTGTAGCTTTTTCGCCAGCTGTTTCTGGCCTTTCCACCATATCTCCACTCCAAAGTCCATTACTGGGAGAACGGTTGTGGTGAACAGTGTTCGCATGGTGCTTGGAGTGATGCCTGACTGGGTGTTTGCCATTCTGCTAAAGGCCAAGTATGCTCTTGTCGCAGCTGTGGTTTTGAGCTTGATGTGGTGGCTGAAGTTGAGTTTGCTGTCTAGCCATACTCCCAACCATCTGACAACCGGTGATGGCTCAATGATAGCGCCATTAGGGAGTGTGATTGCAGTCTGGTCTGGATTTCGTTGGGTTGAGAAGTGGATGAGCTCAGACTTGGGGCCGTCGAATGTGAGAGCATTGTTGTCTGACCAGGTGAAGAGTGTTCGCACTATTTTCTGGATTTGCTTGAAATTGGCAGTGGTGCTCTTGCCTGATACCACGATTGCAACGTCATCAATGTATGAAGGGCAGTTGATGTTTGGATGCTTCTTCTCAAGTTCATCAAAGAGTGGTTTGAGGTAAAGCAGGAACAGGATTGGTGAGCATCAGGAAAAAATCCGTCTCCTTATTAGTCGTCCGGACGACTTGGGCGACTTGGGCGACTGCGGCGACTGCGGAGCATATCGAACAAAAATGACCGCGTAGCGAAGTGGCCTGCAGGGGCAATGCTCCCGTGAACTGGCCTGCAGGCCGGACTCGTCAGCAAACCCATGTTGAGTTAACAACTCGCCCCTGAACTAGCCTGCGCCCGGACCTTGTCAGCGACAACACTCGCTTGCCGACTAATTACAGGGAGAGGTCTAAACACCAGCATCTATCCGTCAAGTTCACGGTCTGTGCAGCGTAATCACCGAAGATGCTCGCACTGCGGGCTGCTTTATGGAAGATGACTGCGCGCGGGCTGCTTTATGGAAGATATCCGCAGTTTGGATGGCTTTATGGAAGAGATCCGCAGTTCGGATGGATTTCTGATTTATTCACAGCGGCTATTCGCGCTTGCGCGCCTAGAGAGAAATGATAGGTTTAATCGAGGGTTTTATTATGCTATCTATGACTATATGCTATCTATGACTATATGCTATCTATGACTATATACGCGATATTCACGGTATTCACGGTGCTAATGACCGTCAGATCGGCTGCTTTGTCGACGGATCGTCGAATCTTTAAGGATTCGACCTTTTATGATGGATTCGCTGCTTTGACAGAGGATTAGCCGATAATCTAAGAATTCGCCCTTTTATGATGGATTCGCTGCTTTGACAGAGGATTGGCCGATAATCTAAGGATTCGGCCTTTTATGATGGATTGCTGCTTGACCGACAGATCGTCGAATCTTTGAGGATTCGACGCTTTATTATGGATTGCTGCTTGGTCAACAGATCGTCGAATCTTTAAGGATTCGACGCTTTTTTATGGAATGCTGCTTTGACATAGGATTAGCCGATAGTCTAAGGATTCGTCGGATCTTATAGGATTCGAACCTTTCTTATGGTATGCTGCTTTGTCGACGGATCGTCGATTCTTTAAGGATTCGACGCTTTTTTATGGAATGCTGCTTTGACATAGGATTAGCGGATAGTCTAAGGATTCGTCGGATCTTATAGGATTCGAACCTTTCTTATGGTATGCTGCTTTGTCGACGGATCGTCAACGCAATCTTTAAGGATTCGACGCTTTTTTATGGAACGCTGCTTTGTCGACGGATCGTCGAATCTTTAAGGATTCGACACTTTTTTATGGAACGCTGCTTTGTCGACGGATCGTCGATCCTTTAAGGATTCGACGCTTTTTTATGCAATGCTGCTGTGACAGAGGATTGGCCGATAATCTGACGATTCGACGCTTTATTATGGAATGCTGCTTTGACATAGGATTAGCAGATAATCTGACGATTCGACGGATATCTATAGAACGCTGCTTGGTCGCGATATTCACCTGATTGACTGTGGTGATGACCGTCAGATCGGCTGGCCAGCGACGGACCTCATACACTGCCGGTATGACCTGTATTCATAGTCAGTATATATGGTCATGATAAAGTGGCTTCAGCAGAGAATACTGGTGTTTGACGGCGAGTTGTCAGTTGCGATCGTGCTGGCGAGCGTCGGTGTGCAGGTCGGCATTTGTGGTGTTCACCTCAGCAGAGTTGTCGAACTTTGAGCGAAAAAACTTGAACAAAGCAATGGGGGCATTGAACTACCCTCCAAAACTCAGGGGCAGACGGCTCGGGCGGTGTGACTATTAGCGTGCAGAGTTTTCACCGCAATTTCCTTTGCTCATTTCCACTGTGTGCGTCCCCTGCAATGGGGTCAAAGCAGCGCCAAGAACGCCGCCGAGTCATGTTTTGTGTCACGGAGGTCGCCGCGCAGGAGTGGTTTGCTGCGTAGATTGCAGCTAAACGAGTGTATTTGTGAGAACATGTCAGTTTTCGCAAACTTTACAATGTTTGTCTTTGCAGTTTTGAACTTTGGTCGAAATACAGCTGCCAACCACACAACACCACCCGAACATTGTGTCCAAACTTTTCGAAGGTGAGTTCAACACCCTCAGATTACTGTTTAATTATTGATCTTTGCAGTTCTAGACCTGGATACAATCAAACACTGCGAATTCGAACCTTTACAATGACGCTCCCTAGCACGATCGCGACCGACATCTCGCCGTCAAACACCTGTATTCTTTGGACGATCGACGACAAAGCAGCAATCCATAATAAAAGGCCGAATCCTTAGATTATCGGCCAATCCTCTGTCACACCAGCATTCCATAATAAAAGGCCGAATCCTTAGATTATCGGCCAATCCTCTGTCACAGCAGCATTGCATAAAAAAGCGTCGAATCCTTGAAGATTCGACGATCTACGACAAAGCAGCATACCATAAGAAAGGTTCGAATCCTATAAGATCCGACGAATCCTTAGACTATCCGCTAATCCTATGTCAAAGCAGCATTCCATAAAAAAGCGTCGAATCCTTAAAGGATCGACGATACGTCGACAAAGCAGCGTTCCATCAAAAAGTGTCGAATCCTCAAAGATTCGACGATCCGTCGACAAAGCAGCGTTCTATAGATATCCGTCGAATCGTCAGATTATCTGCTAATCCTATGTCAAAGCAGCATTCCATAATATAGCGTCGAATCCTTAGATCATCGGTCAATCCTCTGTCACAGCAGCATTCCATAAAACCGTCGAATCCTTAAAGATTCGACGATCTGTCGACAAAGCAGCGAATCCATAATAAAAGGCCGAATCCTTAGATTATCGGCCAATCCTCTGTCACAGAAGCATTCCATAAAACCGTCGAATCCTTAAAGATTCGACGATCTGTCGACAAAGCAGCGAATCCATGATAAAAGGCCGAATCCTTAGATTATCGGCCAATCCTCTGTCAAAGCAGCGAATCCATCATAAAAGGCCGAATACTACAAGATCCGACGAATCCTTAGACTATCGGCTAATCCTCTGTCAAAGCAGCGAATCCTTTAGATCTGTCGAATCCTTAGATTATCGGCCAATCCTCTGTCAAAGCAGCGAATCCATCATAAAAGGCCGAATCCTTCAAGATTTGACGATCCGTCGACAAAGCAGCCGATCTGACGGTCATTAGCACCGTGAATACCGTGAATATCGCGTACATAGTCATAGATAGCATATAGTCATAGATAGCATATAGTCATAAATAGCATAATAAAACCCTCGATTAAAGAAACTCTCTCCATATGTGCGATGAATGAATACACCGGGGATGCATGACTAAACCGGCGATGAATGAATACACCGGCGATTCAACCATAAAACCAGTGACTATGACCGTACATACGGCCTGACATAGGATCGCCACTTCACAGGCGTACCATGCACTGCTGCTGTATCGAGGGCGACCTGTCATGTGTGGCAACCTTACGATGCGATACGGGGAGTGTAGGAGCCTTCGCTAAAGCGTCGCAACCGTTGCACCCTTATCTTAGATCCTGGCAACGGTTGCTCCCGTACAGAAGACCCTGGCGACACAGGCGACTCAGGCGACAAATAAAGTGGAACGGTCCGTACCTAAGACGGCCGATCTTAAATAAGGCAGGATTTTTTCCTGATGAGATTGGGGAACCTTGAGGGATCCCCGTTTGTACTGGTTGCAATGTTTCTTTGTCTCCGTCAAAGGCCAATGCTGTTGTTCTGTTGTTGAGGAAATCGGAAACCCAGGATAGCACAGGTGGTGGAAGTCCCATCTGAGCCAGTGTGTGTTTGAGACGGGTGGAGGAGACATTGTCGAAAGCGCCCTTGACGTCCAGAAGTACAGTTGAGACCACTTTCTTTTCCTTCTTGCCAACATCAATGTCGTGTGCTAAACACATCACTGCATCAATTGCATTTCTCTGTTTCCTCCCCCCCATCTGTGCCTTGTGTAAGAGATTGTACTTCTCAGACAAGAATCCCAATCTTGTTGCCATGATCTTTTCAAGCACCTTTCCCAAGCAGTTGAGCAGGGCGATGGGCCTGTATGACTTTGGTGTGGAGTAGTCTGGTTTGTTTGGCTTTCTGATGACAGCTGTTGTTGATTCCCGCCAGCATATAGGATGGTATCCATGTTTGGCTAGTTGTGCATATATGGTGTTGAACATGTGTGGGATCGCTTGGTAGGCTTTCTGCAAGCAGAGGAATGGGAGTCCGTCTGGGCCTGGGGCTTTGTTGGGGTGAGATGTGAGAATTGCTTTCTCAACTTCTCTTTTGGTGACCGGTTCTCAAGGCAGTTGAAGTCTGGGTGCGTCTTGAGCTTGTGGGGGGTAGTCAGGTGGTGGTGGAAACATAACAGTTCGAAAAAGGCCGCACTTTTCTTCAAACGTAATGTGCGCGTTGTTGTCAGAGTCCAGCAATACTGGAGTTCTTTCAGTGACTCTGGGTTTAGTGTATCGCAATAGGCTGAATGCATCCGTTCCTTTGACTTGTTCAAGGTACTCAACCCAATTTTTCTGTTTCTGTACTCTGATATGTGTGAAGTACAGGTTTCGCTTGGTTGTGAATCTCATCCAGTTGGCCCTGGTCCTCTCCTCTTTGAAATCTCTTAACGCCTGGGCCATATTCCTTCTGTCCTGAGACAGTTCCTCACACCACCACCTCTTGCCCTTGGTGAGTGCTTCATGACTGGTGTTGACTTTCTGGAGGCTGATACAATGATATCCCTAAGGTAACAGACAGCCGCTTCCAGGTTGTCAGTGTTGTGTGAATTGTCCATCAGCTCTTTCCATCTGCGCTTTGATTCTTCTTCAGATTCAATGAGTGCGTTGTTGAAGCATTCCCAGTCTGCTTGCTTCCAGTTGTAATGTTGTGCAAGTGGTGGAGTCACTGTGTCTAGACTGTCCGAAATCAAGTCAAACTTAATCACCTCATGATCAGACCCAGTTGTATGGCTGTCGTCAATGGCCCAGTTGATGGTGTTGTTGTAGAGTGCTGCAGAAGAGAAGACAAGATCAAGGACGGAGCTGGTCAGGCCTGTCTTTGCATGGTAGGTGAGGACGTCAGGTTCATTGACTAGAGTGAAGTTGTTACTCTCCATTAGTTGAACAAGAACGTCTGCTCTGGCTGGCCGTTTGTGTTGGTTCCACCATGGATGTTGTGCATTCATATCGCCAGCTAGAATGCTTCTTGATGGAAATGTGATATCAGTGAGTGTTCGCTCAATCGTTCTTGTTATGTCTGGTTCGCCTTGAACTTTCTCATTGTATATGTCGAACAGGCGAGTAATTGGAATGGTGGGTGTGGAGATATCAAGCACTTGCAAATCTGGATCAGTGCTGATATCTGGGCGAGGGGGGACTTTAAGGAAATGGTTGGTGGTGGAGACAAAGGCCATAGTCCTGGGCCTTCTATTTGATGGTGGTGGTAAGATCGCCTGAAAAGAAGGATGGGGAATAGTAGTGGCTGATCTTGAAAAAGGTTCTTGCAGAAGTAGAATATCTGCTGTGCCGGCAGCTGATTGAAGGAGTGACTGCATTACATTGGTGCTTCTTGCACAATTGTGTACAAGAATTCGGATTTTGTGAGCTGTAGGTGGTGCACTATTCATTCATAATAGTGTCTACAGTGTTGCCTTTGTTTGCGTTGACTCTCAGTTGGAACCGGGAGTGGAGGAGAGTGATGGTGGGGCAGCTTGGGTCATTCGCCTTGTGTTTTCCTTTGCAGTTGCAGCAGGAGGGCGTCTGGTGTGGGCAGAGTTTCCCTACTGCATTGCAGCTCTCGCACTTGTGTTCTGAAGTGTGGTGCCCCTCACCACATACTCTGCATCTTACATCTCTCCTGCATCTCTGCTGTAGGTGGCCAAAGTCCTGGCACTTGGTGCATTGGTCATGTGGCCTGACCGAGTAGAATTCCTCCACCTTTTGAGTGTCTCCCAGGATCTGGAGGCCGTGTTTAACCATCATCTTCATGGTTTCTCTGTTTACCACCGCCAGTACTACTGACGTGTGCACTTTGCCAGTGCGCTTCTCTGATTTGAGCAGGTATCTTGGTGTGTTTACCACCTTGACTCTGCTGTTGAATTCGTGGATTTCAGACTTCAGCTTCTCCATTCCTTCAGGTGTGTCTGAAAAGTATTCTTGGTGGATCCCGTGCACAAGCACCTTGACCCAGTCTTCACTGGTTCTGATCTCCTGAGTTTCCTTGTCCGCCTGATTGATAGCCTTTTGAATCTGGTCTTTGTATTGTAGCACATCTTGTGCGGTGCAGTCGTCTTAAGTCATCACTACAATGTTGCCTCTGGGGTTCAGAGTAGCACTTGCGATTTTGAGTTGAGGAGGAGCTTGAGCCTGATGTAATGCCGTGTTCATTGTGTCCCGCAGTTCTAGTGAGTTGATCGTCTTGTTTGTAGTTGAAGTGTTCCTCAGGATAGTGAAAGTTCTTGCCTTTTTGCTGGGCCCGGTTGGTGTTGGTGTAGTTTTTGAAGCGTTTTTGGGGCCAGTGGGGGTTGAGCTTGCTACTTGGCTCCAGGTCTTCTTGCTGTTGGGATCCGCGGTGGTGGTAGGAGTGGTGTTTTTCGGTAGAATGTTGATTTTGTCTTCAAGTGCCTTGATCTTTTTGTTCTGTTTTGCAATGACGCCTCTGAATAGTTGAGACACCTTTGCTACAATGTTGGTGATCAGCGGACTGTCTTCGAATGCGCCTTCTTCTTCTTCCTCTTCATCTTCTTCTCCAAGGCTTTCCATCAAGTCAGGTTCTGCATGTACCCCACGTGGGCTGCTAGGGTGGTTCGGTTGTTCAATTGTTGAGAATCTTGAAATGTTCGGATACCCTTGGTTCCTGACGCTTTTGAGGTCGGGCTCCTGTGAATATATGCTTTCAGTTCCACTTCTCTTTCTATTAGTAGGGTTGTTGGAGCCGGAAGGGTTGTTGAGGGTGCTGTGAATAGTGTGGTTGGTGCTGGTGATTGGATCAGATGAGATCGCTATATCTGGAATGGGTGGTTTGTTTTTGTCTTTGGTTTTTAGCAACATGTTTCTGTTGTTTTCGGTGGTTGTCTCTTAAATATCAGAGTGATATGTGGTGTAGGGAATTGTGGTGGGGTGTTCTGACTAAGACTTTGGTGATGGTGTGTGTTGTGGTGCGCAGAGGGTGTGCTGAGTAACAATACCACACCAAAAATTCCGAAATTCAAAAATGCAAGAACAGCAAAAAATAATGATGCCTTGCAAAACAGAAATCCCTGTTTAAAGGGGGGGAGACTTGATGGGGGGGATAGCGTGGGAATTGAAAAATTCTCAAGGGTTCTGGTAGCAGGTGGTGAGACCTGTGTAGGGGGTGGTGTTGAGGCTCTGCTGGTAGAGAATTTCGAAAATTTCGCTCAGAAGAGGGGTAAAATTGCTGAATCTCGACAACCAAAAGTCGGACGCTTTCGAAAAGTGGTAGATACGCTTGAGGACGTTTGCTTAGCCCAGGATAAAATTTCCGGAGCGTTTGGAGCTGTTGTCGTGGAGTTCTGCCGAAATTCGGAGATTTTTACCCCTGAAAAAGGGGTAAAATCGCGATTTTTGCAACAACACCCACAAAAGGAGTTATTCTTTTTCGAAAATTAGAGGGTGTGGTATTTGAGGTGTAAGGAATTGATTTATCGACTTATTTTTCTCGTAACTGTTGTGGTTGTTGACTTTTATTTTTGGGGGGTGTTGTCTCTTTTGGATGTGGTCCACTGTTTCCTTCAGTCAAGCAGCTGTTGTGCTTTGACCTGACGTCTCCCTATCAAGACAATGCTGTTAGTGCTAACAGCCCGCCTTTGGGCTTTGGCCAAGTTTCCTATTGTCAAATATAGTGGGTAAGCTGTCTGGTCACCACTACCCGCTGACAACTCTGTTTTGTCGCTGCTAAGTATGATTGGTACAATCATCGCTCCTTCTGGAACATGTCTCTGTCAACGTAGATCAGCTCGGGTCTCAACCGCTTGAATGTGTGTGCATAACAGGCAAAGTCAGAGCCCTCGTCAGATCCCTTGTCAGAGCCCTTGTCAGAGTCAAAGTCAGAGTCAAAGTCAGAGGCAAAGTCAGAGCCCATGTCAGAGTCAAAGTCAGAGCCCATGTCAGAGTCAAAGTCAGAGTCAGAGGCAAAGTCAGAGCTCAAGCTTGTCAGAGGCCATTGAATGATAGGCCTCCTGCAGAGGCTATTGAGGTCTGTTGACATAGAGTGCATTCCAGGGGAGACCGGACCTTAAACAAACAGAGAGCAAGTTTTGTACCCACCTGTGCGCGATTCCACCATTTCCCTGTCCACATCTCCGAATAAGCTCTACACCCCTGAGAATCTCTTGAGATTTCCGGCGCGTATCGCATGTGTTTGACAAACGGTTCATGGCCAATAATATATCGTACTGCGGCCATTGGACAACGATACCAATAAGTGCGGGATTCTCCATTCAGTTCAATCGTAGACTGTTGCCACTCTACTGGCATTGTGTCGCGTTCTGGCATCCGCCTTATGACGCCACGGAGGAAGTCTACTGATGGGGTTTGAGCTTGTTCGTTGATGAGGTGAACCTGTATCAATGAATCTATTGAAGTTTTGGTCAAATTCCGCTCGACGCTTGCTCGTGCAAGATGCCACTGCTCCACAGTTTCGAATGTAGCAAGTGGGTTCCATTCTGGCCTTTCATCCAGGGGCGTGAGAACACTGTCGTCGATTGGTAGAGCCGCACCGGGATATATTCGAGTCACAGGTACAATAGGACTAGTCGCGTCAAGAATAGGTTCGTTGTCCGGTTCGTGATCAGGTTCTATGTAGGTGATCGTTCTGGGGGAGTTTCTTTTGTGAGTCAAACTGGTTTGTAGTCTGCTCAGATGTTTCGACCGCAGGTGACATGAGAGGCCTTTTTGATTAGCAAACCGCCGTAAGCAGTAATCGCAGTGTTTATAGCCACTCGCCATTGTGGTTTCAATGTTTGATGTGGAAGTCTGACATTCCGAGCATTGTTTGTTTGATGGTCGTGTCGGGTATTGACAGGTATTGACAGGGGATGCCATGTCAGTGAGTAAGTTTGATTCTAGTTGCCTGCTCAACTTAGTGGCTTGGCCAGCCATTTCGACGCATCTTGGGTTTGCTAGTATAGACGTAGCCTCATTTTGAGGATATATCGAAATGTATAAATCTGAAGGTTTCCCTCGGTGAGCCGGACGTCATCACTCCAGCTTCGATCTTACACTGCAACATTTACATCCGAGTTTACTTTGACACATTTTGAATCTACTCTCACGACTTTGATCAACTGCACTGACAAAACTGTTCACTCCTAGGAGAGACTCTATTCACTCTGACTCTGACAAGGTGCCCACTCTGACAGGGTGCCCGCTCTGACTGTCTACTACCACCTCTGACATTTGCTGACTCTGAATTTCGTAGTCACTTTGCACATACACATACAATGGCGATCCACCGGCGCAACCGGAGAGAACCAGCCAATCCAGTCGCCAACTGGACCATTGAGCAAATCGAGAAGGGTTACGAGAGGTCTAAACCAGAAACCCTGGCATACTTAAGATCCCCGGGAATGACAACTGCCCTTCAAGAATTGACTGTATGGGCAACAACACATGCTGCTATTGCGAACAAACCGAAGAATATCATAGCCCAAACGATAGCGGTCAGAACTTTCGATAGAGGGCAATATTGGTACACCTCAAACCCCCCGCGGCCAGATAGTGTAAACGAAGTATATATCTCCTATTCAATGTCATTGAACTTTGCTAACTGATATCAATAGGAATACGTGCGGATATTAGTTCGTTTGTGCGCAGCGGAGCGTGTATTTATGAGAATACCAGATCCAAACGACCTAATATCAAGCGACATAATATGGCCTCAACGCTCCCCATCCTGTGCAAAACGCAGGACACAGGATAACCGTACGACCACACATGGGGCGCCCACTGTGCCCCCCACTGTAGTGCCCACTCCCACTGTAGTGCCCACTCCCACTGTGGTGCCCACTCCCACTGTGGTGCCCACTCCCACTGTGGTGCCGACACATACACCGCCACACCCCGGGCCAAGTGGAACTACTACAGCAGGGCCTACCACTGGGCAGGCCGTGAATACATCTGGCAGTAAGTTTACCAGCAACGTGAAAGCACCTACTAGTGAGATTAACAAAAAAGACATGCAGATACCTAGTTCAAGGACACCGGTCAACCGGCCAAATCCTCCGACCACCTCTGACAAGCGGCCTCGTACGTCTCCGGATGCTGAGAACCAGCCCGCTGCAAAGCGCTCGGGTCAACCAGATCGGAAGGTGATACACAGCGTGTTGCTGACGTTGGGAGATCAACCGGAACCAGAGGCCTACAGACATATATACGGAAAGACTCTGATAACGTATTTTCATGCCCACGTGGAACGCCCCGAAGAAGAATGGTCCCTAGCCAAATTGTGCCCGTTTATTCACGAATACTTCCATCTCGATGACTGGAACTGGGAGATTGAGAGAATCATGGTGACAAGTCATGGTTCTGAACAAGAGAGCCTGCTCTTTCCTCAATACAAGTTCTCTCAGCCGATTGAGCTCCGGGACCAAGAAACATGGCGATATGCTATGTGGAGCACCGGAATCTGTCGAAATCTGTTTGCGTCCATCGATGTCAGGCAGACAGAGCACCCCCAGGTCAACAAGGATGGTGACGGTGATACGGTCATGGGGGACGCCGATAAAGATCCAGGCGACAACGGCTCCCATAGGAACACAGATGACGAGTCCGGTCAACCTCCAGAACTTGAGGACCTTGCTCCTGCCATACCTGAGAGGCCGGTGAACGATGTCACGGAGGAGGAAGAGGAGGAAGTTGTTGCAAACGCAGTGAGCGGCATGATGGAGAACATTCCTTTCCAACGTGAGAATGTCGAGGAAGCCATGCTCAACCTGGGGGTTGGCATCGATGGGAAGGTGCCGTGGATAGCAACCAAAACCCCCATGGCTCACCAGGTAGTTGGCATCAACTGGATGGTGCAACAGGAGGATGGACCTGTCCGCGGCGGTTTGTTGGCGGACGACTGCGGTGTAGGCAAAGTAAGTTTAACATTTTCCTGATAATTGTCGTCCCCTCCTCGACTTTGGAGAGCTCTGACAAGGGCTCTGACTTTGCCTCTGACTTTGACGCTGACATGGGCTCTGACTTTGCCTCTGACTTTGACTCTGACATGGGCTCTGACTTTGCCTCTGACTTTGACTCTGACGAGGGCTCTGACATGTGCTCCTTATTGCTTGTTCATTAGACCACGGCTAACATTATTCCCAACAGACTCTACAGACAATTGGGCTGATAGCTTTTCAAGCCACCCAATTCGACGAAGAAGCCGCACTCAGCGAGAGGCGCATGAAGTTTCCGCATGCGACGTTGATCATCTGTCCGAAACAGATGGTTATAGAATGGATGGCAGCGATCGGAAGGGATGCACCAGGCCACACGGTGCTGCAGCATCATGGAGACTATGATTTGCGCCTCTCCTGGTCAAAATGCTCAGCGCCCGAGCATCTGAGGGTTGTCGTGACAACCGTGGAGACATTGAAAGCCCGGTGGAAGAAAAGCCGGTTCCTTCCACCAAAGGAGCCAGGAAAACGCAAAGCTCTTCCTTTTCGACTTCGGTGGGAGGAAAAATGTGTCCGGCCCGAATTCAGCCGGATCGTGATTGATGAGGCGCATTGACACAATGGTGCCGGTGCCTAGAAAGGCTACCTCTGGCCACAAAGACTTTTGGAGGTACCTTCAATCCTTTGAGGCAAAGACGCATTGGTTCTTGTCAGCCACGCCAATCACGACGAAGGTTGAAGACTTGCGCTGGGTGTGCAAGTTCCTGGAACGGCCGGAGATGCTGCGAGACAATGCAGCCAACGTCTGGATCGACCCGACGGCTGCCGACAACAGACTTGAATTCGTTGAAGGTTCGGAGACCATCGTGTACGGCCCAGAGGTGATAGCCAAAGGATCTCTGGTGCACTGTACGCTGAAGGCATGGGACAGACATCTGCAACCTGATGCCGACACTTGCAGCGCTTTGCAGGACTGGATCAAGGAACGCCAGATCCAGCAGCCTGATGGGCCCGACCAGGATGCCGATTCCGATGACGGCCTCGTCGAGTGGCAAGAGGATCTGGACCGTCTGCAGGCCATCCTCACAGATCGATTGGGGCACTTCCTGGAGAGTGTCATGCTTAGGCGCAGCATGGATTCCAGGATCCCATTCGACTCTGACAGGACGATCTTGAAAGTGCCGGCAATGGAAATCCGGACAGAGGCCCTTCCGTGTGATGCGACCGACAAGCCCATCCACGATACTGTCTTCCGGGGACATATGGGCAACAATCCACAGCGGGCATACCGGTACATCCGGATAGTCGCCATGGCCCCAGTTCTAGGACCTTGGTCAATGATGGACCCCGAGACCCATCAGGTCTTGTTGGACACCGTGTACTCCAGCTGGGATCCTGATGTGGATCAGGTCCGGAAGTGCCTGAAGATCTTCCTGGAGACATACCCTGAGTTTGCAGGGCATTTCCCGTCCTCACGAGTCCGGACAATGACAAACAATGAGCTGGCGGTCTCCATGGCCATTGGATCGCCGAAACTCAAATGGCTCATGTGGCACATGGCCAAGTTGCACCAGAGAAGACCCTACAAAAACGTGATCCTCTGGACCTACTGGCCACTATCGCAGTGGTTTGTAGAGCAGTTCCTCCGGCTACTTGGCTACAAAGCCAAGAGAATGCCGGCAGCGATGACGGCTGCAAAGCGAAAGGCTTTGCAGGAAGACTTCAACCGACCCGGCGGACAGACACAGGTGCTGTGTCTCTCCTATCGAACGAGCAATGAAGGTTTAAACCTTCATGAGGACTGTTGCAACACAGTTCTGATGGAGCTTGGAAACTCCTCGTCACAGGAGACCCAGGCATGGTCTCGTGTCCGCCGAATCGGACAAACAAAGTCTGAAACAACTCTGAGGCGTATCAACAGTGACTCCTCGGATGCCAAACACGAGGAGACCCTCAAACAGCGGGCCAATCCCACACACATTGCATTGGGCATTCTGAAAAAGATGCAGGAAGATGCTGGTGAAAGCGGCAAAGGTCTCAGTGGGGAGGACATTTACAACAGGTTTGTTGGCAAGAAGAATGAAGCCAGCAACCCTCAGTCTCCTGGAACAGTTCTCTTCCTGTCCGTCTCCCCGTCGGTCTCGCTGTCGGTCTCGCTGTCGGTCTCGCTGTCGGTCTCCTCTTCGGTCTCCCCGTCTGTCTCGCTATCGGTCTCCTCCTTGTCGGTCTCGCTGTCGGTCTCCTCCTTGTCGGTCTCGCTGTCGGTCTCCTCCTCTTCGGTCTCCCTGTCTGTCTCGCTGTCGGTCTCCTTGTTGGTCTTCTTGTCGGTCTCTCTGTCGGTTTTGTTTTCGGTCTCCTTTGTTTGTATTCTGCTGTTTGTCTTTGTCCTGGAGTTTTAAGGTCGTTTTAGAGGGTTGGGTAGCAACATCTGCGGAGTATTTAGGATGCATCTTTTGAGGAGTTTTGTTTATTATAAAGTAAAAGGTTGTGTATATGGAGTTTTGTTTATTATAAAGTAAAAGGTTGCGTATATGGAGTTTTGTTTATTATAAAGTAAAAGGTTGTGTATATACCGGTCATTCTGTAATTGTTAGATACAAATAGAGATTGTCTCTAAAACACATTGGAGCGGCTCATTTGGTCCATACGCACTAATGTTTGCAGCAAGGTTGCTATATGATCGGAGTATGAAACATCCATGCGCCGTGACACACGCATCCTTAAACTTCAATTATATCGAATCAGCTCTGACAAATATTGAGAATCAACTCTGACTCTGACAGGACAGGAATAATCGACTCTGACAAGCAGGAATAATCGACTCTGACGGGCAGCAAGAGTCGACTCTGACAGGCAGCAACAGTCGACTCTGACAGGCAGCAAGAGTCGACTCTGACAGGCAGCAAGAGTCGACTCTGACAGGCAGCAACAGTCGACTCTGACAGGCAGCAACAGTCGACTCTGACAGGCAGCAAGAGTCGACTCTGACAGGCAGCAACAGTCGACCACCACATTCCACGTGTCACCTCTGACACGCACGGCCCCCCTACCGCGGTAACCTCGATAACAGTGACATTACTGCGCAGTTGAACTTTACCCAGCGTGGCTTAGCATGCCATAC